>JBBPCY010000001.1:42265255-42303752 GCA_037974405.1 Brachyalestes nurse
CACAGAGCCCTGACCTCAACCCCATCCAACACCTTTGGGATGAACTGGAACGGAGATTGTGATCCAGACCTTCTCATTCAACATCAGCGCCTGACCTCATAAATGCTCTACAGAATGAATGGGCACATGTTCCCACAGAAGCTCCAATATTTTGTGGAAAGCCTTCTAAAAAGACTGGAAGTTGTTATGGTTGCAAAGGGGGGACCAGCTCTATATTAAAGTCTATGTATTTGAATGCAATGTCATTAAAGTCCCTGTTAGTGGAATGGTCAGGAGTCCCAATACTTTTGTCTGTACAGTGTATTTGGGCCAATATTTCTACATTAGCTTACTAATGAGAACTTTTCTCCGCTTACCAAATCGAGATACTGTTTATCCTCAGGACTCCGACTGCGGTACTCTTCTAAAGTGTGTGTTCTCTTTTTTAGCAGGAGCCAGCTTGGAGACTCTGGAATGGAGCTGATCAGTAAGAAAATCACAGAGATGAGCATGTCTTAGTTAAAGGAGTACTTTCACATATACGAAAAAAAAAACATAGCAGAGATACTAACAAATAGAGAGGCAGACAGAGGATCTGTGGAACGGCCAGTGTCAAATGGAACTGCATCCATCCCTGGGTGAGGTAAGCCACAGCAGCCAGAGCCATCATGCCCAGACTGAAAATGAAGGAGAGGAGAGTGGTCGGCCAGATGCGGTACTTTGGTAAACTCCATTCCACTCCTGTGAAAACAGATCACCATATCAGTTATTTCCTCTTCTGTGGTCATATTCTAATGCTTTAACATCTGGGTCTGTGTATAAATGTTTAGTCAGTTCTATTGTCTTTAAGACAGTCAGGATAGATTTTTTATCTTGTTTAAAGGCCTTTTCTTAGACTGAGTATTTTATACCAATAATACTTTTTCAAATACTTGTGTGTATTCGTACAGAAAGAAAGATGATGTTATGGTCATCCAATTCCTTTGTTTAATTTCATTCTGTCCTGGTCACAGCACCTCTCACTTTAACGATGGGTCATTCCACACCAGCCTGTCCAGTCATGTCGTGGATTGCCGTTTAAAAAATTCCAGCAAAAATGAACTTGTTTAGCCGTGGAACAAAGTTGTGGCCCAGTTTGTTTTTAGGTGGGTTTTTTTTCACTTCACTAGAAATTTGCCCCATTAGGTTCTCAAGGAAACTACTTTTAAAGTCAAGTTGTGTAACATTTTATATACAGGATGAACGAAAGACGATCTGACATAAACCACCAATATATTTATTAACATAAAACCAGTTCATTTAAAGTAAAATATTATTCTTTAAAGAAGTACAAATAAACTACTTGCAGCTTTTGAAATTTTGGCTGCATGAGAAATATAAGTATATATGTTAGCATAAATACGAATACGAAGTAATCAGAATAAGAAAGAAACTCATTTCTGAAGAAGAAGAAATGTTGTTCTGTGTTCTTTATGCATATACAGCACAAAGTCTTCACTGTACCTTTCCCAACTGTTTCTATACAAAATGGCAAAAATCCAAATAGCTATTTAACACTTTGTCATTACAAACTAACAAAAAAATGGTTGTTTATTAAAAACTAGGGGTGTCACGCGATTACAAAATGGATCTAATTAATAACAAACGCTCTGATTAATTAACGTCTCTTTTATTTAATAAGTGTTTTTGCTCTGTTCACATGCAGTAATGGTCACAACAATCAAAAATATGATCTAACATGCTGAGGGAAAAAAAGAACTAAGTCCATATATCAGGTGCAGTTTAAGACAATGTACATACAAACACGAGTGCTCTTACGATTTATGCTGCCTCCTCAAAAAATGCTACCACAGCGCAAACCGATTCATGCTGTCTTGTCGAAAAATGCTATTACGATGCTTATACAGATTTATACAGTCAGTTTAGCGCGGATAATGATGAGAAATAGGCAAATGATATGCATAATACGAGAAAAATACATTTTATTTAAATGAAAAGAGCCTAGATAGATAGACAGATCTTTAGAGGTGCATAGAGCCAGTTAATACAGTCAGGTTCTAACACTGAGAAATGCTCCCGTGAAACAGGGTGTTCTGACAATTCATGCTACTCTGTGGAAAAATGCTCCCTTTAAGTTTATCCAGCTGCCAGTGTCCCAAGCACGAATTTATGGGCGTGTCACTCAATCCGAAGACTGTGGAAATGCAGATACGCTGTAGGGCACGGAGGTACATCTCGCATGTTTCAGCAGAACACCGGACCGGGTTAAAGGCACCTGGTGTCTCGTTAATTCGACACCCCTATTAAAACACTTTAATAATCAAAGTGTGCCCCAGACTTTTGTCGTGGGATTTGAACCCACAACATTCTGATCACAGAATGTTGTGGGTTCAACCACTAGCTATTTCGTGAAAATAAGTGAAAGCTCACCCAGACTGTAGGTACAGATGTGGACAGCACAGCAGGCGGCTCCAGCCAGGCAGCGCGCGCCCAGGTAGACAGACGCGTACGGCAGGAAGGCAGTGAGGAGAGCGACCAGGGAGTGAAGGACAGAGGCGCAGATCAACAGGGTCTTCTTTCCATATCTGTGTGAGAGAAAGCTTTCGCATCAACGCATGCACTTATTCTGGATTATAAGATTAGTGGGAGAAAGAGAGTATTACAGACTTGTCTGATAAAGTGCCTCCAAGGATGGAGCCGATGAGCAGTCCAGTCATGTACGTCGCCTGTCCATATGAAAAAGCGCTCTCCAGTACACACACGGAGCCCTAAACACACACACACACACACACGCGCGCGTGCGTGCAAGAGTACCACCGTACATGAGGAGCATTCGTTGGCAACTGTGAAGGTAAACTTTTCCACCTACACCATACGGACAAAAGTATTGGGACGCCTGATCATTACATCAACAGTTGCCATTAAGATTGCTCTTCACTGGAAGCAAAAGAGGCCTAGACCAAACCCTGAAAAACGGGTGTGTCCCAATACTTATAGAATTGTATGTATTTGTCTTAAATTTGTAAGATGTGCTAAGATTTCTTGGCATGGTGAAGCTTTAAGACTGCCCTTCACTGGAAGGGAGACAGAAACACCTAAATTCTAGAAGTAAGAGCTCTTACTACCTAGGTGTGTCCAAATACTTTTGCCCATGCCATGTATCTCGGCTGCAGCAGACTGAGCTGAGTGGTGTTTACTCACGTTAGTGTGATGAGTGCCGTTGCTCGGCTGCTCCTGGGAAATGTGGTCTTGTTCGTATTCCTGTCCGGAGCTGAGGCTCTGGCTGTGATCCGCGTCCGCATGGCAGGATTTGGTTTCGATAAACACGTCGACGAAGAAGAGAAAAGCCGTGAAAAAGATGGGCAGGCTGAGCCTCAGGTACGCGTCTCTCTGAAGCGGACCCATCCAGAGTAACGCCTCGTCAGCTATGAGCACGAACCGGGCGAGAGGAGCTGAGACTCAGAGACGAGGAGGAGTTCTGAATTGGGATGAACTGTCAGCGTTTTAGCCTGAGCCCATGTGGTCTTCATTCTGCAGGTCTAACCCCCCTGCGGAGTGTTGTGAGGGGAACCTCGCCGCCACTCGAACTGCTCTGAGTCACTAGATGGACAAAAGTATTGGGACACACCTGTTTTCATGTTTCAGCATACCAAGACATTTTGGACAACACCATGCTTCCAGCTTTGTGGACACAGTTTTTTTTATAACTATTGGCAAGAGCGATACAGAGGGGTTTAGTTAAAAACAGCTTCAGTAAATGCGTTTAGTAAATATTTCCTTTTATAGTAAATAGTAAAATCAAATACATTAACTTATTATGGGGCTTAAGATAGAGATTATTTATTTCACTACAATTTGATGAGATACACTATATGGACAAAAGTATCGGGGCTAGGCCCCTTATTTCCAGTGAAGGGTCATTTTAATGCTTTAGCACACCAAGACATTTTGGACAATGACATGCTTCCAACTTTCTGGACACAGTTTGGGGAAGAACCTTTTCTATTCCAGCATGACTGTGCACCAGTGCACAAAGCAAGCTCCATAAAGACATGGTTGGATGAGTTCAGTGTGGAAGGACTTGACTGACCCACACAGACCCCTGACCTCAAACCCATCCAACACCTTTGGGATGAACTGCAGCGGAGATTGTGAGCCAGGCCTTCTCGTCCATCAGTGCCCGACCTCATAAATGCTCTACAGAATGAATGAGTACAAATTCCCTAAAGAAAAACTCCAAGATCTTGTTGAAAGTGTTCCAGGAAGAGTGAGCTGTTGTAGCTGCAGAGGGGGACCAACTCCATATTAAAGTCTATGTATTTGAATGCAGTGTCATTGAAGTCCCTGTTGGTGTAATGGTCAGGTGTCCCAATACTTTTGTCATTATAGTGTACAAGGCTGGCTGTTTGGGAGTTCTTCCTCAGAGAGAAGTCCCTTGATAACAACACGTTCAAAGTTAGAGGAGGGATACAGCTACAAAGGCTTTTGGAAACAAAAACAGCAGTTTACTTCTGGCACCAGTAATTTTGGTTCTTTGCTTTGGCAGGGGCTTAAAGAAGACACAATCACTCCCTGAAGAGGGTTTCAGCAGAGCATCCTGGGTGTCAGATTTCACTTTATGGGTAATATCTCTACGATCATACATTAGAAAGGTTATAATGGACTGAACTGCCTCTAGATCAATGTTTCCCAACCTTGGACCTAGGGGCACCTTGCGCATTTGAGTGTTTTTACTGCTTCCAACACACCTAATCAGCTCATTAAGAACCCCTCACCAAGATGAAGTGGGCGTGTTAAGGCAGGGCGCCTCCAGGAACAGGGCTGAGGAACCCTGGACTAGATTCACTTCCCTGGAAGTTGTGTTTTATGCGGCCTTTAGCTTTTCAATGCCAAACCACTGATCACTTTGTTGAGTGGGATATCAGAGGACAATCAGATAAGATGTTAGGAGATCATTCTCTTATTATAGATGTTATTCATGCTGTCAAGCCTTATCAAGCCTTGAGATATCAGTTACCTGAAGAAACAGACTCACTTCGTTCCAGCACGCCACACTTCACAGATGAACCTGGGGGATTCCTATAGGGAAAAGAACTGCTAGCAGTCTTCAGTCCATATTGTTTTTTTTCCTTTGTAGGACTGAATGCCATGGGAAATCCTTCCGACTCGTGGTAATAAGACTGTAATTCCTATCCATTCTGTTGGTGATGTTTTTAGTTTGACTTCTGAATCGGATTTGTGCAATACACAGCTCAACGGTTTAATTAGTGAACTGAATATTATTTAATGTGAATCTTATTACCTTATCATTGGCTGCTATTTTATTCTATTCATTTGTTTATTGCATTAAAACTAAGTCACCTTTATAATGCAGTCTGCACTACTGCTCTGCTGGTTCAGAACTCTAAAACTTACACACAGCAATGTCAGTCTTACACTGTTACTTGTTACACTAACGTTCTTGTCATTGTGTTACACTATTGTTTATCGTCTTTATATATTTCTATTTTTTCTCTATCTTTTATGCCTTCTTATTGCACTGAACATGTGAAGGACACAACAATTTCCCTTGGGACAAATAAAATGTATTTCTTATCTTATTAGCATCACAATTACAATCAGTTCTTTCAGTGTCAGATACGAAATGTTCACTATGTTACATTAGTTCCCAAACTTGGAAAAGGAGTTTGGATTTGAGAATTACACATGATTGATTGATTGATTGACTGATTGATTGATTGATATATTCATTTATTCTTTTACTTCTGGCTGGTTCAAGGTGTAGTACTCTGAGCCAAAACAAGTAATATTTAGAACTGTGTAAACCTAATGTCTGTTGCTACACAGTATCATCAGTTTCTTTTATGGCCTAAAATGGAGTATTAGGCAGAATGTATTTTCAGCCATTGTAGTGTAATGAGTGGCCAAAAAAAGCATAAAAATAGCACATATTTAATTCAGGGTTAAATTGCAGGTGATATATCTTTGTATGTCCATTTGTGTTGCTGTTTAAAAGTAAGATAAGAAAATAGATAGAAAATCCTAAAAATTGACCCTGTATCGCAAGAGTAACACCCTAACTTTTCAATTGAAGTGCAATCACTGCACATGGAAGTGCTGACAGCCTGAACTGTGTGTGCGTCCAAATGATTACTTTACTTGTTGAAAAAAAGGCCAAAGGTGAGCCCTGTCGTGAAGGAAGGTGTTTGGAAGATGCTAAATAATTAAACTGGACTCTGCACTTTCAGTCTGTGGTAAAACAACATGGACTGTCACGTTGCAATTCCAAAAACATGTGTCTCACTTTAACCTTGAAGCAAAAACCATTAACTTATTTCAGACTGGATTTATTGACGGCTCTTAAAAGCCCTCGCCTTGTAGCCACTAAAGCCTGCAGTGAAACCCCACTTAATAGAGAAAGAGAACATTTATATAATCTTTCATTTCAGTTTACGAAATATCACCTTGCAAGGAAGAAAATGTTACAAATATTTATTTTTTCTCAATTTCTGTTTGCAATGAAGTCTACAGCCAGTTTCCTTAAATCATTACTGACACTCAGTGGTGAATCTACAGTATTGCTCTCCATTGTAGGATGCTAACGTTTGTATCAGGCTATAATTTCTATGTGAAAAGAAGGTCGGCTAACAGGGGTACAGAAAGTTGATGGTCCACATTGCTGTTTCACACATACACCTCTGAATTCCCTTCATGTTTCTTAGACAGTCTGGAGAGACAGAAGTCGTAGGAGCGTTTCTGTGATAGAGGAACAGACAGCCCTGCTAGTTTGGTGGTGATGGGGGTGAAAACCCTCTTCATGTCCTCCCGGGTCTGGGGGGCGCGCGGGTGGGCGCGGAACGCGTGGAGCTCGCGGTGTTGACGCATGGACGGAATGCGTGCGCGAGCCGTGCGCCGTGCGTCCGCCGTGGGGTCCTTCAGACGAAAGACGTGAGTGAAGGTGGTCTTCAGTCCCGCCACCGTCTTTGTGTAGGGGAAGAGCCGGGACAGGACCTCCATGGGCGCCTTTAAGTCTGGAGGCTTCCTAAGAGTCAGGACAAGAAGGAGAAGCTTCGTTAAAGTTGGAACATAACACACCATTTCAGGTTTGATTTTCGAATCTGAGATCTAACTGAGATTTGATGTCGTATGAGTAAAAATGTCTCGGTTCTGCAGAAATGTTCATTATATATTATAAAGACTGATTTGTATTAAATATAAAGTGCATATCCATGTGCAAAAAAGTGATGTGAAACTGAATCATATTTACTAAAAATAGGCTACTAAGTGCCTGAAAGAATGAACGAAAGAATGAAAGAAAGAAGTATCTCCAAAGTTGAATTATTCTTCAAGAGTCCAAGTACAAGAGGTTTTTTTTGGTCACATGCAGTCCCACTTAATACAACATACAGTGCTACACAGAATTGAAAAGACAATATCAATCTACAAGCCAATATTAATCTAAATAAATAGAAATATAAGTAAGAACATTTTAGAAATGAAATGTTTTAAATATAAATTTATGTGCAAAAACTGCAAGTGTGCAAAAAGATGCAAGGGTTGGAGAAAGGGAGAATGGAAGGGAGTCTTTTGTGTGTGTATGTGTGTGTGGGGTCTTGTCTATTATGGTTGAGAAGTCTAATTGCTTGTGGATAGAAACTTCTCCTAAAGCGTTCATTCTTATTTAATGGGATTTGGGTCACTTAGGCTGTTTCTTCATAACCAGCAGAGATAAATATACTTTTGGTACACAGTGCATTAGGCCAGTAGTTTGGCTTAGTAGACTTACACTGAAAAAAAAACTGGACCAATGAACTTAAATGTAATATGACTGTAATAAACATTCCCCATTAGGCATTATTTATAATGTCTAATAAGTTACAAAGAAAAGACCCAAATTATTTCATGAAAAAGTAGCTGTTTAGGACACAGCCTGTTCAATACAGACTCACCTGAGAATGGAAGGGAGAGTCTTGTGTGTGTGTGTGTGTGTGTGTGTGTGGTCTTGTCTATTATGGTTGAGAAGTATAATTGCTTGTGGATAGGAAGTTCTCCTGAAGCGTTTATTCTTTTTTAATGGGAGGTCATGGAAAATATTTGACGTCAGTTTGAACTATTTCCGTTGGTTTGTTGATCATAAAAATTTTACGCAATATGAAAGGGTGACTGCAGATAGATAGATAGATAGATAGATAGATAAATGGAGACACGTTTTATACAGGATTTTTAGCCTTTCCCCATCTTTACCCCAAAATGTAAAAAATGTCAGCATCAACAAAACAATTACAGCTAGAATACGGGAATAATCTTTGCAGGGTCTAACACTGAACATAACCTTTAAGTTACTATTTCATCTTATTCACATTATGTTCATGGAAAACATCCCGAGGGTCATATTAACACAGTTTTGAGTGTTCATGTAATATTACGTTGAAATAGTTACACGCTTATTTAAGCCAACACCCAATTTACCTGTAATGTTAGAGATATAATGTTATAGGTTTGCCAGCAATGTAGTCTAGTTTGTGACACCATTGAGTGCACTTTACTGTCCAGTGAAAGGCCACTGCTCTCAAGAATAGGTCTATGACTTATCATAAGTTGTAATAAACATTCCCCATTAGGAATTATTTGTAACGTCTAATAAGTAACGCAGAAAAGAGCCAAGTTATAACATATAAAAGTAGCTGCTCACCTGTCAGTAGTCTGTCTGGATGTTAGTAGCCCTGTGTGACGAAGCTGCCTTGCTGGGTCTCACTCTTCTGTTTAAAACAGGAGATCCCGGAGTGATATAGTTAGGTTGTGCCTTACACCTGTCTGTGACCTCTTTGAAGTGCTTTGTGATGTCTGTCGCATCTAAAGGCAAGCCTAATTGCATAAGGCATCACATGGCTTGGTCCTATTTGGATCACTGGCATACAGCCTACAGGTACTTACCTTAGGTGCTAAAGCCTGCACGCAAGAATTTTAGCATGCATTTCAACAAATGATCGGAATTCAAACAATCAGATGTTACCGCACACTGTACTAATGGCCTAACTCATTCCACATCTTCCAGTTGTTGCGGGAAGCTTGAAAATTAAAGGCCATTTCCAAGCATATAGTCATTATTTTTGAAGGTATATTATCAATATAGATTCTAAAATTGCTAGAACAAACATTCAAATCGATTTCATTTTGTTTTTCTTGTTTTCTCAATGGAAAATTTTTCTTTTGAAAAACAGCACAACTGTTGTGCTTGGCAGTGCGTCTTAAACATCAGATTAAAGTAAATGAATGACGTCACCGGTGATCTCTTGATGAACAATAGCCATTCATTTAGTTTATTTGTTCAACACAATGGGATTGAATCCTTAAACGTCAGATTAAAGTAAATGAATGACGTCACCGGTGATGTGTAGCGAACTTAATCTCTTCATGAACAAGTCATTCATTAAGTTCATTGTTCAGTAAAATGAGTCCTTTTGTCCAGGGCAACTTAAATGTGCCTAAACAGTTGTACAATTAGTTGTTGTCTTCTATTTGTCTGATCTTGAGAGAATTTGTAAAAAGTATAATAAGAACCGTTTAAATATATATTAAATGATTCATTTTAACTAGGGGTGTCAAGCGATTAAAAAAAAATTAATCTAATTAATTACAAGCTCGTTGAATAATTAATTTAAAGTAATCACACATTTTTTTTGCTGTAGAAGTGTTTGCAGCAAAACCTTTTTTCCGCTGTTCATGTGCAGTAATGGTCACAACAATGAAAAACTGAAGAAAAAAAAAAAAGAAATAAAAAATGCTACAGCAAGAACAATGATAGAAATAAATTAATCTATAATTTTAATCTAGGGGGTCTAGAAGGGATGTGGGGGGATGTGGGGCCATAGGTGTAGTGTAGTGGTTTTTCGGGGGTGGCCATTGGGGGGCGCTGCGCGGAGGCTCGTGCTGTACGCAAATCCTGCTTGTTTCACTCATACAAATCACTGGGGGACGAAACTAACGATTTTTTAAAGTCGCCCCTTAATATAATGATTTTAGTGCCCATGCATATAAGGATCTCTCGCCTGGTATCGGGCTGTGCTGGCTCGGACAGCCGGGTTCGCCCCTAAACTCTTTGCGTTGAGGTGATTTTTTTTTTTTTGAGGTGATTACTTTTTAACATTAATTGATCGCAATTAATTCGACACCCCTCATTTTAACCTTGTCAGACATGAGCAGTATGCCTTGATGTCATTTTTCAATGGTTCATAAAGCAGAAACCTTTAGTAATGCATCACTTTTCTTTAAGTGAGCACTGTGAAATAAGAAATAAACACTAAAAGAGATCCAAGACTTCAGTGTGGATACTTTTGCCAAGCCATAAAAAGGCAAATATGCATCCTCTTTATGTTCTGACCTTATAGTGAAAAATAGTAATCCCTGAAGAATTTCAGCATCAATAATTTAAAATAACTTGTAAATGACTATTAGTTTGCACCTTTTTCCGTGTCATTCAAAAGGAAAATGAAGGCTGTGTCCACTTCTGATAGCGTCTACTACAACAATTTTTAAAGATCTGAGTTTACCAGAAGGCCTTTGGTGATTTCACATGACCAAAACATCAGGCATAAACCAGACAGCAAATGACCCGATTTGTGATCAACAGTATACTTTTATTCCAGAGATAGTTGTATTGTCAGCATAATCTCCACGCCAAGCATCTTCATTTCTCTAGTCTCACACTACTGCAAGTACAGTAACTTAGAAAGAATATTCAGCTGCTCTTGTTCTAGGTCATATAGGCTATACAAGGCTATACAGTACCTCCAAAGAAACGACACAAAAGCGAAGAAGAGAAACTGAATATGCACTGACTATTTAGCTTTTAATACCTGGATTCTTTTTATACTGGTAAAGCAGAAGATTATAGTGGTACATCAGGGATAGCATTCATTTCTTTGGTAAAAAAAAAAGACTTCAAATGAAAACATTTTCTGAACAGCTTACTGAAACATATTTCAATCTCATGTTGGTCAGAGAGTAACAGTACATCTATTTAAGATTGTTGGACACAGTACAAGAGAAATTAGCTTTAGAAAGGTAGTGCAAAACTACATTGTCAAAATCACTCTAAATAGGTCCTGGAAATCTTTACTTTTGTCCATCATTGCTGCATCAACATCTTCGCATACATTCCTCAGCAACTTCACTATAACAGTTCAATCATGTGCCCAATTCACAACAGATCCTCCATTCTCGCCCACACTATTTTCTCATGGAGCCCACCTCTTCAAGCCTGTGATGTGTGTTGGTGGGCCCTGTATATTCAGTTGTTGTTAGTAAGTGCTTAGTTGGGGGTAGGACCTTTCTAACACACATCTTTCCTGGGGCTGGAAAAGCTCAGCACAACCCAGCCTCTACAAACGCTCATTCACATTTCAGTCCAGCCCTTCGCTTCCGTAACTTCTCACAGCAAAAGAAAACCTACATTTATCCTGCATTCCCTATCCTGCTAAAAAGAGAAATGACAGATGAAACAGGGTAATCCTCTGGAAATATTCTATTTAGTGAGATGCCGTATCTTCCCTCGAAATATAAAAGAATGGAAATACTCGTGGCAGAATCCACCTCCCCCTTCCTTTATCTCTCCTGGGCCACTACTGGGCCGGTACAAGCTTGTACGCTGAACAGCGGCTGTACAACCATTTTTCTTTGGTTGTATACGGGTGGAAAAGCCTCCGTGTCGAGGAGAACGTTTCTCGTCTAAGTGCTGCCCTGAGCGCACACCGTACCGCTGGAGGGAAGGGACATGGGGAAGGGAATCTCAGCGCTGAGGCAGCAGTCCGCTGACTCCGCAAGTTCCCCTTCCTTCTCACAGATCACAGTCATGGGCCCGCTGGGGATGCGACTGCGACTGTTGTAGCGACTGCTGGCGGCTGATGGTGGTGTGCTGCAGCGGCCGTACTTGGAGGACGTCAGGACGGGGGAGAGACGGGGCAAGGCGCCCTCGGCTCGCGCCCACTCCTCACAAGCCCTCCTGCTGCGGCCTGGGGAGGTACAGGGGGCGTCGGGCGACGAGGCCTCTGTGTTGGATCTCTGGAGGCGTGGGTCGGTGCATTTAAGCATCTCGGCCGCAGACATGCGGAAGCCCTGCTCAGAGCGGCTTCCTTTCTTCAGAAGCAGGGCTTTGAAGTTGTCGTTGCTGGTGGCGGAGCGGCGCACGCTGCGGTGGATGTAGCCGGACTGGCGGGGCAGAGGGGGCAGGCTGGGGCAGGTACCGGTGGGGGTGACTGGAGGGGAGGGCAGGAAGCCACGGCAGCGCTCTTCTTCAGAATCGCCACGGCCCAAAACTTTCCTCTTTGACCTGCGAGGCGATGGAGTAAAACATAGCTTATATACTGTCCACATATTTCCATTATTCCCATTATCATGTTTGAAATATAAGTCATGGTAATTATTTATTGCATTAATATTGATTTTTTAAAGAAGAAAGAAGGAAAAGAAAATTGAAATTGGGAAAAGAAAATTGTTCTTGGATTGTGAAATAAAGAATATTTCAAAAAATATAATTTGTTTGCTTAATGAATTGAATTGAATTCATTGAAAATTACAGCTAAGGATTGGTATGCAATTCTATTGTTAGTATCCAAATACTATTTTATCTCTTCAAACACTTGAGACAAACAAAATATTCTACAACATTCTTCCTGACATTTTTTCCTGAGGCGTAATTGTCACTGTTTTCAATAAAACATGTTTTTTTTCATAAAACTAGGAGAAAATGGCATTTACTTAAAAGACATGATGTTAAGAAATAAAAAAAAACATGTCATATGAAGGTAAGATAAAGTCTGAGCTCAGCAGAGTTGCCTGTATTTGTAGTCTTAAAGACTAAAGCAGGATAAGTATGTTAAAGATAGCCAAATTGAGGTTATTGGTTTGAATCTTGACTGTTAAATACTGAGCGTTTGAACACAAATAGAAAGAGCTGAGAGACAGAGACAGGAATAGCAGCACAGCTAACTTCTAAATCGATACAAATTTAGGATAAAATATTTATAAAATTATATAAAAAGCTTTTAAAAGATGCATGCTGTTAACTTACTGCAGTAACATTACTGTTATCTGACCAAGCAAATATTCAGCCTCTTATCTGCCTGAGCATTACAATATTTCTCCAGGCATATTTATATTGTTTTGGAAACACTTTAAACAAATAAGGAGCTTTTTAACAGCAGTGTTCCCTTTAACACAGTTACACAGCTGCAGTTAAAATGTAACTTGAATGTTGAATTTAAACGTGAATATAATCCCAACTTAAACATTAATGTAATCAAATCAAATATAAAACCAAAGCTATATGCCACTGCAGGGCTTTCACTAGTTTGTTTTAGAAAAACAAGTTCAGAGTCCAGAGCATAGGGGACAGAACCATTATAACAGCTGCAAAGGGAGAACAGCTCCATTTAAAAGTCTATGTATCTGAATGCGGTGTCATTAAAGTCTCTGTTGGTGTAATGGTCAGGTGTCCCAATACTTTTGTCCATATAATATAATGGGAGCGCTGTATGTGTTGGCTAGTTTTCATGGGGGTCTGACATCCCATTATTTTTGTCTATATTAAATGGATAAAAGTAATGGGACGCATGAACCTCACAAAAGCCAGCTGACACATACAGCGCTCCCATTACTTCGGTGAAAGCACTGAACTTTCAAAATAAAAGATTTTTTTAAAAACCTGTGTTAACAGGCGATAAAATAATTGTGGGTGTTGAGTAAATAATGCGTTAACGCGATAATAACGCATTAACGTGGCCAGCCCTAAGACATATCTTATTATTTTATTGAATAATCGTACATTTTTATTGAATAATCTTTGCTTGACATTTTGTATAAAAATATCCTTCCAATGATCTAACTTTTCCTTGAATAACAGCTAGAAGAGACTCCCTTAAAAGAAAATATTAATGCACTTGCAAGCCATGTAAATTTGATAAAAACTGCACAAAAAAACTGCACAAAAACTGCACAAAAAACTGCACAAAACCCTAACCCTAACCCTAACCCTAATAAAATCTTTTTCATTGTCATTACATGAGCTGCCAATAATATATCACAATTCAGGCAATGCTTTATTTTTCATTTTGGCCCATATACGATCATATTTCAATCAGCAGGAAACTATATCACAAACACAGTGAAACACAGCTTTGGGATCCAGAGGAGATTAAAAGGGGCAAAACAGTGTGTTTAATCTGTCTAGGAAACTAAAGGTGTAATCCATAGGCCTGTCTACACTACAGGGGGGGAATCACCAGCCAATGACACATTTACTTGCCAGTCCACTCCACACCTGTAATTGGATGTTCATGTTCCTGCTCCTGAAGGTCATGTGAATTTAGAAAATGAGTCAACAAAGCGCACACAAGACTGTCACACACAGCAGCACAGTAGTAATAAAGCTAGCGCTGTTCTCTTAGACCTTTTCCTTAGTTCTTTGCAAGCATCTCAACTAGCATAACGGAAACAGATTAAGGGGCAGAGACACATAAGAATTAGCACAGAAAACGAAGACTAAATCTAAAAGTGGAAATGCTCTGTGGAAAGATTTCCAGCCAACTCTGACACTGGTGTTAAATCTTCTCTGTGCAAAGACCTTGTGGACAAGTCACAGCAATTTTAGCTGATGTCAGACATTTAAAAGTGATGACAAATGAACTGAAATAACAAACAAACAAATAAATAATGGCACTGTGATTCATAACACTATAAATGATTTCTGAAATGATACATTATGAAGGTATAATGAATATTATGGTAACAGGAAGGATGTCATTCATTTAAACAAATATCAATCATCAGCTTCAGTATCAGTATCTAAACATAGATAAACCTTTCACATATGGTGTTACGTTATAAATATCTGTTCAATGCATATTTATCCACTTGTAGCCGTTTCTACATAATTTTCAGCGTACCTGTGAATGGCTGCAAAGAGATCCTCGGTAGTACGAGGGCGGGCAGGCGTCACCATGTCCTCCACAGCTTCTTCGTTGGTGCTGGAAGTTGGAGAGGAGATATCTGTGCTGGAGTCAAATACAGCACCTGGGGGTTAAACAAGATACGTGCATCCTGGTTACTGTCCTTTTACAGTCGCCTAAAACCAACAAGCTCACACCAAAGCTGAAACCAACTGGGGGGGAATGCAGGGTGGTCTAAAAACTGCTCCGCCGCGTACATTTCTAGCTCCTTTAATTATTCACACCCTGCTGGTAGCACTGCTGCCTCGCAGTTTCTGCACTTTGCCGAGCTGCACAGCAGCAGAGAATGTCACATTTTAAGCCTGTATCCATTACACCCTGTGGTCCTTCCAACTTCCATCCTTCCCACTCGGAGCCAGAAAGGGTTACTGATAAAGTATAAGCTCAAATGAAATCTAGAGTCCATCATTCCTGCGGCAGGATACTACACGCAAAGCCAATAGTAGCTGTGGGGGAGGCGGTGAAGAGGGTTCCACAGAGTCATCACTCACTGCAGGAAGGAGGAGGTGGTGAAAGATACAGCGAGTCATTATTTACTACCTACAATCTGGCTAAGGAGATGGAGAGAGAAGTTTAGGTGCACTGGGGCTTGTAAACCACGAGCCTGATCACCATGTAAACACACAACAAAGTGGATAAAAAGCTTCTAGTGGTCCATTTATGCCACCAAAAATAAGTCATTAAGAAAAAGCATCCTAAGGCACATTTATGTGGGCTGTTAAAGCTTTAGAGCTGCCAAAGACACTTGTTATACATTTTCGCTTGAGAATTAGCTGATTGGACACTTTTGGCTGGGTTATGTGATCTCGAAATGACAAAAATATCAGTGGTGTTGAAGGAACTAATGACTAAAATGAAGCAATTCATGCATTTATGCATGGAATGAAACAAATTCTAATGAGCACTAGTTCAATAGCCAAAAGCTCAAATCTTACTGCAGTAGTCTTTTGCACAAGCTACAGCATTTTCAACCTGGGACAAGAACATAAATGAATACATTAGTTTAATGACAGTTACCCCTGCTCTGTGCCATGCTTAGGACGTACTCACTCATTGTGCTTTGTGTTAAGACGATCTACAGTAAACCCCCAGTTTTATGCAGATCAGGAGTCGCAGATTCAGTCACACACGGATTTTTTTTTGAGAACCGAACTCATAGTTTTAAGCGGAAATCCCCACAATAACGCGGAAACTGCAAATATCCACCGCCTTTCTTGCTTTTTTGTGGCAATAGATATATTTTTCAGGATGTTTTCACACAAGTGGACTCAGGGCAGGCTGTAGCCCCCGTGCTCTAAGCGTGATTTCTCCGTGGTGCAAGCACTCAGACACTTCAAACTCCAGAGTTCGACTGAAGACCTTTCCAATGAGCCCTCATTTGTAGAGGAATACGGGTTGACCTTTACATTTTCTTTAAGGGTAATGCATTAAACATTAAAGTTTAAAATAAAATTAAAGTGTTCTGGGAGCATATTTGGGGCATATTTAGGGTTTACACTATAAAAATAGCCATTTTAGGCATTTATTTTACCAAAACACAACAACGCGGTTTTTCACTATATGCGGGTGCTCTTGGAACGTAACCCCTGCGAAAAGCGAGGGATTACTGTACATCCAAACACAATGGAATTTTGCTCGAGTATATTTGAAAAACTCACCATTTTCCTCATTTTCATCCTCTTTGAAGCTGATTGATCCTGAGCTGCTGATTGAATCATCATCTGAAATGCCTTTATCATCACTTAGCCCAAGGTCTTTATCGCTTAGCCCGAGGTCAGTATCACTCAATCCCAGGTCTTGTTCGTTGAAAATGAGAGCAGTGAACTGAGAGTCATTCAGACTGTCTGAGGAGAACTCACTGCTGAGAGACACTCTGCTTGGGCCCACAGGGGTGGAATTATAAGAATCAATCTCAAATTCTGCCTCCAGTTGAGACGGAATCTCCTGCAGGTCAACTGACTCTCTCAGGGAAGAGCTGTTTCTGGCTTCTGGCTCTGAAGACTCTTCTGGGCCAGTAACCTCAATAGAATCAAGACTATTCAAAACAATCTGGTGCAGAATCGGAGGCATAATCAAAGAGAGACCAGGCTTCTTAGGGGATATGGGTGGCTTCTGCTTTCGGGGAATACTTTGAGATGCCACTGGAGAAGCTGAGGATTGTTGAAGATTGAAAACAAGAGGTGTACTTGGAAATTGAAAATCAAGCTCTTGAACGTTCCCACCACATACGCTATTCCTTTCTGGTTCCGTTAGAGGAGAGGATGGCCGAAGGGACAGCATGTGATTTGGGAATTCCTCCTCTGGAGAGTCTGATGTGTCCATTCCGTTCTCAGACGGACAGGCAGAATCAGGAGTAATCACATTTCCCACATCTTCTGTTTCCACAGGTTTATCTGAATTTGTTTGGGACTCCTGGAACTGTTCCTGGTTCTCCGAAGCACACGCAGTTGTAATAATATCTGTGAAAATGTTTTCCAACTTCATGAGCTTTATCGGTCGGAGCTGAACCAACTGAAGTGCTTGGGGAGTGATCCGTGGTCTCTGAAGTTTCTCTGCTTTCTCAGATTGTCTGGAGTTTGGTTCCTTTGTACTTCCCACAGACTCTACAGTTAGGAGTGAATTTGTTTTTTGCAGAATTGTTTCTGCATGAAGCCCCATCTCAGGTAAGGGAGATGGAGGAGATGGGGTATGAACACAAGATGGCAGTGGAGGTGGAGGAGGTGGTGGTGGCAGTGGTGGTGGTGATGATGGGGATTCCACTGTATTTTCTTCCAGCAACATAAAGTCTAAGATCTCAGAAGGAGAAAAGGAAAACCCAGGAGAAATGCTGAAAGATTCTTTACATTCTTCTATTATTGTGGGTGACAATGTGGGAGAAGTTTGCTTTTCCTGAATTGTGCAGTCAATAGGAGGAGGAGGAGGAGGAGGTGGTGGGGGAATCGAAGATTTCTTGGGTCCCGTAAAGATGCTGGTCTTAGGACTAGTAGAGACAGACTGTGCAGACTGCAGAATGACTAATCCAGGCAAATTTGTTGGTAGAGGAGGAGGGGTTGGAAGGTTCTTGAAGGAATCTGAGGTGTTTGAGGACAGGGATGTAGTTGAAGAGGAAACTGAGGATCGCAGTGAGGACTTCCTCTCAGGAACCTTTGGTTTCGGCCTTCCCCCTGGAGACTTAGCTCTCAGAAGAGATGTCACTGGGGTCCCTGCCGTTGGAGTAATTGACTGACTTGAGTAACCACTAGATGGTGAAGTCAAGTGTGGGATCTTGTCTGGTGAAGTAGCTATATTTATCTTTACCCTAGTACTGCTGCAGTCGGTTGATACATTGCTAAAGCCTCTTGCATTCTCCACTGCACTTCCGGATCTTGTAGCTGGACCATGTTCAGAGTGTGACCGAGGGAACTGCATGTAAAAGTCCCATGATTCAGCATATTCTGAACGCTGGCTGCCACTGTCACTGTGTGTGGGTGTGACTGGACAGACAGCAGCTGGTGCCGACACTCCACTGCTTGCTGCACTCACTGTGCTCTGGCTCCTGGGACGCAACACCCAGGGGTCCTCATATCCACCGCAGGGCATTTGGCCTGAGAATGATGCACTGTTGCTTTTCAGAGACTCCTGGAGAGTGGAGATCAGTTGCTCATTAAGGACCGTGTCACTGTGGTGTGTTTTTTTCTGTGGCCTGCGTCGCAAGGAGTCCGTCCTTTTAGGAGGGAGTGGGGGCTTTTTCGCTTTCCGCAGGGAAATGCTGCGGGTCAGGGATTGGTTGCTGAGTAGACTTGCGTTGTCGCCCTGACTGTGGTGCTCCCTGCACTCATACAAAGTGTGTCTTGCATTGCCAGCTTTGTTGATGCAGCCATGGCTGTGTGATTTAAGACCTGAGTCCAAATGCATAGATGTGTAGTACCCCTCAGTATCAACAGAAAACAGCGAGCTGGAGTCAGTCTTGGTTGGGGAACGTTCCAGACTGTTATACACATGACTGACAGGAGACGAGCAAGTTGAGGTATGTTGGTCTTTTGGAGCAGTTTCATATGTCCATTGGTCAATGGTCAGTGTGCTGCAGCTTTGATTGCTGCCCTCAGAGAAGTCAGAGCCTCTGCGGACACTGCCGGGACTGTTACAGTCCCTTCCGTTAAGCGTGCTGCACTGGGACTCGGTCTCTGTGTGGGTGGCTGTGAGGATGGAGGCTGGGGACTGGCAACGAGAGGAGCCAGCAGATACAGGGGTACCAGCAGTGATAAAGGGACGGTCTGGAGGAAAGGAAGAAACAGACTGTAATGTGTCTTCTGTGTTTTGTGTTGAGTGGATATTGCTAAAGTCATTCAAGTTCTTCAAAGCACAGTTGGGAGTGATGGGGGCAGAGCTGTTATTGTGACTAGAGACCATGTACCCTGGTGTTGCATTACGGTGTCCATTCTGAAAACCTTGGAACTCAGCAGATGTGGGACAGATTAATGCATATTTTCGTGAATCCACTAACTTGTGCTGCAAGGAGGGGCTGACATGGTGCATGTTGCCCTGGTAAGGCAGGGAGCTTGTGGAGCCATTGACCATCATGTAAGGGGTACTGGTGTACTTGGGCTCATGCTGTTGATGGGGGATTCGAGCACCTTGACGAGGCAGACTGTGAAAGCCTTGGTCACCGCCGTTCCGCTGAGGAGTACAGATAGCACCACTGGAGTCACTCATGTTGGACATGCTGCCTATGGAGGAGAGGGAAATGTTGGCCATTTGAGCAGCGATGCCACAACCTCGCTGTGCACGGATCCTGCGCATCGACGGGGGTACAATCTTTACTTCCTCTGTCTGACAGCCAGAGTCGCGAGTGTCTGAATGCTTCAGGGTGGAGTTCATACTCCCGCCATGGCCAAGGGTGGAGCACTGGCCTGGCATGTACATGGACTGAGCCCTGATGTCACTGTGTCCTTTAGCTGCTGAAAAGTTGAGGGAGATGAAAATGTGTCAAATCATACGTATCTTTTTCTTTACTGTTTGAAATATATATTTTTGTACTGAATATATTTAAAATATCATATTTTGAATTATATGCAGTGAGTCATGTGACAGACCTGTGGGTGCACAGTCTTTGTATGATCACTGAAATGTACACAGCATAGATGACAATATGAAGAAGAAAAGACCAGCCCCGATATGTTTTTAATAATGAATACTGAATACTGAAATTAAGAGCTTTTAATGGTTTTTTTGCTCTTATTAAGAATTTTTAAAAAATGTATAAATGTCACTGATGTTGTGATAATATATTTAAGGTCCAGCTACAGCTGTGACTAAGTCAGAATACCAGGAAAGAGAACAGGTGTAAAGAATGAGACTAGTTCTACAGTTGGACCAGAGCACACTAAACTTAACAATAATCACCAAACAAATTGGATACAGTGACATACAGTCATACCTAGCTCTTTTTGGATGTTGTCCGGAACCCCTGTTATAGTCTTCCTTCGCTTCACCTTTTTTGACCTCCGCATTACTGTGTCAGTGTTGCTTAAGGTACGGCGAAAACTTGCCTGTCGGTCAAAGTTCTCACCTGTTATGAAATTTAAGGGGAAGGGTTAAAAAGGTTATGTAGAGGTTACTTTTAAACAGGAGCTTTTCACAGCGTTTACTTTGTTAAAAGACACAGCAAATCTTATAAAATACAATAGCAAAAGGAATGAAAACATGCTAATGTTCAGACCGGGGGTTAGGAGTAGTAATTTATTTGAGTCTGTCAGTACTACATTAATGTAGTATACTTTGGGTAAATGTGTATTATCAAATACACAATATTGTAAATATTAGTGCATGGTTGAGTGTGAAACACCGACTTCACTAAACTTTTACATTTTTACTTTTGGGTTTAGGCAACTCTCTAAAATACAATACCTGTGATGTTGATGGGTACAATGTCAGTGGCCACCGTCTGGGCCTGCTGCCTCATCTTCTCCTCTGGCGTCGGTAAAGGTAGACTCTTACTCCAGCAGCTCAGGCTGTTTATGTCAGGGCTGTTATCCAGCAGTGGAGTTTGAGGCCCCATGGAGTAAACCAGTTTCTCCTCCTCAGCTGACGACTCTGATGACTGAACACAGCACGCGCAATGAGACTTGGAGAGGATACGATTTCCAGGGAAAGAAATTGCATCGTACTTGGTCATTTCCCCACTTTTGTCAGTCGAGAGGCTAAAAGAGGAGGAGGGGGAAACTGTTTCCTCTCGGCACTAAATTGTGAATGAAATATTTCTGAGCTGAGAATGCTCTGGCATAGGCCTGTAAATTATTCATGACAATTTGAGCTCTGTGTTACGAAGGCTGCTTTACAACCACAATGAGTCTCCATACTCATTTTAATGGAACCAAATGTGAAAAAGAAGGAAAAAAAACAGGGATAAATACAAAGTCCTACAGCCTGAATTTAGTCTGGGTTATTTAGAAGTTGTGCCAAATGTTCATAATATTTCTAGTAAGATAATACACACTAATTATTAACATTATGCATAAACAGGGGGTTGCATCATATAATCAATTTGAAATGTGCATGAGAGTAAAATATAATTGTAATAGTTTAAACGTACTGTAAAGGGAAAGCACGAGCACTGACTACACTACAGCAGAAAGCAGCTTGAAGGGTGTACAGGGATGAGGAGGCTCCCTTTCTCAAAGAGGAGCACAGTGCTACCATAGCCTGGGGTCACAATAACTAGCTGTACCTTTTTCCTCCATGGTGTCAAATGACAGCAGAGAGAGAGGCAGGATTCTGACAAGCAGTCTAGTACTCTAGACCGCTTTTGTGTGGGGAAAGAAAAATAAATACAAGAGAAAGAGGTAATGAAATAAAATCATACGGAAAAGCCTCACTTTATGGAGAACATATCATGCTAACTCGAACTCCGTGTTTACAAATATGGTCAATGATGTTCTAATACTAAACTGCCACCAGAGGGCAGTGTAAAACAGCATATTCTCTGTTCAAGGGGTGTTCCGTATTGTCCACAAGGGGACGTGATGTTGCAGTTTTTCATTTCAAAAAAGCAGGAGCACCAGCTGGTTTCAGTATTAAAACAGTTGATCAGGTAATCCAGCTTGGCTGAAAGGAAAACCTGCCGCTGCACCAGCCCATTGCGGATTGACTTGACACCCCTGCTGTAGAGGTAAATTTCAAACTATAGTAGAATGAAAAAAAAAAATGTTAATCTATTCCATGAAATGCATATGACTTGAACTCGTGAATATATTTGGATAAATGGATACGGTTTGGAGAATTTTACATTTATTGAAATGGACCATATAGATGTCATGCTTAAGGCATAACATCCATACATTTTTCAACTGGAAGGCATCACAGTATTGTGATGATTTACATCTGACATTAATATTTCGTCATGTTTTTTGTGACACTTGTCTTGTGATGCTTTAGTCTATTTATGCTTGTGATGCTTTTAAATAGTCCCTGTATATGATGGTAAGAGTGGCTGGAAGCGTAAGTATGAAGTTTACCTTTTTCTTCACCTCCGTCTCATCTTGGTCCAGTAGCCCATTTGATAAGATAGGTGAGGAGAACGTCGGGCCTTGAGAGTAGTACTGCGAACTGCGGAAGCCATCTTTCCTCAGCTTGTCGCACTCTGGGAAGCCAATACACCAACATATCAGGAGTTTGTCAGATTGACCAAGATCGATATCTAAAACAACTACGAAACACGGGCGCAGATGGGGGTGGGGACAGGGGGGATGTGTCCCCCTCAGACCTCAAGCCGTCCCCCCTCAGACCTCGAGCCATCCCAAACCGAAGCACAAATGAGGTAGTGATGTATAACTTATACTCCTGTTTTAAGGTCTAAATTTTATTTTGCACATCTTAAATCTAAAACCTGAACATGCCACGCCATTTACCATTCTCTTAGAGCAAAGAGCTCCTAGCCCCACTTCTTGTGTTAGTGTTCTAGGGTCCTGTAACATAGGGGCTGCCTCATTGGTGCCTCATTGGTGCCCGTCCCCAAAATGGTCGAGAGACCTCTGTCACATTGGGATAGAGCTCTTTAAAATTTGGGTAAGATAGACGGTTTAACTTTTTTTTTGCCCATAAAACCAATATTTGTGTCTTGGTTTTATAGCAACCACGCAATCACACTTCGCAATCACACTTCATATTTTCATGTGGAAATGCATCTTCTAGTTTTAAACTGAAACCTTATTTGTTAAAGAAAATGTTTCCTCCAGCTTTAGACCATCATTTCTACTTTCACTTAGAGGCCTTTAGAAAATAGAGTGTTTTCACATAGCTGGAAATTGATAGTTCGGCTCCAGTCAAACTATCTCACCCACTCAGATCATAAAAAAGAAACTCTCTAACATGGTACTGTGTAGAAAAGAGGTAGATAGAGGTAAAAAAAAAAAAAAAAAAACGTGTGAAAGAAACATTTTCTTCTGACCTAAAGAGCATGAGTTTAACCTGAATATGTCAGATGTGAATGCTGGGTTATAAATGGCCTTCAGAGTGGGGGTCTCCACCTCCACCTACTCCTACTGACACATCTATTTATTTCAGCTGGCAATCTCTGCTGACATCTTTCTAATAAAACCCTGCTGAGAAAAAGCACCCCCCTTCCCTGCCGTTCTCATCTTTTTTGCAGAGTCCAAGGTAATTACCTCGTCTTTTCAGCTCATAATCCTTCATTTCGAGCAGCTCAAAGGACCTAATTCAGTTACTATCTAATGCAATCTCTGTCATGTAGGGCACAGCAGAGAAGCTCAAGTGTTTCTTTTGAGACACACTAACTATAGAAAGCAGCTCTGCTTCAAAAAACCCAATAATGAAATACCTGTACATACCTGTACATCGGACTACAAAGCTACGAATAGGGTTTTCTGATCAAAGCAAGACTGGTTTTTAACAGCATTTGTGTGGAAATGACCACCTGCTAAGGAACTCAGAGTTCATCAGACTTGCTGCCTCAGCAAACCAGAACAAGACAGATAACGTAAGCAGGAGCCACATGGCCTACATTCCCAATATACAGAACGCTGTGTTTCAGATACAGCCCCTGCCAGGTTGGGGAATATATATTTTCAAGCACTAAGATAGTAAAAACAGGCCAACGGGAGCTATAAATGCATCTGAAGGGAAAAAATGCATCTGAAGAAGGTTTTGGAAAGTTGAGTATAATAATAATCAATAAAGTATACACTCATTCTTTAGGCAAAATAAAATCTACAAATCCAAAAGCATAGTGTATTGTTTTGATTGTCTATATTCCTTTACTGTGTACTTAATGATGCAGTAAATCGTTTCCAAGACAATCATAATCTAACCAACAGGTCACACCTTTATATCTCTTATACTACAGTATTAGGTCTCTCTGTAAAACGTTTCAGCTTTGCCTGTATAACATATTCATGTGTTTTCTTCTTATGTGCTAAAACTGCATATTAAATCAATCCATTATTGCACACAGAGCCATAACATTTTGAGACCTTAAGCGATATCCTGATGTAGAGGGACCATGTTTCTGTCTTGATTTGTGAAAGCAGAGGCACCATCAGTGAAGCCTTAATAGGATATTTTTCTGCTAGTTTCATTGCTAGCATAATTACTAGCATAATGACTTGGGGGCACAGTGCAACTGCCATTTATAGCAAGAAATTGTCCTGACTGTCATTTCCTGTCTCCCTAAGGCCATGAGGAGTGGGTCACCATGTATGCCATGGCAATCACCCAGTATTGACATTTATTGATCCTGCACCAGTGGTTTTTAGTCGCCCGTGAGGTGGCTGAGGATTCAGCAATTCAGAATGATGTCATCTATCATCCGATCATGACATAAAGCCTCCAGATGGACTCTTACTGTAGAAGGTCTCTCCAAATGGAATAATAAAACAGCTCCTGCTAGCTTATGTTCAGAGCATATGTACAAAACAATAACAACACATGCTGCGAGCAATGGTGTGGTTCTAATGCGACTTAGCACTGGGAACACAGTGCCATCAGTGACCAGAACCAGAAGAGGTCACCGTGTCACTAGTACAAAAAGAGGAAAACAGGGAGCACATGTGAGGGATCTTTTATTAATCCCACAGCAGAAGGGACTTAACCCGTGCCCTTGTTGCAACCCTGGCACCCTTTCCAACACTCAACGCACACTTTCTGGGTTTGTGGTTCCTCTATAAATTGTTTCTTACCTGTTTTCACTACATTGGTCTTTGTTATACTGATACGACATTGGGCTGCGATATCTATATTAGCCCTCTAACCTATCAGAGAGGTTTGCTGTGAGCATTCTGACCAATCTCAGGGTTTTGAGGAACCAAGGTATCCGCAAAGCTAACAAAAGTAAATTATTTTGGGCAAAAACAATGAAATTGCACTTCAACATACACTCTAATTGTAACCGCAATTGCAATCATTGTTTTCAATAATATAAATATAAGTTTGTTGCTTGTACAAATAAAAAAAGAGTTAATCTTGATTTTTGTACTCTACAGCTTCTAAGTTTTTAATTAGTAGGGAGCTGTAAAAATAAAGACGCAGAATGGTGAACAGAGCTGTTGATGGTTCAGTAATGACTAGGAAATGTACGGAACATGAACATTACTGTATAATAAAATTAATATAATGAATGCATCCTAGGCAAATGGCCAGACTTACTGCATGGCGGTGCATAATATGACCACAGAAGCTCCAAGCAGCAAGTGCATGTTGGCCCAAGTAGTAAAAGGTTGAATGATTTGAGCACTTGAACAGGTAACAGAGGACCATTTGAATTTGCTAAATGTTACATAAAAATTAAAAAACCAAATACATTTTGAAGATTCAATATATCAGAGCAACAGTGTAAAATATCTTGTAGTAACAGCATATGGCCGATTAGTTAGACAAAAAGGGGAAATTATATGGCATTATGAATGCCTACATTTCTTTATGATTGGCCATTGACACATGTATATATTGGCTACTGTAGTTTGGCTATCGGTGGGCAAAATTTGACAATTTTAGCTGAAGTGATTTTTGAGATGTATCAGTAGCAGAATCTCCATGGATGAAATCTGACTAAATGTGTCCAGAGAATGTCACAGAGAGGAAGAGTGTGATTTTTCATTAAGTTTATCGTAAACGATCATCGAGCCCAAAGAAAGATTTGACGAACACTAAATGACTGTGCTGCGCTAGCCTCTTCGAGGTCAGGTTAGGGAATCCGTTGATCCCTTTTTAAATCCTAGAACCCTTTTTTGATGGCTCTTTACAGACTTTTTATCGAAGGGATCTACCTGGCTTTACCTTCAGAAGAGGTGCTTAAGCCTGGTCCTCAAATCCATTATTGATTTGGTTTTTAATCCTGTTAGTGATTTTCACTTGAACTGTGCATTGTACTGGACTGTCAGCAAAGAGAAGCCACAAAGTCTGCACTTCCTGACTTTGAGAGCCGTGAACTGAATAATTTGCAGCCGCTGTTTTAATAATATTGTGGAAATATCACCAGTATGTGGGTTTTGGTACAAGCATTTTAATGGTACTCATTGCACAAAAGTGGAGGAGCCACTTCTATCCATTTTAGCTACCAGGTACTTTCTGATGAGTATCCACTGCTCTATCACAAAGATACCAGAGCTTGCAGAAAAAGGACAAAAGCTCAAGTGTAGCACCTGCTCCACCTGCTGTGACCATGACAGCTCATACACACACACACACACACACACACACACACACACACACACATATATGTATATGCACACACATGAAACTCTCACCACAGTGGTTATTTTACTATTAATAGAACTATGGCAAATGCAGAGTTAAGGGAATTGAAAAAGCATATGAGGCTCCACATCTGATCTCCAGGTACATGACACACAATGCAAGGAAACAAAAGATCCTTTTGACTTGAGGAAGGTCAAACTGTAAATAAAACCTCCCACTAGATAATTATAAAGCTATTATACAGGCTAGTATATCGAGGGGGGAAAAAAAAGATTTGTGTTGGGGTTATTTTTGCACTGACTGTGGTGTGACCACTGTAGTCTCTGGTTTTGGACCGGGCTGCAGGAAATTCTCTAAAACAATTACTCAAAATCTTGGCCCCAAAATACCCCTGCCCTGTACATTTTAGTAGTAACTCTCTAACACATTCAGCTCAGTAAAGACTGTTTTTAAATTTTGTTTTCAGGTATGATAGGATAAAAACAACATGATACACAAAACATGACCAGATTTAGGATCCAAATAAAGGTGCAGGCTTTAAGTGGGTAAATATTTCAGCTGTCGGTGCAGCATGGCTACCTAGGATGCTACTATATATTGGACCATAACTACTTGGTCCAAAAGTCTTTATATTAACTTCCAATACATGTCATGGATGTACTGAGTTTGAAATTTATTTAACCCCACTAGTCAACGATCCTAATTTAATCCTTTTCAGACTTTCGTGATTATTCAAAAATTCTGATTCATCCCAATTTCATTTCTGACCATATTTAATTACCAGTGGATATTATGGGTTATTTCTTTCTCTGTTGTCAGGCCTCAGTTTGAATAACAATGCTGTTGTTTGCTGCAGTGTTACTTCTCTTTCTTAATGATGTTCCACAGTCTTTTCAGTGATTCTCCATGAAGTGTCATTCTAAATAATCAAAAATCAAAGTATTCAGCAGCCTACTTCATCTCCTCTTCTAATCTGAGTGCAGATTTCCTTTTCCTTCTCACCTCTGAGGACGGTTTTGAGGTTGACCTTGGCCTGGTGGTGCAGCTCCTCCACGCACTGTGGCCTGCTGCCGGGCAGGAACACATTCTCCTGCTGGTGCCACGGGGCTGTGTAGTGCACTGACCACTTGCTCTCCTCATCTAGACTGGACACAGCTGGAAATGAGATGAAGAAGACGAGGAACATAGGTCATAATCGGAAGTCTTGTTTATTCATGTAGCCCATTATCACACACAAAGGTCATTCAATGTGCTTTGCAGGAACAGAATAATAATATTAAGGACAGAAATAGTATGAAGTGAAAAAAAAAGAATAAAGAATACATAGAAAAGATTAGGGTTAGGTTTAGAGTTAGGGTTAGGGTTAAAAGTGCAATTTTTAAATATAAAAGACAGTGGAGGAGAATAGTGCAGATAGTAGCAGCTTTTTTTTAAAGTTACAGTTGGTGCAGATCTGATATTGATGGGAAAGTTGATTCAGCAGCAAGCAGCACAGTGACTAAACACAATTTCACCAAGTTTATCTTCAGCTCTTTTCACCAATAGTGGACCAGCTCCTGGAGATCTAAGAGACCTACCATGATTATAGACTTCAAACATATCAGAGGTGTATTTAAGGCCCTTGAAATCATCACTGCTCAGTTAAAAGTAGCATGTCAATTATTATTGATTACTCCAAATTCCAAGTATCCTGGGGTACGAGAGGTCAGTGTTACTCTGACTCCAATGAGTAATATATAGGGTGGGTGTTATAATAATATGATAATGTTATCATGATAAATCATGTTATGACAAGCTTTTAAAAGTGGCAAATTTCACTGAGGGTCATTAACTGTACATGATGTAGCCTGGAAAGAAACGCAAAAAGATTTAACTGAATGCTGGTCATTTTACTAATCAACATGAGCAGCTGAAATCAACAGTGAGAGGCATATTTTACCTTAAATCTCTACAAAAGCAAAGCGATGAAACATAGTCCTTTAAACAGGCGTACTTCACAAATGCATTTTATTCATCCTTGAGCTACACTATGAAAGGAGATCCATATCTGATAGAGAATAAAGAGAGTCTTAATGCACTCGCTGCAGTGTGGGAGGCACGTGAGTGAGATTTGGGAAATGGCAAATCTACATAGGCACAAAAAATCAGCAGTAAAGCGTTCCTGCTTCAGTGCGCCTAAAGACACAACAGCTCTGCCTGTTTCTGCTGGTTGCCATGGTAACCAACATCATACAATCAATTATGCCAAAGGGGGCAGGCGTAACCAGGCTGGTCATATCATCACACTGTTAAGGCATGTCAATGATTATTGATTATTCCAAACCATAGTATCCTGGGGTACGAGAGTGTTCCTCTTGACTCCAGTGAGTAATATATAGGGTGGGTGTTATGATAATAATATGATGTTATCATAATAAATCATGTTATGACAAGCTTTTATAAACTGTAAAAATTCTGTCGAATGTTTAAACCAATCGCTACTTCTGACGGTGCTTGAATTCCAAGAGTGCAATGATAGGAGCTGTTTAATTAGAATAGTTTATAATAAAATGTGAAATTATTGTAATAATAGTAATAAAAAAAAGATTGTACTAAAGCTGGGCACTGAATAAAAGCCATTTACTTTCAGCATTTTGGTATTTTTTAAAACTCTTTTTTTTGTCTGTTTCAACCTAACAGATGACAGAAAAAAAACAAATAACATAGTGGGAACTGGAATTTTCTAAATTAGCATCATGTTATATTTTTTATCATATAATTATACTAATAGTGTCTATTGCTTTTATTCAACAATCCTGCAAAATAAAAGAAGAACCCCCAAACATCATGTACGTTAATACTGGGAATTTGTTCAATAAAAGTAGTAAACGTTTGTAAGATAGCACCATTAATCTGTTGCACTATCAAGCTCAGCTTCCTCTTCCCTAAGCACTTAGACTAACATCTGCGTGTCTTGAACTAACAGAACACAAACTTTACAAATAACTTTACAACAACTACTACTAGACACCTGTCTTCTGTGTGAACCGGCAGGGCCCTGATGGAGTACCAACTTCATCTCTGGTAGAATTTTAGCCTGTCAGCAGCTCTAAATGTAATACTGGGTTTACTAGTATAAGGTTCATGTTTTCTTAACGGGCTACAAAAACCCATGTACATCGCTCTCAAATTGGAGCGTCTGCCAAACGCAGTCAATGTAAACGTTCCTCAGTACTGAAAGATGTTCCAGCCATCCCTGTTTATATATTTTCCCATTTCCAGTTAATTCCAGTTTGTTCAGTTCTTCTAAGTGCAACAACAGGTGAGGAATTTGATGAAGGTCTACTGCCACTCTTCCCCAGAAACCTGCCAAATTAGCTTCAACTCAAATATTCTCTAATGTATTCCTTCTCTGTTTTTGTATCAGTTTTGTAGTTTAGGGGTGAGTATCCAATTTAGAGGATCCAAATTAGGTGCATCCAGTTCCACTTACTCTTGGCCATCGCCAGTAATCAGTCTCCCACAGATAAAGCTAATACACAGACAATTATGGCACTCGTTAGCCAGTGTTGTGAAAAAAAGTGCTGCTATTTGTGATTTAGAATGGGTGTAGGACTCTTCAATCAATCAGAACTAACTGTTATATAACTGTGCATCTATTCCAACTAATCAAACCTCGGAAAACAAAATATCATAATCATGTACCAGGTATTTCAAAATATCTAAAAACTACAAGCTCAAGACTCTCGTGCAGACATCAGCTGAAATGTATACAATGCTGGGGTGGATTTTATGATCATGTAAACTGACAGTATAAACAGTATAAACTGTGAATCAAAGGTCTATAAATATATGGACCAATTATGACAGCTTCACAGTCATTGCAGATGCCCTTCCCATCCCATTTTATTCAGCCATTTTCAAACCCACAAATGTTCATCTACAAGACTTCCATATCCAACCATCCATTTTCAAGATAACTTTGTTTAGAAGCACTGTTTCAAGGTGACACCAAATCTAGGTCGAGTCTCTTTTCCTTTTTTCAAATATAGCTACCTATTGCAAATCTCTAATCGGCTGTTCAATTTTAGGCACTCTCTTTACTATAAACTGTAAACTGTAATTCCAGATGCTTGCACAGAAATTGCTCTTATCTGCCGCTTCCAAAATAAGTGATGACCAAGTGTAATTTCCCTCAGTGAGGGTCTTTGAATGAAACTAATGGAAATGCTGAGCATCAATAGATGCTGAATAGCCCTTAGCGAAAACGCCCTGCATTCTTAATCAGACAAAATAAGAAACTGCATAACAAAGCGTGTCAAATGACCACAATTACAATTCTCAACTCTCGCACATTTCGCTGATGAACTAAACTGCTGGGGTTCTGAGTGCCGAGCAGCAAGGTCAGAGTGAAGCAGCTTTCCCTTCATTCTGACAATCCCCATTCCTCAGCTACCTCTGCACTTCTGTCAGACAAATGCACGAAGCCCCCCACGACAACGGCAAAACATTCCACACCCTAAAATACCTGGAAGCCCACCTGACCTTGAGCCGATGCACTGATGAGATAAAGTCGACGGTGGCTGGAGAAGTCACGAGGCAAGAGGGGCTTACCTTTCTTCTTGAAGTACTTAATGACAGATTTGAGAGTTGTGCCAATGAACACCATTGTGACACCTCCAAGCCGGCTTCCTCCAGAGAGACGTGTGACCGTGTTAGTCCAGCATTAGCGTCAGAGCAAGTGTTTGTGTGTGTGTGTCTGTGTGTGTGTGGGAGAGAAGAGAAAGTGAGTGTGGCGAGGCAAAGCGGCACGCCAGCACTGCCCACACTACACACTCTCTATTCTCATTTTACGCTGACTGGCAGAGCTTAGCTCCCCCTCCCTATTCTTCCTCTCTCTCTCTATCTTCCTCACCCCCTTGCTCTCTCCCATACTCTCCCCCTCTCTCTCTCTCTCCATCTCCCCCTACTCTCCTTACATCCCCCCTTTCCCATTCTCTCTTTCTCTGCCTCTTACTCGCTCTCTCTCTCTCTTTCCTCTTAACCGATCTCTCTCACCCCCTCCTCCCTCTACCCCTTACCCCCCATACACTAATCCCTATGGATCTATTGGAACTGCCGTTTGAGTTCTGTGTCTTTTACAGCCTGCATCCCTGTACCATGTTTCTCCTCTTATGTGTCTCTAGCCCCACATCATTTTCAGCACTTGTCCTTGTGCTGGGCTGGAAACAGCATTAGTGCCCTCTCTCACCTTGGCTTTCCTCAGTGACTGTGGTGGGAACCGTACTAGTGCACTATTGATCACCCACAGTCAGCTTACAGTTTCTTTACCATGCAGCCTCCCAGTCTACACTCTCTTCATTGAAACATGAAGATTGGCTGATGGTTCTTGGCTTGGCCTAAAGGTCCTTAGAAAAACCTTGAATGGCTTTAATTGGTATCACACCTTTAAATTATATGGAAGCCCTTAAAAATTCTATTGAGGTTTGTTTTACATTTGCGGTAATGGTTCTTTGAAAAATAACAACGGAAATGTACTTTGGGAAGCAAAGGTTCTGTGGCATCGCTCCAAAAACATGTTAATGTTTAATCTCATCACTGTAGAAACAAGAAACAATGATTCTTCTCTTCTCTGCTGTGTTTTTCTCACACAAGGCCAACAAGATATGGTTAGAGTTGGTGATAAACAATCTTCCCCAAGCATTCTGCACGTTAATTCCAACTGAACCACAACTATTCAAACGTGGAGTCTCTTACTACTGGGCCCAGATCCAAGGGTTTCTCCTTCCTAGAAGAGTTTTATACGGTCAAGGTCACCTCATCCCATTAGTGTAATTATTTATTGGAATATCTTTTTGCCTGTTCTTTACAGTCAGCAGTTTATTAATGCACATTCGTTAGGGATCAACCAATATATCAGATGGCTGTTATTAAGGTGCCACAAATGTATCCGTGTCAGTGAAAGTCCTGCAGGAAAACACAAATATTATGTTAACGTTTGAATTTCTGACAATGTTATGTGTGTCATGGTGCTATAACATTCTTTACAAAATGGTTTGGACTCGGCCGCTTATTTTCAGTGAAAGGGAATCTTATTGCTTCAGCACACCAAGACATTTTCCAACTATGTGGACACAGTTTGGACACACTTTTCAATTCCAGCATGACTGTGTCCCAGTGCACAAAGCAAGCTCCATACAGACATGGCTGGATGAGTTCGGTGTGGAAGAACTTGACTGGCCCACACAGAGCTCTGACCTCAACCCCATCCAACACCTTTGGGATGAACTGGAACGGAGATTGTGAGCCAGACCTCCTCACCCAAGATCAGTACCTGACCTCATGAATGCTCTACAGAATGAAATTCCCACAGAAACTCTCTAAAATCATGTGAAAAGCCTTCCAAGAAGTGTGGAAGCTGTTCTAGCTTCATGGTTTTAGTTGGTGTAATGGTCAGGCATCCCAATACTTTTGTCCAAATGTATGTTTTCTTAATATTTTTAGAGAAAAGTTTAGAATCCCAAAAGCCATTGACCTTTCAAATCAGGGGTGTGAAAGGGGGTGGGAAGGTAAGGGATTCCCTAACAGTATTGTACAAATGCCCAACCTGCATGTAGCCCCAACTTAGCTTTCACAGTTGGTGAATTCCTGTCTGTAGAACTATGGTCTCCTAGCGTATTTTTCGTTGCCCTAAGGCCTTGTGCTTCTGCCTGGTTGGTTCTATTGAGTTGTCTGGTTTGGTCTGCAAAAGCAGACAAGCTTTCTGAGGCTCTTTTGCTCCTCAGACAACACATTCACAAAGAGATAATCACTGCTGGAGTACAAGCAGCTGGGGGCAGACAGAACAGACCATTAATACTCCAGCACCCCCATGGACCCCCCATGACAATGAGGAGGTGAGGAACATTGATGAGACTGCCTTCAAGAAACATTTCAGTACTAGCTGATCTGGGGTCAGGATATCTCTACCTACATAGATTTTCCTCCTCTATAATTTGAAAGAAAACTGCCTGATGACTTTACAAGAAGTAATGTGGAGAAATGAACAAAAACTTAAAATGCATTAACTGGCACCCATTCACAAAACACAGGAAATCTACTCACGGATCAGAAATTTCTCTGGTAACAGTGAAGTAAAGCATCCATTTAACGGAGCTACATTTTTTCCAACGCAAAAACAGGACAATCTCCCCAGTTCCCTGATCAGGGAACATGCAAATGAATATTCACAACCCTCACTTTCATATTCATATATTCCGAACTGTGACGCTACTGGAGGGAAAGGTCAGCTTTATCACCTTTAATCAAAGTGAAGAGCTAACACAGAGACAATGCACTCTTCCTGGGCTGGAAAATCATCACTGATTAGATGTGAGAGTCCAAATACAGTGTAGAGTCTCTTAACAGCAGAGTAGAGGGTGGGCACTTTCAGTGATTATGGAAGTCACATGAGGCCTGCCAGCATCAGCACAACAAGCTCTTATCGTTCGTCCTCCATCCCTCGTTTCTCACAATGGAGCCATTCAGGTCCAATGTCATCAGTCACCTGTAGGTCAACAGCCCCTCCTCAATCTGACAGGGGGGCACTGAGAAAGAAAACCTCTAAGCAAACAGTGAAACACCTACACAGCATCAACACCCTTCTTTTACTTTCCAAGTGACCCGTCCAAGATCTGCCCTCAAATGGGTCTTGTTGTAGGAACTATTGGCAGCTTTTGACCAAAATCCCATTCAGCCCACTGAGATGTTGTAGAACTCTGATAAAAACTGCTGCCTTATGTTGAGTGCTGTGGTCCAAGCTGGACTGTGCTGCTGTAGTAGAGAAACTGTAGAGAAACTAGGGCAGTTGGAAATGACCACCAAATGAAGCGTTAACTTAAAAAAGTGAGAATTTTCACATGCATTTGAAATGACTAATGCACTATAACTCTGCTCATTCTGGGTGCTCTATAATATCATTATCATTGCATTTACTTTTTTCAAAATTTGGTAAAGCTGCAATCTGAACAGTCATGAAAAAACGTGATGGAGCACTATATCGAAGGCTATACCAAAAAAATAAAAAACATACCAATGATGTACCAATTTTTTAGTAACACATTTGCAGCAAAGTAATGTTCATCAAAGTATTGTCCTTAGTATGAAGAGTAGGTTTTATACTAATAAAATAATGATTTGACACTTTTCATCTACAAACCTCTGTTAAAAGCACATCTCCCAAAGTCGGTTTAAACATCTAAAAGTTCTCACATCCCAACAAGCAGATAAAGTGCATGGGGATCCTAGCTTTATAACAGTTTAAAAAGCGAGGCGCCCCAAACTGGTCATGTGTTTGAGTGTTTGTGGACTGAATACAAAGAGAAATGTATTAAAACAATCACATATATTGCTATCGAGCAAAACTCTTTGTAACTTTATAGAATTGGTCAGTTCATCAAGAAAATTTTACACAATATAAAAGGCAGTAAGTGTTTTTATCATGTAAAAATATATGTGTTTTTTTATATCTGTTATCTGTTTTTTTACAATACATTATAAAAAGATAAAAGATACAATATACAAGATAAAATGTTAACACAAGTGTCATTTGCAACTAGGAATAGTAAAATGTTCGACCATGACGATGGCCAGTATTTATGATCATGTCTGCACCCAAATGCTTTCAAAATTTACAAGCAGCAAACACAAAACATGTCCATTGTTCATGCACATTAAAAAGGTCACATGTCAAAATGAACAACAGATGGACAAAAGTCTCCAAGCCAACCCTGTAGGAGGCTTCAGCTCTTTTCACGGTTATTAGAAAACCTGACTGCTTCTAACTCCCAAATAACCCAAATTTGTGTTGACTTTACTATGGTAACAGTGTCTTGGTGAGGAGATAAAATAAATTATGGTAAACGCCCCCATCGGGACAGCTTAATAAAACCGTATATGTCTCAATAGTAAGCTAAAAAGAATCGGTTCTCAGTGGTCACAGTTGTCTCCAGCAGCATAACATACACAGCATATTGTTTGTTAATTATTACTGCAAGACTGAGACTTTATATTAATAACAATATTAACAACACAAAATGTTGCAATATGTACATGAACCTTTAACAAATGAGATTTTAATGGTGACTAAATCTTGATTGTCTGGATGAGTTTCTGCATGTTTTTTGACAAACAAGACTCTTTTACATGACTTAATCTATTAGTTGTGGTAAAAATGATGCACTGTAGTTAATTCACTTTTTTAAACTTGGCGGCTTAGCTAACATGGTCGTTTGTTATACTTATAACTTTGAGCTTTGAGGGTTATTTGCATCGTTAATTTATTTGTGCATGCAAAATAAACGTTGTTGTTCCCACTGGTGTTAATATTTAGCTAATTTCGTGCATGCTGGTTAAAGCGGATTGCTCATATATGATAAATAAACATACATAAAAAACATCTCTAGAACCACTGAAGGTAGGAAAAAACGAATGTGATTTTCTGACTTGACTAAGAAACTGGACTAAGAAACATCAAAGATTGCAATGAAACAGACCTTTCATAATAATTTGTTACCCAGTGTTATAGTCTGAATTTATAATAGTTAAAAATGTGTTTAAATAATTGTTTTTAAAAATTGTTGGCCACAACAAGGTATTAATAATCGAATAGCCTTATTGACTGTAGAATTCCATGTGGGTGCATCTCTAATGTGGTATGTGCGTATGAGAGAATGTGTGTGGGTGGAATCACTAGCCAGCTGACAAGTGTTTAAGTGGGCTGCTGTAGGAAGGTCAGCATCACCTTAAGCACTGCAGCCCCCCAGCCCACAGTCACTGCAGCCCCCCAGCCCACAATCACTGCTGCAACTCTCAACATGCAGCTACTGCTGCAGCCCTCAGCCAGCCCGAGGTGTGCTCCATTAGTTCCCTACAGACAAAGCACTAAAAGCAGCACACACTGCAAGCACACTGCTTACACATCACACAACATCACTAAGCCATATCAGAACACTTTTAACACAAGGTCAAAGCAGGAACAAGCATAAAATTATGCTGTAGATGCCTGTATTCAGCCTTTGAAAATGAGTCCACTGAGAATTGCTAATCACTGTTTAACTGCTAGTTGTTTATCACAATATTAGCCTCTGCAAAACTGATATCACAGAGTATGCAAATGAGTATTCCAATCAACAGTTTATTTCTTTATTTGTTTTTTTATCCATTGCAATGTTTCCACAAAATCTTCAGATTTATTTATTTATTTTTAACAAACAGAAATATTTGAAATAATATTTTAATGTGCCTAATTGAGTCTCTGGAGAGTGCCTAATCATTATGTGTTGCAAGCCATTAGTCACATCACAACATCAACCTGTGCAAAACTGATCTTGCAGAATACCTCTGCAGATGGAAATTCATTTATTCATTTGATCATTTTAATCCTCACTGGGGTCGCAGGTACCCGGGGGTCAATGGGTGTGAGGCAAAGACTCACCCTGGGCCCTCCACGAGATGGAAATTCAATAAATTAATACATTTTTTATTCATTCATTCATCCGTGCCAATTGTAGGATTCATGTGATCTAACCAAATATCTTTGGTCAAATGATGTCACTTTACAATCATGGGTTTTTGATACATCTCCATCTATACTGCATTTCACATGTATGGCTTAATAATGTCAATATAACACCACGTCTGCAACGTATTTCTTATGTGTATCAAATGCAAAAGAAACATACAGGCCACAGTGAATAAAAGCAGCGACCGAACACAAGGCCGTTCTCCATTCATATTTCTTGGAGGCGAGACAGAGACATCAGAGTGGACAGATCCAGAGACAGAACGCATAAATTATACAGGAGCCCATCTTTACTCTGTCTGCCCGGGCATATGCGGCTTATTGATCTGTGAAATGTGTGCCCCGCCAAGAGATCGAAAAAGTGTGCCAATATGTGTGTCAGAAAACTGGGCCAGCGCCAGCAAAATGAGAAATATGACCTCCTAGAGTAAATCAGCAGAGAATAGCGGTGCCTTTTTGGGATCTGTTACACTCGAGTGAGGGATATCTGAGATGGGTGTGGTTTGGTGTGGATCTTGTGTGTTCCTCACATGCCCTGTGAGCAGTTGTTGAAACAGTGGGACTACAGCCTTGACTTGATCTTGCTTTCAAGGAGGCTGTGGTTACACATTTATATTTCTACTGCTGTGGCACATTAAAGCCGCATTTCTGCAGCTCAGTTTCAGGGCACTGAGGTGTTATTGGATTTTCTGCTCTTTCCACATTCGCTGATCCAAATTAAATCGAAAGCATGTTTGACGAAATGAGAAATTGAAGCTTTTGGACCTGCTCCCGGACAACTGGCCTACTAACCAACATTTTCTTGCGTGACATTCCACAATTAAGAGCTTAACCAAAACAATGGTGTAAGCAGAAGATATCAATATGCTCACGTTAGGCGAAAGCTCATTGGCTGGCTGGAATAGAACAACAGGAGAGAAAGAAAAGCAGCCAGTCAAGGTAGGCTCTAAACCTAAATACTGATGCATTCTCAAAATCAAGGACCGCCTGAACGCTAGCGTACATAATCACATTCTCTTTGTTGTTAGAGACTGAAATGAGTGTTTCTGTGCAGAAAAAGAATGACCAGTTCTACTAAATGCTGCATCTAAAATTCCATGTATATTTTAGTATATCTGGGAGAAAAAGACACACTTAAATAATTAGATCAGGTGGGCAGCTGTGCTCCAACATGGGCTATAAGGGTGTTAAAGGTGTTTTCAGTTATTTAAGAAATTATTCACTGCAGTAACATCTCAAATGTCAATTGAATATGATTATTTTAGTGTGAAATCATGCGTGTAAT
>JBBPCY010000001.1:42314075-42329015 GCA_037974405.1 Brachyalestes nurse
AGGGAGTCGTCCTGCCCGCTTAAACTGTTCCCTCTCAGACGGACACTTAAATTTGCCAGAAAATTCAAGGTATCAGCTTTTGTTTTGTTTTGTTTATTAGTCATGTTGACAGTTAATGTTACAGAGAACCTTTAATAAAAGTTGCTCCGAGTTGCACACCCTGTTCCTCCGCTGTATATATACACACATATATATATATATATACATATACACGCACACACACACAATAGAGAGTGAGAGAGATAGAGAGATTTTAGTATATTGTACTACATATAAATAGTTTTATAAACCATTAAAAGTCTATAACAGTCTATTAGGACCAGAAGCTGAAGTGGGAAGGTGAAGGCCCTTAACCACATTTCTGGAAAGTATGAGCATGTGCTCCACCTACTGGTGGAAGCAATAAGGATCCAAGCGTGCAAACACACTCCCACTCACAGAGAGAGAAAGAGAGAGAGAGAGAATTTATATCCTATAAATGTTTGTGTTATAAGCATCAACATCCTGAATCTCAGGGTTGCTGACCACATTTGCAGTCCAGAGAGGGAGCATTCATGCAACTAAACAATACCAGCACGCCCATAGAGTGTTACATCTCTTTATCTGCATATGGTGGTCAGAGATAACGTAATCAGCCATTTCATCGCACTCATATCTGATTAAACTCCATCTGGGGTCCATTCCAAAGCCTCATGCTCATATCCATTAAAGTAGGAACTGTACCAAAACCTGAGAACTCCACCTAGCACCAGCATTTGACTGTCAGGGGAAATCCTAGCCTTGTTCCTGCTGCCAAACTCTCAAATCCACATTGGGTTGCTCTGGTCCAGAGAGTGCTTCACGAAAAAAGCGATCACATCCGGCTTAAACACCACCAAAGCTGAGCCTTACTCACTAAACGTGCCTGGCAGCAGGCTTCGGGTAAGTGCCTTTTTCTTCCTCATTTCAACTAGCAACAAGCACAATATGTGGAAGCGCAGCCTGTAATGTGGCTTCATCTGGAGATTTATCATGGAGCAGTGATCGTTAGCCCAGAGGAAGACAGTTTTTGGCAGATGTCCCCTTCTACTCCCTGCCCTCACCCAGTCCTCCCTCACCATACGCAAAACCCATCAGGCCTCTCAGTTCCAAGCAGAGTAACTCTAACACAGCTGGATGTGGAGGGTTAGGCGCAGGCCTTAGAAAGCCATTGTTGTGTCCACTGGTCAGCCATCTGGAGCCACTTATATGGCAGCGTTTCTGCCTTTACTGAGATATGAATCTGTGGAGCTGAGAGATTACTGAGTTTTCACAGATGCTACACACATTAGTATAAAGTCACACTGGACTCACTACAATTGGGTCATGAGTTTTACAGTGTCTCTTGGATACACTATGCATGCACTGTAAAACTCCTTCAACTTTATTAGTATGATTGCATCTTCTTAAGTTTTATTATTATTTTCAGAAGGGAGGACTCAAATCTGTTGCTATAGAACGTAACCTGAATGCACATATAAATCGTTATTTAATTAGCTTTCATTGGCAAATCATTATGTAAAATGAATACACTGAGCCGATCACATGATCAAAAAAAATGAATATAGAATCAATAGTTGGTTTTAGGTGAACCGGCTTAATAATTTGTTCAAATGATAAATCACATGAAAAATGAACAGCACCACTAGCTTGGGGAACTAGCATTTCTGCTAAATAATAAACTACAAGACCTTATGAATTATTGAAATGCCATGAAATGACTCAAAGGAGCATATCAAATGTTAAAAAATGACTGAAAAGGCATCAAATTAAAATAAACTTGCCTGATCCCTGCAGATACCCTGATACTTGGAATATGAAGGAGAAACACAAAAGGACAGAACAGGTTGAAAGTGAAAGTGCAGCAGATGATGTACAGTTTCTCTGGTTTTGGAGGAAATGCTATGTTTTGCTTCTGAAACAATGTCTGGAAAAAACCCACTAGCTCTTCATACTCAGCACTTAAATGAATTGCTTCTCGAAAAGCGTCTGGCCAGCTTTGGCCTCCCCACTGGATAACACAAATCAGTGAGTCTGAATAGAGATTAGGAGCTCCCACAAGGTGTGAGGCAGCACCAGGAGAACAATGCCTCCGGAGGCCCTGCTAGCTAGCCTTGGCTGACTGTAGTGCGAGTGCACTGGAGCGAGCCACCCACACGGTCAGGATGGCAGTGGACAACAATGGCCATCACGGAGGTAGAGAGGCCTCTTTCCTACAGGGCCACCTGCTGGAGCGAACACACAGACCTACTCCTTTCAATTCCATTGGCTTCATTTCAGCAGCTACTCATTCATGACTAGCCGTCTGACCTCATCCTCTCACGTAAGAATCTATGAGAATGTACAAGGGCAAAACATTTTAGAAAATATCTAACCAAACTGGCCATTTCACATCTTTGCATCTCTTCTGTGGTGATTCTGTGGAGGTTCTGTGGAGGTTCTATGGTGATTCTGTGGAGGTTCTGTGGTGATTCTGGTTCTGTGGTGATTCTATGAAGATTCTGTGGTGATTCTGGTTCTGTGGAGGTTCTGTGGTGGTTCTGTGGAGGTTCAGTGGTGATTCTGTCGAGGTTCTGTGGAGGTTCTGTGGTGGTTCTGTCGAGGTTCTGTGGTGATTCTGTGGAGGTTCTGTGGTGGTTCTGTGGTGATTCTGTGGAGGTTCTGTGGAGGTTCTGTGGTGATTCTGTGGTGATTCTGTGGAGGTTCTGTGGTGGTTCTGTGGAGGTTCTGTGGTGATTCTGAGGAGGTTCTGTGGAGGTTCTGTGGTGATTCTGTGGAGGTTCTGTGAAGGTTCTGTTGTGATTCTGTGGTGGTTCTGTGGTGGTTCTGTTGGTATCTTTGCATACTGCTCATGTTAGCCGTGAGTATGACTCAATTTTCTGATGGTGCTTGCAACTTGTTCGTGACTCTTTGGCTACCTGGGAGATAATTAACTGTGAAAATATTGCCTTTGACTTTTAATCGCTGGGAGCGTTTTATTGGAGACACAGAGTGCAGTGCACACCCCAGCATTCATGCATTTATGTATATTAAAATCCACGTTTTACACACCTAGCATTTTGTATGAGGGAAACACACAAGACACTGGGAAAACACTTCTCTACAGTTCACCCCCTGTTCTGGACCCCCCCATTCCCCCACCCCCCCTTAGTGCTGCCCCCACATTAAAAGTGTTTCCAACACCCCTATTTATGCTGGGACGTGGCACGACATCTCGTCCCACCCCTAGTGTCTTTTATTATTGCTCTCATAACATTAACCTCATTATTTCACTTTTCTTAAAATAAAATTGGTCCAAAATGACTTGGAATTTAATCTTTTACTACATTGCATCACATTGAAGTTATGAACTTTTTTTTTTATCTTCTCTAAGGGGATAACTTTGACTTAAAATGTAAGGTATCACCACAAGAACAGTTTAAATAACTGCTCTGACACAGTTAAAGAACACTCTTTTCATACATAGTATGATATTCACACTATATTAACATTTCCCACTGTGGTCCCTTATTACAACTGGATGTTATAGTTACACAAAAATGCTTTCATTTTATGATTAATTATATTAATCTCCCCACATGCTGATCAACCACAACATTAAAACTGGTCTAATATTGTCCAGGTCCCCCCCAGGACACCAAAACTCCTCTGACTTTTCAAGGCATCTCCACAAGACCTTTAAAGGTGTGTTTTGGTGTCTTGCACCAAGAAGTTAGCATCCTTCAAGTCCTGTAGGTTGCGAGGGGGAGGCTTCATTGTTTGAACTAATTTGTCCATCACATTGCATGGACTTTGCAAGAACTTTTTTGCAGTATAGCAGGGGACATCATCCTGCTGGAATAATGGATTTGTTCCTACGACCATTAGGGAATATTATTGCAATATCGGGGTCTAATTAGTCTTTAGGTGACAGTGTTTAGGTAGGTTATAGTGTCAAAGTAACATCCGCATGAATGCCAGAGCCCAAGCAGGACACTGTCCAGAGCATCACACTGCTTCTGTCAGCTTGCTTTCTTCCCATCTCTTCCCCAGGCAAGCGACACACACACACACACACACACACACACACACACACACACATTCGGCCATCCACGAGACAAAAAAGAAAACGTGTCTCATCTAACCAATCTTCTTTCCCTGCTCCATGGTCCAGCTTTCAGCGGCGGACAAGGGTGAACACGGGCACTCTTGAGTCCCACACATAGCAAACTGCAATGCACTCTGTTTTCTAACTCTTTATCATAGCCAATGTTAAAATTTTCTGCAATTTGTTACAATAATTCTTCTGTACAGGTAAGCCTTCAATCCTCTTTTGCATCAATGAGCCTTGGGGCACCTATGACCCTCTTGCCTGTTCACCAGATATTCTTCAGGTGATCACTGCATACTGGGAGCACTAAACAAGAGCTGCTGATTTAGAGACGCTCTGATCCAGTTGTCAAGCCACCACAATTAGGTCCTTGTCAAAGTTGCCCAGATCCTTAAACCCGCCCACTTCAAGAACTGAGTGTTCTCATCCTATAGGTGAACTATAGGACCATATAAAAGATGCTTCACTGAAGACGTCAGTACAATGAATAAGTAAGAATTCTAAAGAAACAGCATTAAGGAAAGGACTCTCAGCTAGATTCTTACATTACCACATGCATACTGACTATGCCAAATTAGTTGGTTATTTATAGACATTAAACGTAGAACCACATGCCATTGTTGGCGCCAAACTGGTGGAATGGACATAGCCATTCCTATTATAGCACTGCAACTTCATGCTTCATGTCCAGTGTTGCATTCTTTTAATCCCAGCGATCTGACCGCCACAAAGATCTCAATCTCTTCGGTAGTATTCCTGGCTAGATGACTGGATGAGTCAGAAAAAAACAGCAATTTCTGTCTTGCTGGGTGCTGATGCATATCTGTGGTGTGTAAATGGGGAATTTTTTTTTCTTACTCCACAGAAAGACAATGAGAGCATTGGTGCACGAGGTTGTAAATAAGGCTGCGGTATGTTTGTAAGTTGAGTAGAAACAGTTATACTGACCAAAATGTAAATGCCAGCTTTGGTAGATAAAATTACAGCAAAAAAGGGTTATAAAGTGAATTACATCAATACTAAGCAAGTTCTTTTGTTCTGAAGAAGAACAAGAAGCATCTAACCAGAAAGCTGCTGAGAATAACTTTTTGAAAATCCTTTGCATCAAAGTATATTTTGTAATAAATAATCTGTATATTTTGTAATAAAAAGTCTGTCTAACCAAGCCCTCACCAGTCTCTCAACACTTCTTTTGTGAAATAATGTGAATTTATACATAAATATCACTTTAATCACTCCCTCGAAGGTTTCCACCCAGGAACAATCTGTCCTTCATTGTTTTGAAAAGAAAAATCATCCGTTGTTCTCAAGCAGACCTCTGGGAAGTCTCAGCCTAAGAAAGACCACCAGACTCATGGTCAGAATTCCAGTAATGCTAGGGAGGATTGGTACACGCCTGGAGGCTGAGGCATGTGTATTTGTGTGCTGGTTTACGGGGGTCACGTATTTATAATGAACTGACTTTCTCTGACCCAGCATTCTTACAGACAGAGTCTATGCAAATGAATTAATTGACAATGCAGTCAGACATGAGGACTGAAGAGAGACAATGCCACGCGTTCCTTGCACTTAGTCCAAGCCTGGCACCTGTCCAAGCTTAAGGACATAGATTAGTTAAATATAATTCTAATGTGCTGGCTAGCTTTACAAAGAATGAAAGCTGGTAGAAATATTGTAGTATGTCTACAGTAATATGACAGTATTATTACTGTTATATAGGTCTGTAATTTATTCAGCATATTTGCCATCAAGAAGGGGGCTTGCAATATCATGATATAATGGCATCACAAAGTTTTAGAAATCAGTAATTTAGTTAGTAGACTATATAGGCAAAAGTATTGGGATGCCTGACCATTACATCAACAGTGACTTTACTGACATTGTATCAAAAAACATTGACTTTAATATGGAGTTGCCCCCCCTTTTGCAGGATTAGCAGCTTCCACTCTTCTTGGAATGTTTTCTGTTGGAAATTTGAGCCCATTCATTCTGTAGAGCATTTATGAGGTCAGGCACTGAAGTTGGACGAGAAGGTCTGACTCTCAATCTCCGTTCCATTTCATCCCAAAGGTGTTGGACGGGGTCAGGACTCAGTGTGGCCAGTCAAGTTCTTCCACACTGAACTTATCCAGCCATGTCTTTATGGAGCTTGCTTTGTGCACTGGGGCACAGTCATGCTGGAATAGAAAATGTCCAAATATGTTTGTCCATACAGTGTATTTCTGACCCATTTGTTTATTTATTAAAAATGTGTTTATGTCTTAAAAGGTTTATTACAAATTTGAACCTGCCGATGCCAGACGTCGAGGACAGCTAGATTCTGCTTGTAGTCTTTTATAATCGTATTGTTCACCCATAGCAGAGCAAGTATAGCCATGAGAGACTGAGTTGCAACAAATTCACAAATGCCATCATCTGATCCACTGCAAAGGCAATGGTTCATTTTCACATAGTGGAGAAAGTTTCTTTCAAAGATAATTAAGCCAGACTCTTTTGACCATGGGTGGAGAAGTGTGGGCCGGATTCCAGCCCAGATGCTTTCTCTGCTCTAACATGCCAGTTAAACCTGGCATCTCGCTGACGAATTCCTTCAAGTTTCGGGCAAGTTTGAGAAGGACTATCACAGTACCATCATAGGACTATCATGGTTGTTTTTTTTTTCAAATATGAGCAATGTTATTATTTACGGGAATATCGAAAGTTAAAGATCTGTCATCAGTTTTGTAATACATGTATTCCCAACAACAGTCTCGCATGCCAGTGTGTGGGGATGGTACTTTCCTCAAGGGTACCGCAGTGGTGCCTCTGGCAGTCCTGGGATTTGAACCCACAACATTCCAATCACAGGGGAAGATCCCTAACCCACTAGCTGCCCTAGGAGTCAAGGGCAGTTCCTATTTTTTCCATTATACCAAGCAATGACTGAATAATAGAAGAGGGCTTCAGTGAGCAGGTCCTTGTTGAATGGAGGCAGGTGGGCATAACGTTCACATGGCCGGACCCAAACACGGAGTTCCACACACAACAGTGTATGTGAATAAGGCACATTGTCAAAAAGCGAAGTTCAAGTTCTGAAAAGACAAATCCAAAAACCAACAGGAAAAAACGTAACCATCAAACAGATTCAAGCACATTAGACAAGAACTGACTAACAAATAATAATAGAATAAGAATAGAATAATCCAAACTGTCCAAAAGTGATGTGTTCTACGCTTATGACACTTCCCCGATGCTGAAAGAAACTACTGTAAAACATGATTAACTCTTGCTGATGTCACCATCTGATATGACTGGCTTAAAACTAACAAGGTCTGATTTTACTGACTGAGCTGGGCGTTACACTGTTCTTCAGTGCCAAACAGCAGAAGATTGCCATCTCCACGCATGGTCTTTGAAAACAAGTCCTCTGGTGATTCTTAAAACAGAGCTACACAAACAGTCCCTCAGGAAACACAGTGATATATGATAACTCAGCTGGAAGAGCTTAGCCTGGTACTCTGACAAAAGTGTTGGAAAATCATTGCAGGCTTTGCAGTCAGGCCTTCATTGAGAGAAAAACAGACTACAGTATGGACAAGGTTCAGAAATAAAATGGCTTATTTTTGACACCATGTCCAGCACACTCAAGTGTTCACTAATGAATTCAATTCACAACAACACAAACTAATGCAGAAGTGTGTATACATGGAAGTGTGGACAGCCAATCAGAATGCAACAGGTAAAATCAGTGTAACGTACATACACTCCATCATACTCTCCATCTATATGTGGGCGGAGCTTCTAAGACAGACTATTCCCTGAAGGACTATGACATCCATGGGTGTCCCATCTCTCGGTAATGGAAAGTAACATGACAGATATTTAAAGCTTCATGAGAATGAAATACAGATGTGTGTCAATAATGTCTTGCGAAAGGATTGCTTCACAGCACGCCATAATATTCTGCAAGAGCAATGATACCCAATCTATTGCAACCTCAGACCCAAAGTATGCAGAATCCCAGTAACAACACAAAAAAACAATAAGCTTTTCAATTACTTGTCAAGATGTGTGGGGATGGGGGGGGGGGCGTTCGGGTGGATCACAAAAACAGTGAAACAACAACTGGACCTTTCCCAGCCAACTTGGTGGGTGTGGGTTGTCTTTAGTAGGTCATGGAAGCTTCATTTATTAAGAAGTCTTAAACACAGAGAACAGCTTTCACCCTTTTAAACTGAATTACAACAAACTGAATTCCAGCCACTGGCTCCCATGCGTGAAGTCTCCATTCCTGGCTGAAATGCAGTTTAACTGCTGCTGGACAAAGAAAAGGTGACAAACAGATGAGTTTTCCCAGTCATTAAAGGGCATATAACTTACTTTAAATTAAACAAGCTGTTTTTATGGCTTTGCCTAGAAGACTGGTGTAAAAAGACTCAATCCTGATTGGCTCTCCCATACTGTCTGAACTACTTTTGCGTCCGGTTTGAAATTTTATATCTTTTATGTGCATGAGCTGCTCAAGGCTGAAAACTGAAGGCATATATGTATTCACTTTTGTGACATCACAAAAACTGACCTTACAATACGCCGTTTTTGCAGCTTAGCGTGCAACTACAGATGATGTAGACTAGGGAGATGCATGGTGCATTTCGAAACTTAAATTATATCAAAATCTTGTTTAAAAAAAGGGGGGAAATTGACCATCTCCCACTTTACTAAGTAAAAGCTTCCAGGGCTGTACAGTGACTGAACTGCTGACAGCACAACTCATCCTCAAAACAAGCATTATGGAAATTGCCACCTGCACTGAACCATTTCCTTCACTGTAGTTTTTTTTCTCCTTGCATGTCTGAGTGGGGGGGTTGGTTCCTCTTATGAATGCTTTGTTATGGAACTTCACTTTAAAGCCTGTCTCAACCTGTACAGCACGCTCAACTGCTGGCCCGGAACGTCCAAGTGCAATGCAGCCAAAGCTGCATCTACAGTCAAATGCCATCAATTCTGAAGAGATCTAGACTGATTATATGGAAATGTACAGCGTGAGCATCCAGCAGACCACATCCTCTGCATCTGATCTAATGCAGCTTTTATAAAAGGCTCAAGGACTCCAAAGCAAAGTAAGGCTCAATAGGGCACATTAGGAAAATAACATTACAAAGCTAAATGGCTGCAGTGGTTTATTATGGCTTGCTCTATTTTATGGGCAAGACAGGACTATATCCAGTTTTGTGAATTAACTATATCAGTGGTTGAATAAATGCAGCCCAAGACAGCAAATCTGCTTTCAAGCTTAAATCTGAAAGCATGTACTCTAGAGTATTCTAGATGGTCAAGACAACTCAAGTGGGGTCAAACTGATATGATTATCTGATTTTAAATAATTTATTAAAATTTGATGAATAGAAAAAAACTAATTTATGCATAAATTATGCGATTAATTTTTATAATCTATAGCATCAAAATGGAACAACATAAGAGTTTGAAAGTGGAGAGAAATGGAAGATAATATATAGCCAGAAAATAAACCATTGTATTCTGCCTCCAAGACTTTCAGTGGTTTCAAAAATCAGTGGCACTATCAGTGGGTGACTGGTTCGGGGGCTGACAACAGAAAAGGATCTATTCACACACGGATGACCTTCAGGTCACTAGTCAATGAGAGAGGTGACTGAGTTTTAAAAGTGCAGGTCAGTGTGCTGGGAAGATTAGTTCTACCTTACATGAAAGAATATGTCAAAAAGGATTGCAACAGAATGGGGGAAGAAAGAGAGCAATAGATAGATAGAGAGAGAGATAGAGAGAGAGAGAGAGAGAGAGAGAGAGAGAGGGTAAACAAACAAAACCCAAAAAGCCACCTGACTACTCATCCAAAACCTCTTCACACATAGAAAAACTCAAATCATGGCTATTTCATGCATGATGTATTAGAAGGCAATTTAAAACGACCAATATTATTATGTGTTATTATGTGTTAACAGTATGCTTTTGACTACTGACATTACTTGGCTGTAACACTTTGAAAACAGGTTTGTAGGACAAATGTCAACAACTCATAGCTTGACTGCAGCTGTGGAAAAATCTCTGCAAATCGTACACAAAAGCGACTCCTCCAGTTCCCCTTTAAACGGCTGGAGGCTCCGGTTGTCACAGGAAAAAACTTTGGCACAGTCGCCCGCGCTCTCCTGACAGATTCCCCCGTTAGCTCTGCTTCCTCGTATGAAAACAAAGGAAGCGGAGGAGAGCTGAGCACTTTGAAATTGACCACGTCCTCCCAGTTACAGCAACAGCTCATATCCGCTCCCTTTTGTCCTCGGGACGCCCCCTTCACCCCTATGACTCCGGCAATAAGTGCAAACGTCTACAGCTGACTATCTCCATCCGAAAGAAAGAATCTGACTCTTACCTCTCAGACAGAACATGGTCTCCTCTTGAGGCCAGTGCCTGTGGGTGTGTGTGAGTTTTAAAGTGTGTCAGAGTTTTCTGAGAGAGCGTTGTCCTCACAAAGCCTGCTGTCCTAATTGAAGCAACTCCCCTATAACCCCCCCATTCCAGTGTGCACTCACTCAGGTTCATAGATACTGTCTCTAACCCCCTCCCTCCCTCCCTCACTCACTCGCTCTCCCCCTCACTCGCTCTCCCCCTTCACACACACACACTGTTGCTCACTCCCGAAGTGGCAGCCCGCCAACTCATGTGCTATGAGAAAGAGCTATTCAATCCTGGCGTATATACTAGTGTTGCTGCACGGTGTCAACTCCTCCAGTGCAACAAAAGGGCAAGAGACATAGAGTCAGAGAGAAAGAGAGAGAGAAATGTGGTCACCGCTCCCTCTCTCCTAGCGTCAACCCGGACTGCAGCCCAGCCAATTGTTCTCTACTTGGCTGTCAGCACTCGCAGGCTTTGAACACACAAAAAAACTATAAAAATAGCCAAATCCCCTACACTCAATGGTTTGTTATCAAAACAAGGGCTCACCCTGGGGCCATTGTCCTGGGCTGCCACCCGCCACCACTGCTTAATCCTATGAGTGAAAAACACACCTTTTCACTTTGGGTATGTTCACATTACCAGGTTTAGGGGGAATCAATCCACTTTTTTGCCTCGAACCCTGGGGTTCAGTGGACACATACATATGATCTCATATCTGAGCCACTTTTGTATCCAATTCCCAGCCATACAACCTTTTCCAGGAATTTTGTTTTCTTCTTCCCGCATCATGAACCACACAGATCCGATCAGAGCTAGGGATCTTTGTTGAGGTTTGTGCTGCCACTCTGTTCAATTGTGGTTATTGTTGTCCTCCATGACGCATGTGGATCATTTACGTGAGGTTACTGATTAGGATTTGCACGTGCAAGTCATTACAGAGCTTACCAACATGAATGTGAATCATCAGGACAGAAATATCCATAAATCAGAACTGAGCAGAGGAGCTTGTAATGTGAACATGGCCTGTGTCAGTTACTCTGTCCAAAAGTACCACTTTTTCAATATGCAATGAGAAACGTACAGAATTGTCCATAACAGTGGTGAGAGAAAGTTATTATATGAAGTAATTATGAACACACTACATGCTCCATTATTTTATGGTAACTTCCAAGGTTCAAGATTCAAGATCTGTTCATTATACTCTGTACACAGTGTATTGAAATGCCGTTCCACACAGAATATTAAAAATACAAAAATATAGGGCAAGAGATATACACATAAATATAAATCGAACTAAATTTTTAACAGGACTATATATATATGCATATATTATATAGCTATAACCATGTTGCATTATAATAGCTTTAATATAGGTAAGGCATAGAGACACATACAGGGCAACTTTCCCAACTTGTTTTGCAGAATTTCTTTTACAGTTTACCTTTCTTTTACATCTACATTATATAAACTGAACTATGCAGAAACTTTGAAAAAGAATCAGTGTACATGGAGGACAACTCATCCAGAACAACTTTCTGATAAAGCCTTGTTTTCCCACGACCAAATTCAACAGCAGAAGGTTAAAATTAGCAGGAGAAGTAACAGGCAGAGGGTGATTCCTTAATGCAATCAATTCAAACCACACTTGACCTCCAACAAGGAAATCAATTAAAGGGTTACAGCGAGACCTCACAAGATCTTTCCAGCTGCTATAATTATCAGTCTGTATTTCCTCAAGAAGACATATCCTAGGGCTGGGAAACTACATGCTATAGTTGCTACAATTATTTGTTTGATACTAATAATATGAATTTGATATAGGATACTCAGTTCTACCTTAGCTTAAATCTTTATGACCTCAGGTGTCTAATGGCAGTCCTACAAAATAATTGATAGCATACCTTATAGAAAAATGGACAGGAGGTAGGGTTACATCACTCGACAAAAAGCAAACCACATTTGAGTGGTTACAATCCTATTGAGGATGATGTGAAGTTTTATCCTTATTATACTGTGTATTAGAACTGCAAATCTGACAATACCACATTATAATTACATTACAATAAATGGTTCATAATCCTCTGAGATGACTTCCTATCTATGACTGTTTTCATGTTCGTTGTGTGTGTGTGTGTGTGTGTGTGTGTGAGTGTGTTTACAGCCACTGTGTATAGTCCAAGGACATAGGAGGTTTTCTAAGCCTCTCCCAAGGCCCAGACCCAAACTGCTACTCACACATACTGATACATTACATACATCCAGCCTTTTGTGTAAACTTGGTCTTAACTGAGATTTAGGAGACTGCTGGGAGTTTCTTTTGCTCTTGGTTTTGGCTCTTTTTATTATTTGGCTTCATTTATTATCAGAGTGTTGACTGACAAAACATTGCTGCCACAAAAATCACTACATATAACCACAACGTTACTCTATCAAGATAAATTACTCCACACTGCACTTTTCTGAGTTATAGAGTGCCTGTGAACAACAACAATTGGGGTAAGATAACGGTTTCATTGGATACTTGGATACATATAGTGTTCTTAGCAATTTTTAAACGTTATGGTGTTCACCAGTTCCTCAGAGCAGCTTGATATCACACTCAAAAAAGAATTTTTCTATAGAAGATTCAGTTTTGTGGTTCTTAAAGGAATTATCTTTGTAAATGTTGCGAATGTGACCATTGCACTATTTGTTGTAAATAGCATAACACTCACCATGCAGTATGAAAAATATCATGATTGTTATATTTCACATCACACACACAGACTATAACTTTCTCACCTCTCTGATGAGGGGGTGCATAAACCCACTCATCAAAATCCTCTTCTGGATCCAACTGAGGTCTGTACCTGGACCGCAGGGACAGTGATGATACATTCAGGAAACTGAGGGCTCGTGGGACGGCCGGAGCCTTCGCTTTTAGTCCGCGGTACCTCAGTGAACCCCACTCTCTTCTCATCTCTTCTAGGATCTACAAACACTCTGATGTTTGTAAAACTGATCAGAACTGGGGCCGGTTCTCTGACTCCTCAAGGAACTCAAAGGTCATTCCATCAGTCCATCACTGTGCTGAGGATCTGTACTCAAAAATGACTGTTTTACACAGTAGAACACGTCTTTGTATCAGAAATCTTCATACACAGGCTGTGTTGAGTAAGATAATAAAAAAGGTTGTGTTCAAAGACACTAACGTGAATTCGCAAAACCAAGAAGCACCAGAGAAAGAGCAGATGCTGGACACTGGAATGTGCCTAAGTCAGCAGTTCAAGAGCATCACACCGATGACATCACTTCAGCCATTGGTACCATCTCCACTGTAGATCAGCATTTCTTCAGGTAATGCACATTTCTTCTCTTTTTAAATCATCACACATTTATTTGAAATCCAAACAGGCTAGTTCCAACCTCGCGCTGCATGTTTTCACTATAAGAAAAGTTCTTCTGTCCCTCAGCTGTAACCGATCCATCTTCTGTATGAATCCTGACAGAAGTGTCATCAGTTTGGTCTTCAGATGCCACTGTCTTGTCTCTGAATGTCCCTCGACCTCCTCTCGCCCTAACAGGTGTCCACCACACAATGGAGATATGAAAATGCAAAGTCCCTCCCTGATAAGCGGCAGCCAATCAGCTTCAACGATTCATCACAAAGCATCTAAACAGGAAGATCAAATTCAAAGCAAGATAACAAACAGGGGAAGAAGGCTGACCAAAAACAACTAGCCCACAACTTCAGATCTCACTCTCTCTCTTTCTCTCTCGCGCTCTCTCTCTAATCTTCAAAAGGTTACACTTTACCAAGGCCCATGCACACCCTATAAATAGATTAAGCTCTTTAGCGTGAATAAAAGATGACTGGGACAAAGCCTCACTAGCTTGCACTGAGAGGTTAAAGCTCTGTCACATTCAATTAGGCTTGCTTAGCCTCCTATTACACCGCTGATATTTGATTAATTAAAAAAATATACTACAAAGTCTAAAGGTTGTTTCTCCAAGCTCATTAATTCATATCTTGGACTAAAATAACTGACATTGGCAAAATGGGGATTCGCCAGCAACGGGCTTACAATGTCTAACAGCATATTTGAAAACACAGGATTAGCACTAGGCAATTTAACGGTTCATCTGGTATACCAGTAATAGAGTTGGCCCAAATAGCATTTTACAGGCTTTTCAAGTATTGCAAATGACACATGAATGACTTGAGAAACTCAGAAGTAAAGCAGCATTTAGAACCCCTTTGCCAGGTGTAAGAAAACATCTGCATGCTTTACAAGCCTTTTTTTGGGGTTAGTTGTCTAAGCATTGTCAAATTCATATGTTTTACTATTTGAAAACTAACTATTTTATATAAACTATAATCAAATATTTTAGTCCTTAGAAATTCAATATAATATATATATATAATATATTTAATTTCTAAG
>JBBPCY010000001.1:42362847-42374849 GCA_037974405.1 Brachyalestes nurse
GCACTAAAATGTATGAAAATGTATAAATAGCCATGAAAAAAGCTGTGACACTTAACAAAAGTTTTAAAAAATGCGGAAGATATCTGCAGTTTCCGCGAAAGTGCGGGGGGGTTCCGTGAACAATTATTAGTCCGGTTCTCAGCGACAGACTGAAGCCGCAATTGCGGAACCGCGTATAAGCAGGGAGCTACGGTACATTCACACTACTGCTACATTGCTATATTTTCTATTTGTTGTATTCTGTCATCCCTTGCCTCCTGTGCAACACTAGTTACTCTGGAAGGTTTACATAGTGTCCACAATATACTGTTACATTACATTGCTGTTACATTGTTGTGGTGTCTATTGGTAGTTTGTATTGTTTCTGTAGTAACCTGAATGTTGAATGTTACCGTATGTTGCACCAAGGTCCATGGAGAAACACTATGTACGTTTTCACAGCTGCTGATAACAATAAAGTAATTTTGAACCATGAATATTGAATAAAAAAAGGTTAAAAAAAGTATTTGTTCATTACATTGTGTAGGAGTGTTTTCTCTTTAGATGAGGTCTTATTTTCACTTTTAAATTTAGCAAAATGTAATTACACCAAACTTTTTTTACATGATGGTATGATTGCTCATATAAATATGTTTCTCACTGCTTATGTTGATTGTATTTTTGTGACTGTGTGATGTAGCTGTGAATGAGACTTTGCTTGCAGCTGGGCCTCCACATTAACATAAAGGTGATTGATCGACCGACTTTTGAACTACATACACTACGGTGCAGTAATCTATGCATAATCTCTACGCGTGAGATGATGTACCCACCACGCATAAAAGCCTGAAGACCCAAGGAGGCGCCGGCTGCGCTGCGTGTGTTTGAGGAATTTGGGGATTCGATAATTTCCTGTTCTCTCTGAAAGGGATGGCAGCACCTGGTCGACACAGCTGTACTTCATTTGGAGAGCAATTTGAACAGAGCGGAGAGGGAGACAAGAGGAGCGCGCCTGCCTTGTCATTAAGGGCTGCAGAATGGCCTCCGTTTGTTAGACACATGGCACAGAGTTAATGCCTCTGAATGGGAGGACCGCCGCTGTTGATGTCGCAGTGAATTTCGCCTAAGTGCCGGCGACATCTAAAAAGCCACTCCAACCAAAGAAAAAGACCTGTTTCCAATTTTTCCCCGTCAATTAATGTTTTGGTTGGTAATTGTGAAATGATGTTAGTGGAAACAGTTTGTTGCTGGAGTTGTAGTGTTCACTGGTTTACTTTTACTATTTGTGTTTTGTTTTGTCTTTGTTGCTGGTTTTGTATGTCATATAAACTGTATGTCAAGAAGCTCAATCAGCATTTCTTCAAACATCACGTTTGTTAATAGGGAGCTGCCTGAACATTGTCTCTATACTTCTAGGAAGGCTTTACACTAGATGTTGAAATATTTCTGTGGGTGTAAGATTTCATTTGACCCAGGAGCATTAGTGAGGTCAGCTACAGATATTGGATAATTAGTTCATGATCAATAATACCATTCAAGCTCATTGGATGGAGTTCCATCACTCCAGAGAATGTAGTTCCACTGCTCCACCGCCCAGTGCTGGGGGGCTTTACACCTCTCTAGCGGACACTTGGCACTGATTATGGTAACCTTGGGCTCATGTGCAGCTGCTCCAGAGCATCCCAATCTATTTTCAGGGCTTTTCTATGGGGATTATTCAAGCTGTGTATGTGCAATTGAACACCTGTGTCAGCAATGGGTGCATCTTAAAGTAGCTGAATTTACCAGGCAGGGTGTCTGGGTACGTTTGGGCATACAAGATTGAGCATCTCCGATCTCCGATCAAATTATGAATCTGAATTGTCTTCCCATGTCCATGTCAGTTTCCACCAGGTACTCCTGATTCCTCCCACAGTCCAAAGATATGTTTGTCAGGCGAATTGGAGATGCTGCATTACCCCTCGATGTGAATGTGTGTGTGAATGTGTTTGTCTATGTGGCTGCTTTGTGTCCAGGGTGGTCTAAACACTGGGATGGGCTCCAGCACCCCCAGTGACCATAGCTGAGGAGAAGTGGTTCAGATTCGATGGATGGATGGATGGACAAATGACACAATCTGTTGATTTTTTAAAAATGTAAAATTAGCATTAACGCATTACCACCACTTCTGCATAGAACAAACTTAATCATGGCATATTTCTATATAATCTTAATGCACTTATTTACTTGCATAACTTTACAAAAAAACTGAAGAAATGTGTAATATTTGTTTATTTCTTCCATCTTTCCAGCCAAAAGTTGTATTCACTTTTGGCCAGAACATTTAATTTACCCAGAGGTGTCCAAACCTTTGCATGCAGCTATATAGTGGACCTACACATCCACAAATGGCCACTCTCACACATACACACACACACACACGTACATGCATTTTTAATACAGTGTCAGAATGAGCAGTCATACATATGTGTCATTATTTTAAAAAGTCAAAATTATTTTGCTGGTATCCTTGTTGTAGGCTGTTGGTCTTTGCTTTATTTACAAAGCCAGATTCATCCTAAAAATGTACGAAAACATACTTACACAGACTGGGAGATGTAGTGTGTTGTAGTGAATCCGTTGTATGTTGGTGCAGGATGGGCTGTACCTCAGTAAACGCAAGAAAAGATTTCAAAGCTATGCGAAAAAGTGTCAATGTCTTTGCGCCTCTCCGCATATGATGTAATTGACTTTGACGTGCACATGCGCACAGGGAGGGGGAAAAAAACTGCGGAGCTCGATCAAAGGCGAGTGCTTTACTGCCACATCAGAGCTCCCTACTGCATTTTGTATTCTACCAATCTGTCGAAACAGTCTGACAAATTCCTGTGATGGGGAGTTGAGCTTTTTTCTCCTCTGTTGTAGAGCCTCATATGGGACCAGGAGGCTCAACAGAGCGCAGAGCAGTAGGAAAAAGCACAGATCCACAAAAGGTGAAAACAACTTCCGCAACATCCAGTAAGGGACCTAAGGAAAGTTGAGACCTAGATGCTTTAAAGAAAAGATTACTAGAGAGTTTTGCTTGTGATGTGGCCTCTTCCCCTGAGGAGACATTACGAAACAGTCCCTGAGGCCGGCCTCTGAAGTCTCGAAAAGTTGAATTCGCCTTTGCTTATTTCTTCTCTCATCATGTATTTCTGGTATGGATTTAAAAGAGTAGTTTGGAGAGTAACCAAATTTACACAAATGTCCCCTTACCCCATGCTTTGTGGCTGACGTTTGGCTCTTCAGCATCGGAACATAAATGATCACACTTGTCAAGTTAGTTATAAAAAAAAAAGTATGGATACAATTCAGGCTTCAGGATGCAATGTTCACTTTTATAGATATTTTTATGCAGAAAGTGTCAGCTGGACATGGTATCAGTGCATGATAATGTAGGTACGTAGACTCTGTAATGTGAAGTACTGTAGTGGAAGCTTCAATTATGTATTGGCCTCACAGCTCCAGAGATGATTATGAGTCAATGTATGAGTCAGAGTCAAGGCTAGATTTGCTGGGGAGCAAGTCTAATAGCTAACCTTTGGAAGTTTTAGTAAAGTTTAAAAGAACGTGATCTGTAACTTTCAGCAAGATTGTATTGTGCTTCATCCTTTGGTGTCAGGTCACAATGTGGATCTAGTTCAGTGATTCACTCTATCCCTGAACTCAACCGAGCCCTGTTTACGCAGTCACAAAGATCATTACAGACTCGATCAGATTCACATTTTTAATCACATGATTCACTGGTTTCCGTATTCTATGCTTGTTTCTTTTTTGCTGTATTTTGCTAGTGGGAATAAGTTTGCACTTTGCATTCCATGTTTGGTTCTATCCTGTTCTGTTTGTGGCAGAATACTTTACCACAAAATGGACCCAGCAGAATTTAGGGCATATCTAAAGGGGGCATTTGGCTGACACTCTTATCCAGAGCAACTAATCATTAGTTAAAGAGACAGTCCCTCTTGAGCAACTGAGGGTTAAGCGTTGTGCTCAAGGACACAATGGTAGAAAGTGGAGGGGTTTGAACCTGCAACGTTGTGGTCATCACATGCACAGGCAAGTGTTTTACCCACTAGGCTGCAACCACCCTTGAGCTACCAAGAACAAGCCAGCCTCACTCAGGAGGTTCCCATGCTACAGCAGACCACAACCATACAGCAAACACTAGCCCTGTCCACATCTGAGACTTCCAAATTGTTATGTAGTCGCATACATGGATTACATTTTGATTTTTCCCCTGACTTAGCAAGCCACAAAACTGAGGTCCACCAAGTTCTCCACAGAGACACTGGCTGGAGGGGACTGTTCATCCCTTTACTGGTTTTACTGTCCAACCGCATCTAGAATATCTTCAGGAGGCAAAAAGACTGAATCCGAGACAGGCTTGGTGGGCTCTCTTCTTCGAGCATTTTCACTTTATCGTCACCTATAAACCAGGCTTGGAAAAATATAAAGGCTGATGCCCTTTCACAACAGTGTGGGGATAATGGGGAGCCACAAAGTCTCGAGCAAGTTATCCCCCCTGCCTGTGTCCTGCCCCCATTTAGATGAGAGATTGTAGAAATAATCAAATCTACTAATCGAGAGGGACCAGTTCCAGATAAGACCCCACAGTTTAAACTGTTTGTACCCATAGCATACTGCAACATTCTAAAGCAGTGGGTCCATGCTACCCTTAGCTCCGGTCACCTGGGAATCACAGATCCTTTAAGCCTAATCACGTATAGTTTCTCATGGTCTTCCATAAAAGAAGACGTGACCAGTTTCATAATATACCATGTTTTTGCCCAGGTTAAATCCTCTCATCTACGAGAATTTACTACAACTGCTTCTGATTATATTTAACCGTAGATTTTGTTACAGACCTTCCAGATCGATTTACCACAATTGCTGTATTAACAGATTGTTTTTTTTTTAATGTGCCACCTCATGCCTCTTACATTTCTGCCCACAGCTGTGGAAATGAAAAAAAATCTTGGTATTCAAGAGGACATCACAAGTGCGGCCCTCACAAGTCTGGAGGGCGTTTTTCTCAAGGTTAGGGGTGAAAGTCAGTCTGACGTTGGGGTACCATGCAACAGTGTAAAAGGCTGAACCAGAAAATAGTCTGATTTCTTCAAGCCTGCTGTGCCAGGAACCAACCTAATTTGATTACACCAAAAATTATCTACCCCACTCGTCGTCCCAGGTAAGCCTGTTTACATGCCTACTTGGATATCAACCCCTGCTTTTTCCATATGAGGCAGAACCAACCAAGGTCCTGGCTGTGGATGACTGGTTTTGAAGGTCCAGTCAGGTCTGGGAGGACGCCTACATTCATTTACAGCAGGCCATCTGTCACCACAAAATTCTGGCCTACAGCAGATGAAGACCAGCACCTCAGTTTTGTCCAGGCGATTGAGTTTGGCTGTCTGCACACGGCCTCAGACTGCACCTCAACTCCAGAAAACTTTCAGCAATACAGTTAATCCACTGACTGCAGCAGCCCCCAGCACCAGCCGGTGCATCACGCCCAGCCCACTGGATGCTGGAGGAAGACATGGCGTATGCAGTGAAAGAACTGCTTGAGTCTTGCTGCAGAGGGGGCTGTTTGGACAGGGAGGACTATAGCCCAGCTGTAGCAGTCATGGACATATTGGACATATTGAACCTGACACTGATTCCATCATGTCCATACTGGTCACCCGGGCTATTGACCGTGGGGTCGCCCACCTGGCTGGGTTCCTTGGCCGCCTGGAGGGGTGGTGTGGAGGGGCAGTTTGGAGACGCAGTCACAAAGAACATTAAGGACTCGATCAGATTCACCCAAGTCTTCATCACATGATTCTGATTCACTGGTACTAAGTATCCAAGTTTCCGTATTCATCTTTGTGAATGATGTCAGTAATTTTCCTCTATACTGAGCTGTTCTGTTTATCTCCTGTTTGATGTTCAGGCTTTTGATTCTCGTTGCCATTTCTATCAACTCTGATTTTTGTCTTATCCTGATTACTCTATTTGCTCATTGGATTGCTACACCGGACAGAGACCACTGCGTATGACAATTCGGATTTGTTTGCCTGTTGGACTGCAATCTGGTTTTGGCCCGTTGCTTGTTTTTTCTATCTTGTTTCTACCTAAACCTGTCTGCACTTTGTAGTCCACTTTGTAGTCCATGTTTGTATAATGAACAGCTCTTTATATAGAGCCAATATTTATAGATGAAGTCACATGTAAGATGTCCCTTTCTGTATTTAAGTCGGTGCGTCTAATTTAGTACGTTTTGTTTATGGCATTTTATCACAAATCGAATTGAATCGTGAGTCCAGTTAACATGAGAGTCCCAATTGCAGAATTAAAGATTCATCCTTTTGGCAGAAAAACTCTAATTTTTGAAGCTGATTTTGTATGAAAATACCTTCTGTAATTGTACAAGTAAAATCTTTTGTTCCAAAATCTGTTCCAATAATGAAACATATTCAAGGATTTCTTGAAGTCATACAATGCTGGGACTAGACTTTACATGTATCTATGTATATCTATGCCATATTATGATTATCACATTTATCAGAAAAATAAAAATGTGTGTTCCATTATTTGGCTTTTGACTTTCTAAAAACAAATAATATTAAAAACTGTTAATGAATATGCGCTGTTTTCATAAGAACATAAAATGCAGAAAATAAACAAAATCTCCCACATAACAGATAAAGTCTGCAGGAATGTATGTCAATATGTGAAAATATGTAAAAAAAAAAAAGTTTATCATTGTATGGCTTCTTTCCTTGTGCTTTATCAGTTGCTCACTGCTAGTTTGGTTAAAATGTCCTAAAGCAGTGCTTTTTGCTTACAGACACAAACACACACACACACACATGCACTACCCGTATACAGCTGTCTTTACAGATAATAGCAGTGGGGCACTGTGGATCCTCATCATGAGTTTGCGGCTCCCTGAGGAGGGCTGTGCAGCATGTTCATTGGTAATGGGGATGTTTCTGTGTGTCTGCAGGCAGAGCGGGGAGAGCTATCAAATTTGGACAGAGAGACAGAGAGCCAGAGAGAGAGAGAGAGAGAGAGAGAGATGCACCTGCCAGGTCCGCTGTAATACTGTTGCGCTCCCTCTCCTCCGGCATCCGCAGCCCCACAAAGCTGCGTCCTGCAGATGAGTCAGGCACACGTACCAGCAAGGAACACACACCGCATCTGCAGTGTGTTAACACACACACACATACACAACACAAACACACACACCTACTCATTGCCTTACTCAACCGTAGTCCGTCATTCTTCTTTGTGCTGTTTCACTGTCATATTTACAGTCTGCGGACCGACATTAGCGATGCCTGAGCATTTGGCAAACAACAGCCAGAAGAAAGAACTAACTGAAAGTTTGTGCAGGGCTAGCGGGTGCAAGAGGAGGGTGGGATGGATGGGCAATGGGGGGTAAATAGTGTGTGTGTGTGTGTGTGTGTGTGTTTGTGTGTTTGTGTGTTGGGGGGGGTCACAGGGGGCGTTTGGCTGCTCCCTCCCTCCTGTCAGATGCCTTATGCACAGACTGTGAGTGTGTGGAGCGTTTGCAAGTGTGTTTGTGAGTGTGTTGAGCCGGGGCCGCGGCGGCTCGTCAGCAGCAGATGCGAGACCCTCATGTCAGAAGCAGGCAGTGGCCCGGTGGTGCGGCGGAGCTCTGCTTATACCTCATTGAGCCGCCCCCCACCCCCCTTCAACAGATGGCGCGCTGCTGCGGGCGCTCCTCTTCCCGATAATTACCAGCCTTCGCCACAGATGGAAACGTCAGTCAGCCCTCACAGGTCCCGGTTCCTGCCATTGCCTCCGTCCGAGGCCCCTCTCTACCTAGACGAGGCGCTGCCAGCGCTCGCCATGTGTTTCGTGACTGCTGACTAGGCAGGGCAACAAAAGAGAGCGAAGCGGCTCATGAATATGCATGCAGAGACACTAGGTACACAGAGTGGACGCTGCACACTCGCCCCTCTTTGGACACTGGCGTCGGATATCGGGAAGGTTGGAAGGGGATCAAAAATTGGCCCTGGACTTTTGTCCCCTACATTTGGCCCTACATAAACAATCCTTGTACCCTCCTTCACTGTACTCACAATGATCTCATTTATAGACATGGTAGCTTTATAGACAAGGTAGCTTGAGCTTTATGGTACTGATCCATTGATCCATTATTGTCAATGATCTTCTGATCCTAAACTAAACTAAATGTTTATTTTGTTGCGTAATAGTTCCCGGACTGAGCAGCGGAGTGTCGCCAAGCTGAGGGAAGCAGAGGTTAAGTGTCTAGCCCACATCCAATTCTTATACTAGCAGCTCTCTGGCCAGTAGTCCAGTCAACAACCTGGAGCACGTAGTGAAGCCTAGAACTCAAACTGGAGGCCCAGTCGCTGGCTTCTTCTTTTAACATGGATCTTGTTTGCCATGTCTTGTGGCCAGGAAAGGTTGCTGATTCTTAGTTGGTAGATGATTAGCTAAGAGCTTAAATTGGATAATAATATCATGTTGTTAATAATACTAATAATAATACTAATAATAATAACAATTATGATAAAGATAATAATAACAATAATAAAAAAAATATTATTCTTAGTAGTAGTAGTAGTCGTAGTAGTAGTGGTAGTATAATTGTTGTTGTTGTTATTATTTACACTATATTATTAGCGAATTTCAGCTCTTAACTAATCAGTGTTACTTTTATGTTATTATTATACAAATATTGCTGTCACCTCATAGCAAGTGTTCAATTCCAAGTGCTTTTCTGCCCCTTGTCTGCTTGGGTTTTTGTGTGGTTCTCTGGATTTCCTCCCACAGTTTAGGAGGTGCTAAACTGTCCCTAGGTGTGGATGTGACTGTGGTGAACTGATGACCTGTTCAGGGTGATTCTCTGCCTTTTGCCCTGTGAGCGCTGAGATTGGCTGCAGAACCCCTGTAACCCTGGTTAAGGAAAACGTGTTTTACAAGTCATAGTTTACTCTATTTAGACAGATATGGAATACTGATATGATTGTTGGGATGCTTGTAAAATCTGAATCGACAGAATTGTTTGCAAGTTATAGGCCCTCAGGACTTCAGACTGAATGGATTTTTAGAAATGATCCATCATGTGTTACATGTTCATTGTGTAGGTTAGTCTACCACTTTACTGTGAGGGACACACATACTGTTAACTAATGAAATATTACTATAAACATATTATTCCTGTATATTTCTTTCCTTTAGGATTCTTAATGCATTACATGTTAACCCGGTGGGATAGTTAACAACTTTACTATAGAGGGCACAAATGTAAAAGGCTCGTGAAGAGATGCTAAGCAGGATGTGGCTTTTCCCCAATTAATTCCATTATCCTGGGTACATTTACTACCACTGTTGGGCAAGTTTCTTCAAAACTGTAATGCGTTATTTATTACTTGATACTGTCATTTCAAAGTAATTTGTTACATTACAGTATTACTGTATATATAAATGTAAGGCATTACACTACTATTGCATTACTTTTAAGTTACTCTCACCAAAATAACTGGAAATATGGATTTGGCAATCTAAATGTAGCTCATGACACTCAGTTAGCTCATTACACAGCCAGTGGAAGGTGATGTTGTATCTGACAGAGCTAGGCTTATGGTTAAAAACAGAACTATCTGACGTTAGATCAGTTGCAGGTTCACTCATCTCTCTGTTCTGTCTGACTACAAGAAGTGAAATATTTTGCCGGACGTTTCTCCTCCGCTGGTCTCGCGGTGATTTTGGCGAATTTGTATGAAGAAAAGAAAAACACATCACTTCATTTCAGGTTAAAAATGGATTGTAACGCACTTTACTGACATTTTTTTTACTGACCGAGTAAAATATTACCAATATTTTTTTCTGTAATGCCTTACATTACCGCGTTACAGTAAAAAGCAATGCATTACAGTAATTCATTACTTTTATAACGCATTACTCCCAACACTGTTAATTAAATAATGTGTTAACACAATAATAACACGTTAAAGTGCCCAGCACTAATATATATACTTTGCTACATTGCTTGTGTACAATTAGAGACTGTAACTCATCTGCTGGTGCCCAATTAGTGTCAGCTGAATTGTGCATTGACCTTCATAAGTGGTCAGTTTCAGTAAGACATTTTTAATTGGCGGAGCACTCGCAAACGTCAGTTTCACATGTGTAAAATCCCCAGCAGTGCTGCTGTGACTCATGCACTCATTGCACCACCACCACGCTGCGACAGTGTCACTGCTGTGCTGAGAATGATCTCCCACTCAACTAACATCACAGGGCAGAAGAATCACTATAAGATACATAGACACTCAAGTATTGATATATTATCATAAAATTATTTTTATTATTTTGTCTACCTTTCATTTAACCGAGAAAGCCCCATTGAGATGAAAGCATTAGAACATATTCCCGGCTATATAAAATAAAATTACTAAGAAGGTATTACACCAAGTACGGCTTTTTAAATTAAAGTGCATAAATGAATAATCCTATCTGTAGTCAGTCAGCAAAGCTACTCTTTCATAAAGACCACTGGGATGAGGAATAACCCTACAATTAGGAATTAATGTTAGGGCACAGTGATTTCTAATGTGCATATTGATGTTTTAAGACATTATTGGAGAGATGTGATGCCAAAATCCATTTGATCTATAAAGGAATCGACATAGAAGGTAGGTGTTTCTAATAAAGTGCCCAGTAAGTAAAAGTAAAAGGTACGTATTTCTTATAAAAAGGCCAGTAAGTGTAAGTAGAAGGTAGGTGTTTCTAATAAAGTGGCCGATAAGTGTAGATAGAAGGTAAGTGTTTCTAGTAAAGTGGCCGGTAAGCGTATATAGAAAGTAAGTGTTTCTAATAAAGTGGCCGGTAAGTGTATATAGAAGGTAAGTGTTTCTAATAAAGTGGCCGGTAAGCGTATATAGAAGGTATGTGTTTCAAATAAAATGGCCAGTAAGTGTATATAGAAGGTTAGGATAAGGAAAGTTATTGTAGATCTAGCTCATCTCTTAAACCTAGTATGATAAAGATCTTTTTTAACATTTAGCCCTGAGCCACAACTGATCAGAAATTTTCTGAACTACCGACAGCCAACCATGTCGTTATTCTCTAAACCGAAAGGACTCTTAAAGCAAGACATTACATATTAGCTTCTGGGCAGACACTCAGATCTGAGCAGTCTAAGGCATTTTTTCACATAAGAATTTCCTTGCTTTAGAGGGATTTATGGATATATTCACACATGTATAATTTAGACATGTGTAGCATTTTCCTCTTTTTGCCTCCCTTTCTTTTTCTCTATCTCTCTTTCTCTCCCTCTCTCTCTCTCTCGTTCTCTGTGTGTCTCTCTCTTACACACATGCAGATGTGAGGACAGAATCAAAGTTGTTTGAGAATTGCCATCCCCTTCTGTGCTGTTCAACAAAACCTATGCCATTCGTCAGATGTGCTGAAAACTTTTCCCAGCATTTGCAACCCAATCTTTTATTTATACGTGGTGGAACCGGCCCAAGTGCTTGTTGATGCGGCTGTCATACAAAAGAAAGGAATCATAAATGGGCCCAACACGTCCGTCTGTATGCAAAATTCATGCACAGTGGCACAACACTGCTTTCATGTGCTCAACATGGCACAGAGAAATAATATGGGACTTCAATTAAAACGAATGATACCCGATTAAAAAAAGAGAGAGAAAAGAACCTGTCACCGTGCACAGTAGCACAGTACCCTGCAACAGCATCTATGAGGGGCGGCTATTGTCGAGGCTCAGCAAATAGCCTGTTATGTCGCCTCGCTCTGTTTTATCTTTCACAGAAGTGTTCCACCATCCATTTTGGCTTTACGGGGAGCTTTTTGATGTCCCATCTTGTCAATCAAACCGCCTTGGCACGATAAATAAAGGATGACAAAGCTCTCCAGCTGCAGCACATCTGTTCTGCAGGCCCTCAGCACAGAGCGGGTAGGGAAAGGGAGGACTTGTCATTTCCCGAATGAAGGGAAAG
>JBBPCY010000001.1:42374949-42389663 GCA_037974405.1 Brachyalestes nurse
AGGAAAAAATATCTTAAAACAATCTTAATAATCTTACAAATCTGCTCTTATATAGTATATTATTCTCAAAATAAGACTCTTAACTCTTGACGCTGTGTCTATTTGTTCTTTCCTCCAACTGTAATCTGTGTTGTTTTAATTTGGTCTGTTGAAGGCTTGTGTCTGCTACTGTCTGTTAAATGCTGTTTCTTGTTCTATGTCTCAGCTGATACCAATAATAAGCATTATTATTATGTACAAACTGAGTAACGGTAGATTTGAAAGAGAGAGTAGCAGAGGGTTTCTTTAATGTGCTGTATATTTGTCAGGGCGGTTCCAGGGATAATTATGGAAGCGTATAGAGAGCGGGTTGTAAAATTAAGCAATGGCTGTTATCGCACTGATAGCCAATAATTACCATTAAACTTAACCTTCATTATTCTGGACGCCCTGCGGTTAGATCAACACACACACACACACACACACAAAACACACACTCAGTTATTACTTAACACAATCTTATCTTTCCTCCTGTTATTATCTGTCCTGGTTTATACTCGTATAAAATGAACATAGGAGAAGGCAAGGAGGCAAAAATATAACATCATGATGCTTGAAGACATCTTCACCATCATGGATGAATGTTAAAAAGTGATGTATTTATTTATTCCACCCACCCTACACATGTGTCCATTGTGTCATACGTGAACACACCACAGTACACAGTGTGAACAGAACGAAATTCTTTCTCTGTATTTAACCCATTCACCAAGTGAAGCAGGCAGCCAGGAACACAGCGCCCGGGGAGCAGAGTGTGGGGACGGTACCTTACTCAAGGGTACCTCAGTGGTGCCACTAGCAGTCCTGGGATTCAAACTCACGACCTTCTGACCACAGAGGCAACTACTAGGCCACATATTTTTAGATATAATAACTGTTGATAGCCCAGATTGATTCAAACCATCAGCTCTGACAGTAAACAACCACCCAGTTCCGCACAGTAGCACAGCATTTTAAACCTGAAACTCAGAGATACGCAGTGACTCTGAACAGCGCTCCACAGTTTCAGGCAAGGTTAAACGGGATTTTCCCCAGCGTTCTGTGAAGCTTGTCTAACCTAGCAACAGTAGCTATAAAAGAAGGCGTATGTGGCTATTGTTTGTTCAAAGTACACAAACCTTCGCACACGCAGGACAATGACGCGTGTTATTTACACACATGCACACAAGGTTAAAAATTTTTAATGCTGAAGTTGTCAAAGCAAGGCTAAACCCTCCTGGATGAAAACAGAATTGATATTTGCAGCTGACAGGAATTTAATCTTCCTGTATGTGTATGTGTGTGTGTGTGTGTGTGTGTGTGTGAGATGGGTGACTCAGGCATAATGTCATAAATCTAGGCGTCTGGCTCTCAGATACGATTTATGTACACAAACTGAGAGAGAGAGAGAGAGAGAGAGAGAGAGATACACAGACACAGAGAGAGAGAGAGAGAGAGAGAGAGAGAGAGAGAGAGAGAGAGAGAGAGAGAGAGACAGAGAGGGAGAGAGAGAGAGACACACACACACAGAGACACAGAGATAGAAAGAGAGAGAGAGAGAGAGAGAGAAAGAGAGAGAGAGACAGAGAGAGAGACCTACAACAGGTGTGTGAAATGTGCTTATGGATTGTGCACATGTATCGCTGCATATAATGGCGGGGATGTCTAATCCTAATATTTGAGATCTGAGATTATTCTAGAATCACAATAGAATATCAGATGCGCACACACACACACACACACACACACAGGGCCTCTCCAGCTCTGCAGTGTTTAGCATTTTGTGGCTATAAAAAGGAAGAACGCTGCTTTAAACCTGTGTGTGTGTGCATGGGTGTGTGTGTCTTCCCACTGAGAGTGTACCAGTAGGAGAGATGATGAGCTTCTGGCCAAGCAATGGGAAACATGCACAAACTCTGACAAAGGAAATGTGTGTGGTGTGTGTAAAAATGACAAACCCAATGAGAAACGCTCAAGAACAGGCAATAAAAGATTAATGACACTAATGTTTAACACTCTCACCACAGTCTTCTAGTTTGACCCTTTGACCCATCCTCCGTAGAGCTGAAGCAGATCTACAGCCTGCTGCTCTGACAGGATCGATGACTGTAGAACCTCCTGTTCAGATGCAGCTTTTAAACTACTCTTTACAGGAGATACCTTTACAGCGCCGGATAAATCAGCCAGCAGCAAGCCAGCAGAAGCAGCAGCAAAGTGGAGTTCCTGCTCACCTCAAAGCCTCCACTGTAACAAGAATCCGTGAGCTGTATGAATGAGAGCGAGAGGCTACAATCATACAGGGCAACATGGGGGCCGGGGGGGTGGTTAAATGACATGCTTTGTTGATATTATGAGTGATCACACCCTTTATAATGTACACATTTCTGCACATTTTAATGCACAAAACATTTGCACACGTGATAAATTGCAGATAAGTGCAATATTTAAGTGTGTCCCCTGTAGAGGGTGTGTACTTATTCTAACAACATATGCCAGTTTGACCAGGGGTGCTCTCACATTTTTCATAGGGTGGTACTGTATAGCATTGCAGTACAAAATAGCATTTTCAGCACATGAGAAAAAACCGGAAAGATATAGAAGGGTGGCCTAAATGAAAAAGCATCAGAGTTAAAAACAACAGGAAAACAGTAACACTGACATTAATGCTAATATTGCTGCAGGTACAGTGTATCTGATCAGTAATATGATGATAATGAGAACCTGATGAGTGCACGCTCTTCATGGGCCGCCTAAGAGAACTGTGGTGTGTTTTTAAAGAATAAAGTGATAGGTATACTACCGTGTGTGTGTGTGTGTGTGTGTGTGTATGCGTGTGCATGGCGTGTGTGCCGCACAGCGCCGAGCCTCTGGGCCTTTTTAGCAATTTCCAGTCAACACACACTCGCCCACGCTGCACGGAGGGAACACTTCCTCTGCTTCGCTTCATGTGCACATCTGAGTGTGTGAGAATGTGTGTGTGTGTGTGTTTGAGTGGCTCACCACTTAACCCACGTTCTGTTCTGCACCCCTCCAAATCCATCAGTGGTAAAAGATCAATAGCTGCTTTTTTTTAAAAGAGTCTAATTAAGAGCGAACCACTAACCTGGTTAAGAATTCCTGATTCGGCACAGACACACAGGAGCCAAACACTCGCACCTTTTACTTTTCCACCACTGCATCCTGCACCTCATTCATCATTAACACTTTTTTGTTTCACAGAGTATGTAGAAGTGCAGTGCTCATCTCTCCGGCACTGAGGAACGTGTGATATTTGCAGACTAAACTGGCCACAGCTATCTAGATTTGGTCACATGCGTTCTGGATATTTGAGGCTCTGTGTGGGTACCGAAATATTTTCCCCTCAATTTCCCTCAATGTTTGGGAATAAAAGACTTTCCTGCAGCATGTAAATTGTAATGAAGAGACTAGAAACCCAAGTGCAGCATACTTGTGTAAGAGAAGGTTTCAGTAATCTAAAAAACGGGCAGGGCCAAAACCTGCAGAGCCACAACAAAATTTAATCCAAAACATGAGGCAGAGAAACAGGCAGAGATCCAAAACCAGGAAACAAAACAGCAGAACAGAAGGCTTTGTATGCTAGTCAACATCTAGACAATACATCCCACAGAGGTGGTGTTTTACTCCCTAAAAATAGTCTAGAATACAGATGAACCGGATCTATGCAGGTACCCATGATATCCACCAGAAATGCACAATGGAAGCATTCCATCAAAGATGGGGCGGCCCTAAAGGTCACAAACCAACACCATCAATGTCTCAACAAACCAGCAATAAGCTTGCAACAGGCATTTCTGCTGCACTCGTGAAAGTGAAGCGACCAAGTCCTTCATTTGTCCTTCAAATTGTCTTAATTTCACTCAAATACTGGTTGATGCCAAAATCTATAGCAAAAGTATTCACATTTATTAAACAAATATTCCCATCTTTAGTTAGAAATGAAAGACTGTAGTGCATAAGATTTAATCGTTCTAATGAGACTGATATATTTCATTAAGGTACAGTTAGAAAACCTGCCTGCCTCATACAGCTCTGACCCATTGAGTATGGACTCCAGAAGAGCTCTGAAGGTGTGCTGTGGTATCTGGGACCAAGACATTAGTAGTGTGTTGTTACTTACACTTATAAAACCAACCACGGTGTGTTGCGAGTCTTTTTGAGTGATGTGTACAGTTGCTGGACTGAAAGAATGTTTGTGAAATTGGCACATCATACCTTTAAAAATTATTCTTGAATTTTTTTCGAAGCTAGTAAACGAAACGTCCTTGCACGTATTCCATTTTGTTGTTCGTGGGCGGTGTTTCTGAACTGTTTTAAAGTTGTCCGCCCCTACACGTCACCCAGAAACTGCCTGTTGTTGGTTGGGTTGTTTTGCATGCCAGTCAGACAGCCAGTCCTGTCAAATAAGTGTTTTTCCCACATTAAGTGATAAAATGCTCCAGACCCTTGATGAGAGGGGGAAGTCTGTTTTTTGAGACTAGTGCAATGCAACATATTACTAATATTATATATGAAATATTACTGCATGATTCACATAATTCATTTGTATGCCATGCTATTGTTGGAGATTGCTGATGTCAGTTTTTGTTTGAGCCAGTATAATGTAACGTACATGACATACAGCAGTGTTGTCCACTTGACTTTGACTTTATTGATGGATAAGTCGATCTGAACACATCTGAAGTCGTTTATGCCCTAGCATGTACATATGCATACACGTGCGCACATGTATACATGTACACACACACACACACACACACATATCTGCATATATATACACACACATGCATACACATAAGTATATGTATAAATGAACAATGCAATATGACAATCTAAATCTGTTTTGGAGGGAGATGGCGAGGGGAAAGAAACTGTTGCTGTGTCGGGTGTTCCTGGTCTGCAGGCTGCTATACCATATTCCAGAGGGCAGCAGGTCAAAAGGTCTGTTTCCAGGGTGTTTCCTGAGAGGTACAGGGCCTGGATGGAAGGCAGGGGGGTGCCGATGATCTTTTCTGCTGCCTGTACAGTCCGCTGCAGTCCGTTCCTGTCCTGTTTAGTGGATGTTCCATACCAGACTGTGATGGAGGAGCACAGGACAGACTCAGTGACTGCAGTGTAGAACTGGATCAGCAGCTCCTGTGGAAGACTGTACTTCCCCAGTTGTCTCAGGAAGTAAATCCTCTGCTGGGTCTTTTTGAGGATTGAGGAGATGTTGGTCTCCCACTTCAGGTCCTGGGAGATGGTGGTACCCAGGAACTTGAAAGTCTCCACAGTGATGGGGAGCAGTTTTGAGGGATGTCTCCTAAAGTCCACTATCATCTCTACAGTCTTGAGCTTGTTCGGCTCCAGGTTATGCTGACTGCACCAGAGTACCAGTCGCTCGACTTCGTGCTGGTATGCAGAATCACCACCATCCTGAATGAGGCTGATGACAGTGGTGTCGTCTGCAAACTCTGAGGTCTTGGAGGTGCAGCCATTGGTGTAGAGGGAAAAGAGCAGTGGGGAGAGGACGCATCCTTGAGGGGCACAATACTGAGGGACCGTGTTTCAGAACTGATCACCACCACCCTCACTTGCTGCTTCCTGTCCGTTAGGAAGTTGGTGATCCACTGACAGGTAGCAGGTGACACACTGAGTTGGGAGAGTTTGGAGGAGAGGAGTTCAGGCACAATGGTGTTGAAAGCTGAACCAAAGTCCAGAAACGGGATCCTGGTATAAGTTCCTGGACGCTCAATATGTTGCGGGATGTAATACAGTCCCAATTTCACTGCATTATCCACCGACCTCTTTGTCCGATAGGCAAACTGCAGGGGGTCCAGCTGGTGTCCTGTAATGTCCTTCAGATGGACTAAAACCAGGCGTTCAAAGGATTTCATGACCACAGACGTCAAGGCGAAAGGTCTGTAGTCATGTAGCAATGGTGGAGTGTTTGAAGCAGGAGGGAACTTCACACCGCTCCAGGGATCTACTGAAGATGTGGGTGAAGATGGGAGCCAGGCTGTTCAGTGCAGGTTTTGAGGCAGGAGGGGGATACACCGTCTGGTCCTGGAGCCTTCTTGATTTTCTGATAGCTTCTATAGAAGTGGACTAAAATGTGTAGACAAAGTTTAGGCTTCAAGACCGCTAATGCACTACTGTTTTAAGCTGTGCGCTATATTTGATCCATTCTTGATCCATTTTATGTTATACAATATCAGAAAGCAAATACACCCTATGGACAAAAGTATTGGGACACGTGACCATTAAACCAACAAGGACTTTAATGACATTGCATTCAAATACATAGACTTTAATATAGAGTTGGTTGCCCCTTTGCATTTATAACAGCTTTAACTCTTCTTGGAAGGCTTTCCACAAATTTCTGGACTTTCTGTGGGAATTTGTGCCCATTTATTCTGTAGAGCATTTATGAGGTCAGACACTGATGTTGGACAAGAAGTCCATCCCAAAGGTGTTGGATGGGGTTGAGGTCAGGGCTCTGTTTGGGCCAGTCAAAATCTTCCACAGCGACCATGTCTTTATGGAGCTTGCTTTGTGCACTGGGTCACAGTCATGCTGGAACAGAAAAGGTTCTTCCCCAAACTGTGTCCACAAAATGTCTCATGCTGAAGTATTAAGTTTCCTCTTCACTTGAAATAAGGGGCCTAGCCCAAACCCTGAAAAACAGGTGTGTCCCAATACTTTTGTCCATATAATATAGACAATATTGGTGAAAGGGCTGACTTATCAATTACTAATAGCTAAAATTACCTGCCAATAGCTCACACACTGCTTACATAGCAATAAAACTGCTAAATTTTACTACTGAGTTTGAGTTTAAAGGCAAAGCTGTTCTACACTGTCAGAAAAGGGGTTCTGTCCTGGAACATTCTTGTTCATCAAGGCACAAACATTGTAAATAGAGCACCTTATATGGGTTGTAAAGCCATCATACCGTATCCCACACACATACTAACATGCCACTGCCATGTCAGTATTGCTGCTGTTTTGAGTATGATCAACCACATGGAATGAATGGTGTAAGGAAGGCTTACAGGCTAGCAAATAAACAGATGGACTAGAGTCGTTATTTGTAACGACAAACTGCACCTATATGGTTAGTGGAGCTGATAATATGAATGTAGATAAAAGGTGTTAAAGTAGTACAGTCATGTCCTCACTGAAGTAACAATTTAGTTCCTTTGTGTACAAGGTAGTATACTTGAAAGAACCATTAATCGGTTCCTTAATAAACACTTAAGGCTGTAATTGCATACATGTCCTCATGTAATTATACAGAAAGGCCTTAAGAAAGGTTTTCTTCTGATATGTTCACCTAAAATTTTTTTGCTAATTTTTTCTAGCATCTATTAACAAACTACTAGTCAAAATTTATGGACACATGTTCTGTTATTCATATAAACAATACGACCTCAAAAGTTGCATGTCTTTCAAAGAAGGTCTGCACTCATTGCACATGCATCTACGTAATAGCAAACATGAACAAAACTGTGCAAAAGGAAAGCACTGCTCACTATATTTACACATGCTGTCGATTACTTAGCTGCACTGATGCTGTTATCTTTCTCCCAATTTACTTCTAAAGAAGCATCCGCGAGTCCTGTTTTAAATTTCTTATCGTTATGCAGATCGTCTGAATTCAGATGGGTAAAATAAGTGCAAAGGCCATAGACCTCCTTAAAGCCTGGCAGTAATTTGCACTTAAAAGCCATTTGTTGCAGACAATAGCCCAGGTGCAATGTCCTTGACAGCGCGCTTCATTTTCTCCTGTGAGGCAGAAAGTTGGAGTCACACCTGTTTTGTCCTGTTGAGGTTTTTTTTCCCACTCTCTCTCTCTCTCTCTCTCTCTCTCTCTTCCTCTCTCTCTCGTTCTCGGTTTGCTCGAGGCCAAGCTAATGTAGCCTGTGCCACAATTACATACAGCTGAAGCTGTCACGACCAATTATGCATCCAGCGCCTGTTCACTAAATCCTATCTCAGGCTTCGTTCTGGGTTTTGATTCATGATGTCCCTCTTTCGCACTACAGAATATTCCGTTCTCATGGTTAGCATTTATACATCGCTCAGTTATGGCCTTCACTCTGAGCTGGAGTGTATGGAGTGCATGCAAGCCGTACATTTCCATAGAACTGGGTTTGGTTAATAAGTCTTTATAAGATCCAAACAAATGACCTCCAGTTAAATGTGCTGCGACTCAAAAGCGTGTCTTGTTAGATTCATTCCTCTCCCGCATGTTTACTGGATCTTGCCTCTGATAGATTAATGCTTGGCCATATGCTGTTTGCGGCCTATCGAGGCTCCATTCTAATTTCGCCTCATGACACTTCCCTAATGACACCCTACACAAAGGTTCACTCACATTGATTAAAATCCATACGTTTTTATGGTTTAACGGGGATTACAGTGACATCTAAGAACTGAATAACCATCAATGGGGATGTTTCATATGTTGAGAGGATTAAAAGACTAAATCCGTGCACTTGTTATTTTGTTGCCTTCTCAAGTCTCTGCCCTCTTTTCAAGCTTTAATGTCAGCTGTGCTCTATTTAGAGGAAGGAACGTCACATTTTTTTTTTTTGCAATTTTGGGCTGCATAGCATAGGAACTGAGTGTCTAGGTCAGAAATGGCTAGTAGCGAATGACATTTTTTGACTTTTTAATCACTTTGCCCACAGTGTGACATGGATTCCCTGTTGCAAAATTACATCTTTATTAATAAAAATGAGCACAACCTCCACCGGTTTGAAGGAACGCTTGAAAAGGCGACGCCTGACCTGAGAGGAAACAGTTAACGGCGTTTGCACGGAGAGCGAGAGAGAGTTAGTGAGAGAGCGAGAGAGAGAGCTAGGTGACCTTGTTACCAGTCGGGTTGAGTTGGACAGGCTGGTAGGAGGTTTGTGTCTACGGGGAAGGACAGACAGATGCTCGCTCTTTTTTCCCAGGGTGAGACATCTCGCCCGGCACAGGCAGCACACAATCTGGCCCGAGCAGCTGTAACCCTAATGATCACTGGTGGCGCTGCACCTGACCGGCTTAACGCTGGCCCAGCCCGCCCGCACCCCCGGCCCGCCAGTCTCCTCTTTGACCTACAGCAGCTCCAAACTCTGGGATAAAAAAAGGAAAAGCTCTTTTTCTCACTCTCTCTCTCTCTCATACACACACACACACACACACACACACGCGGTGACAGCAAGGCAAGTGTAGCACGCAAGGCCCCCCACTCTGAGGCAAGGGAGAGAGAGAGAGAGAAGCAGGGAGTGGGTTCCCCTCTTTGCCCCCCTATGATCCAGTCTGAGCTGCTTATCTGAGTGCACCCACACTTGCTCTCCAGCGGCCCAGGGGCTCCGTCTCCATCCTCTCCCCAGCCCACTGCTCACCACAGCGTCTCGCAGGGATGAGTGTGAGGGGCCTGGAGCCAGGGGCTGGGGGTTATAGAACCTATCAGAGAAACAGAGAGAGAGCGAGAGCAAGAGAGAGAGGGAGAGAAAGAGAGAGAGAGAGTACTAAGATACCTCAGCACTGCATCCGCAGATAGAAGACAGTCATGGGTTTGTTGAAGCGTGGGATTAATTACATACCCTTCATTGGTTATGTTCATGGTAAAGCTCAATGTTTCTGTACGCTTTAACTATGAGGGGTGTAAAAATGGATTTTTGTGGTGATTCAACTGCAACTGCAACAAAATTAGAAATGACTATTTATAATTCTTGAAATTATTCAAGAATGTGCTTACTTTTTAGCCATAGTGTAATTATCACGCTATTTTTAAAATAAACCACATATGATACAACCGCTTCCTTCAGAATGCTGCATTTTAACTCACAGGGCCAGATACAATCTCGTAACAGGATGGTCCGGGGAGAAATTTTGGACTAAATGTAGGCGGACCTATAGACATACTAAGGGGGAAAAATACTCATGAAGGTGGAGCTCTTCGCTACATATGGGTGTGATGGTGTGCTCCTCAACAAGCCTGTCATTAATCAATGGACATGACTTAGCATGACTGAAAATTCACCAAATACTCTAATTATGTATGTAAACCAGGCTGAACTTTGTTCTCTATAGCTTCTCTATACGTCTCTATAGGTTCCAGCTATATATGGCCTTTGCAGTTCACAGTACACGTGATGTGGAAAGAACTGTCAGTTACCAGATTTCTCCTCAAGCTAAATTACTGTTAGAGAGCATGGACTGGAAATTGACGGAGGTTTTAGAGGGAACATGGTCTTGTTAGCACCATAAGTTTTACAAGCTGTCTCCAGATGTGTATTCTCATTATGAGAAAACACTAGACTAATATACTAGTAGATCCCACTAGAACACCTGGATCCCTTTTCGTTTCATTAATACCTACAGATGTTTGGACAACAGACTCCAGAATGTTTCCTATCAAAAAAAAAAAACACCAGAACTGTGCTTGTAGTCTAAGGAGAAGAGTAACCATCATGTTTTGGGTTTTCAAAAACAGGACTTTTTATTTAGATATGTTTTCCAGCACTGATCCTGGATCTGCATAGAAGGGGGTTTGTCAAAGCACAGAATGAATTAAATGCCCTTTATTACTGAAGTCCAGGGTAAAACTTACTCCACTTGTCTCTATTATTGCTCTCTTACTGCTCACTCACCACTAGGGGTGCAAAAATGCAAGGATGCATCATGGCGCACTAAAGGCAGCAACTCAGCTGCACCAACACTGGAATGTTGGAATCATTATTAACTGTAATATTGTGCAGTAAAATGTGCACTCATTTTTTGGCCAAAATTTAATTCTCAGGCTATTAAAAACAAAAAAATAAGCAACCATACATATATATGTGAGCACGGATTTACATACAGTTTTATATTCCATTGCATTACTTTGTGTTTTCCTGCTCTTACACACCAGAATCATACCACTAGCAGATTTTGAAGTCCTTCTGGAGCTCGGTGGCTTGTGCTAGAAAAGGGAAAATAGTCTTGCAGTGCAGGGGACGGTTCCAGGAGTGGAACTGGGAAATACTGATATATAGCAGTAAGTCTCAGACATGACATGAACCTCTTATGTACCTTATTTCTATTATAAGACGCTTAATAATTCTATCTAACAATGAATTAAGTATATGCAATACATTTTGTCAAACACATTCACTTAAAAATGACATCAACACAGTTTTTGAAGGGGAGTACCTCTACCTCTCTTAGTTTATGCTTTTATTCATGTTGCAATGATATACAGCTTTACATCTTTTTTTCAGTGTATGCATAAAGTAAAAATAAATGTGGAATAGCGTGTGTATAGCCTGAGGAGAAAGCACTTCATAGTATAAGTAGCTTACATCAGACTGTAGCTTAGGTCAGCTGTAATCATTTCAAAAGGGGGTGCTAGTTAGCTTCTGTCAGCTTTTTCCTCCTGGCACAAGAGACAGGAAGCAGTAGCTCCATTGTAGAACAACCAAAGCACACAATAAAAATGCTCATCATGTCTTTATGACAGCCCCCAGTCCTTCAGTCAATGTTAGAGTTGTTCTGTTACATTAAATCCATGATATAGCCTGCCTATAGAGACTTGGATCTGGCAGGCTTGTAATAGCAATGCAAACATTCCACCATGCTTGATCCCAAGATCAATGCATTAATGAACTCCCCCCACGATTTGCTGATAAGAAAATTGAATATACTGCAAATATGTATGCATATGAGATGTAAATAAATTACCTTGGGTCATGGGTTGCCTTCTAAAATGTAAGCAAAATATACTGAGTGATAATTTATTCTAATGGTTTCTTAACAATTCTAAAATGATTAACATACTGTCTGGTGAAAACAGTGTTAGAGTCAGGAGTAGTATTAACAGCAAGCTCAGTGTTAGGTTTAGGTTTCAGGTTGAAGTCGAATTGAACAGAAATGTAATTAATGTGAGTTAAAGACAAGGTCAGCATTCACAAAGAATCTGCACTCTCGTAATAAAAATGCACCCTGAAACGTTCTTTGAGTTTTGCCATAGAAGAACCATTTATGGTTTCCTAAAAAATCTTTTCGAGAGTGAAAAACCTTTTGAAGGTGTAAAACAGGGGTGACAAACTCTGGTCCTGCACAGTTTGATGGTTCTCCTACACAAACAAATTCACTAAACCTGACAATTCACTGGTGAGGTGAACCCGGTGTTTCTGAGCAGGAAAATCCCCAAAACGTGCTGGACCACCACCCTCCAGGACTGGAGTTCCACACCCCTGATGTAAGGAATCTTCACAAAACAGTTTAAGGGTTCTTCTGAGAAACGTATGTGAACTTTAATAATGTTCTCCACACATCTCATCTTTCACACTTCTCCAAGAACCGTGCACTGAAAGTTCTTCATCTCATTTACCAAAGTGGGTCTCCAAGAACCATGCAATGAAGTAGTGGAACATCAAAATAAACTAACATATACTGTATTATATTTTAATATGTTTTAGATTACAGACTGTGTGACTTGGCTCTGTTCTCAGTAGAAACGGTAGTAAAGGTCATGTCTCCATGTGGCTGTCGATGCTGGTGTAGTCAGTACACTTTGGATAGCCCATGTGACGCAGACACTACCTAGTCATTCAGAGCCACTCGTCCTTCCAGGGCTGCAGTGGTCACAGTTTTCACTGGATGTTATTTACCCTAAGACAGGCCAGCCTCTGTCACCCATACCAAACAGAACTGTATATTGTTGTCAGCTACTGTCAATCTGTCACCCATGACAACAGCGGTGTTTACATAATGTCCTTTCCTTTCTCGCGGATCGCCAAGGCAATTGGAGCATACGGTGGATTAATCGCAAATACGAGTCTTTATCATCACGCTCACAGCATTTCAGGCCTGGACAGCGGAGAGAGGGAGGAAAAAAAAAACAAATAAAAAAAAAAAATGTTGGAACATGAACATTTTTGTGGCTAAAAGGGCCTCGTTGTTACATGTGTGCTTAGTTAACTGTAAGATTGTTCAGTAGAGAGGCACTCCACTCTAGGGCCTCAATTTAAATGGTAATAACACTGAGCCAGATGCAATTATCTCTTGCTTATTCTCAATTATTCACAGGCCTCACTGTATTATTCATTACCATGATACCTCTTTATGGTCAGAGCGGCGACGTACACAAACGCGCAACACAAACCCGGGAGTATACATGCCCACTAAATGCTATGTTATGCAGAAGCAATGGAAAATGTGGCACTGGAATGGAAAACATTTGCCATAATACAAAGCCAGACTCAGATTACACAAATAATCAACAACGTTACAGAGAGCACAACAGAATATTTAACTTATTTAATAGCATCATTTTAATTCAAAGTGACTATATTTCTTTGGTCAGTGCTACACTCTCGCAACACAAAAAGGTCTAAAATTGTCACTGGAACCATGAAAGACATTTAACTTGGGCAACATGACTGTATTATATCTTTTTAAATTACAGCATTCATTACAGTTGCAATTAAAGTTGCATCGACTCCACACACAAGCTATTATTTTTCTATAAATATACTCTACAAATGTACCCCTTTCTCTACCCTTAAACCCATTTAACAACTGGATCTTAAGGACTAATTAGTTTCTTTGAGGGCACATTCACATTGTTTGTACCATGGTGAACAAAACTACCTTTTTTCTGACAGTAAACTGTTTAGTTTAAGTTATTGAGCATGGTCAGATTTCCCATCCTGTTAGTATACTTGCCCTATTGCTATCTTTATCAGTGAGGGAGTCCAACTGTGCTTCATTAGTGTGTGTGTGTGTGTGTGTGTGTGTGTGTGTGCCTGCGCACCTAGGGCAGATCCATTCCTTCTCCAGACAGATATGACCCCTTCACAAAACCACAAGCAGCATAGCATCCCCGAGAGGAGCCAGCTTCAGCTCGCATGCTTTTTATCAGCAGCACCAGCAGCGCCGGGGCCCACGTCACCCACCCCGTCCAGCACATTACCAAATTAGTCCCAGTATCAGCTGTTATCTGGTTGAGCCGAGGCTGCTGCCAGGCCTGGGCCGCTTTCTCTCCTCTCCTCTGCTCCGGCCCCCGTTTATCCATCCGTCCATCCGTCCGCCACCCCGCCATGAGGAGTACCAGGCCAGCACTGTACCCTCGCTTGAGCCTCCCCAGGCTTCAAGCTCCAGCAGCCCTAAGAAAAAAAGGCCCTGTTTTCCTTTTAAGGCCCTGCGAGTACGCCTGGGACGTATAAATATACTCACAAGGCCGGGTGGGATTTGAGGTGGGATACAAGACAGCACTCACCCCCTCCTTTACACTCTCTCTTTTGGACTGATGTCCCGCAAGATGTCCATTGCTGATGTTTTACCTCCATCTGAATTGCCTTGGATAAATGAAAAGTCCACAAAAAACATGAAAAGTGGGATTATTATAATGCAGGTAATCTAGGAATCGTAGAAGGCCAAATACGCACAAAAGGTTTTTTTCCCACCCAAGGAAAGCTCGTTAAAGACATGCTATTATTACCCTTTGCATGCTCCTCAACCTCCAGCAGATGTGTGTGCTTGACCCCGCGTGATTCCAGGCCTGGCAGGCGCGTGCACGAGTGACGTCATGCGCGAACAACTTCTTCAAGTCTTCTCTCCTCCTCATACTTCTCCACTTAGTTCACCGTCTGTGTGAGTGTGTTTGCATGTGTGGAGAGGGAGGGAGGGAGGGGGGGTCATGGGAGTGAGCCAGCAGC
>JBBPCY010000001.1:42396566-42409473 GCA_037974405.1 Brachyalestes nurse
GGGGGGGAGCGCGGTCTGTGTCTCTATGCACACACACACACACACACACACACACACACACACACACACACACACGCACGCACACACACACACTGAATTACACCCGCCACTATGCTGTCAGTCTAATGGAGAAAACCACCAGCAAGGCTGCTCGCCCAAAAAAACAAACAAAATAAATAAATAAATAAATGAAAAAGAAAAGGCAGGCAAAAAAACCCAGCACCTGGATAAATTTGTACAACTATTTTTTCATAATTAAAGTTAGCGTCATTTGTCTGCAGAAACAAAGAGATAGATGGAGTGAAAAGCAGCATGCATTCTGCATTCATACAAAGGAAGAGGGGCCCTATTGGTTTGATAGAGGATGCTCTTCCTCCTCCTTTTTTTTTTTTTTTTTTGTATGGGCCTAATTGAACGCTGATGGATTTACATTAATTTCCTGCCCACACCTGCTTCCTTTATTTCGCTTCAAGATAGCGCAGCGGAGCAGCGCGGCTCCACGCCATTATGACTAATGGACGCTCCAAGTGAGCAGGGTTCTAGAGAACGGCACCCATCCCCACCCCCCACCTCCACTCAGTAGCCGCCGGTAGCCCGGCAACACTAAGACTTGGGAATTTCAGCCATGTAAAAACTATACCTGGAGCACTGACACAGCTGGGAAATAAATCGCAGGGGGGGGGTTAGTGTCTGTGATGCTGGAGCTTTTCTTGGAACTCATAGAACTGGACGGGTTTATGCGTATGAGGACTTTCTGGAACAGAAGGAGGTCTGGTACTGTTATGTGCACAGACATCACAATTCACAATGAAGTCTATTTTATAGTTTACAGTAATTTGTGATTGCCACACACTTAAAAATTCTCTTAATAACAGACTTTTTGGCATTATCAGTATTATACATTTTGTATCATTGTATTGTTACTTTGTTAAAGTAATCTTTCTGTGAGCTAGTGAGAGACTACTGTAGCACTGAAAGAGGTGAGTAGGTATTTTAGGTATTTTCTATAGATGAAGGGATGATTATGTATTTAATTTTGACTACAGTGTTAAATATCTATATACAGCTCCAGAAATAAAATAAGAGACCACTGCAATTCATTTTTAAATCAGCATCTCTAAGAGTATGACAACCATTTCATGCCAGTGTCTGTTCAATTCCTACACAAGCACCTCATTCTGCTTTATTAGGTACTGATTAGTGATCACCTGAATCACATCTTATTAATTGAGGAAAAGTATAAAAACACTGCTGTCATCAACACTCTCCTCTTGCAATGAGACCAGTTGGATGGTAAAACACTACTAGAAGTACGTCAAAGGTAATTATTGCCATTTAGTTTGAGTGAACAAGAGATTTGTTTTCTTTGAATTATTCAAGTTCTATAAACACTGCATCATTTCTCTTATTTTGATGTTTTATCATTTCCTTAAAAAATTTGCTTTGAAGAACAATACTTTTATTTGGATATTAGGAGAAATATTGTCAGCAGTTCTCAAAAACCAAGGCAAAGCTGTTCAGTTCAATACTTGCACCTATAAAAGATAAAACCTAAAAAACTGGAAATGTATGCAGTGATCTGTTTTTTTTTTCCAGAGCTTTATATTTAAAACGGTCTTACCTGTAAGACAAGACCTCTGAAGGTGTGCTGATACAATGGATCAGAATAGTTTGTCCAGCACGTCTCACAGAAGCTTGCTCAGATGGAGTTCTGAGGAATTTGGAGGCTAAGTCAACACCTTGAACTCTTTCTCATGTTCCTTAAACCACTCCTGAACAAATCTGCAGAGTGACAGGGCACACTATCCTCCATTGTCCTGCATTTTTTTCACTTTACACTTTTTTCACTACGCAGAATGCAGCAAAAACCGGCATGTTCTTCTATTTCCAAAATGTTCTAAACAGCAGTGCATATTTATGTAACATGATTTTTCCCTTTCAAGTAATTAGATGCCAGTTTAATTTATCTAATCTTCATTAATTTGTTTTGCAGTTTAGAGGCTAGAAAAAAAAATTCAACTGAACTGAAGGCAAGTGAGTTGTTGGCTTGCAAGATTAGCTAAGATAGTCTGCTATGAGCTTGCAATCAGATTCATTACTCCTTGCCCAAAGCTGGATACCAGTGTTAATGATCAAATAATTCTATATGTTCAGTTCTGGGTTACAAAGCAGGTTTTATCAACATTACTTGTAATATCTTTTTGTTGTATTCAATATTTCTTGTAAGCATATGGCACAGATTATAATTCACCTAAAATGCAGCGGGTTGCAATAATAGTACTGTGCCATGGGGGAGGAGAAAGGGGCTACTTTATTGGGTCAGGGCAGCTCCCAGCAGTTGGAGCCTAATTGCAGACACTGAAGGAGAATGAGACCTATCATTGATGATCATAATTACATTTGGTCTCTGAGGGATAATTCACCCCCCCTGCTCTTGCCACATGTTTGTATTTAAAGCGGATGGTGTTCATGTCAAACAGCAATGAGGTTACCTTTTGGGATTAAAAGATCAGGCTCATTAATTATCTCACAGTGCTTTTGTACACTGACAGAACATTCTTGAGAAGCCCTGTACACTTTTAAAAATGAAGGTTCCAAATTGTCCTTGGCTTGGCTGTTCTAGGAAAAATCTTAATTTGGTGTAGTTTCACCAAATTAAGCTAAAAGGTTCTTCACACTCGCACATCTCGTTTAAAAATGTTCCTGTCGTGGTTTTCTGTAGCTAACAAAGAAACCTTTTGGCACCTTGAATTTTAAGTGTGTGTGTCTTCAAAGAAGCAAACGTGCAAAAGAAAAAGAAACAAAGTCCTACTTATGATGAGTAAGCACTCCTACATTGTTGGATCAGGTTTGTATTTCGCAGTTTGTTTTAATCACCTTTATTAGGAGGAAAAGTTGATGGTGCATTCGCACAACATGGCAACCCAGCCCAGTTTCTCCAATGGTCCTGTGTCTACTCATTGCAATATTGGTCCAACTCCAAGCACACCCTGGGATTTTTAGTTATGGACCAGCGGTTAAGACACAGGTCAGTCGATGGAAGAGGAGAAGCAGTGCCAATGGAATCGACACAGGAGGCAGAGGAATCCTCAGCCCTTCTACATCAACACCACTGCCAAATGCTGGAACAAAGACCGCCACTGTGAAGCCTCTGAATCGGGCACTGCACATTGCTCACTACAGACTGCCCACTGATGGTTTGTGTTAAGCATAACCTTTGTGTGAAAGTCATTTAATTGGATGAATCATCACTGAGAGGAATTTCGGATGCTAACGGAAACTAGCCAACGTTAAAGATAATTACACTCTTGGGTCAAACACAGTAACATACACCTTTCTTCACACCTAGCTTTGCCTTGGTAATCTGATATTAGGTAGGTGGTTCATGTGTTTCTATTATGAAGCATCTTACCAGGCACCCATTGCTGTTATGGTCATTGTTAACTCTTTAATGCTGTGGCAAAAAACGTGACTATTACTGCATTTCGTTTGACTTTTCTCCCTTAATAAGATGACTGAACATGATCTAACATACAAGGGAGAGTGAGGGACTCAGTACTTTTTGACTGACTTTGACTGACAAAGTCTCAGCTCTCCTTAAACTCCCAAGAACAGGCAGAGAGTCAAATTCACTGGAAGAATATATAAAAAATGTATTTCAGCTGTGGGGTGGGACATTTCTCCAATGCTCAAACCACTGGATCCAGCAAGAGGATCTGCAGCTCATTTATGTGGAGAAAGTGATTTTACTGCAGTTGACTTGGTCATAGTTTTATCCACTCTGTATGAAATGGGCTAAATGTTTGCTATCTGTGTTAAAAGACACACACTGCATTGTGAAGGGGGGCTGCATTTTCACAGAGCAGTCATAGTGCCTATGCAGACCCCTGTCCATCACCAAAACCACCTACAATGAGCATGTGAGTATCAGAATTGAACCATAGATGGATGGAAGAAGGTGGCATGGTCTGATAAATCACATATTCTTTCAGATCCTGTTCACAGTCAGATACATGTGAGTCATTTACCTGGGGAAGAGGAAGCACTATGCGAAGAAGGTTGTCAGTTGAAGCAGTGTGATGCTCTGGACAATGTTCTGTTGGGAAACCTGGTGTCCTGGCATTCATACAGATGTTACTTTGAAAGGTTTACCAACTTAGGCATTGTTGCAAACCGAGTACATCCCTTCATGGTAACAGTATTCCCTAATGGCAGTGGCCTCCTTTAGCTGGATAATGCTTCCTGCCACACTGCCAGAATTGTTCAGCAATGGTTTGAAGAACAGAGCTGTTGACTTGGCCTCCAAATCCCCCAGATCACAGTCCATTCAAGCATCTGTGAGAAGTGCTGGACATACTAGTCTGATCCGCCCTGCCAACATTAATCAGGTAGTTTTAATGTTGTGACTGATCGGTGTATAAACAGTAACATACTTAATTACATTTTCTTACTACTCTAAAGGAACTAAGAAACAAAACACATTTAAGCATATAAGCATTCTAATTCAACAATAAAAGCAGCGTTACTTTTATACAGTCATTGAAAACACAGAAGCACACAGGAAGCTCTGATTCCACATGCTGATACAGTTTAGTGTGATTAGCATGAAAAAGCATACATCCTATCATACTCTGGCAGTAGATCTGAATGAGCTAAAGGAGTAAAAGCCAAAGTCAGTGAATGTATTGATAACTTTATGGTATGACAGGGTTAACCCTATAAACTACAAGGGCCTATAGGATCTTAATTCCTTGGACTTATAACTGCATGAATCAGAATAGTTCAAATATCATTAGAAGTATTTATCAGTTAATAAGCCTGAAGTTTAAAGGGTTGAACTCCAGTTGTACTGCCGAAACCAGATGTGACATCCAGAACTGCACAGGCCTTCAATACAAGCTCCAACACTTCACCTTTGTTTCCCTCAGGCTTGGCACCCTCCTGCCGCCCGCCGTCGTGAGGTGTTTGCGTGTCTCTCAGGCTGTAGTAGGCCGCAGGGGAGGTGTGATCTCACAACAGCAGGGGCAGCTCTTCTCCGCAGGACACCGGGCTGACCTCTGACCCCCGCGGGTGCATCCCTGCGGCGAGAGGAGCAGTGAAGACCTGCAGGAGACGCACGAGGCAGCAGGGGCTGTGTCTTTAACCAGATGGCAGGCTGAGATTAGTCATGTCCGCCCCGCATGTCGGGAAGACGAGTGTACCCAAATCAAATCTGTCACCTCTCTTAATACTAAGCATGCTGCCGGGGAAGCTGAGCGAGTCAGACAGCCTGATTAAAATGATGTTCCTTTATGCAGCATCTGCTTTGTAGTATTTTTCACCTCCTTTACACTAGAAGCTAAGAGATATATTCTGAACTCTTATGCACATGGCAACATTTACCCCTCCAGTACTGCTAGCATGTAAAAGGCCCATTACACTCAGCAAAATGAACAAAGTCTTGTCAAAGCTGAGGTAACTACATCCACACAAGCTCACGCTGCTCTATATATTAAATGGAAAAATGTGACATCGTTCATGTACAGCAGATTTATTAGATCCTCTTCAATCAAGTTTGGTATCCAAAGTTTGCTTCTTTATTTATTTATTTTTGCTGGAGCTTTGAGGCTAATGCTAGCTAGCAACGAACCCAAACTGCACAACTAATTCATCCCACCTTTCATAAATCCTGTCAAAGTTTCTAAAACATCTCGTAAATATGCGTATGTGTGTTTTTTTTGGCATCTATATGAATCAATGGGAAATGGTGACTCAGAGCTAGGCCTTCAGTTCAGGCTTTATATGTAAATGTAACATTCGAAAGTTCTTCTTTAATGTTAATACTCATTTTCCCTCTATGAGATTCCAGTTAGCACAAAGATCAAATACACATTAAAGGAACTTTAGATCCTTAGTGAAAATGTCTTTGCCTATTTCAAGAATTTAACTATTTCGTTTCAAACTAAATGTAACAATTAGATAAGAGTAGTCATTGCGGCATCTACATAAAACAAGCATGATACTTTTAAAAAGATGAACTTCCAGAACTACACCTGTTTATAGAAATGCAACATATTTGTCAAAGATAATAGTATGTCATGCAGTGTCAATGTATATTGTTTATGTAATGTATAGCGAAAAGATACTCTTGGTAAAAGGATAATGTGTTAAGATACATTGTGAACATTTTTTCTGAAGGCTAAACACTTTGCATGTACCCGTCTCTTTTATTTTGAAGCAAAAAGCCTTTATTGTGCCACATGGTTGGAAGTGCAAGACTCACCGCGCACACTGGTCTGATCGTTTCATATCCACCCAGCGTGTTTATACATATTTGATCAAACCCCAGTATGAAGCAATAACCCCAAGCCGCGCCAGCCTGCGTTTCGCCCTCTATTACGTTTTCTGTTGTTTCAATTGCGATGGAAAGGTGCGGGGGGTGCAGGGGGTGCGGGGGGTGCATGCGTGTGCTGTCACCGGTGGGGACTGTCGTGAGAGGCAGACAAAGGCAAATGCGGCCGCGGGTGCAGATGTTGCCGCTGGAAGCCGCAGAGAGAGAGCAAGTGGCCCGGGCCCTGTGGCTATGGGCCCCAGCTGGGGCTCGGAGACGAAGCGCATTCATCTGCTCCTCTCCAGGTACCCCCGTCCACTGGCAGGGAAAGGGGGGGGGGATGAAAGGCAGCGGAGGGGCTGCTCCACAGATGTCACCTGCTGGGGTTCAGCGGCCCTAGCCAGCAAATGTCATGTTTGGCAGCTGGTCCGCTGCTCTCTCTCTCCCCTCCACCAGTTGTTGGCAGAGAGGCTCCTAAAGGATGCGAAAGATGCCTGCACTAGGGCGCCCTAATGGGACGACATTAAAGCGAGTTGCTGGCTCCTGTCTGTCATAGAACATTAACCTTGTCCTGCTTCCTGTTCCCTCCAGGGTGCTCTTGCTCCCTCGCTCACTCTCTCACTCGTTCACCGGCTATAAAGTACGTTTCACATGCTCCGGCAATCTGTCCACACCCTGCAGCCTCTCACCCTTATGGCTATAAGGTCAGAAAAGTTTACCACTGCTGTGTTTTCCTTTCATGTGCATAGTGAAATCTGCCTGATGTCGATTTAACACAACAGTGTTTAGTTAACCCCCATCATTGTAGATGTTATATTCCCTTAATGTTCAGTTTATATTCATCTTAAAGTGCATAATTCACTGTTAATTATGCATCAAATATTATGAAACTCGTTTATATTATATATATATATATATATTATATTATATATAAACGTTTATATTATATATGTATTATAATATATATAATCGTTTATATTATATATATATTATATTATATATAAACGTTTATATTATATAGAGTGAGGGCATGTTTAAACCCTTAAACCCTAAAGGCCAGTGTGAAAGTCCTCACTAGAATCCCTGACTGCAATAACAACATAATTGCTGTATAATTGATAGTAATGGACAGTAGAATTACTAACTGAATAATAAGCCTAATGTTTAAGCAAGTGGTTCAAAGGGTCAAGTCCAGCAAAACTCAAATGAACATAAAATGTTAAAATGTGCAGAATATTGTAATTAATTCAATACTTTTACTGTGCTCTGTCTTCAGTATACCCTTCTCCATCTGAGATATCTTTCCATCGCTATAATTTTGCATGTCAGTAAGCTGATGACAGTCCTGACCTTGCTATTAAAGTGTCTTCTTTCTTCTTCTTGAGCAGTAGTTATAGATCAAGAGAAATCCTGGGTTATTTGAGTCTGGGTCTAATCGGTGTAGCATGGCTACTTTAGTGACTGCTAATTGCTCTGACACAAGAACAGTGGCCTGTGCTTCTAATGTCACTCAATCTCCAGGAGTGCCTGACAGCGTTCCTTCCAAATTTGCTCATAATTGGCTACCCAGGGTGAACTGACACACACAATTAAATCTAATTCTCACCATGCATTCTTTTCAGAAAGCCAAATCTCAAAAGCATAATACAAATTGGGGGCAGAACCCTTAGCCTCCCACCCCCCTGGCCTCCACACAAGAAATGCAAAATACTAAAAATGGCATCATGACATATCATAGCATCAGGACCTTTAAATCTATACCTGTTTTGGGGACAATTTTTGTAACATTTACATCTTATAATTAAAAAAAATATATACAGTATATTCTACATATTACATATTTATGTGTGTGTGTGTGTGTGTGTGTGTGTGTGTGTGTATGTATAGTAGTTAACGCGTTATTTAATTAACATTGACAATTATTTTATCGCCCGTTAATTACTCTTTCCTGTGTTCTGATCATTCATGCTGCCCTGTCGAAAAATTCTACTGTAGTGCAAATCGACAGCAGAGTCTATCGATTCATGCTACACCACCGAAAGATGCTCCCTTTGAGTTTATACAGTTTATACTCAGTTTATAACACTGATCATGATGAGATATAGGCAAATAATATGCGCTACGCATATTATTTATATATATAGGCTGTAATGACACAACAAACCCAATATTCGGTTCGTATCTCAATTCTTTGGGGGGTGGAGTAGAGGTTAGCAGTACCATTCGAGATGCCATTTTGTTTTGAGTCCTCATGTTTACCACAGAATTATGAATCAATAAATGCTTCGACACTGCTTCTTTTGCATGCAATCTGTACAGAAGACCCCAAGGAATCGCCACAGGCTGCTGCATAACCGATTCTTCAGCTACTGGTTCACCATTGTCCAAAACTAAAAATACGCTCCACCCAGCTGGCCAAAATCACACAAAACTCGCTCAAAACACAACAAAACTCTTACAAACAAACCCCCCAGCAGTTTTATCACAACCAGCCATCTTATAAACACTTATAAAGCGAAGTGTCATAACTTCCTTTTACTCAGACACACTCGCCTCCTATTTTCACTTGAAATTCTTATTTGCTGGACAATTACCCCCATCAAATGTCCTGAAATATCCTGATTCTGGTCTTCTGTGTGTTTTTTTCTTTGTTTGAGCCTAAAAAATCGATATATATATATATATGTATATATGTATGTGTGTGTGTGTGTGTGTGTGTGTGTGTTTGTGTTTATATAAGTAGAGAAAGAGAGAGATATGTACATATGTATGTATGTATGTATGTATGTATATACTCAGCCGCATTCTAGATTTTAGACCCTCCCCTTCTCTGATCCTTAACACTAGTCTATCACAAAGCTGTGTGCAAGCCCTCTACTTTACTTCCTCTTTACCCATGACTACATACCTATTCATGGCACAAATTTGATAGTGGGCCTCTGAGTCTGCCTACAGGGAGGAAGTACATCAGCTGGCTGAGCGGTGCTCTGACAATAATCTGGCTCTGAACATCAAAAAGACCAAAGCGTGACAGTGTTATATGATAGCCGTTCAGTGTCCAATCAAAAGGCCCTGTAACGAATGGCGAAAACCTGAGGGAATGGATCCCCAAGGCCTGACCTGGCTGTCACATTTAGAAAAAGCTGTCATCACTCCCAAACCAAAAGCACAAAGTCTAGGTGTTCTCTTAGATGGGGATCTTTCATTTTCATCTCACATTAGTAATCTCGCCCAAATTTCATTACAGCATCAGGAGAATTCGTCCTTTCCTTACAACTAAGGCCACTCAGACACTCATTAAGTCACTTGTCATCTCAAGACTGGACTGGTGTAACTTGCTCCCAGCTGATCTTCCTCTGAAGGCCACCAGACCTCTACAGCTGAGTCTGAAGGCAGCAGCACATTTCGTCTTCAATACAGCAAAAGTCACACATCCCTCCATGACTCTGGACCCTTCACTGGCTTCCTGTGGCTGCTTGCATTAGATTTAAAACTGACTTTTACTTACAAAGCCAAAAATAGTCCAGCTTCATCTTAACTAGCAGCACTGATCAGACCACAGGTCATAGCTCACCCTTATAAAGCATTAATCAGCTAGCAACATTTACGTTTTTTTTTCTGATTGCTTAAACACTAAAAGAAAAAGTCTCCCACATTTGGCATAATACTTTGTGAGCAAAACATCGGCCCAGATTTGCACAACACTAAGCACATTGTCAGCTTCACAGTTCTTGCAAAACTCGACACACAGTGATTCGTGACTCACTAAACACACTGGCTTTCAAATTACCACACCCAGGAACCAACTGGCTAAACACAACCACCAGGTGTACAAACACTTAGGTGCTTAATTGTAGACATACCAATAAGGTTTAGGCACTATAAAAGGAAACAGGTGAGTTAACCTGCCATCAACAAGCAGGGAGAACATGAGAGGAAGGAGAAGAGTGAGAATGAGAGGAGGCATCCATGGTGGAGAAGCAGGTGGAGGCAGAGACAGAAGCAGAGACTGAAACAGAGGTAGAGGTCGAGGGAGAGGTCGAGAGAGCTGTAGACCGGGTGGAGGGAGAAAACAAAGAAGAAGAACATCACATTTTTCCAGCAAAATTCGTGCAACCCTTGTTGACCATGTAGTAAATCATGGGTTGACTTTGATTTGGGTTGACCTCAGCAGATATACTGTGGCATCTGTAATCTGGACATTTCATCAAGCATAAGTCTCCTCTTTTTACAGTAAATCGGGAGCTTACAGTATATACTGCATCAGTACTTTCTGGTATCCATGCCTAATCGAGTGATATTTTACTGTATAGTCCTCCACCACCATGCCACTTTAGGTCCTTACAATACAGCTCTCATTCTGGCATTTTTAGACCAACTCAGTAATATTATTGCTGCAAATCAAATTCATGAGATGCGATACATTGTCATTGTGGACCGAAACTGGTTTCATGATCATCCGCAATTTACATGTCTTTATCTTCCACCATACTCACCCTTCCTAAACCCAATAGAAGGTTCATGATCTACAGCCATATGTTCATGCACCTCTCATTTAAGCAATGCAGGAAGCATGTACTACTTGGGTGTACTGTTGTGCTAATTTAAGTCTAGGTTTACTTTTGTGAAGGACGTGTTTTCTTTGTTGGTCTTAATACGATTATCTGTCAAATGCCATGAATGTAAATGAAAAAAAGCAACCTTATTTTGATGCTCTTTTGTATTTTGATGCTCTTTTGAAAGAGAGGGAGGGCTCAGCCTCACTAGCCCATTTATTTTAGTCAGCCTTGTATAAAACAGTTCTGATCACACAGAAGCAGTTCTTTTACTAAAATAACTAAGTCACTATAAAAGGATTATTATTGTAGCAGCAAGATTGAACTATTCCATGGGAAAACCACCGTCAGAGGAACTCAAAAATCACAAATATGTTTTAATCGATTATCATATAATTAAAAAAAATGGATTTTAAGAATTTACATAGGTGCAGTGTTTTAGTATATTTAGTAATATTAATGTGAAAAAAACACACATCTAAACACAGTTAAACATTGGCTATATATACACTCTATTGGTTTTGTATTGGAAACACTTTACTTAAACCCTGCTACACTGACATGCATGATGCCATAACAGATTCTGTCCATTAATAAAACTGTCTTATTACCATTACCAGTAATTATCATGACATTAAACAAGCACCTGAAATAAACTGTCATGAAAACACACATTGTTGCTTCTCTTATGACATTTACTGGTAATTGTAACAATGCTGTTATATTAATGAATGTAATCTGTCATGAGAGCACTTGACTGTTTTCAGCATGGTTCCATCAATGTAATTTAGCGGGGTCCAAAAAAAGTGTGACATCATCTTTAAAGGTCAGTGCAACATGAGATGAAGGTCCATATTTGCTGCTGTAGGTTGCTTTTGCATCTCAACAGCACCATTTAAATGAAGGACCAAATGTGGAATATGAGCATTGTTCACTGCTTCTGTCTTTTACGCTTTTTTTTTCTCAGCAAAATACGACTAAAAACAAAGAGCTACATTTCTGATGTACCGTATCATGTGACCGAGATGAGCAGCTATTTCAAAATTAATAAATTAATTAATAAAATAGGGATAGGCTCCGGCCCTCCCAGCCTCGCCCCCGACCCTGCGTGCGGGACTAAGGGGTAGATAATGGATGGATGGATGGATTAATAAAATATTTTTATTCTGTCTTTCTGTATGACCCGGGACCAAATAACTCACGGATCGATACCGGTCCTACTGTACACAATGTATGAACAAAACTATTAACAAAACTATTAAAGCTAGAACACTACTGACCCTGGACTAATAACCAGGTGTATTACTGTGCTCTGTCTGAATGGCTGTGTGTGTAGGGCTCAGACGGAGCACGATCAGGCCTCCCTGATGCTCCTGCTTTCATCTTCATTATCGGCCCGGCCCCAGGCCCTCGCTTCCCCGACGTCTCCCCAGAGGTGGGCCGCTGTCCCCCCCGCTGGCCCTGCGCTCTGAATCGGCCTGTCCTGCTGTTTTCCCTTCCTCTCCCACCTCCCAGACTGTGAAGCTTGCACACTGAGCTGCCGCCAGGCCTGCTCGGCTCTCCCTGTTTGATCAGTGCGGAGGGGAGGGGAGAGAGAGCCCTCCTAGGGGTCCACACATGTTCAGAAGATGCCGCGAAGACGTGGGTGCGATAGACTGGCTATAGATAGTTGTGCTTTGACAACTCTCGACAGCTTGAGTCGAAGTGTGCCATGTGTGCACCAGTCTTTTTTTTTCCCTTTCATCTCAAGTTTTTTACAACATACTCTCTTCTTTACAGGCGTTTAGCTTTGCCACAGACACGGTGCTGGATCGAAAGTACACTGAAGAGATACAGGTGTAAATATGAATATAAGATAAACAGAGCTTTTAACTCTGTCTACCATCTTGCATAACATCTCAACAGCAATATATTCAGAGTCTCTTTTAATTAAAATCTGCTACCATCATTACCAAAATGATGTGCTATTGCGTTTTGTATTATTATGTAGAAGAATCCCAACACTGCCTCAATACAAAAAAAAAAAAAATATAGATGTCTA
>JBBPCY010000001.1:42417891-42431368 GCA_037974405.1 Brachyalestes nurse
TGCAAAGCTGTCATCAGAGCAATAGGTGATGTTTTCAATATTAATCTACAATGTAGCCAATAATAAAAACAAAGGAAGTCGAAGAAGGAGAAGGTGTTTCCAAACTTTTGACAGGTAGTGTATGACAAGTAGGGCTGGGGGCTTCACACCAGTCCCTTCATCATGCAATGTAAAGAGCCGATAATTTCCAAGATGTAAAAACAGCAAACAAAATGAATTTGAAATGACTCTGACAATATAGGTTGTATAATGTGTAAAAACAGAACATTTCTTTTTTTTGCGTTTTCAACAGAGAGTATCTGCAGGAGGCCAGAACCTACAGATAGTGTATGAGACCCCTTTCTACTAGTGTTGGGGTAGATACTCAAAAAAGTAACCAATTATAAATAAATCATTATTTATCATGACATTACTTTACCAATTACTTCCTGGAAAAGTACTCATTATTTCTGTGTTACTCTATAAAATACACACATACCATAGTTATACCAGCTGAAAAGTAGTCTAGAAACTCACAGAGACACAGGGAGAATATGCAAACTACACACAGAAAGATCCCTGGCTGCCCTACCCACTATGCCATCATGCCTTTAGTAATTTATTTAGAAAAAAGAATAGCCAGTCACAGCATTCGCTGAGTTTTATGGCACTTGCCACCCTTGAGTTGCTCACATTCGCCAGTTTTTGTGCACAAATTACCTAAAAGGACAGGCATTTATTTAAATACATCAAACACTAATGATGTGGGGGTTAGAGTTTTGCAAGTAATCCAAATTTTATTAGGTTACTAAACGCAGTAAAAGTGATTAAAAGAATTAGAACTACAATGGGTTGCACTACTTTGTCACAGTAAAAAAGTAAATACGATACTGTAAGGTACCACACTTTGTGCCTCATTAAACCCAACACGGCTTGTTAGAACATAAACAGGCAGATATTCAGTGAGATGTGTAGATACTTAATAATAATAATAATAATAAAATACATTTTTTTGGCTATTTAATGTTTTAAATACAATTTAAAGAACATCAAAACTATCCTGAAAGCTTCAGGTAACCACTTCAGGTCTTTGAGGGTGATATTTAGCTCTCTTTCTTGTTTCGCTTGACATCTTTGCCGCTGACTTTTTTTCAGGTTGTAGAAGATGTATTGCTTTCTTAGGGAGCCCAGTTAAAAGAGCATTACTGTCTGCGTGTAACAAATGTATGGACAGGATCCTCTGCTTTACACAGGGACAGAAAAAGGCCTAAAATTAGCAATAGGTCTTAAATGATAAAAAGCTCCAAAGCTATGATATGATAAAACGTTCAGGGCATAAATGTCTCCATAAAATCATTCAGGCCTTCTCTGGAGCTGTGGGAGTTCCTGAGAATTCCCCCAACGGTGTAAATGTATGTTGAACTGTTGAGTGCAGTTAAGCAATATGTTTGCCTAGACTTGAATCAAGATCAAGAAGAGTTTCACCTCTCAATTTCCCCCCCAAATGCTGCTTGTTGGTCAGTGTGCAGTTGGAGACTGTGGGCAGGCAGATTGCTGTACATGTAAATGTTGAAACAGATGATGGCTGGTGCCACCTATGTAAACAGCGCTGGGCTGTGGGCCTGATGCAGATATGGCCCTGCCCACAGAGCCACAGAGTCTAGACTCCAGATGTGGCCGTACACACGCTCACATACACACACAGCCACGGTCCAAGCCCGTATCTCATCGAGAAGACAGCAACTTAGAGGCAAGACAAGTCTGTTTAAAGCTCGCGAGGGACGAAGAGAGGCAAAACTGCTGCTGCTCTAACTCTCCTGACAGTTTGCAGCTGGGCACACGGAGGAAGGCGCCATTTCTTCCCAGCTTGAAATGCAAGAAAAAGCCCGAAGAACAATGCAACATTGATTGATGTTAATTGTGCGCTGTGGAATCCTTAATTATTGTTTTGATACACTTCACGATCAAGTCAATTACATGTCATTACATGTCTGCCCTTATTACAGAGAAAGGTGACGCACACTGAGAGCTGCGTCCTTTGCAAACGCAGAAAACGAAGATAAAATCATTTTCCTGAAGCGACATCAGCTCTCAGTCAGTGTTCAGATGGGTCCTTTCTCCTTCTCTGGAGCCTACGTGAACAGTGTCGTGCCAGCTATTCTTGTAGGTTTGTTAATTGTTTGTCACCCACCAGGTGCCATCTGTCAGGGTCCCTCGGTCCCAGAGCCATGTGCAGAGGCACTGCCACGTGCTCCCGCGTCACTGACCCCCATCCACTGCCTTGCATGGCTCCCTCTCTGCCTCCATGCACTCGCCACCTCAGCTAGGCTTTGACATCATGCTTCCAAGCCTCTTGAGAAGAGAGGGCCCTGCGTTATTGATAATTCACGACCTCTCACATCACCAGAGAGGACATTGTCTTCGGGGTCTTGGTTCAGAAGATGCCAAAATTAATACAGTTTTGGTGTGAAGTCTTTAGGCAACACATGCTCAGATGGAGCACCTTATAAGTCATTATTGTTAATCCAGATTCTTGTAACACTTGCTGGGTCCTGAAAGTCATGTGGGTTCTGTCACTTGCCGATTTTTTTGTTTTGTACACCATCTGGAGTGACATCTACACTGCAAAAAGTCTTAAAGTAGGCTAGATGATACTCAAAATAATCAAAAGTTGTTAGGAGTGGGCTTTACAAGTATTATCTTTTTTATCATTACTACACTTTTACAGCAGAAATGTATATATATATATATAATAAAAATGTATGTTTTTATAGCTCATTCGGTGTATAAATAAATATAAACTACATATTTATTCTACAAAAAAATTTAAGATCAGAATCATCTACAACTCATTATTTAATACACATTTAAAGTCTTTCTTTTTTACCACTTTGTAGCCTCTAATTATTTAAAGACAACACAACAATATTAGATTCATTTTATAATATTATCTGAAACTGAAAAGTGCATTGATTCCAAACTTCCAAACACAAACATTGTCTTAGGAGCAAAGAATTGAAACAGGGCTTACAGAGATCATAGAGTTCAAAAGGTTACATTTCATGCTGCGAACATTTTATACATGATGATAATTAAACTAGTACAACTATTTGATTTGCAAACTGAAAATAAGCTGACATTAAATAAATCAGTTGTGCAGTCTGTAAGTAACTGGTTTACACACAAAAAATCAACAGGAATGCTTGATATATTTCATTATAATATATAATACATGAAATGTACTTACTTTGATCCCAGGATCCAAGACTAATAATATGTGCTGAGATGTTCTATTTTGCTCCATCAAAATAGAATGGAAATCTGTGGCATAATTGAATTTTTGAATTGAATTCATTTTGTGTAAAGAAATGTTTCCAGTGTATTTGGACATATGTTCAGAATGATTTTTCTTTCTTTGGCAAAGTTATCATTTTAGACTTTAGATGAGGTTTTCTTCCGACACCAGATGGTCTTTGGCTTGGATTCTCAGCTCAGATGTCGAAGTCTGGAAGTTTTTAGCGCAGACGGAGCACCGCTTTGTTAGGTGCATTATCGTTATTCCAGACTCCAGACACTAAGCCTTGATGAAAGTAGGAAATCATCGCGAAAAAAGGTATAAAGTGTGATGAACACACAGCGACTCTCGGTGGCCCCCGCCTCCAGAGTTAGTCTCGGGCGAGTGGGTCACCTTCATCTGGGTGTGGAGATAGGGTCGTCTGTCTCGGCATCATGACAAATGAGAAGGAGCTCTCAGGGACGGTGCATTAGGGAGCTGTGCAGACTGATCGGTGTTAGCATCGCACCAGCGGAACGGGCAGCCACGAAGTCCCGGGGAATTCTGGGTCACCTTCACTCCAGCAGAGAGCTCAGCAGCTCCTTACAATGAATGGGAAACAGCAGCAGATGAGACAGTGTGTTTTAGGCACAACCAGAACCAGAACCAGAATTATTTGGTTGAACGGTTGTAATAAAAATCCTTGCACCACAAAGAATTTCTTATAGAAGAAGAAAAAAAAAACTTCAATGTATTTTTTATATGTGTATGCATTCAGTATATGTTTCAGTCATTCATCATTAAATATTCTCACAATACAAAGGGCAGCTGCCATTTTACAACAAACAATGCAAAACTGCACATCAGGCTCTGTTTTGACAGCAAGGACAAACAGGATGACCCCAAAGAACGTCAGATTTTCTCAAGAATTAAAGAGAGGAGCCTATTTTGATACGATTTCTGGTTATCAGAACATATAAGATTATGGCGTATGGACTATAAGCAGAGTATATGCACTCATATGCAAATGTTTACTATATTAAATGTGTCATTAAAAGTGTACAAATATTAAATGTGTCACAACTTTTGCACAGGTTTAATTTTATGTTGTATTTTTCCAGTATGTTAAATTTAGCAAGTAAACAGCAATTGTGCATTAAAATGAGAAGAAGTAAATTAGCCCTTCTCTGTAAAGAGAGAAGTTATTTTCAATAAAAAAAAGGTCATTTGAGGGTCTTTTATGAGCCAAATCTTTTGCATGTGGCTGTATTAACTCTTAGACTGGACCCCCACTCCAGTTTCTCACTCTTATAGCTACTTAACTCACATACTAGAATGCCAGTCAGTTGCTGAAAATGTTATATCTGCTACTGGGTAAAAGCACCAGAATAATAATTGAATCATGCTGTTTAAAGATAATACAAAAAGGTTTATACGCCCTGCTATTTGTTATGGAACGTCTGTGAACTTGCCTCTTTGTGTCATTCTGTGAAACACCCTCACAAAGTTACCCACTTAATTTAAGGGCTTAACACAGAGAGATTTTTTTGATGGGCTGAAAATCACTTGGCATAACAAACAAGGACGAATAATTCTTTTTGTTGTTTCATTAGTAAGTCATTTCTTTATTACACGGAAACTGTGACTTCCCAAACCACTGGAATTACCAAGCTGTACTATTTCTCGGTCTACTCTGACGCAGAAGCAGCGCTACACACTCCTGCCGCAGCCGACACTCTTTAACAGCGCTGTAGCGATTGTTGCTGGAACTGTTGGTGTCTCCTGAGAGCTGTATTATGATGTATAGCCTCTGTGCCGTGAGTCATTTTGCTCTCCTCCTTCTATCTGCCTAAATAGAAACACATTAGCCCGGGGAAGCCGGGTTCACACAGTACTGGAGCAGTCAGAGGTGCAAAGGCGAGGAAAAACCAGCCAGGCTTGAAAGAGCGGTTCTTTAATGCACTGTAGGATTATGATTATATAAATACGTGCTGAAGATGTTTGGTTGGTGAATATTTGTGTGAAACAACAGATTCCAGCCATCTCAGGTCTTAAAAATAAAGGTGCCAAATAGGGTTCTTTGGAGCGACGCCACGGTTCACTAAACCTTTACTATTTGTTCGGAACATCTGCGAGGTTCCTTTCAACTGGCGATTCTATAAAAACAACTCATTTAAAACCACTCTGTTGAAATGTTCGATGGCATTGCTCCAAAGAATCCTTTACAGCATCTTTATTTAAATAAAGGTACTTATTACTGAAGGTACACAACAGGGGGCTACACTCAAAGAACCATATATCGAAAGTGCATCACACCACAAGGACCTTTTTTTATTGGGCATTGTTCTTTGTAAAAATGTAATGTAATGTTTTTGTGTAGGAGCATGACTTTGACTGAGAGGAAAATTCAGTCATTACTGCCTTCCTCTCAGGTTTTCAGCAGAGAATTTTAGTTTTGCTTTAAGTTGGACTAAATGTCTGTCAGGTTTGACCTGGCTTAAATTAACAAGCCTTATATTACAAAAACCCTTCAATCTGGTGGACAGAATGAAGCATTATATGTTGTACATTTAAAGAAAAGAGGCAAAGCAGCTTAGTGCTTCTGATGGACTAGCATATAGCTTGGGAGTGCGCTAGCTAGCTTAAAGTCAGTTAATCTTGCTACGTTTTTTGTGAGCTACAGATCACATTCCTTTAAACGGTACTAAAATTTCAGCTGGGTTAGGTATTGCTACACAAAAAGCTGGAATTTGAAGCTGTGTGGACAATTTTTAGAAGATTTATTTTTAGTACAGTTCCTGTGACTACTAACAAAACTAAAATAAAATTCACACAAACCTTGAAAGAAACTGTGTGAGTGTGAATAACCATTTAAAGAATAAATACCCTATGAAAGGTTAAGGAAATGCAATGGTTCTACCAATTTGAGAGTTATGTGGAGGCTTTAAACTCTAAAAAGGTTCTTCAGACTCATTTATAATAAAGATCTCATTTATAATAAAGTTTTTTTTAAGGAACCATCTTTTGAAAAGATCTTTAGGGAGCCAAAACTGGCTTTATGCAAATAACTTTTTTGGCACCTTTATTTATAAGACAGCATGACTTTCATCCTCCATCGTTTTCAAGTGGTGATGATGAATGATTCCAGAAGATTCCTTGCTTTCATTCCCCCCACTCAGAGGCGCAACAGTCCAAATCTCCTGTAAGATCTGGTACAGATGCTGGCAGATTTGGACAGAAACGATTATCAACTCCAGATCCCGTTATAGCCAGCTTTCCAGTAACACTCCTTCAGCATGTCGAGGAGTGCCAGAGAATGCAAGCCAATAGGTACCAGAAATTAATACCAGCTACAGGGCCCCTAGACGGGTCCAGATTCCTTGTTTTTGCATCACAGCCCTCGCTAGGCTCTCCTCACACTGGTTCACAGCACTGACGGGAAATGATGCTTTGGTCTCCATACTTGGACCGCGCGTGAGCAGCACAGTGCAGTCAGAACTGTTCAGAACGTGTCTCCAGTGCCATGTGTCTCTTCAAGGCTCATCTCCTCTTTGGTACCATCTGAAAGCTCTTAGGATAATCCCGTGCCCCCTTGTTTGCAATGAGCTCTGAACAATAACATATACTTACAGCGGGATCTTGATAATTCAACATATAATTATCTCTAGCTTCTTTTCCCAGTCCTCAAGACTCTTTTTTCCCCCCTCTCAGAATTATTAACATATGTCCAGAGTTAGAAGAGAAAAGCACTAAAATGTTTGCTTGGTGGTCAGAAAGTAGGTCTACAAAACTGTTCAAATAATGAGTAAAAAAAAAAATCATGACATTTGCTGCATTGATGAAAACAGTCCTCCCAAAGTTGTGCTTAGTACAGGAAACACTAATAAAAATACAATTATATGCAAGCCAGCGGAAATATTACAGCAACTTATTCTGTTAGAGAAATGGAAATATTCAGAAACTAATAAGTGGTTTGAGTGTTGCAATAACATGGGTTTTCAAACATATCACAGTTGCAATTTGTGTGCAATGCCATGTTAGGTTGATGAATTTCATATTGCTAATATATATTATATACCACAGGACATAGCTCCAGTTATAATGGCATAGTGCTGTCCTCAAATAAGTGGGATTTGCATATTAAAGAGTCATATTATCATTATCTTTAATACTAACAAAATGATCTGTTTGCTTTTCATTGCAGATTCAACCTATAGTAATATTCCAAACGAATAAGATAAAAAAAAAATCACCAGGAAATTTTAACATTCAAGATTTCATTCATGCATGAGGCATGACTAGAATTATGTCAGACAGATTATGTAGCAAACATTCCTTTTTGATCTAAATGGGATGTAGAGACATTCCTTACATATGTAAGAGGGGTTTTTTCAACTTTATGAGCAGGTTTGAACAGTTTTGAATCCTAAAAATATTTTATTGGTGTTTTTTTTCTTTTAAGACTGTAGAAATGGTCCAAAAATAATGCTTACGAACAAGACTTTGGAAGAATCTCATCTAAACAAAGCTGTAACACCATCTACAATTGCCTTGTTGCAAGGCATTTAGTAGGCCATGTTTTTACACAAAAGACATTGACAAGCAGCGCTATTGGCGCAAATTTGAACTCTTCATTACCCATTAGCCCTTTGTCTTAAAAACCCACCAGACTTGAAAAGTGACATCTTTAATATGCTCTACAACAGTGTTGACCAGGCTCATATTGCAAGAGCAATAATTAGCCTGACAGGACTATAGCTCAGATGACCTACAAGAGGGTCAACCATAACACTGCTGTTACAGATGTGATTGGGGGGCTAATGCTAGGAGGTAGTGGTTCGAAGAAAGGCCTCAAGGGAGATTAAACACATGAAAAAGCCACTCAAAGAGGTTTTTTACCCTCTCAGCTTGATCTCTCCCTGAAGGTGTTTGACGGACAGCCTGTAGTGTGATGCTAGCGACAAGCGGGGCCAAACAGGCTAGTGTTCTCAAGCAGCGCTGGGTAACAGATCCCGCTACTGTGGGTGGGCTTCCAGAGAGGGGAGGGGAGGGCCAGGCGTGTTTGGATAAGGCCGGCTGAACATGTGGAGGAATCAGCATGAGGCATCACACCTGGAGAAAAAGACAACTAAATCCAACCCCGGTACCATGGGTCTGGCTCCGCCAAGTCTAGCCAGCATCTGGAATGGATATCAGCAGAGACACGGCCTCCAACCTCCAAGACTGCCGCTCCGCTCCCCTCTACTTCAGCAGTGCCCACCTTTAACCCTTAGGAGTCGCAGTTATCGCCAGCGATACCAAAAGCATGCTGTAATCTGTAAATTTCTCACTTTTAGCTCATTGAAACCAAGGAGAAATTTAGAAGTATAATATCAATAGAACTGAAGAGGAAGCAGATTTTTTAATTGAGTGAAAATATGTAATTATCTTGTTCTTCTTTAAATTTTTTACATTTATTTCTTCATGGTTTATTGCTTAACACTGAAACAAATGGAAAAAAGTGCCGTCTACACAAACACAAAAAGTGTTATATCCAACTTACATCATGTAGTTTTCAATATTCTAAATAACACATTGACCACACTTTTTGTGTTTGTGTATTTTAAAATTGTGAATGGATTGAATGGTAAATCCTATATACTGTAACGCTCAGTTTACAGATAATTTTGCCCCAAGATTTGATCGGGACTAGGCATCTTGGTTTATGCATTCAAGAATCATTGAGAATCATCTACAGCCCTCCTCATCACTCTGGGCACTAAAGAATGAATTTAAAACACAGTCCTTTGTAGCTTCTCACTAATTGAATGAAATCCATCACATAACCATGTGTTCCATGTAAGTTCCACATAACCACATGAACAGTAGTGCTTGTAATTCCGTAATTATGCTTGAATAGTACAGCAAAACCGATGTGATAACTCTCTTGGTTGCTTGAGTGCAAAGGGTGGTAGGAAGGAGCACCAAACTAAAAAAAGACAACATGTCAAAGAAAACCTGTCTATGTGCCGGATAGGATTTTTTTTACTGTTGTTTGCAAGCTAAGCAAAACAAAAGAGGTTCTTGTTTGTTTTATTATAAATGCTGTGATCCGTTTCCACAATGACATTTAAACTCAACTCCCATGAAGAAGATCACGCATTCCAGTCCTTTTTTTCTACACCCCCAAAACCCGACTGTCTGTCCCAGCCCCACACCTCTCATGTTGTGCAGAGTTCAGAGCGCATTAGGGAAGATAAACTGCAGCTGCTGAAGTGCGTTTTCTCAATCCGTTGCTATATGAGGCAAATACAGGTAGGGTGGATGGCTGCTGTGATAAGCAGCTGAATCTGGTTTAGTGTTGGGACTGCCAAGAGGGCTTCTTTGTTTGTTTACGCGGGATCCCTCACTCACTCGAACGACTGCGGCAGTGCGGGGCGTTTTTAATTCCACAAGCAGGTAGCTGGAGGCCTGTGCTGAGTCAGTGACAGTTCTGATAAGATACTCAAACCCACAGCTCTGCGCTTCAGACAGACTTTCTTTTCCGCGTTGCTTGGCCCGTTTCCCACCTTCTGTGGCCAGGATCTCAAATCTGACATGGGTTTCATGGGTCACATCATGCTTTTCTTCTTGTTTCTAAATTCCTTTCTGGTTACTTTGAGTCTGGGGAGCTCGTATGCTAACTTGTACAAATCTGTGGTGGAAATGTGCTCTTTGTTTTTGGCAGAAAGTAAATGCCACACTGTAATGCAGGCCTAGCAAGAATTCATCACGACCCGTTTGATACACTATATGTCCAAAAGTTTGAAGACACCTGCTCATCTAGCATTTCTTCTGAAATTAAGGGTTTCAATATGGAGTTTGCTCCCACTATGCTGCTGTAACGGTTCATGTATGATGTAGGAACATTGCTATGAGGATTGTATTGCATTCAGCCACAGCAGCATTAGTGAGGGCAGGTGCTGATGATGGGTGATTACTTTTGGATCACAAATGCTTCTCCAACACTAGCTCCATCACTACATAGAGTTCCAGTCCAAACCTGGGAGGCCGTATACTTCTCTAGTGACCGTGGGCTACTGTGCGGCTGCTCCAGAGCATCATAATTCTTTTCCATGGAGATTATACAAGCTTTATGTGCAACTGAACACATGTGTCAGCAATGGATGCAGACTAGACTAGCTACATTTATAATTAGAAGAAGCGTCCACAGAATCTTTTGTTTACTTTTTTTGGGCGGTAGACCATTCTTCAGATTTTTGCCTCTCTGATCACAACAGAAAATATGATTCTCTTTATATCACAACAACTGTTCCACAGCACACACAGCTAAAATCAGTTAGGCTGATCAAAACTTCCTCTGCTGCAAACTCTTCTAATTTTAACTACCACGTACAAATCTAGAACATTCGTGCGTCACTTTCTTCCCCTTGAAAATTAATACTACTCGTAAAAGTTTCAGATGATCAGATATCGCTGCAGGAAGATCATTTCCTAACTGAAAACCAGCACTTTAAATAGAACACTGCAGCGATGGCAGATTGTGAAATGATAAAGGAAAGTCACTCTGGCACGAGCAGCGACCAAAGTCAATGCTGTACTTTTTCCCTCCACTTGATGGTGCAGCAGATGAGACTGAAGCCACTCCGAGCAGACTGAAGACAAATGAAACTCGTCTGCTTGCATGCAGTATTTATTCATTAATGTGATGAAACAGTTGGAATAAGCAGTGAAGTTTAAACATATCCAGAGATCTGTAAAAACACACCCTAATAATTACTTTAGTCTTTGTTTTGTTTTTGTTTTTTTAACCAAAGCACAACAAAATTAACTGAAGGTGAGAATGTAACCTAGGAATACAGAATTATGAATATTTTCACGAATTTATGATGTACAAAAAGTACGAGTGAGGGAAAAGAGTGAACTGTCTGTGTGTGCATTCAAGAGTAAGAACACATCAAATAATCAGACATAATTAGATTTGCTTACGTCTCACGCAGCCAGATGTGAATATGAGATGCTGAGATATTTTTTCCCTCTCTATATTGACATTGCAGCTGTAATACCACATAATTGTCTTCACTGTACGTTCTGTGCTCGTTGCATTGGCATATGACGACTTGTTCTCATCACATAAACAAGGATTAATTATGTCGCATCGCTCAACACATTTTTCTGAGAAGGATCCCAAGTTATTGCCTGAGCGTGAATTATGGCCTGCACCCAGAACCACAGAAAAGTTCTTCGTTAGGCCCTGTAGATCATCATAATGAATCTGTCATTTTTAAAATAAACAGCAGTGAGAGCTTATAATGCGTCTATATTTTCAGTTACAGAGTCACTTGGTTCCCACAGCTTTTTTGAACTCACTCAGCCCTGTTATTGGTTTCTGTCACATGACCAGGCATCCACTACCCTCTGTGACCTGCATATCATCCTGCCTGCAGCCTAATTCAGTCGAGTGAAATACCACAGCACTTCAGTCACTATTGCTTTTGTCAATCTATTATAAAAATTTGGAATTAAGGGCATTTCCCCCAATTTTTAATAATTTTAATAAATGAGTTTTAATTTATTAAGGTGGAAACAAATTTATTTGAGAGGGTGGATGTGAAATTTTTCATTGTAGAGAAACTTATTGACTTGGATTTCTTTACATCGGAGGTGATAGAAACCAGTGGTCATAATGTCTGCAGTACATTACCATTGTATTCATCAACTAAAATGACAATTGGACCTAAAGACGTAAAGTGTCATACATGATGACGCCACAGCACAGCCATCATGAATTAGTATTCAGAACCATATCATAACTTTGTGAGGTAGTCTTTAGAGGCAATGAATGTTTTGGGCTTCTTGTTCCTATCAGTGACATGCAAAGAAATGTGCAGGGGCTAAACGCCCACGCCCGACACCAACCATTACAGTTGGCTACACATAATGTTAACGACTATGAGACCTACCTAGCTATAGGGTTGTACAGTTGATGAATTAGCTAGAAGGAACAATATTCAGTAGAATATTTGTAGATTGAGAGCGGACTTAAAGCCTCTTCTCAGTAGCTAATTAGCAAGCTCAGCTAACAATTGCTAAGTAGTTATTTGTATGTTTGTAACTATGTTTGTAACTGTTAACTTTAAAACATAACTTACCAAGCAAACAAGCTGGTTTGCCTAAATTCAGTGTGCAGTTACATATGTTACATAGATGTCAAACTAGTTTGCGAGAAATAACTCATTAGTATTCTTACTTCAGCAGTGATGTACTAGTGCTACTAAGGGCAAATGACACCTAGTAACATCCCCTAGTGGGGCAATTTGACCAAGATAGGGCAATTACTAGGGCGACAATACCACAAAGGTGTGCACGTCTGTAGATCAATACCACTGTGAACAATTCTGACTCCAGAACACCACATTGCACCACTCTGAAATACACTGTTAAAACAGGATAACAGACTTTTTTTGATTGATTGGCCTTTAGACAGTAGAGCTTATAAAAGCATGTGTATTGTTATAATTACATACTTGTAATTACCATTCAGTTGCAGCTAATTTCAGACATCAGAGAAATTATTTTTCAAAGAACATTCAGCTGATAACACATTTGTGTTTATGAACAGGAAATTAGACAGCTGATTGGAATTTAATATTGTTGTGTACAGCCTTGTTTTGCCATGCTTGTGTTCTTTGTAATAATCAAAATAAATGGAACATAACTCAAGTTTGTCGATACTGTCTGTTAATGCTTGTTAATGCTTTATGTAGCATAATTCATTCCAAGGACTTATTCTGTAAATAATTACGTCATCACATAGCTGCTTTGAAATAGTATAGAAAAGAGTCATCATAATACACTATCAGCAGTTAATAAATCAGATGCCTGTTTAAAGAGGCTACACCTCTTTAGTATGACTGTGAAATACGATATCTGGCATATAGGAATGCTTGTATTTCCTGAAAGGTCTACTATTACTATGGACTGTCGTATAATAAACAACACTGGTCTTTTCCTCTGTTTGATGTGAGTTAGGCAGGGATATATTGGGAAATCAAGTTAAAGTAACAGGATATTAACAACACTATTTTTATCATGAAATATTGACACAGTGTAAATTGTATGTATAATGTATGTTTTAATACGTATATGTGTACTATGTATATCTATACATAATATACAGTGCATCCGGAAAGTATTCACAGCGCATTACTTTTTCCACATTTTGTTATGTTACAGCCTTATTCC
>JBBPCY010000001.1:42442262-42455177 GCA_037974405.1 Brachyalestes nurse
GGCAGGCTTTGGCTAATGGAGGCCCTGTACTAACAGCTGTGGCCTGCCTGCTGGAGAGTCTCTCTCTCTCTTTCACTCTGTCTCTCTCTCTCAATCTCGATTTCCCCCTCCCCGCACCTGCCAGAGTGTACAGGCCCAGTGCGCTGGTCAATGGGCAGTTCCCCCTTACAGCTCAATTCACACAATTATCACTGCACACACTGCTGGCGTCCCAGTGGCACGGCAGCACTGCCAAGATGGAAGACAGCCTCCTGAATCTCACTCCCAACTGGGCATACAGTACACACACACACACACACACATGCACACACACAAATACACACACACAGAAGGACACCTGCGCATTTGGTATCTCTCAATTGCGGCCTCATTTCATATCACACAACACGCGCCCAAGACACAACCTTTTCCTAGCCGTGTTTTAGCGCGCTTTTGGCTTGGTGTGTGGAAAATCGTAACATTTACATTATATCGCAGAAAACAATCTTTTATGAATCACACAGACTGAGCAGATAGACAGGCAGCTACATCTGTTCCTAGAAGTCGGGGTTTGGTTTGCCCTGACTGTACAGGAAACAGGATATGCCTCTTTTGTCTGTGCTCCTCACAGCGATGACAGACTTTTCTTTTCTTTTTTTTTTTTTACAGAAAAACAACACCCACCGCATTGCATTTTTATTCCAAAAGCGATCAAATACATGTAAGCTTAAACCAAACCACTGTGGAGCCACTCTGCTTCGAATGCTGGAATGTTTACTCGTATCCAAACAAAAGAAATCCTTTTTTGACTGCCATAACAATTCAAACTTGCTGCAAGTGCTTTTTTTTACCAGCAGCTTTGAAAATATTTTTTAATTCGGCTCGCAAAATCTGTCAGAATCAGAAGACACGGGCTCTGTGGCAGCCAGAATTTTTCATCAAGAAACTCTTTCAAATACAGATACAGTAGTCAAAGCTTGACAACTTTTTCTTAATTTGGCAGCAATGTACTCTCACAGATGATAAAAAAAAAACTGTGACTACATTTCAAATCTTTTTTTTTTCTTCTTCGTCTTTCAGTGTGTCAAATCGCTTTGCACCACAACTGCTCGAATTTGTTGTGCTCGCGTTGAGCCCTAATTCTTGTGCCAGAACGTAAAAGCACAAAACACTCTGGCCTTGATCTACAAAACTAATTACATGTTCGCAAACGATGGTTTTTGGATTCATGAGGCTACAGTACAGAGGGGCCCGATGCGTATTCGACTCTGTAATGAGAAATGAGAATGGGCCCCAGTTAAAACACCATCAACATTTTAATATGAAATACCAGTATTCAAATGAGGCCTTAATATCTAGGGTATTTGCATACTTTAAGGCTGTCATAAATGCACAGTTGCCCCGAGGCAGATGCCGTCCTACCACAATAGATGAATGAGCTTTGGAATGAGGCACAGGGTGCTTTGGCCACTCATTCTTTCCTTACAAAGACATGGAACTTTACCCTGGCTGATCTCGGATCTGTGTCACTAACATTCAATGAACCCCTCCCACCCTTAAACCTTGTCAGTTGAGCTGTGTGCAGATATTGATTATTCATGACTGGGCTACGCTACACAGCCCGAGGTATTCCATTTATTTGATGCATTGTCCTTGCATTCCTTTGCACATTCATGTATACCGAGATTCTATCAATGATGTACGTAAGCGGAGAATTCACATGTAGTGTAAAGAAAAAAATGTCAATATCTTAATCCACCATGATGGAACTAGATAACACACCAGCTGTTATACTGTTCGGTTTTAACGTTTCATCACTCAGAGAACGATGGAATTAGACACTCTTATACAATAAAGCAACATGAACATACTGTAATGGAGCCATTCCACAGCTGACCGTCCTGAATGAACAGGAAACTTTACACTGTTTCAAGAGATTAACCATGCATACAGTGCATATGTATTAAGAATGTTCCTTATGGTAGGTCAAGCTTAGGAAGGCCTTGAATGGGGACAAGTGCCTCTTACATACAGTCAGTGGCATGGAACTGGTCAGTGATACAGCAATTAAAGAATTAATTAACACACCATAGATAAATTATGTGACTTGTGTGTATATATATATATATAGTAGATTACACATAGCACAAATGCATATCTATATATATAGTAGATTACACATAGCACAAATACAGGTTCAGCAAAATTCAGTTTTGCATCTAAATAGAACTGCAAACAGTAGAATAAATTGCAGAGTAGCATAAAGTGCAGGAAGCAATGCATACAGAATATACAGAGTTAAAGATGCAGGATGTAACGTATACAGAATGAATGCTTGAAAGTTCAAAAGGCATTATATTACAAGTGAAATTATAGCATATGTATTATATATTATAGTGTATTGATTATAGTAAAAACATACTATAATCATGTATGATAAGAACCAGATACTACCTCACAGGACACCTTTATCGAGAATATATATACATAAATATATATACAATATCACAGGAAGCTGAATTTGCTGGATTATGCCTGAAACAATGTTTTAGAACAGTTCAGAGATAAAGTAATGGTATACAAAAATGTGGTTCAATGCTCATTTTGATTAGTTAATAAAATATATTAATATATATTAATGTTGTAGACATTGTGACCTCTGGTTCCAACCTTTTCACATCAAACCACCCTGAATAATTATTTATTTATTGTCTTAACAACTAAAGTATAATATCAACTAAAATACAATTGGAAACAAATTGTTTTTGCCTGGTCATCCTATCTATTAGACTGAAACAATAGTTCCTATCATATCTAATTCAGAGGTGTGACCTTCTAAGCTCCTCTTTCCTGTGTGTATGTGTGTGTGTCTGTGTATGTGTGTGTTATACTGCACTCACTTTTTAAAGAGATTGACATCTTATCAGATCCTTGTCAGATAACCTGGTCATCCCCATTTATAATTCATGCAGTTTCATCACCACGAGCAAACACTTAGGGACAACAGGACACACTTACCACCACATCTGACACATGCAGTGAAGAGTAAGTTGTTTGTGCAAGGCACTTTTCACAGTTTTATGTTTTTGTACTTTGATAAAAGTCTACGAGAATCCTTTAGTGGAAATGCGATTTGAGATGACATGCTAAAAGCAAACATTTAGCAAGGACAGCAGTGTGAATTGGGAGGGGGGTGAGAGAGAAAGAGAGAGAGAGATAATATGTTCTGTATCCCACTCAAGCCACCTGCTCAGTCGATGCATTGGCAGCAGTGGAATTGTAATTGTCTTCCCCACAAAAAAATCTAAAAAATCTCCTGGTGCGTTTGAAAAATAACATTCCCCCTAACTCAACCAGACCACCAATGCCCTGTTATTTGAGAGCAGCAGTAGCTGCTGTGGTCTTTGTCTATGTGTCCATTGCCATAGGGGGCTCCCATGGAGAAAATGGGAGAGAAAATGCAGAGTATGAGGTGTGTATGGCACTCTCCATGTATTATCTCAGACAAGCACATTGCTAACACGTCGGATGCTAACCTTGCGAAGGTTGTGAAGGAGTTTTCCATTAACTGAAATGCCAAGGCACGTTACCTCTCTCCTGTAATTCTCACGCGGTGACGTGTAAGAGGGTGAATGTTGCTTTGTCTTGGACTTAGCATCTGACTTAGCATCACAAAAAGAGAGTGACAATACAAGCAGCTGCGAGTGGTGAAGTTTTGCGATGTTGAAAAGCGTTCAAGTAAATCTTCTCATAATGGAACTACTTGGTCAATCACTGAACAATAGGAAGTTCTTTATCGACAATGGGACAGTACTTGAGCTGTGTTTTTCAGGAAAGCTCCTGTTTTCCTCGGTGTTGGACTGGCATATTATTCATGAGCTAGCTAGGCCTTTTGTGTGTGGCTAACTAGCTCCCATATATCACTTCAGCCTGCACATGTGGGGATGCCATTGAAGGGACAGGTGCAGCGATGCATCTCTCTCTCTCTCTCCCTCTTTCTCTCTCTCTCTCTCTCTCTCTCTCTCTTCCCCTCTCATGTCCTCCCTCCTTCGTTCCACATTGTTCTGATGGGGAGTCGGCAAGCATACCCAGGTACCAAGGCTAATAGCATCCCACGGCTATTCAAGGTCCCTAAATGGAGTCTGCGCTCTGTAGCTCCGGAGAGTGCTGTTTGCGAATCGAGGCTAATGTTGCCGGTGCTCACAATGTGGTCTCTGAACTACAAAGGACAGGTGTGTACGCGCACTAAATTGTCCCCCCTCTCCCCTTGTCTCGGCTTCCGAGTGGCAGGCACCGTCCATTAGGCGCAATTTAGCAGGATGATCGCAGTGCTTGAAAGGGCCAGATCAAACAGTTTGGAGAATCCCAGGTGTCCGCTGCAGATTCAGACCCATGCAATAACCACGGTGCCACTTAGAGCTAATGTATTCTGTGGGGGAAATGAAGATGGTCTTTTGTGCTTGTGAGAGTGTATTATTTAAGTTTGCTTTCTGCTCAGAGTTGAAAGCACGCTCAGGTTCTGAGAGGTGGGTTGCCTATCAACCTGCTTCCAGCTCGTTCTCACTGAGGTTGATGAACATGTGGACCTACATGTGTAAGGTCAAGATTAAAATGGCATACCAGTACTATAGCACACGGTGGGGGTTGGGTGCTGATTTAAAAGCAATGATTGTGCACTCTTCCATCGTTAAAAGTCTGATATGATAAAATGTGGCCACAGACACGAATAAAACCACAAAAAGCAACACAAGCTGGAACAAATTTACTATCCTTGCTGTGATTTATTTTGGAGTAAATTTGCAATCAGGATGGTGTCTAAGCTAGCTACGCGTGGTGTGAGGAATGGGAGAAGATTTTTTTACTTAAAAAGGTCATTTTGATTTCAAGCTGACTTTAACTGTACAAACCAAAGTGTGGGTACATACCATTAAAACATTCAAGCATTGTGAGGGGCAAACTTTCTTTTCCCCTTTCAAACTTCTTCTTGACCTTTCCTCTGTTTCCTAATTGCATTTAATGTGACAGTAGGACACTTCCTGGGTTGATATGATTTCATAGCCTCTCTCGTATCTAGGACAAGGCCCAGAGAGGACAGGCCAGGAGCAAAGGACACCATGTCCCATGTTCCTCCTGGTGATTTATGACCAAACGAAGTGCCCCCACGCTGACCTCTTATTTGTGTCACCTGTGCAGGGACAGGCCCAGCTGAAAATGACAAAGCTCCTGTCCTGGGGTCATGACCCAGCTCAAAGCCATATATTCTAGAGCTCGTCACTGCTCTGGACAGCATCACTGAACTGTAATCTCATAAAAATACCCACCGGTTTTTCCTTAATTGGGTACACTGGTCTGTAAATGTTTCATATGCTCGTTTTTTTATGAGCTATAACCTGGCACCGCTTAGCATGTGAAATATTGAACTCCATATGCATGGCTTTAATAAAAACTTTTACCATACCTGCATATCATCTTAAACATGAACATTTTCAGGACCATTTCACATGAATCTATAAGTCCTGCCTTCTATTAGTCTTTTGTCACAATCATACACATGGTTTGCATTGAAATATATTCTAGAGAGCTGCATGCACTTTGAGTTCAGCGTGTTTTTATTCCCAAAGTCAGATGAAAGTAAATGAAAAGTGACGTTTACAGCAAGCATAGAAAAGAATCACCCCATTCAAAATATTCACATTTTATTGACTTGCAGCCTGAAATGCAGACACAGAACAATTTTACCATCTGTATTTACTCAGTGCTACTTATAACATTGACATGAAGAATATGAAAGCAACAGTTTCAGGGAAAAAAAAAATAATAATAAAAAAAAATAATACAATCATGAGACAGAGAAAGTGTCGTCCTTCTGAGTTAGTACTTTGTGGAAACACCTTTTTCTTTAATTACTGCATTGAGTCTCTTTTGATACTTTACTACCAACTTTACACATCTAGACTGTGCAATATTTGGTCCACTTTTCTTAACAGAACTGCTCAAGCTCAGTTGGATGGTCACTGTCGGTGGACTGCAATCTTCAGGTCATTCCACAGATTTTTTGTAGGGTTTAAGTCTCTGCTCTGGCTAGGCCCTGCCAGTACCTTTTTCACCTTCAGCCACTGTGTGGTCAATTTTGCTGTGTGGTTTGGGTCATTGTCATGTTGGAAGGTGAACCTTCTTTGCATTGACAATTTTCTAGCAGAGGGCAGCAGATGTTCCTCAAGGATTTGGATGTATTTTGTCCCATCCATTTCTCCTTCTATCCTGAAAGTGCCCTGCTACAAAGAAACGCCCCCACAACAGGATGCTACCACCTCCATGTTTTACTGTAGGTTTGGTGTTCTTTGGATGGTGAGCTGTCCTGGCTTTCCGTAAGATGTTCCACTTGGTGTTGAGGCCAATTAGTTTGTTTTTGGTCTCATCTGACCATAATGCTGTTTTCCACTTGGCCACAGAATCTTGAAGTTACTCAGTCAAGACTTAATGTGGCCTTTCATGAGGAGTTGCTTTTTTCTTCCAAACTTGAGATATTGTTGTCATAGGCACACAATGACCACTCTTTACCACATATTCCTGTAAATGCTTTTGGTAGTCTCCTCACTCTTCCACCCAGTTCTAAGGGAGGGCCTGATCCAGAGAGGGTCCTAGTAGTACCAAATACTTTCTACTATAGACTTTACTGTATTCCTAGGGATTGATAAAGCCTTTTCTAGGGATTAATAAAGGGATTGATAAAGATTTTTTGTATCCACCTCCTGACTCCTGACATACCCCTGAGATCTTTTGACAGTGCCTTGCCACCCATAGTTGATTGTTTGCATTCAGCTGCAGTACTAAGCACTGCAGTACTCCAGGAATAGCTGTTTTTATGCTGATCTCATCAAAATAATTACAGTTGAAATCAGGTGGAAGCGAATTAGCTTGTTGTGCAATAGAGAAGGTGATTACTTACACCTGATTGAGTATGCAAGTATTTTGTGATCCTTTATCCATCTCAGTTATTCTGTTGGGTTTTTTTTATTTCTAATCTGTTGCTATCATATCTTTCACTTGGATGTACTAAGCTGTACTGAGTAAATACAGCTGGAAAGAGGGTGATTCTTTTCTGTACCCACTGCAATATGGCTGTTGTAATGTATTGCCGACCTGGTTTATGCCAAAGACCTGTATCCTTCAAAAACCCGCATCTGAGTTCTGTATGGACAAACTACACAATTTAGCGATTTAACTTTTTAAAATCTAATTATCACACACTTGGTCACACTTCATAATAAGGAATTAGGTTTTAACTCTTAGAAGCCATTGCTAAGAATAACAAAAGCAGGGTTGAATTTTATTTTAATTCTTTTGTAATGGAGAAAATGTGTCAAAAGTGCTTATTGTGTATTTCCAACAGTGACCATATTTGTTTTATAAGTAGAAGAAGAGACATTATAATTTGTAATTGATCATTCCTTAATATTTAAACACGTAAAAAAGAAAGACACAAAATATGTTCATTACACACATCTGACTGTAAATAATCAAAAATCCAAAACTGAGAAGTGCTGCACTGACCCAGAATGCAGCTATGTACTGCGGCATCACAGGCTAACCTTCAACATCACGCCCAAACAGATGAAGAAAAACAAAGAGACCTTAACTTTCACAGGTGAGTAATACTACTGACTCACCCAGTTTAAAAAGCATTCATTGCTTAGCAACTGAGCAGCAGATAGAGTTAGCGTGGCAGTTCGGAGCAGATGGCTCGGTAAATACCTTGCCATGTGTTCCTGGGGAGGAACTAGAATGTATCACGACAACACAGAGACAAAGAGAAGAGGGCAAACATGCACATACACATTGCCACTTCCTCCTGTTTTGGTCCATCTCTGATACGAACATTCATCTGAATGGCTCAGTTGCTTTGAGAAGGTCACATATGAACAGATTTCATAGAAATCCGTACCCCTGCTCCAGGCTGGTAATTTATTGGTCTAGACGAAGCATTCAAAATGCCAGAAAACACCACTTTGTCACAAGAATGGCCTGGACCAAGGCCACATGATGTTTGTATACCATGTAGGTGACATGTGTCCAAGGAGATCTGACACAGACAATGTTTTTATTTTCTAAGTTGTGAAAGAATTTGGTGCTCAGGATAATTGCATACGGGTCTCTGCCTGACTTGGTTGTATGGTCTATGGTTTAAGAAAACTCTTTAATTGGTATTGAACCTTCTTCATGTTCCCACACATCATTTACAAAGACGGTTCCTTAAAGAACTATCCTTTAAAAAGTTCTTTTGAGAGGCCAAAGTGGTTGTTTTCTGGCCTTGCTCCAAGGAACCCTTTTGGCACCATTATTGTTAAGATTGTAGGATAAAGAAAGAGGAAATCCTCTTAAATCTACTCTTAAGATTTTACTTTTTTTACAGTTTGCTTTAATGTTACTTTTATTTGTCTTATTCTGTTGGCTTGTTGTCTTTAAATAACAGAAAAAGTTCACTACTTCTCTAGGTTGTTTAAAACAAATAAAAACATCTAGAAAGTAGAATAATCTCATAATGTGCAAACAATCTTATAATGTTATATATTGACTACATTAAGTTTGTTATTCATTTGCCACAAAGTAATTTTTCTGCCATGAAATCAAGATCAGCAAACTTTCTAATAATGTGCAATACGAATTCAAACAGGACAAAGATGACCAAGGCCTCTATTCACCATAGTGACTGTCCTTTAAGAAATTATATATTAGCCTGCTGCGCAGAAAACAAGCAGCTCTCGTGTGTGCCTCTGAGCTCTCTCTCTCTTTCTCTCCCTCTCTCTCTCTCTCTCTATGCAGATGTGAGTGGAGACAGGACCAGCTGGACCTGTGACTCAGAGCTCTCTCCAACGCACACAGCTCCTACGCCAGCAATCAGCCTCACACTGGTCTGAGACTGAGGACACTTGCATACACAACCAGACTGTGGCAGCATGTCTACTTTGAAAAAGTTAGCAGAGCACCTGCCGGAGAGTCATGGTAGTCGGCGAAACGTCTGCTGTCATATCGTCTAATTATCTGCACAGGCCATTCGCAGTCCATATGCGCTCTGGAATACGACAGAGGTAGACAGCGTTTGAGGTAGACCTAGCAAAGAGCTTTTTTGCCAAAAAAAAACATGCTAATGCTCGTTCTAAAATCCTTGTAATATGAACTAGCTATGCAAGGAGAACTGCATTACTTGAGACACTGCCCACATCCCTGCCGGCAGCTTTGGTAGACCAGCTCACTCAGCAGGAGAGAGCAAGAGATTGCTTCTGCTAGCCTGCATGCTAATGCACATCATCAGGGCCGCCCTAGCCTGCTCATTTGACTGTTAAAGCCCATATGCCCCCCTCACTCCCCCTCCCATCCACCCCTCCACTCAGCCAGACTGGAGCATTATTAAGCCTGCTTGTCACCAAATTACATATACAAAGTTTACATGCATTCATCGCCACTCCAGCTGTTGCAGATTTGTCGCGGAGAGCACATCTCGAAGCACTCCGCTGAGCATGCACATGCCAAGCACTCTCCTGTTGTCCTCATTTGAGTGTGTGTGTGTGTTTGTGCAAGAGAGTGTGTGAGACAGAAAGAGAGAGAGAGAAAGAGAGCAAGGGAAGAATAGCATCACCAACTCGTAGCCGGTGTTTTCAGTGTTTTGACAAAATAGCACATCTCAGGCTAATGCACAGTCCATTAAACCTGTTCCATTCAACATGTTCTCTGGGCCTCAATATATTGCTTTGTTCCTTCTGTCAATGTATTGTTTCTATTTCAAATAAAATACATGAGGCCAGCCATAATTGGTTTGTGGGCACCATTACCCAAGAACCATGAATAAGAGGCTATAATGGGAAAAGGCCCAAGAACTCACTAGACCTTGATCAATGCCATTAAACAATGTGCGCATTTCCCATCCTACATTAGAGTAAGAGGTCTAAATGGATATTTTTCATGGCTCTAATGACTTTGAATCTGCCTCCATTACCATGTATGAGAGGATAGCTCATTAACATAATCAAATCTCACCCTCTTTCCGTATATGGAGATAATATAGTTAGACAATCGGGCGATTCTTGAGGTAATTAAGAGTATTATAATTACAATCACTTCACATCTCATGATCCCTAATAACTATGTTAGCTCATTTAGTCAAGAATACAATTGTGACTATGAGTAGAGTGACGCAAATTATGTTTTCATATGGAAATAATGTATGTATTTCCAATGTATATGGAAATAATTAATGTTGTTTTACTGCAATTCAGTGTTACCGAAGGCACAATTTTGAATTACTAAATGACATGGCCATTTTGGCCATTATGCTCATTTGGACTAAATTATATGTCCATATCTACTGTTCCCTGACTTTGGCTAAATTAGAGGCTAATTTAATTTGACATTGTTATGAAGTCAATTTTGCAAAACTCCAAAAGTTGCCTGAAAGAGTTGTTAGTTGTAATTTTTAATGCATATATAAGACTCTTTTTTCCAACTCTATTCCAGTACTATTACTATTCCAGTAAGTCAGAGGTAATTTGTTGCTTATTCAGTAGCCTACTCACTTTGTGTGATTTAACAGATTTATAATATATGGAAAGAACTGGGACCGAAGTTACAAAGTGTAACTTATTAGAATAGAATATAGTAAATGTCCTGAATAGAATAAAAAAGCAGCAATATAATGGAATAGATTAAACAGGATAAGGTAGGGGTCCCCAGCTCTAGCCCTGGAGGGCCAGGGTCCAGTACAATTTAATGATTTTCCTGCTGACACCTGGCCCCCTCACCTGCTAATTAAGTTTTGTGAGTGTGCTTGAGGAGAAAGTAATTCATTTAAAATAAAATGAAATTCCATTATGGCATATGCTGTCTATTAGTCCTAGATGTAAATGTATTTATAAATGATTATAAAAAAATCAAATGTAAATATAACAAATCTCAATGACTGAACAAAAATACACATTGTGGCATAAATAAGAATATAAAATTCAGAAAGGCAACAACCACATAACTGTTGGTGTTACAGTAGTTATGGAATTATGGCCTTTGATGTGTTAAAATAGTATGAGCGTTTTCTTTCTTGCAGTCTTTTGCTGGGAAGGTCATCCTTGAAGATCATGAACTAAATTTCGCACCACTCCCAGTGAACATGTGTTCATAGTCATTTCTTAAGGACAAAAGCACTAACAAAGACGAGGCGACGAGGCGTCTGTGCTGGGAAAAAATCGTTATGATCAGCTTGTGTAATTACAGAAATCTAAATTTGCATCTTGGGTTTTAATTTATCAAATCCATCTTCCCCTACGAGCTCTTTAGGTTCCTCCATCTGCTTGCTAAACAAATGGGGGAAGAAGACTGGGAGGCTGTTAGATCATTATTTCTGTGGCAATTACTTGGATGCTAATGACCACTGTATTGATTATTATTACACCACTGCAAGGTCATGGTCAAATGAACAAAATCAAAAAGGCTCTGGATATGATACGTCTGCTCAGGCGACGTGATCTGAATGTCTGGGAGCTCTCTCACTCGTTCACTGGCCTCCGATCAAAGAGCTTTCGTCAAATGAAAGAGTGAAAGAGTTTGAGTGTATCCAGGCTAGGCTAGAACGCTAGCTCCTTTCTCTATTGCCGGCAGCAGCTTGTGAAACAGATTTAGCTAGCAGGAGCTCTCTCTCTCTCTCTCGACCAGGGATATTTCTCCTAAACAAGTTCACAATTTTCTTCACAACTCAACAGTATGCTTGGGCGTTCGCTAATTTCGCTATTGTGCGATTTGGCCCGCATATCTGTGAAGTTTGATATTTTGGATGCTACTCGCGTTGAACGTGTGAAAAAGTCACAGCTTTCCGGGAGCCTCGCTCGGCTGCGTAAGATTACCGACCTGCGATGCTGCCACTAATGATAAATTAGTTTTGAGTGCAACCGCAGATAGAGTATCTGTCATTACTTAATCAACATCAATTCTAGCAGCTATAGCAATCAAACAACTCTGTGTTCTGCAGCTACTGCGGGGGCAGAGAGGCATAGCGCATGGCTGAATCCTCACCACTCTAATTTCCCCCTAGATAATGAGTTACGTTCACTAATGTGATGTCAAAGGCATGCCCAGAGTTAATAGGATGATTGATAGGGTTTGGTAATAACTTGCTGCTGCAAAGCAGACACTCCAAGTAGGAATGGTAATACACTCCTGTCATTTACTGTAGTGTGTAACCGTTCAAGTCTGTACCAAAATATATACTAATGAACATCTCTTAGAAGCATAGATGCCTGAGACTCAAACTGGAGTGATCCCTATTAATAAAAAAATCACTGTCTTTCCTCTTTTCTCTTCTTTTCTTTTATATATCTTGGCATATGAGCAATTTGTTGAACACAACAAATCAGCCATCATTTGAACACAGCAGCTGTCCTTTACAATGTGTGAAACATTCATAATGAATGAGCCAATAGGAGTGTTTCAAAATGAACTGAAATGCTTTACATTAACTTAGTGAAGAACATGCCCAGATAGCACACATCCGTTGAAATGATTCCATATCAGACAAAGAGGATCTTCAATGTTGATCCAGCATTGATCTTGCTTGTTAAGAAGGCTATCTATTCATCGCTGACAAATTGGCCATTTGTGGATGGAACGCTTGTTTGGCAAAGGTGCTTTCAATGTTGGATATTTTCAGTAATATCAACGTTGATTCAGCATCTTATATTCAGTGTTGAAGTCACCTTATATCAATGTTGAATTAAGGTTTTGTTACCATGGAATGTTCAATATTGAAAATCCGACCAAAAATTGTTTTTGTTTCAATGTGGATAATTCAACCATAAATCAATGCATTTAACTAAGAGTGGGCGATATACCGGTAGACACGATTAACCGGTAGAAATTTGTCAACCGATAGAGATTTTGGTCTATCGTCTTAAT
>JBBPCY010000001.1:42455277-42490170 GCA_037974405.1 Brachyalestes nurse
GTAGTGTAATGCCTTACATTTTAAATACAGTAATATTGTAATGTAACGAATTACTTTGAAATGACAGTAACAAGTAACAAATAACGCATTACAGTTTTGAAGTAACTTGCCCAACACTGTGTAAGGGTATTTGCCTGTCTGATTACTGTATGTATTCTTGTTAGGGCTTTTGGCTTAAATGCTACTTGTGACTCTTTGCAGCACAAGCCAGCGCTCCATCTATGTTTTCCTCATATGTTGCCTGTTTTTCTATTTCTAAATCCAGATCCCTAAACTCCTGCATGTTTGTCCTTGTTGCCACACCCACAACACTGTGTGACAGACTGGTAATGAATGATTAGGTAAGTGTGCCTGCTAAAACTAGGCATCATAATGAGACCAATTTGCTGGGACTAGTTGAAGTGACATTACCTTTACCCTGGTTTGAAATTAGATACTGTCAGTAGTGTTTAATTTAATAGTGTTATAATACAGTCAAGCCTGCTCATGGTCTGTTCTTATCAATCACAATGTGATTCATTATGTTAACCTCAATTCCATGACCTTATTAGCCTCTTAGCCTTTGGCATAGTTGATGAAAGAAAGGTGTATGTCTCTTAATAACTTACTAATCTACATCCTTTCAGATATTTTACAACCAGAGTGTTTCCATGTTATAAAGATTGCATAGATATCTGGAAGTACAATATCTTGATGGTATGCAAACGCAGTTCAGTAATATGTACATCAGCTCATAAACAGCAACCAGTCTGATGCCTTAAAAATCACACCAAAAATGCCTGAACCTTAATTTCTAGAAAATTTCCTTATTTAAATTACTTACAGCATCATTTAGAGCAGAGAAACCATGAATAACAAAGTTATGAAAAAAGAGTAACTGGACTGTTTCATTTTTAAGCTAACAAGTTTGATTCAGAGACCAGTGAAGTTGGCTACTGAATTAAACTCACGTCAGATGCTGAACTGAAGCAGGAGCAATGTCTCTGTTTAGTGCCAGCAGTTCTTTCCCAGATGCAGAACAGTAGAGGCAGTCTTCATTCAGGCATCATATTGGGAGTGTATTTGGTTGCTGAAAGTGGTTTGGAGAGACGGATGCATTTACACTTGCATAACATCTGGCTCCATTAGTGGTTTGACTGACCAGATTTAATTCTGTTTAAAATGAATCTTGGGTGTATTTATATCTGCATTTTGTTTGGATAATCTGTCATTCTAATTGTCAAGATGCACAGAGTTGTAAACTGGTTCAGAATTCAAGGAACGTTTTGGCCCATTTTGCCCTCACAAGTCAGGCTTACTTGCTTGCCTTCCAAAGGCATCCAGTGGAGCTCCTCGACTGCCTCTTTGTATCTAACTCCCGTTTTCTGTTTCCGTGCTCTCCTCCCCCCATCCCACCCCAAAACACCCCAAAACCCAGTTCTCTCCAGCCCTCTCTGGAGCTGTCACTCCTCAGCGGAGCCCTGAAAAAAGCAACATCAATGGCAGCTCAACCCCGCTCAGCAAAACTCCCTCATAGGTTAATCCCTATATCGCACTTCACCACCAGTTCACTAAGCTGCTTAAAAGGACACATTATAACTATGACAATGACCCGCTAATGGTTTTACATTTCTCTGAAGCATCCTGAGCTATCTTTGTCACTTTTATCTCATAATGAGATCTGTCAATTGCAGAGAAGGAGATCCTGCGGCCCAAGGACGCTGATATTTCACCCGCTTGGGCAGAATAAATAATAGCCCCCCTCGCTCCCCCCTTCGTTGAATGCGCAGGGGAGAAAACAAACCTTGATCCCCTCTCCTGCTCTGTTTTCATAGCAGGCGCCTGCTTGGTCTCCTCCCGAGGGGGGCTTTTGCATTCTGTATCGCTATTAGCTGGCCGACTAGAGTTATTTTTGGCCCACCCGTTTTCTGGAGAAGCACCGCCTCCTGCACTGACATTGGCTAGCTGTGTCACAGCTCCTGTACTAATATTTGCTGCTGGTACTGCTCCTCCTGTGCTGGGATTGGATAGTCCTCCTACGGCCTGTCGCCGGACAGCATATCAGTGTGAACCGAATAATTGGAGTGGAGCATGCAAGGTTGGTCGGAAAATGGGTGGAAACACATTGGCCCCTGCACTGCCCTGTGATGGATGACTAGCCACTCCCTTGGGCGTCATTGAACATTTCCTCAAGCAATGTCGCCGAACAAAATGGGCCATCATTTATCATTTTAATACAGTGTAATAACCAAATTTAAAAGACTCTGCCTTTTATTTTTTAACGGCAATGCTGCACTCTACACGGCTGCTATACTCCAAAAAAACTCAAATTAAAAACCTACAAAGTAAATTAAACAATCTCATTTTGAATGCCATCTGGTACTTATGGGCCTGCATTTTTAATAGGCTATTTTTGACCAACCCTGTCTCATGATTTTTCATGAAGCCATCATGACAAAACCTATTCAAACGTTGTGAAACGATCACGCTTTAGGCCTTTTTTTCATGCTAGGAGAACGCTTCACTACCCTATGTATTTTAATTTGCAGTGCGTAACGCCGCCAGTATTAGGGTGAGGGTTAGGGTAATAGCCTACAAGACCACTCGTAGATTTTACAAAACAACTTCACGTTAACTGGAGGCAAAGATGTTGAAAAACTCTTTTTTAAGCCAACGTGCACAAATTTGTCTCCTACTGTCCCTAAGTCACAAGTTGGTACTGGCAGTGTTAGATACAAAGAGGCAGTCGAGGAGCTCCACTGGATGCTTTTGGAAGACAAGCAAGTAGACCAGACTTGCGAGGGCAAAATGGGCCAAAACGTTCCTTGAATTCTCTGTGACTAAGTACAGTTTGAACCCGTTTACTGGCAGCGTTACGCCCTGCACATTAACATACATAGGGTAGTGAAGCATTGGCCTAGCACAAAAAAGGCCTAAAGTGTGATCGCAGCACGTTTGAATAGATTTTATGTCGCGATGGCTTCACGAAAAGTCGTGAGACCGGGCTGTTTTGACGCGTGACCCAATGCACAATGAATGGACCTTTGGGCTATTTCAGTCAAAGATATCTAGTAAAATCAAAATAAACCACAATGGACAACACCTCTACAACAGGACATGCAAATCGTTCTGGGAGAATTGAATTTCAGTTACAATTGAAAGCTGTTGTCAGACAGAGGAAAAGTGTTCAATTATCTTCTTCAAATGCAGACCTAGTTTTCTTGATTAAAAGGAAAAACCCTCCTAATCGCCATCATCATATTCATTGAAGTATAATACGTCTTATTTCTGTCACCATTTGTACACATTTTGGTCCCTTGTTTTCCAAGAATATATGCACATTACGGAAACATCTCCAGTATATCTGACACACTTTCAGGAGAGAATCAATAGGAGAACTACATTTCCTGGGAATCAATACAGTCTTTTAAACTGGTCTCACATGGCTAGCATAGTTGCAGTGAGCAGTGAAGTTAGTTTCTCTTAGTTTTTACAGCTTGCCACTATCAAATCATAAACAGGAAACATAGTGGATGCAACAGGCCATGATGATTGGGTGGTGGGGCATTGCCTCACTAAATGACCCCTTGACACCAGGTCCGCAGTAATCTCTCTGTGAAATATCGCTTTAGTGTTTGTACACATGTCATTTGGCTTCCACAATGATCACAGCACATTTAAACGACGGCTATGCAACGACAGTATAGGCTCGAATAAAAGTAGGGAATTCTGACGGGCTTTCCTCACCCTGTGGTCTATCTTCACTACAGCTTGCAGCTCTGGATAGCGACACCGTAATAAAAAGGCTTTAAGCACCTCATAAACTAATAGCCCACAAACCTTTTCATAGTCCTCTTTTGGAAACAGCCACTGCCAATTCTAATATCATTCAATCTCCGGACCAACTGTTTCCACCCCTAAAGTATCAATGTCTGACACACTAATCCAATAACTGCAGGCTCTATTACTTTCAATTAGCTGTGACAGCTCGGGGCTTAATCTATACTGGGCACGTGTACATGTTCTGTCTGTGAGGGCAAAACTGAGTGCTGCAATGTTTTGGGACGCTTTTTTTCCACTGTGAGGTGAAAGGGCTGTGGCTTTTCATGACCTGGCTCACATCTTGGTCTCCAAGGTTTCAGGCATGAGGTAGCAACCCTGGACTAATGATGCTCAGCATGGCAACCCTTTTAGGCGCAGAAAGAATGATGCACCCTTAACCACTCATTCATTCGTAGAAAGATGTGGAAGGTCACTGCATTCAGCCACATGACCTTGCAGAGCATTGGATACTTTTCAGGTTGCATCGATTATGATTTCCAGTCCACATGAACTGACCTCCAATAACAAAACATCCTTAAAAGAGCCCTGATTATCCGTAAAACGTTGGAAGCACTTACAAATGTAAATTTTCTTGTCATGTCTGTGGTCAGCGGCCGCTCTTTCGGTTTTTGTTAAAGGGGTTCACAGTTCACAGTTTAAGTGAGTCTGTGTTTTGATTTGTTCGTATTTTACTTCTGTTGGTATTTAAGAGCCTTTGTTTTGTCTACCGGAGTCAGTCCACCGTCATTATCCCCTCATATGTTACCGTTTGCAAGTTCTGGTTTGTTTAGGTCCTTTTGGTTTTCACTGTTGAAATAAAGGATGGAAAAGGAAACCCACAGCTGCACCTCCCTCACTTGGGTTGATGTGACACTTCTAAGAATGCCTAATGCATATGCATATTTTATTTTCTCTTGATTTGACTTATTTCTGAGTACCCTTAATCCCCCCCATGGCCACAAATGATAGGTTTTGTGACATCTTCCTTGATGATGAAATGCATGAAATCTGGATGCACAAGTGAACATCTCCTCCCTAAAGCATTTATGATGTTCCCCTGCATAGGGATGAAGTGTTATCAAAGCAGCTCACCCCAGAGCCCTGAATGATGCTTCCTATAATCCCAACATTACTTATTCAAATTAGGGATCTGGAATGGCTCCAGGAGATTTCCCTGCGAGCAAGCCAACGATGACCTTTACATTTGACGCATGGTGGCTTCTTGGGTTCGGTGATCCGCACCAAATATGCACATATTCTCGTGGTGGTGCCAGGGCATGCATGCAGGGCTCCATGTGAATAAGAAAAACTGAATTACTGCTAGGTTGTGAGGTTTGCTGTTTGCTGGTCTGAATATGAATATATCTGCAGTGAGGCCAAGGTTTTTCTTTCCTTCTCATTCTCAGTTAAGTGGAGGACAAGACTGTGTTCAAAACCACCCAAGACAAGTCCATGACTCTGACTGGTTGAGATTTGATCAAAACTAAGAGTCTAAGAGTATGTTTTCCTTGGTGGAATCCCTTGAGAGACTTAATACATTTCTAAAACAAAGAGAACACGGCACATTAATTCATGTGTAGTCAAATGTGTATATTGAGTATTTTATAATGACATCAAACGGCCTCCCTTTAAAACCGAAACGATCTGTTCTAATTGTTACTGACTCTGAGCTCATAAAATGATGACAGGCACGAGCATGTTTCAATAATCTGAAGAAATTCTGCAGAGTTTATTCTTTCTTTAGTTCATTTAGAAGTTTTTGGTCCATGTAGCATTCATACTCTCACACGAGTTTGTTTGAAAGCGGACCGAGACCACCCTGTTCTGTTATTTGGTCCACACTAGGGGTTTTGCATGTCAACATCCTCATTTGCTCTAACAAACTGCATCAGAGCAATCGCACCAGTGTTCATTTTAACTGAACCAAACCTGCCACACTATATGGATCAAACCAAAGTCAAGACTGAATGCAAATATTTTTGAAAATGAGGTTTTAGCTGATTTTGCCACTGAGTTTGACTGTAGGTCTGTTTGTGGCTGTACATCTGGTTGGACATTTTGGGTTGTTGAACTATTATCATCCCAGCAGAGATACTTGGGTTTAAAAATCCCAGCAGCATTGCTGTGTGCAGTTTGCTCTGTGGTGCTCCTACACACATAAGCATGCTGCTGCCATGTCATTGTCACTGCTGTTCTGGGGATAATCCACCACTCAAACAGATACCTGCTCTCTGGTGGCCCTGTGGGGGGTCTGGCCATTGATGAACATGGTAAAAGTCGGCTAACAAAAGATGCAGAGAAACAGATGGGCTACAGTCTGTAACTGTAAACTACAAAGTGCATCTATAGGGTAAGGGGAGCTGATAAAATGGAAATGTGTGTAGACACAAGGTAGGTGAACCTAATGAGGTGGCTTATCTGTGTACATACACATGTAAACACTGTATCATATGTATTAAGTTGTTTGTATTTGTATTTAAAACACAGAGACAAGTTTGAATGTTTTTTTAGTTTGGAAATTTATCAAGGATCTGTGGTTAAATCTATATTACAATTTTACTATTTTAATCGGTGCACTGAGAAAGAAATGTTAGAGAACAAAAAGGGGGGCAGGTACTTTCTGGTGACGCAAATGGTAATCACCTCCCTTTAAACAAAATCGTTTCACCATGAAACAATTAGCTCTTTGCAGGGTAGGGAAGGGCGGTTCTCTTTTTCATGTTTTTTGGACATTATGTAGTGAAGTGCTTACAATACTGGCATTATCATTAATGGACTGTGTCATTTAGGTAGCGGCCTTCTTGCTTCATTTTAATTAAGGACCTTTTATATTTAAGTGCCAAAGTAAGCCTGCTCTATGTGGATTGGCTTTTTAACAGGGGATATACACAGACCAACCACAACATTAAACCACTAACAGGTGAAGTGAATAATGTCGATTATTTCATTACAGTGGCATCCCTTAAGGTATGATTGACAGCTATATAATAAACAGAATCAGACAAAAGGGAATTTGATTCCGGTCGATGGTGTCTCTCAAGTATAACAGTATAAACAGGTTTATTAAGCAATAAGTAAACAGTCAATTGTTGAACGTGATGTGTTGGACACAGGACAAATGAACAAGCATAAGGTTTTGACTGACATGGGTAAAATTGTGATGGGTAGGTAGACAACTGAGCCCGAGTATCTCCACAGCAGCAGGACTTGTAGGGTGTTCCCGGTGTGTATGTCACTTACCTCCTAAAATGTTCTTGCCAAACTACAAAGATTATGCTAGAATGCTTTGAGGAACATGACAAAGAGTTCAAGGTGTTGACTTGGCCTCCATCTCAATCTAATCAAGCATCTGTGTAGTGTGCTGGACAAACTAGTTCAAACTATATAACAATTTACGGGACTAAAAAGGATCTGCTAACACCTTGGTGCCAAATACCACAGCAAAAAGTTTCTAAACTGTTTCTGAAAGGCAGTTGATTTTGTTAGGTGGCTACAAGTACACAGGTTCAGTTCAATACGTCCAGCCATTACATGGATTCAAGGAAGTTCATTAGTGGCACACTTGATTTAATCTAATGAAGTACTAATTGAGCCAAGTGCTTAATGGTAACCACAGGTGATACTGGGCTTCCATGCGGAGAGATCTGAAAACGGTTAAGTGAACACAATGACATACATGACATCACTCATTACTGAATTCATATTATGTTGTATTTATTCGAATATGAGCTAAAAACTTTCTCAAGTGCCTTTTGCACACTTGTGCAGTTCCTTTCTCAACTCCTTTCTCAAAAATTGTCAACAAATATTTAGTTGTTAAAAATTAGTTAAGTGTGAAAACACTTAGCTGGCCTGGAAAGAGTCATTAGCCATGGGGAACTAATCTCTAACAGCCCAGGAGGCCTCATAGATGTAAAGCTGCACAGTTGCAGCCCTGTAACTGAACTGTAACACCGCTCAGGGTGCAGTAGTCTCTTGCAGTGTTGTTTAGGTGGCAGGCATATGAAGCATGGGTAGCTCCATACAGAAGCTCCATAGCTGCTGTGTTGCCTGCAGCCTTGCAGCCCTGCAGCCTTGTAGCTGCAGTGTAATGTGACCTCTGAAGACACTGGCCATGGGGAGAGTCAACCTTGGCTGGTAACTTTGTCAATATTGCATAAAACTACTTTGTCAGCTTTGAATCAACGAAACCCATTTATAAACAATACAAAATAGTACACAAACCAAAAAAATGAAACTGATATGAAGCAGCAGTCAGTTTGAGCAAACACATACACACACACACACACACACACACACACACACACACTGTGATCATGACACAAGCCCTCTATAATGCCCTACAATGTTTACAAGATCATAATATATAAAAGTCAGGCCATTAACAGAATCAGCCTTCATATCTAAAAGCATGTAATGGTACAGACCCATAGGCTTCACAGCCTTTAACACCATTTAAATAGGTTGATTTAAAAGGAGACCAGCTGCATCATATGGTGCTTTCAAGGCCACCTTGATCATGTTATCATTGACCTTCTGCCACGCATAAGAACATCATTCAAAGCCCTGTGTCTAGCCAGCAGTCCACACGCCCTGCTCAAGGCTAAAGTCTCAGGGACTGAGAAACAATCAGTAGTCTAAACATCAGCTATTTATTTCCCCCAAGGTCTGAGATCAGAGGAGAAGGAGACATGCAGAACGATAGGAATCCTCCACCAAGAATAGTCAAAGGATATCTTTTCATCTGTGACGTTTCAGAAACGAAATATCTCAGTAAACAGGTGTAAGGATGTACCACATCATTCATATTATGAAAAACGGTCTCATAGCATTGAAGTATTATTGAACTGACAGCAACTCCTGGTTTTCAGCATGAATTAATGGCTGCATTAATCATGCAAACATGCACGGAAAAGTGCAGAGCTACATAGTCATGCACGGGCCTTAGCATTTTCTGGCGCTGGAAACGTTAGCAGCCACGTGTGGGAGGTAAGGAACAGCACACCATTAAGAGGTCCTGACTCACCTTGTTTTAAGAGCAAGGTCTAATTGCTACCATCTTTTACAGCAGCCAGTGCAGCTGGCATTTGCTTAGATCTGCAGGGACTGTCATTACATTGAAATGAAGCATGGCCCTCACTGCGTTTTGCACACCTTTGCATGATCCAAAGAGGGAATAGTCAGGAAAAGCTGCATGTACCCTTCGTGTTTGCAAGGTATGAAGAGAGCTATTAAGAATATACTCCTCTGACTCGCAAGTCACCATTTGACTTACAAAAAGCGGGTCCATTATTTAGTGTGAGGCCTTGCCAGAAGAAGAAGAGCAAGTGAAAAATGAAAGCATTTAAAGAGCGCTTTGTTCCAGCACACCTAAGGGACCATTCATTTATGCAGAAACAAATAATAGAAGTCATCTTAATTAGCTCTTAAATCCATACTGACCTCTCCTGAGGGGAAAACTGAGCCCACTGAGGTGCAGACTTCTAATAAAAAGATGTTGACAAACTCGGCTTGGCACATTTGCTTGCTGTAATCAAATCAACAGACGAACCTGTTCACCCAGTGCGGAAAGGACAGGTCAAAGAGGACACAATGTGATGGTCATTGGCTCGTTTGTTTTCGATCTTAAAATAAACCGAAAACAAGGGTGGCAAAATGAGTTCTATGGAGTGATGCAACAGGAGAGCCACTTTTGGGTTCCTTGAAACTCACCTTTCAGTGGACGCTACTTATTTTGCAGTAGTAAATGAGATGTGAGATTTAAAAGAGCCATTTTAAAGTGAAGCACATAATATTAAGGTTCTATAGCAATAAAAAATATGACCCATGATCTATGTGTTCAAACCAAACAGCATCTAGGAACCTTTTATTTTTAAGACATGTCTTCTATGTATTTATTTATAGACAATGGATTTGTAGAATGGGATGTGTGAGGAACTTCATCTCCACACAACCAGCAAGAAGCAACATTATGCCCTCCCCAACCCCTATAAAGTTAACATGGTGGAAGGTAATGTGATAATTTGCAGAACACGTCTGACTCAAGAAGCAATTAGTGGTAGCACACTGTAACACATGCACATATAAAAAAGTGAGTTAAGGCATAAAACCGTCACTTCTTTATGGCTCCTACCACAGATGGAAGCAAATCCCACACAAATACCAGGAGGACTGCGCAGGAGGTTGGCTTAACAAGACTATTTCGGGGGATCCGTAGTAAATATTTTGACCGTTTCACAGGTGGGCGAAAAGTGCAGGTGCTGCAGACACCCATCCTTAGTCCTCCCTCAGCGTTCTCTCCAAAGCCTCACAAACTCTTCTGACCACACAAACATCAACGGGCGGCCTCAATGCCGTGCCACGTTAGCTCTACACACTGTCCCTTTCTTCACAAGCCACACTGAGTTAACTAGCCTTCTGTTAAAAAACCCCCAAAAGTTACAAATGCTTATTTTCTTATTCTATTAAAAGACATCCATTAAAAGGATCTAAAATGGTTTGAATGTTTCCTTCTGAAAACTAAGGCACTGGCTGTTTTCTTCTTCTTGATTTACGCAACAGGACAGATGTGTAGGGCCTTAATTAGACTTCTGTGACTTCTTAAGTCCGCTTATTGTCTCTAAAATCAGAAAGCTAAGCTATAACATCATCAGCATCATACACAGTCACATGGAAAACAAAGTACACAAATTTTCAATTCTATAGTGTTACATATCAGGGCATAAATAAAAATATTCTGATTCCAAAATGTGTAAAATAGCACTTAATGTGTAAAATAACACTGTGTCCTTAATGATTTAATAGACATTAAGCCAAAATGGAGAAGTTGTGGGTGAAAAACTAAGTAAACCCCATGTTTCAGTATCTTGTAGAACCACCTTTAGCAGCAATAATCATTTTCTGTATGACTTTATTAGTCTCTCACGTCGTTGTGGAAGAATTTTGGCCCACTTTTCTTTACAGCATTGCTTCAGTTCATTGAGGTTTGCAGGCATTCGTTTATACACAGCTCTCTTAAGGTCCCACCTTGGCATTTCAATTGAGCTCAGGTCTGGACTTTGACTGGGCCATTGATTATTTTCTTTTTCAGTTATTTTCGTAGGTTTGTTGGGATCATTGTCCTGTTGTATGATTCAATTTTTGTCAAGCTTTAGCTGTTGGACAGATGACCTCGCATTTGACTCTAGATTTCATAGGTATGAAGAGATGTTCACAGCTGACTCAGTAACTGCCAGATGCCCAGGTCCTGTGGCTGCAGAACAAGCCCAAATCATCACCCCTTCACCACAGCTGGTATGAGGTATTTGTGCTGATATGCTGTGTTAGTTTTTGCCAAATGTTGTACTGTGCATTTTGGTCAAACTTCTCCACTTTGGTTTCGTCTGTCCAAAGGACATTGTTTCAGAAGTCTTGTGGTTTGTTCAGATGCAACTTTGCAAACATAAGCTGTGCTGCTCTGTTGTTTTTAAAGAGAACATGCTTTCTTCTGAAAACCCTTCCAAACAAGCAATGTTATGAAATGTTACTGTTATGAACTTTAACACGTAACATGTTAAAGTTCTTGGGTTTTACTTTCTCAGAGCATTGCATGATCTGACCTCGTGGTGAACTTGCTGGGAAGTCCACTCCTGGGAAGATTGGCAAGTGTGTTGAATGTTTTCCTCTTGTGAATAATCATTCTCACTGTAGAATTCAAATTGTTTAGAAATGGCTTTATAACCCTTCCCAGATTGATAGGTAGCAACGATGGCTATTCTAAGATCACAGCTGTACTTGTGTGGTGTACTTGAGCTGTCTCTCAACACTTAAGTTTAGTTTGTTTGAAGTTGCTTCTTATCTTCTAAGGGTGTACTTTGCTGTGAAGTTTGACCTGTGACTATCCCTCCACTTGCATTCCGCTATAACGCCCGTAGTCTTTCTATGCTAGAAACTAACTTTTTATTAATAAATGCATTTTTTCCAATAGCTGCACACACATCCCACTATCCTAGAAGATGTGTTCCTCATCAGAAGCGCAGTAATCCCATTAACCTTTTGCATCCTTCTTTGTCCATCCATTCTCTAACATTGATTCATTGTGGAATAAGGAACTGTCAATCATCTATACAAAAATCTGTACATTCTGATTTAATCTCTTGTCTGGCGTCTTTTCACTCATCCCACTTCTTGACTCTTACTGAAACTTGGATCACATCAGAGAATTCGACAGCACCAGCAGCTCTTGCCTCTGTTTCTACTTTCTCACACTCCTCTCGCAAGACTAGAAGATGAGGGAGCACATGAATGGCACTTCACACCTCTCTCCTGTTCCAATTCCATTGTGTCGCTGTAACTCATCCCACCAGACTCCATGTCATTGTTGTATATCGCCCCCCTGGGGCAGTAGGAACTTTCACTGAAGAACATCCTCGGTCCATTCCCAACTCTTTACTCTTTCTTCTAGGTGACTTCAGCCATCCAAATGACAAATGGCATAGCTACAGCATCCTCAAACTTATGTCATCTCTTGCTCTGTACCTCGACAAATCTCTTCCAACCCATAACACGGGTAATGTCCTTGACCTTGTCCTCACCAGAGCCACTCCTGGACTCTCTAACTCTCCAACCATCATCTTCTGCCATTCACATTCTCTCTCCAAAACTACTTCAAACCACTCTACCACCATCTCTCCAACTACTTGCCACAATCTTTGCTCTTTCTGCTCTAACCACCTGGTCTTTCCTCCGCCATCTTGTCATCCTTGAGTCCACCTGAAACATCTCCTCCTGTCCTTCCATGGTGGAAGTGGCTACCAACTCCATTCTCTACTTTCTCCACTCTTCATTCAACCAACTTTGTCCATTGTCTTCTAGAGCAACAAGCAGCTTACATCCTTCACCATGACTGTCTGACATACTCTACACTTGAAGGATAGTTCAGTTTGTGTATGTAAGCACCATACAAAAGTACAGTATATCATGTACAAAAAAGCTTTATACTAGGACCGCTGCTATATATATATATATATACTTCAACAACTACACTGATCATTATGTTATGATTTTAAGTACAATAAGATAAGGTTTATTGTATTGTGTGTAGGTAACTTCCTCCTACTTTACTGCATCAATACTGATGGAAAATTCTCAGCTGGTGTTCACACATATTGATTAACCATAACCTTAAAACTACCTGTGTAATATTGTGAAGGCCCCCATATACAACCAAAACAGTTTTTAACAATCAAAGCATGGATTCCACAAAGCCCCTGAAGGTGTGCTGTGGTATTTGGCATCAAGACATTAAATGGTGTGAGCTGGGGTCTCTTTGGATCAGACTAGATTGCCCATGTCATCCCACAGATGCTTGAATGGTTTGAGATCCGGTGAATTTAGAGACCAAGTTAATACCTTGACCATTACTTGTAACACACTAATACTGAATTACAAAGTGTTTTCAACAAAAATAACTCCTCACCACTGTAATCATTAATTTTAGGTACATTTCAGACAACAACCACTTTTTGTATTGCTTCTGGTTCATTTATTTTTTTCTGCAGATGAAGGTGCAGATTGGGAAGTGGACATAGAGCTAGAGAGATTATGTAAATTGAAATGGTGGTCTCTGATTCCTACCTGTATTCTCTGCTTAGACTCTGATACACCATGTGTTAATAACCACATGCTCCAAACTTACCTGACTGTTATCTGTTATGCATTTTGTTGGGCTGAACACATGTCTGATTAGATGCTGTTCCAGGATACTCAGGGGGTATTTCTGTGTTGGTTCCCTTTGCATTTTGGACCTACTTCACCTTAGAAGCAATAAATTGCATTTGCATGTGCCATTCATGCTTCTGCTCTGATAAAAAGCCTCACCTAGATGCTCCAGAGATTTTATTGATTAGTCTACCATGAAACTTCCAACTGTCATGATTTGTAATTAGCTTTTTTTTTTACAGCTAATTCCCACATGCACTCCTAACCTGTGTCCTTATGTACAATAGACTTATGCTCATTTTCCAAGCGACCAGCTCCTTATGTCTAACATCCTTTATGAAATCAGTGCTTTTAGAAATCTTCCAAGTTTTTAACACTTATTTTTCAACTTCATGTTCTTAAGCTCTTTCTGATGTTGTTGCCATTGACTTGCTCATTAGGATTCTGCACCATTATTCCTGGTACGTTGCTTTTGTGACAGTATCGCTTATAAAAAGCAACAACAGGATATTTTTAAGGGATAACAAGCAATTGGATTATGGCCACACATTTACGGCCATAAAATATTTTTTATACCCCATGTATAATGTTGGCCTAGTGGTTAGGGAGGTGCCCCTGAAATCAGAAGTTTGTGGGTTTAAATCCCAGGACTGCACTGAGGTACCCTTGATCAAGGAACCGTCCCCACACACTGCTCCCCAATGGCTGCCCACTGCTTCACTTGGTAAATGGGTTAAATGCAGATAAAGAATTTCACAGTGTTCACAATGTGTGCCGTGTTCACGCATGAATATAAGGGACCACTTTACTTTAAAACAAATATAGTAAGTGGACCTTCTTTGATTAACAGTTAAATAACACAGGATGTACAGAAAACAATAACCTGCTGAGGAGCCATGTTTATAGGCCCACAGTTGAGTAATATTACAAAATCATAAAAAAGAGACCTTTAATGAGCAAACTGTAAAATGTTGCTTGGTGGCACAAATCCCCGCTGCGGCAGTTTGCCTTGACATGCTGAGTTTGGGCGCGGCAGTCCGTGTGGAAGTCAACGGGATGAGGGCTAGGACATGGCCATTTGTCATAGCGTCAGCGGATTCAATAATTAATGGGGCATATCGCACCGCAGCTTAGCCAAGGCCAGTCGTCCGGCCCTCTCCATCGCAGAAACCATATTGCGCCCTTGGTGCGGTCCATGACTGCCTCCTTCTTCCTCTTCTTTTTTTTTTAATTCCTCATCATTACGAGACGTTCACTTGCTCTCGCGTGACATTTATTTGCTCGCCGTGACAAAGTGGTGCCTTCTCCGGTTCACGCTCCCTTTCTCACGTCCCCAGCGTTCACTGTTTTAAATCATCCGTCCCGCGGGGTAAAAAGACCTCTCAAAGCTGCTGAGATAGATAATTGCCTATAGTCCAGCGCAGACACAGCGACGGAGGAAAAAAAAAGAAATAGCCTTAAATGTAATATATCACCCCCCCCCGACTGTGAAGGTGTTATTTAGACTAATGCACTGTCTCTTCTCTGTCCTAAAAAAAGAAGAGGTTTGTTCATATGAGCACAGATGGAGCACTGTGCATCTGAATGGCGGCGCAAGTAGAAGGAGAAAAAGAGTGAGAAAAAAACGAGGAAAACATTGCAGCGAGATCTTTCACATGGCTGTGTTCTTATTTGAGAGAGCACTGAGAGGTGAATGCTGCCGGGCCCTAAACACATAGGGAAGTCGGGCAGCATTTGAACAGCTGGACGAGGCCTGTGTTTACCCGGCTGGGAGAACAATGGCGGCTACTGCAGTCTCCCAGCGCCTGTCTCAATACAGCTGCTACCGGTCAGCATAGGAGAGGTGAGCTGAGAAAACGACGGACCAGTCCTTTTGATTAATGTATGCATGAGTGTGGGAGTGTGAAACTGTCTCTGTTCAAAACGTACCCCTATTCCCTAACACTATACATCGAGTTGCCAGTTTGTTACACACACCTACCTTGTAGACACTCTCATTAGAAATTTTAACAGGTACATCAAATACCTCAAAAAGGAATTTCACCAATTGTTGCATAATTTTGTTGTTGAGATCTAAAAACGTAATTCAGAGTGAAATGATGAGAAAAGGTTTCTAGTAGAAAAAGCAGTTCAGGTTTCTACAGTGATGGTAGGAACCAGGTTTGATAATATCTATTCAAACACAGTTCATTCTTCTCATTTAGTATCCAAAATCACCTGCGAACCTACAAATGTCTTGTGAGGTTTAATATATAAAGCTAATAGTGGTGAAATAGTGGTAACGCTTAAACTGCCCTATAATTAGGTAACATTTGTAAATATTTCTTGTAATAACTTCCAGTAATGTAGCTTTTAGATACAGTAGACTTTTCAGACTATTGTCTGGTTCCTATCACCACCACTGTGACCAATTCTGACCTGTTACCTTTACTTAGAATGTACTGTATTATCTAATTAGGAATTAGGAGGGATTTTGAATAATGGGTGGAATACTCTGCTGCCAGGGAGATCAGCTTCATTAAGCAACAACTCTAACACAACGGTGGAACAGGATGTTTGACAGCCTTCACTTGCTAATTAACGGCTGTTAAGAGCTTATAACAGTCACTGGAATATCAAAGTAACTGTGATCATGTCTCTAGTATCGGTATGAGTAGATGACATTTCTTCTGAAAAAAACAAAAGACTAATTGAATAACAGTCTTTGAAAATTTTGCCTTGAATTCAATGCCAGAATAATTTTCTCCTCAAATACAAATTTTCACTTAATCTTTACTTTCTTGTAAGTCGGGCTGGTGCTTTTATTGTAAACAGAACAACTACCTGCCACTGTTTCTGTAGCTCTTAGGTGGAAGATCATTCTCAGCACAGCAGTGACAGCACAGTGCTGGTGGCTTGTTAGTGTGTCTTATCCTGGCACTAGTGTATCGGGCACAGCAGCATCACCGAGAGTTTTTACACACCTCAGTGTCACTGTTGGGTTGAGAATAGTCTGGCCGAAAATATCCAGCCAACAGTTTTCCTGTGGTCAGAAACAGACTACTATGGAGAAGGCAGAGGATGACTAACATATAATTGTGCATGGAACAGAGAAAAGCTGTAGTAACTGCAATCCTACAAGGTTTCCCAAAAGGTGCTTTTCTAATAAAATGTCCAGTAAGTGTAAATTTACTTAGGCAAAGTCCCATCTGTGCCTGGACCACTCATTCTAGTGTCACATGCACTATTTTACTATTAGCATGTCAGTATCACTGCTGTAATGAGAGTAGTCCACTTCCCAAACAATACCTGGTCAGTAGTGATCCTTTGGTGGTCTCTTGCTAATGGTGGAAGGGATTGATATTGGTTTCTAGAATTAAAATGTGCAGCAACAGATGTACAACATTCATAAATCTATAAAGTGCACCTACACAGTTGGCATACCTGATAAAAGGCAAAATAACATTATACATTCCAGTATAATTCTTAATTCAAGTTAAGAATGCACTAAATTTACATGGGTTTGTTCCGAACACTGCAACAGTTACATACTGCCAGGACTCTATGTTGCCATCACAGAACTTTGTGAGTCTTGCGATTCTCCTTAAGGCCAAGGTGCCCAAGCCGACAAGAAAGGACTAGGATGAAACTAAGATGGGCCGGTGATCTTCAGCTCACCATCACCCATATCTCCTGTAAAAATGTGCACTGAACTGACTACTGATATGTACATTCTTAATGCACCTGCATTAATAGTAGTTGGCAGTCCTCTGTACAACAATGAAACTAAAATATACTTTTTAACACCTGCATCTATACACTTCTGAATGTCTGAACAAAGTCTGAGTGTCTTATATGATTCAAATGTCTGTGTTTAAGATACCTGTGTGAAACCATTTGAGACCCTTTAGTTTAGCTCTGGGAGTAATAAAAGTCCACTTAAACGACTGACTAAATAAATGAATATCACATGCTTTATTTTATGATAGTGTGTTATTGCTACTACCTTCAGAGCTCTTGTGTAACCTTCATTTTTATTGTTGAGCGTGTAATAATCACATATAATATCCGTAAAAATTCAGACATTCGAAAGCAAAAGTCATTAAAATGCTTAGCCATAGTAATCAAATGTCGCTAGTGGCACTTTGAATAACTCAAGTGCGTGCCCTCTTGAGAGTGCTGTTTTCTTGCATTTCTCTCTTTCTTGCTGTCATTTTTCTCCGCATGTGTTGTGTCCCTCTCTTCGCCAGCATTGATTACACATGCTCAATAGGCTCCAAAAAAAATGCTGATGAGAGCCGACTAGAGCCAACGATGCAAGACTCAGACTTCGGGCTTCAGTTGACCAGCGGACAGTGTCTGACGGCTGAGAGCCGGCTTGGTGTCTCTGGGCCCTCAGAGAAACTGTCTGAGAGTTTTCAAACCAAACAATAGAGTATTATGGGTATTGCATGCCTGTTTGGACACTACACTGATAAAATCAATGCACTGAATATACTTGATTAAAGTATATATATCATTTCCCATTAACTACCCAGTTGTTGCTAAAAATATGCAGACTGAAAGTAATTTATGCATATAGACATCATGTACACATTCCAATGAAGTACATTTAATGCGTCCCTTTATTCAGTGTCTTTTGTGGTGCATTATAGAATTACCAGCTATTCTTCATGGTGGATTTTGGACACCTCTACAACACACAGCATAATCCCAAACCAATATTGCATGTAGTGGGTATGAGATACTTTGGGCCATACCCTGCATGAGAGAGAGTGAAGAGTAAGCGGCACCGTGCCATCCGCACACGTCCCGATAAGATGAGTGTGAATGAGTGTTCCGCTCGGTGCACACGCGCCATTGTCGTATGATGTGATATTGAATCCGTACTTGTCCGGGGGTTTCAAATAAAAGGAGTAGAATAAATGTACTCTGTAGATGAGAACGTCACAGTTGGGTAGAGCCTCATCTAAGAAAGGCCATTCCGGCATGCCATTAGTTCTGTTTCATCAGACACCGTGTTCTCTTTTTTTCCCCCCCTCTCCCTTTTTTCCATTCCTCTCATTCCATCTCCATCTCAGCCCAAAGGCAGGGAAAAGGATGTGTGACAATCTGATGAAGCTCACACAATGTGAAAATGCCACCCTTCTCTCGCCTAGTCTTTTGTTTATGTTGACATTTACCTTAAGAGAAAAAAAAATATCACCCTACTGGAACTGTCCAAAGGCAGAAGAACAATGTTGTCGTTTATCTGCTCATATACAAGCATTATACCATTTTGTCATATACAACTCCACTTTATATAAACTACACTATATGGTATTGGGATTATTGGGACTATATAAAAGTATTGGGATGCCTGACCATTATACCAACAGGGATTTTAATGACAAATCATTCTAATACATAAACTTTCATATGGAGTTGGTCCCCCCTCTGCAGTTATAACATAACAGCTTCTACTCTTCCTGGAAGGCTTTCCACAAGATTCTGGAGTTTCTGTGGGAATTTGTGCCCCATTCATTCTGTAGAGCATTTATAAGGTCAGGCACTGGTGTGGGATGAGAAGGTCTGGCTCAAAATCTCCGTTCCAGTTCATCTCAAAGGTGCTGGATGGGGTTGAGGTCAGGGCTCTGTGTGGGACAGTCAAGTTCTTCTACACTGAACTCATCCAGCCGTGTCTTTATGAACCTTTGGAATAGAAAAGGTTCTCCCACCAAACTGTGTCCACACAGTTGGAAGTACGGTGCTGTCCAAAATGTCTTGGTATGCCGAAGCATTGAGGGGTCTTGGGGGGGCCTTGGCCAAACCCTAAAATACAGATGTGTCCCAATACGTTTGTCTATATAGTGTATACCCACATGACTGTACCCTTAAAGCAAACCCTTAATTCATGATCACTACATTAAAAACACATACCTTGTTCAACACCATGTTGGTCAACAGCCAGAGATGATGACTCATGTTTTCTCCATGCACAGTTTTTGTTAGTCTCTCTAGACCCTTCCCAAGTGGTCAGTTTCTGACCACAGGGCCACAGTTGGCTGGATATTTCTGGCTGATGGGCAATTCTAAACCCAGCAGGGATTCTGAAGTGTCTAAAAATCCCAGCACTGCTGCTGGCCCTGATGTATTTATACCAGCATCATAAACATACAGGAGTATACAAAAGTTTGAGCACTCCTGGTCAAATGACATGTCTTGTTGATTTTCTAGTTAATATAACATGTAAATAAAATAAAAAATATCATTTAAAATAAAAATAAACATGGAAACCTTCTCTACACAGAACACCTTTCTGATTTATCTTTGAACATATTTCCTTATTTTCATATTTCCTTTACAACATTTAACAGTTGGGAGAAAACATAAGACATAAACTGTGGTCTGCGCAAAAATGATGGCAGATTTTATATTTGATCTTTTTATTTAATTTTTTATTTTTATTTGATCTTTTTTCTATTGATAAAAAAACATGAATATTTGCCTTAACATTTTGTCTGTGTTCATTTTATTTAGAAAATCAAGGTGGGTTCATATTTTATGCCATTAGGCAAGCAAAAGTAACACAAGTAACTGGGAGCCTAGAAGCTGCACCTACAAGGGATGTGTTTTAGTCAGTGATCATAGGGACAAGATAGATGTGCCTTATAAACAGGCAAGACTGTGGTCTTTGGCGAACCAGAGAAATAGCTGTGCCAAAAGGTGAGAGTAGACCAGAGTTCACTCAAGGTTGTGTTCCGATGCTCATTTCCTCATTGGAGCTGCATCACCACCCCTCTCCTATCCCAGGTGGCCATGGGGCCAGGGCCGGCTGCAATGTGATAGGCTTAATCCCATTTAGTCTAATTGCATCTGCAGAAGGAGCTCTTTCGCTATGTTTGGTCACGTCCCTGTCTGCCATCCTTCAGCTACACACACACACACACTGTCTTGTCACTTCTAAGCACTTTCTTGTAGCATGCAGCCTAAGAAAATATAAGCGAATGACAGGTTGATCATCTGCCCAAAAGATAGTAAGGGATGTTAGGATGGTACAAGCCCATGAGCTTCTCCCAGATGGACAGAGAGAGACACTGACAGGATAATGAGAGAGAAAGAGAGCTATTCCTGTTCTTTTCTCACTTATTATCCTCTGCAGAATAGACTGAGGGGGCCTTAGACAGGCAGACAAGTCTTAGACGGGTCAATCATAATGGACATTGAGACGCCATCACCCTCAGAAAGTCTTTCATCACACACACATACACACATGCACACACACACAACTCCTGCAGGAAAGGCCCATGGGGTAGTGGAGAGTTAGAGATGCCCTGTCCAATTAGACCTTCCTACTGGCCAGGAAAGCAAAAACAGCACCAATCACACACGTTCACAGGATCACTGTGACAACGAGTCGAATCACCTCATCTTCAGCGGTGATTAATGCTGTATTAAAAGGTATGTACTGTGCAAGTTTACGTGCCTCCTGAATTAAATAAACCCTCTCTCTAAGCTCTGGCCACAAGTGCATTTTTTATAGCTACTGCTGCAAACTTATGAATTCATTGTAGAGAATTCATAAAGTCCTTTTTATTTGTTTTTGAGAGGTCACACTCACAAGTAGTTTTTCTCATAGCGTATTTCAGTTAGCAGTAGCAATGCAGCAAAATTTGTCAGAGTCCATTTCAGACTATCTTAATTGATTTTACTACGGCAACACACTTGCATAGTATTTAAAGCAGAAAGCCAACGTAGCACTGGATTTTTACCATCGGTCTATAAAGCTTGTGCAGCTTTACAACAGAAGCTACAAAAGAGTAACTGCACATTTGTGGATGGAGCACTGATTGCTTGATTATTCATACTGAATAGTGCATTATAATACAAATGAAGACATGTCATGTGATGGGTTTGGAAAGTCTTGACAAAAAGACTTTCTTTAGTAAACAAATTCATGCAAACATGTTACCTTTGGATGTTTCATAGAATAATATAAGGCTTTTAATGATTCCACAGTGATCCATCAGTGTTGGTTTCTATCAAGAGGGAGTGGAGTAAAGTAAAGTAGTAAAAATAATCTCTGTTATACAAGTGGACCTGCTGCAAACCACCTCCTTTTTTGGCTGGGAGTGCTCTATTTCTTAGTGGACTTTCACTTCTGGTTTTTGGACCAGTTGAAAAATAATCACTATAAGTCACAGACTGATGTAATCGCTCACACTTCAGTTTATTTATGAACTCTGTTCATGTTTAACCCAAGTGAGATTAAAAAATAAATGACAGCATTTGTGAGTTTTATACAGTGCTGTAAGGCAAGTCAGCTGCTGAGCAACACACACACACACACACATTATATATATGCATTGATACACACATTTAACCTGTATAACTTCTATTATAATCTGTATTATTGTTTTACAATGAAAACCAATAGTAACACAGATGCTCCGTGTCTTAAAAAGTAATAAATCAACTTTTCAAAAAGTAATTAATCTTGTTTTTTTTGGGGGCTTTTCTGCAAAATGCATATCAAAGACGTCCAGTTGGTTTCTGCAGACTGACACACACATGTCCCAAAACCAGGTTGTTTATGTCCTTTCCTCACCACCAAATTATACAACCAAATTAGCAAAATGTGCTTATAGTTAAAGTAAAAAAACACATTACCAAGAACTAAATCTAGATATGATGTCACTCGGTTTTGTAAACCAAAGGGTGAGCTTTGTTTATGCGCTATGTAAATATTGTTTATACCATATTATGTTTCAACAAAGGCTCTTTGCGGCTTTTCTGCACTAAACTGGCTCATTAAATATATTCACTTCTGTGGGGAACAGTCAGTGTCTTCCAGTTGCTAAAACATTGCTACGTGGACTAGATGAGATTGGACATGAAAAAAAACGAAAAAGATCTATAATAGCCCGAGGAAAGGAATGAGGGAAAAAAAGAGGAGAATGGTGTAATCTTGGACTGATATTAAAAAAAGAGTAGCCTTTGGAGACTTGGATTACATTTTTAGTAAAATAGATTGGTCTCTCTCTCTTATTCTCTCTTTCTCTCTCCCTCTGACTGTCTTTCTAAGAGAGAGGGAGCCTTGTGGGCTTATGTAAGGAGATGTGTGGGTTTGAATATGATTATTCTCTCCCAAGTTAAAGCAATTTCCGGCTAAAAGCGAGAGAAAAAAAAAACACCTAGCTTTTGTGTGCAGGTGAGCCGCCTGCAGACAACTACACTTACGGCTGTCACCTTCCTGCAGCAGCTCCAGATTCAATTAATATGCAAATTCATCTGACTTGATGCTATGGCGCCTTAACAAATAACCCTGAATAGAGATAAGGTTGTTTAGGTCTGCTTCTTTTAATAGACACCCACACAATGTCAAATTAACGAGTGGCAGGCTACTGAAAGACCAGCGTAGCCGAAAGTGCTTCCGTATTCAGTCGCTTTCCGCAGCGGCCACTGCCGCTGCCGCATTTAGCCAACTCTCTCCTCTTTGATTTACCATTAGTCATCTGGATCTACATAGAACCAATTTAAGAGGAATGTCTATCGATTTTTTTCTCTTCTTTTGCTCCGTCCTTTGTGCCATTTACAAAAAGGGCAAAAGACAGTGGGAGAGGGATGAAGAAAGATGAGCTCCAGTCTGAGCTTGATTGATCTATTTCTCTAGGGAGTGGTCAGTCTAGCTTGTAAGCCTGCCCTTTCTAGGACTGTCCTGGCTAGCCATTATATTTATTTCATTCTGAAGCCAGTTCCCCTCTCTCTCTCTCACTCTCTCTCTCTCTCCTCTAATGATATTCCACCTTCATCAGCAGAGTATATGAGCTGAAACCGCCGTCTTGATTGCTCAGCGTCCACCAACTCAGCAGTTTTACTAGATTCATTCTCAAAAGCTCGCACGTGGCCACCTTTGATTGGTGCAGCTGCTTTTTAAAAGTTCGCATCTTAAAATGCTCCAGTGTTTACAAGTAATTATTGGGAGTGGATTCGGTGAAGGAGACGGCCTCTCCTCAAGGAGGATGCCATAAAAAGGCAGCAAACAAGCGTCAGTGTGATGATAAAACGAACGCGCTGCTGCTGCAACAATGCGGAGGTGCATCAAGTGATGGCATGAAGGCTCCCATCCCAAGTGTTAATAACAATCGAATTCACAGAATTTCACCAAACGTGTCTGATGTCGAAAGTTTACTTATGTAGTTTTGCAGAGGTTCTACAAGGCTAACGTAGCTATCATTTACATTTACGGCATTTAGCAGATGTTTTTATCCAAAGCGACTTTCATTCCCTAAATAGGTGGTTTGCTAAAGGTAGGATTCAAACCCATGACCTCTTGGTCCAAAGGTAAGTATCCTACCCACCAGGGCTGGACTGGGACAAAAAAATCTTACCAGGCATTTTAAGACCGGTCCACCCGGGGGGGCGGTGCTAATGGCGGTGGTGGGGGGCGGGGCTTGGGGACGCGCACCAATGAGGCAGGAGTGGCATGTTCAGGTTTTCGATTTAAGATGTGCAAAATGAAACGTTTTAAACCATAAAACAGGAGTATGAGTTATACATCAGTACATCATCTGTGCTTCATGTGGCGGGGGTGGGGGGCAGATCGAGGTCCGAGGGGGACATATATCCCTCTTCCCCACCCCCATCTGTGCCCCTTAGTGTGGGAAGTGCTAACGGGTTTCTGTGCCGGCCCAAATTGACCTCACCAGTCCAAATATACTCTCGGCCAGTCCAGCACTGCTACCCACTAGGCTACCACATGTAGAGGCAGCTCATTAGTTAGTATAGCCTAAATCACCACTCTTGCTTTAAACCTTATCAATTTAATAATTGATCAGCAATACCATTTTGAACCATTTCCAGTATTCCATTCATCATGAAATATTCACATAACAAAGAGGACATTGTCACTGAATGTGATGAAAGACTTAAAGCAAAGATTACATGAGATATTGGTACATTTATTGAGGGTGGACCTAAAGCTGTAACAGCCTGGCCACACACATGCATAGATACACACACACACACACACATACACACACACACACACACACACACACACACACACACACATACACGCACACACACACACACACACTGACAAAAGCAGAATTATCAGGCCAAGGGCTGATCGTGATTAAAGTGTCCCTCACTCACCTGCCTGAGTCTAATCAAGGCAGCCTGTGATTGCACTGGTGAAGTGACCATGTGCATACGTGTGTGCGTATGTGTGTGTGTGTGTGTGTGTGTGTGTGTACGGAATGGGCAGCTGGAATCCAGAGAGAACACCCCTCTCCCCACCTCCCCTCCAGTCAGAGGTGAATCAATCATCTCCAAAGATGTCAGCATCTGCCCATGCAATTTTATATGGGCCTAAATGGCAGATGGGGATGTTGTTCTCTGTTTAATCAGTTCCACCAAACATGGTTTTATCTCGTCCAAAATGAAACCATCTGTACCACAGAGAGGTGTGAAGGTTCAAGCTCGGACAGGCCGAGGCAGGGAGGGATAAAGAAGCAGAAAAGAGACCACTAGGAATAGATATAGGTAGATAATCCTAAAAATCTAAAAACACCTAAAAAAACCCATCTTGGCAATCATCTGATTTAAAATCATTTAAAATCTAGTCAATAAATCATCACATTGTAGTAATATATTGTTGTAAACTAACTGGTAAAGACGCATTTGACAGCGTTTAAATGAAAATGAAAAGTGAGTGTCGGAATAGACCTTTTTAAATGATAATGGATTTTTATATCGGCTCGTGTTGGTGTCATGTAGCTTTATGCATGCTAAAATGTTTTCAATAAAGCGTTCGCAAACATTATGGAGACTTTTCAAGCTATCTAGACAGGTCCAAAGCTTTAAATTATGTTATGTAATGAAAAGTTATTTTTCTCAAGAAAAAGAGGCCTTTGGTATATTTACTATATTTATGATGAGTTCACATTCTAAAATATAATTTTTTGGCAGTGAAGGACACAATGTAATGAACTGCCAGCACTACGTAATCAGTACAGTCTCTCTCACTATCTCTCTCTCTCTCTCTCTCTCTCTCTCTCTCTCTCTCTCTCTCTCTCTCTCCCTCCCTCTCTCCTCTCCATCTCTCTCTCTCTCCCTCTCTCTCCCTCTCCCTCTCCTTCTCTCTCTCTCTCTCTCTCTCTCTTTCCTGCTCCCTTTCCATCCTCTCACAGGACGATTACCCATGGGCTCCAGCCATTATATTCAGGCCCATTTATTTTCGGCACCTCCAGCCAGGCACTCGGGGCGTAATTTAGTCTCCAGGAATGGTGCAGAGGCGAGAGTTGGGGGGGTGGACAGACAGGTCTGATGAATCCCCTTTGTTTTAAGTGGAGATGATGGCTCCCAGTGAGCAGGCGCTGCATTTAAAAGGCCAGTTTAGGGGGGCTTCGGCAGGAGCCAGGGTGGAGAAGAAGATGGAGGCCTAGCAAAACTCGCAGCACACTGAGCTGTAAAGAAACAGAGCCTATCGCTCTCTGCCTGATAGACATCATTAATACCGAGCTGTCACTTTCACACCAGGGGCCGCCAGGCAGGGAAAAGAAGCACCTCAACCACAGCCTCCTTTATATTCCAGAGACTGCCATTACGAGCTAAACTGGAGAGTGTAAGGATTATATTCTTTAGCCTGATGCTAATATCCGCGGGGCAGCTGCATCACCAGAACTGTCTACAAATGACATTAGGTTGGAGGAGGCCATTTGTCTCTGTTTGCTAATTAGATCTCAAGAGCTGTCAAAATCCCACACTGTAAAGAATGATTTAATGTTTTAACTTTAAAAAGTACGTCTCCTGGTTGTCTTGAATTTCTGAAAATGTGGAACTCGTTGCTTTCATATCTTGCTGTTAAAGGTTTAATGAACTCAAAAGGCACCCAGGTTACTTCTTCAAGCCGTTTTTTGCGAGATTTACTTTGAAGGCAGATAAAAAAGCAGCAAAAACTTTGGCTTTATAAGAGAAGCAAGCAAAAAGTTGGTTCAACTTTTCTCCGCGACCCATCTTTTTCTGAGATAAACCTTTCTGCCTCTTCACCAAGTCAGCGCAGGCAGTCGATGGCACTTCAAAACAATCGAGAGACTGGAGGTTTTCAGAGCGAGATTTTCAAAAGCAGAATCGATCTGATCCATCCACCGTGTCTCAAAGATTTTTTTTTTCTTCATGTAATTAATTTCTGTCAGGAAACCCGCATCCTTATTGATTCACTTCCCTTGTGTGAGCTTCAAAGTGCACCGGTCCCCATTCGAAGTTGAAAAGCCTTGTTATCAGAATTTCTTCAAAAAAAAAACTGTTCTTCTAAAATGACCACAAGTAGATTTAAGAAGAAAAAAAAAGAAGAAAAAAAAAAAATACTAGAAAGGATTCAGCCCTGCCTTATCCTCCTCAGCCTGATCTCAAACCTCATTTGCTTCGGCACCGAAAGTGACATTTAAAGACTACTGTTTTTAACTATCTGTTTAATTTACTAATCTTCAGCTATCCCCCACTCCGCATTTGTAGAATCCCCAGCATGCACTGCGACAGGAAAAGGCAGCAGGCTGCGGCTGATAGGACAGCTCTCTTGTTTACATGAAAGGCAGTATCCCTCCCCTCCCCCATTCTAACCCAAACCCTAAAGCGGAGGCATTAATTAAATTTTCTGCTTGGTTTGAAGATGAGAGCTGCTGACCTGATATCCAGGAAGCCGTCCTCCGCCTCCCCCTCGTCCCCCGCCGACTGAGTGGCCCTCTCCTGTCACGTGACCCTTATATGACGGATATATTGTGATGTGGGTTTAGATCCTGCAATTTGTTCCAGATAAAAATGACTTGAAGCGGCACGGAGTCATGCTAACCCGAAACAATGACGGTGATGGTGGTGGTTGGGGAGGGGGAGGTGGGGGAACTAGTGGAACCAGGGGGCCGTGGGACGTCGCTATCTCCAGCCCACAGCAGCGCTGGCTGTTGCCGTGGCTTTATCTGCATGCTGGATGAATATTTAATATCGGAGCGAGCCAAGAAGAAAAAGAAAGAGAAAAAAAAATAGCTCTAAATAAGTGCGGCTGATGAAAGATTCCAATTCCCCGTCGTGAGAGGAATGGCATGGCAAATTAAGAATTTCTGAAGCGGAGGAGGATTGACGCGATGGTGGGGCTCAGAGTGGCAGGACAAGAGTCAAGAGTCATGAACAATTCTATTACCATACTTTCTATATACAAGTATGCAGTGGAATGTCTCAGGGCTACAAACAAGACAAGGCCAGAGTTTCCTGGACCGCATGGTACAAGTGCACTAGAAGAAAAAAATGTGGCACGCCAAGACATATGAGACCTTTGTACTTATAAAACGTCTTGTTCCCAGATTGGAACACTCAAGGCCTTCTAGGTCTTTGGGGATGACGTGATGATTACCGAGAACAAAAAAAAAGGTTTTGTAACTTTGTTAATTTTATATGTAAACCTGGCTAGTACTGCAGTGCTTGGAAACAATAGGGTCAAACTCTTGAAACACCCGAGGAAAATTGTTTCAATTAGATTTTTTTACTCTAGGAGAGAGAGGTGGGGGAGGTCTCGAGGCTACACAGCCGGCTTCTTATCCAGCAGAGCTGCTGGCCTTGAGCCTCCTCCAGGGTTAACTAGCGAGTGTGTCCATTTTGGAGATTTATCTGCTAATTGCAGTGTCTAGACGGCTGTAAGCGTGCTAATATAGGTGGCAATTAGCAGAGCTGGAGAGCGAGCATGGAGACAGTGCAGCAGAACATGATTGTTTCGCTTCCTCTCTCTCTCTCTCCCCTACCTGACCGAACGGACAGGTGCCAAACGTCGCAGATGGGAGATCCGAGCGCGGCAGGTTCACGTCAAATGCTCATTTCCAGAACACTGACAAAAAGCTGGGACAAGTCTGCAGCAGCAGACACGACTCAGAGGTGGGAGAGGCATTACTTTAGATTAGGAGATGATTATCGTGCACACACAGTAAATTCAGATATAGCTGGGAGCTTCTTGGTTCTAGGTTACATGGTATAACTGATAACAGATGCCTGAAAATAGTGTAATATAATGGAGACCCACTACAACCCACTGTAACATCACATATCCGTTATGTTCTATATTATACAAGAACTAATTCCAACCACATAATCTGACTGGTTGCAAAAACATTCTGTATGCATTGTAATGCTGCGTTCCACTATACTCAGACGGTATTCCCAACAGATCTAAATGCATTCCAATGCTTTTGTTTCTGAAAGTATGGGTGCCCAGTGTAAACTAGTGTTTGTATAGCAAATAATGGAAATCACTAACACTGTAGGATGACCAACTTCTCCTCCCTACTGCAACAATAAATGCTATTTTAGCAGAAGTAGTTTCCGATATTAAAAGGGTTTCTAGTATTTGTTTTTTATTTTTGCCTTATTCAGTCCTTCAGATGTAAACAAAGTGTGGTTCAGTGTAGAATGGTTCACTGTTTATTATTTTATTTAACTATTTGTTTATGCAGAAATTTAAAAACAGTGAGATTGCCATTCAAAAACATTACTAATGGAGTTGCTTGACTTCTTCAACATTATGATATTAAGAGTAACCTGCTACTTTTCTCCATGTTACTTAAATATATCATATTACACATTGTATTGTAATACCACGATAATACAGGTGGAATGGAAACTATCACGGATTGTGTATCACAGTATATGTCAATGCAGTATCCTATTGCACTTGGTCAAACAGCAAGATTATAATTGCTATACAAAATAATGAAACACAACATGTGTGTATACGCTGCTCTGTGTCCTCAGTTCTCTTTTCCAAGGTGCTTGTGCTGTTACTCCTCTACAGTAGAGAAAAAAAGCCAATTTTCTGTGGGCTGAGAAGGTTTGGTCATACATATGGATCCCGCTGGCTAGGCCATGCATTAACGACCTCCCCCTGGAATCTAAAACAGTGTAGTGGGGGCAGAGAGGAGCTCCTGGGGGAAATCAACATATCAGCAGCAATTCAGGTCAGATCCTGTGTTACAGCTCTATTTGCAGCCCAACCAACACTTATTTGCACCGTGAACAACTCCTGCATAGTAATATTATGTGAGTGTTGAAAGGAGCTGGAGAAAACATGCACTTTTTTTTCGCCCAAGACAATTAAAAAGACAAGTTGTTTGGATGACAATGAGAACAAATGCTGCCCTGTATTCACCATGAATGCTCCTACCAAGCATCAGTGCAGAGAGTCATGTCATATTCATTATTAAAATAACCAGTGAACCACACAACCATTGGGTTACTGGCTCAAAATGTACTGTACATCACATTGACTTAAAATTGACATTCTAACGCTCTCCATTTCCGCTACAGGAGATAATGACTAGGCGCAAATCAATGTGACATGACTCGGGAGTGTGCCCGGGGGCCGAAGAGCTGCAGGTCAGCTGAGTCCATGACCCCCCTGTGCAGGCTGACCTCGCCCAAGCACTTAAAAGGCTCATCTCATCTGGAGGAGTAGCGGCATGGGGAGTGATTATGCCTTCACAGGGCTATCACCAATAGAGGCCCCCTCGTTAAACACAGAGGGTTGAGGGGTGGATGAGGCGGCTGAAGGCTGGAGCTTTAACCAACTTCGCACCCCCACCTTATACACACACTCTAACACATACTCGTGTACACACAGGTATCCCTTTAAATCCATCACATACTGGTTTTTCATTTCATAACACAACGGCTGCAGAGCTAAGCACCTCTAAATGTGACACAGAACAGTGTAAGCATCTCATCATTCAAATCAAACTGAGCAAATGTCACTTTTGGTCATATATCAGATACGTATCCGACATATGACCAGATGAACTGAGAACAATTCAGTGTAAACTGCATGTAAGAAGCTAACATGATGAAAAGTGCATGCAAGTGTCTTCACACTAATGACAGATATGATGCAATTACAAACACGAATGTGCACCAGCAAGACAGAAAGATCCTCCTTGTGTTATGATTACGGGAAAGAAAGTCACTCCTAGCCATGGGGAAATTCCTGCTGCCATCTTGAAGGGCGTGAGACTTGCACAATTAGGTCTGATCTCATGTCACTCATGCCACTTCTCGTGCAGTTTTACATTTCCCCTCGAAATGACCTGAAGATGAACGTGAATACTCATAGTGATTCCGAAGAGTACTACTGGTTTCGCTGAATAAACACACCCTTGACTAGCAATGGTAGTCTTCCAGGAAGGAGAGCATTTTAGGGGCAGGGGGAGTAAAGCAACAAGGGATGCTGAATGACAAATCACTCTTGTGTAATAGTAAGTATAAAACATAGAAACAGCATGCAACTAGGCGATATAATAGTGCGCAAAATATAACCTAAGAATATATTATTCGTAACCATACTTTAAAGAAATACTGTAGTAACTATCCTATGAAAGTCCACCCCCTCCGGTTCTGGGCACCCGTGTTCTGTGTGTATGATGCAGAAACAACATTTGAGGAGGTAGAAGGGTCAAAAATATAAGTAAAACAAACGGAAGTGTGAGCTCTTAGTGCCTGTTATGCATGTCAAGCAGCTGTGAGAAGAACCTGAATCATCAGAAAGAATCTGTCCATGGCAATTACAGTGTGTCATCCGAATGGGACATTGTTGAAAGTCCCATTGTTTTCAATTTGATTACATCTTCCCGTAATGCCCTATTTATCACAGGCAAAATGCCTGTGCAGATCTTCACAGTCTAGCATGATGGTGATTGCTCCACTGATTTTCTGTATTAAAGCCCAAACCACCATAATCATGCTCTGACCTTCCTCATTATATAGCTTTACTACACAATACACCCCCTGTTCACCAAGCTGTGCTGCTGTGGAAGAGCATTTTCAGTGGTTAGTCTGACCAGGAAAAGCTCAGAGAGACAGCCTTTTGGTTTGAGCTCAGCAGAAAAATCACACAGTATGTTCTGGTGGAGAACACAAAGGGCTATCTGTTTGTTCCTCTTGTCCATCGACTCACCCCAAAGACCCTGTCACACTACGGCTATGACAGGCATGAAGAGTGTGTGGGGGCTCAAACGCACCCCATTTCTACGTGCCAGCATCAGCTAGCGATCCCACCAGCAGACGTGTGAGGAGAGAAGAGGAACCGTTCATCACTGGTGCCTCAGAATGCCAACAATGCATCCGTCATCTGCATCACAAGGGACGACTGACCTGGCAGTGACGCACACACTCCCACGCATACACTCGCAACACAGGCCGTGTCTTCGTCTGATGTGTTCTTAGAGAATAGAAAATAGACCCCCGCTGGCACCAAGAGAAGGGAACTATTGAGGCTAGAGTTTATGAGAGAAATGTGTATTTCATTGAAAGCAATTAACCATGTCGAGGCCAGCCAAACATGGCAGTCTGCATCCATTTTAGGCCTATTTTTAATGGACCATCTAGCGTCGGAGAAGTGGGGTAAATAGAAGCAAAGCAACGTAATGTAGACATCTGGATCTTATTTGGGCAAGCTGAACAGTACATTTGTAGATTCAGTATTATTCCTGCATCAGATCCCATCTAAACCATGTAATGAGTCCAATGAAAGGTAATCTGAAGGCTACTGAATGATTAAAAAAAATAAACATACAAGCTCTCTTAAAAATGTTTCCAAAAGAATGGTTCTTTGAAGTGATGCTTTTGGTTCCTTAAACAACTTTTGAACTGAACAATTTCAAGTAAAATCACATATAAATGTTTTTTAAGGAACCAAAAGTTGTTCTCTTGGAGTGGTTCATTGAGGAAGGTTTGGTTTCTAAAAGAACCTTTAAATTTGTGATTTCATGTCAAACCAAACACTTTTCGGAGAAGAGTGGTTCTCTGAGAAACTTTTGGTTCCTCAAAGTCCCTTTCAAACCTGTGATTTCAAAGGTTCTTTAGAGATCCCAAGGTAGTTCTGTAAAAGTGGATCCATAGAGAACGTTTTAGACTTTTAGTTCCTTTTAGTTCTTTAAAATCCTTATTTTCAACTGGTAATGTGATTTGAGTCAAAAATCCCTTATTTCCAAGTGGTAATGGGTTCTTTAGAAAACCAAAAGCAGTTCTTCCAGGCCATGGATTCAAAGCCTCCTTTTTGGCACCTTTCCTTTTTGGCTGTTGAATTCGGCTAGATCTGTGATCAGCTTTTAGTGTGAAATTACAGTGACTTTGACATAATGGATGTCCACTGCTACTTGTTTGTTGCCGGGATGTAATTACACTGTGACTCTGGGCACTGAGAATAAAGAGCTAATGACAGATCTCATTTTCCATCTCATCTGAAGAAGAGCCTCCAGCTTCTGTCAGATGGACTGTGTAACTCAGGTATAGTGAAGAGAGAGAGAGGCCTATTTATTCTGCCCAGTCTGTGCGATCATATTGATAGACTAGGTCTAAAAGCTCTCCCTCTCTTTCTCTCTCCCCCTTCTCTCCCCCATTCTCTCCCGTTTTCACTCACTCTCTGTACCATCACTCTCTACAAGCCATGGTGTGTGTGCGAGTGTGTGTTTTGTGATGCAGTGTGAGTGTGTGAGGGTGAGGCAGCGGCTGCATGGTGATTTATAACCCCCGCAGTGTGCTCATAAATCACACCTGAGGCTGGGCGCTTCTTAAACGCCCTGCGTGCTGACAGCATTTACCTTTTATAAATGATCAGCCTTTACCGCCCATTGAGATTCAGCCTCAGCTATACTCTCCCTCTCCCTCTCTCTCTCTCTCTCTCTCTCTCTCTCTCTCTCCACTTTCTCTATTGCACTTTCATTCTTTCTCTACCTCTTGTTGTCTATCGGCCTTTCACTTTCATACCTCCCAGTACCTCCCAGTATTTCTACAGTGTGTGTGTGTGTGTGTGTGTGTGTGTGTGTGTGTGTGTGTGTGTGTGTGTGGCTTATGCTTCAGGATCTTCAAACATTCAGGAAATTAATGTGTCACTCTGGCTTACCTGGATCCTAGATTTTTTCTTTTTTTTCCCTTTTACCATAACCTTTAAATACTGTGGTTATTATTAAGTTATTTATCTTGAAGGAATATTCCAGCATTTCAAATCTAATCTCCTTCTGTGACATCTCCAGCATTAGGGTGAGATTACCACAGTCTCTAATTCTGCTCTGCTTTCCTTTATTTAGATAAGAAAACAGAACTAACTCAAAATGTACTTAAAAGAGAAGCCAGTGGAAAGGTTCTCTAAAGGCCCAAGCATTGTTCTCTGAGAGTGGTTCTCTGAAGAACTTTTGGCTTCCCAAAGAACCTAGGAAATGAGTGATTTGGTGTTAAACCACTCATTGAAACCTGTAGAGAACCAAAAGTCACTGTCTAAAACACTTGGTTTCCTAAAGAAACTTAATAACGCATGATTTCAGTCAATACCATTAGTTTCAGTGAAAGGTTCTTTAGAGAACGTTCTTTTACGTTATGGCTCCAAAAACCTTTTTTGTCATTTTACTTTTTTAATCTCACAACATACTTACAATGGAAGCCAATGGGCGGTTGCTGAAACATGTAAATATTTTGGGGTTCAGTATAAAGGAACAGTTCAGTAAAAAAACAACAAAAAACACATATCACACATATTCCACATGCAGTCGAAACACATTTAGTGTCTGAATGTGCTTTATTAGTTTAAAACTGTAGCGAGATAATGTCGCTAACAAACACTAGAACTCAGTGGACACCCAAATAGCCCAAATCATTTCAGTGAAAATACACCACTAAGACCTTTCTGAACCTGATCAACATCCAGCTCTTCATTAAGGTGGAGCAGACTTGTCTGTATGACACATTATAATTAACTGCGAGCTGAAAATGAACAAAGCGTCACCCCAACAAACAGCCATATCAGAGCTGTTTTTCACAAAACAGTTGTGAAATCAGAAGGTACAGAGTTCTAAACAACACCGACACGTCTTTATGACCTTAGTTAAGAGATCTGGATATAGTTTGATTTGTTTGAGAGAACTTTTGATGATGTAGTTTGATGGAAACAGTTTGGTGACTATTGACTAAGGGTGTTAGCAATGTCAGGCTCACAGCACCAGCTCTAATTGAAGATGGGAAATTTTAACACCAAGCATGTCTTTTGCTGATAACCTACATCTGAGGTAATTGGAAAACTGGATACATTTGATTTTTTTTAAAGCCTTGTACACCCATCCAAAAACCTGAGAAACGATTGGTCAAAGCATAATTATGTAGTTTGAAGAGGTTGATCAAGTCAAACTGAATGAACTCTAATAGAAATGTACTTTCTCAAGGGACTAATATTGGAATATCGTTACGTGTGTGTTAAATGCATCCAGAATTGACACACAATGTGTTGAAATATTCCTGACACAGTATATCTGTGGAAGAAATAAACATTAGTTATGTTTGTTTGTGTGTGTGTGTGTGTGTGTGTGTGTGTGTGTGTGTGTGTGTGAGAGAGAGAGAGAGAGAGAGAGAGAGAGA
>JBBPCY010000001.1:42491415-42517555 GCA_037974405.1 Brachyalestes nurse
GTGTGTGTGTGTGTGTGTGTGTGTGTGTGGGAGAGAGAGAGAGAGAGAGAGAGAGAGAGAGAGAGACAGTGTGCATATCTGTATGTGTGTGGCAGTACTTGTGGATTGTTTATGTGTGCAGAAATGCAGAAATATGTGGCTTGTTGCATTTGTGAGTTGTGAATAAGGGAGAGTGAACTGTGTAGTGTGTGTGTGTGGTATGTGTGTGTGTGTGTGTGTGTGTTCTGTGGCACACCTGTACACTGTATATCGTGTCAGCATGGGGTAAAGACACAGCTGCAAGGCTGCACTGCCAGATGAAGGTGAAGTCTCAGGCACAGCAGCCACGGATATAATGCCTGCTGACTCCATATAATAGTGCTGAAAAGAGCCTGAGAGAAAACACACACACACACACACACACACACACAACACAAAAACAAGGGCAAGTAATTACACAGCTTTTCCTAAACTATGTTTATTTCTCTCCAAAATCTAATACCAGCGTCTCTACTAGAAAAGGTTCTTTCCAAAAACAGCTGATGTATATTTTGCCAATAAAAACATTTTATTTTTCTAAGATATCAGCTGTATGCAACAGTTTGAACACCCCCTAGTTTGTTTATTTCCTAAATGAAAAGAACTATATATCACCTTCAGAGAACACACTTAAATCTAGCTTTCTCTGCAAATTTTAGTGCATAGATCTATCAATTTGGTGAATTTAATTTGGGAAAAAATAAACATTAAATAAATCCGATTTGCCCAAACTCTTAAACAGCAAGACTTTTGCATTTGACTGAAAGACACATCTAGTTTGTGTCATGCCCACTGCCAACAACAGATATCATGAAAAAAAGAAAGGGAAAATTATAAAAGTGGATTTTAATTTCAGTTGGAAGCTTTTTTGTATTTTTTAAATTGAATTTCAATTTTTCATTTTATACAGCATCGAGACAACAGCATTGATAAGACATTCTCTCATGTTTTTCTAATCCTTGACTGTAGTCATGTAACTTATTCATGTAACTCATTTGTTGTTAGGTTGATAGGACGTCTAGTATTTTTGAGAAACTCACAGGAATGCAGAGTCAACCATGCTGCATGAATGAGACAGCTGGAGATTTCAATGAAAATCACTAAAACACTCCTTTAATTTCACATTTATATGACGCGTGCACTACTATTTTAGCCCTCACATCAGGCAGGAGAAGATTATTAAACATTATTCATTCAGTGCATTATATCAGCTATCTGGATCAGGCCTAGGCATCTGGAACTGCTTCTCTCTTATTTATGACTCTTCCCCTGACAGCCATGTCTGATATGTGAAACAGTGATATAATTCAAGTCGAGCGTCAGAGCCGGCTGTAACATGAGCAATCAGTACGAAACGTAACAGCATGTGCTGGAAAGTCTTCACAGTGCTCTCACAAGGCGGGTGGGATTCGTTGAAGCCAAACAGCTCTACCTGTTCCTTACCATGGAGAACCAATTTTTCATCACATTTTAATGAAAGAATTTGATGTAGTATGTAAACATTGTTAAGGCTACAAAACCCTCTAAGTCTGTACAGTCCATATAAGGAAGATACACTTCTCAAACAGACCATTTTCAATTTGTTGTGTTTTTAATGTCACAGAAAAACAGCCCACTGACATACAACGATCACCCATAACAAAGCGCTGGAAGGAGAACCAGTGAACTTCCAACTGGGACATGGGCACCTACGCTTCACTGATGTGCATGAGAATTGAAAGATGGCCCATCTGTTCTGATCTCATAGAGGAGCTACTGTAGCCCAAATTGTTAAAAAAAGTTCATGCTGGCTGTGATAGAAAGGTGTCAGAATAAAGTTGCTACTGTCCACTACCGAAAGAGCTTGAACTGGACTATGGAGCAATGGAAAATGTGGCCAGGTTTGATGATTCATGGGAATCTGGAAAGGTGATGGTGGTGGTGGCCAAGTGGGTAGGATTCATGTCTCTGGACCAAGAGGTCATGGGTTTGAATCCCACCTTCAGGATACCACCACTACTGGGTTCCTGAGCAAGACCCTCAACCCCATGTTGCTCCAGGGAGACTGTAGTTAGGGAATGGAAGTCGCTTTGGAAAAAAGCTACATGCTGTAAATGTAAATGAGATGGCACCAGGATTCACTATGGGAAGAAGGCAAGCTGGCAGAGGCAGTGTGAAGCTCTGGGCAATGTTCTGCTGGGAATCCTTGGGTCCTGAATTCATGTGGATGTTACTTTGACACATACCTCCTACATAAACATTGCTGCAGACCAAGCGCATGGCAATTCCCCTAATTGTGGTCTCTTTCAGAAGGGTAATGGTCCCTACCACGCTGCAAGAAGGTTTGAGTGACATGACAAAAAATTCAAGACGTTGACTTGTCCTCTAAATTCCCCAGATCTCACTTTGATAGAGCATCTGTGGGGTGTGGCGGTAAAACAAGTGTTAAATAAAGTACAATACAGGGAAGCCAATCAGAACAGAGGCCATTACCATATTTCAGTCTTAGAGGCACAGTAAAAAAAAAAAGTGTGAAAAAAATGGTTGTGTAGAAAATGAATTATGACTTTTTGGAACATGAAACTTAAAGGTAAAAGATAAAAAGTGGACTTCAGGGAAAACATGCAGTATATGGTCTCTTTAAAAGACTGTTTGCTATTGATATATATCAGTGTTTCATAATCCAGAACTGCCCAGCTTCAACCACTCCCTGCCCCAGTGCACTGGTTCAGCTCATTAGAGGCTCCATTATCAGTTGATGAGCTGGATCGGGTGGGATGAATCCAGGAATACGCGAAAGCATGCAGTGCTGTGGTTTCACTCTTATGTGTTAATAATCTAATGTCTTGTATGAGGTAAACTTATAGTGACTTTAAACTATGCAAACAGCGAGTACTTTCATGATTTGTTATGAGCACTTTCAAAAACTCACTTATAACAAATACACAAACATATCAAATACACAATTTTTCTTTAGACTTGAATTGACATGATTTGTGTGCAAGGAAGAAGATACAGTAACGACAGTTTCTTTCGTGGTATTCAACCAAGAAAATATCCCCCCAAAAAATTACACCCATTATATATCAAATAACCAAAGACACTGTAACTAACTGCCAATGATGTATAAATACTATCCATGTATCAGCTGCTCATTTAGTCAGCAATCCATCTGTTAAATTGTTACACACTTGATCTTTCCTCTAAAGTGCCATTTCTTATTCAGTTCCAACTTTTCATGGCAAGATATAAAAAGGAAGATGGGACAAACTAGATGAATCAAAAAAAAAAAAAGAGTCCAGCAGTCTTTTTTTCCCACATTTTTTTAACGTGACAGTTGTCCTTTGTGTTTGTGTTGGCTAGGCTACAGTGGAACCAAGAAATGTGATAGAAATTGAGAACTGTCTCCTGGCCAGACTGCTGGGTAGATATAGAAAGAGTGAACGCTCTTCTCTTCAGTGAGACAACATCAGGGCTTTTGGGATGACCAGAGAGAGAGAGGGAATTCATCAGGGAGGAGGAGTGAAACAATATTTACAAGATAGTTTCCGCAAGTCTAGAATCACATCTTTGACTCAGGGGAGGCTTAGCATTTAGTAAGTAGACGCTTATGGATAATTGCTGAAATTGTTAACATCTTGTTCTGGGCGATTATAACAAAGTAGGTACAATAAAGTGACAGCCATTCCACAATTATGAGCTATTGTGTGAAGTGAAGTGGGGTTATGGTGTAGAGAGCCGGTCTGCATTGTTAGCACGTTTCTTACAACCATTAAAGGCTATAAAAAGCTAAAGTGAAACACGACAACGAACTGCTGAAGTATTGTTAGTGTTTGACCTGCTATGAGGGCTAAGATGCTAATCCTGGGTTTGTAGAAGTAAGCAGGAGGGATTGTTAGCTTAGCACTCAACACTGATCTTGTAAATATCATGGTGACCCTTGTATCTTCTGCTAAGGAACATGCTCTCCCGGGGTTTTGGGGGATTGCCTCAGTCTTTAGAGCTTTGGGCCTGATCATTAGCCCATGGCCGAGGGCAATGTCAGTGGGTTTTAACAAACCCCCCCTGCTGCCAAAGCAAACATTGCATTCATATGTTTTTAATTAGCTATTACATCCAGAGTGTGTTCTTTCCAAAGTGAAGCAAGGCCATGCCATTGCAATCACATGTTCCTTCACATGTCTTGCATACATTGCGTAAGCTTTTGGAAGAGCATCCTTATGTTCGACAAGCCAGACCAAGGTCCATAGACTGTTGAAATTCAATCAAATGAAAGCATTTGGCTTGTCGATTCACCAAATGACCAACCAACCTATAAAGCCTTTCAAATGTTTTTGAGTGCTTGACGTTTTCAACAGGAATCAGCCAAAGACATATTCCCAAGCAGTACAGTCCACTGACTTGATTGAAATGTTGTAAATACACTTAGCATGAGTCAGCTAATGTTTGCTTTTGATGGAGCTATTTGGAAAGGAAGGCGTAGAGCTGAAGAAATGTTACATTTAATGAGTTGAATCACCTTGAGATCACAGCATACTTTCCCACTGCCAGATATACTCTAGTGTGGTGATTAGAATGGAATGTCTTTGCTGACAAGTGTTTCAAAGGTTTCTGATGTGATGAGTGAGGTGCTCTCTGTTCGAAGAGGAACAATATCTTTTACATTTTTTATGTCATCACATATGTTTTTAATATTATTTTACGTCATATTAACCACACCTTTCCATCCACGTTTTTCAATAAGCACCATTAGAAAGACTGTGCTGGCAGCCTTAGGCCTACATGTCTCAGAGATTGAAAACTGGAGCAGTTTTAGCCTTGTGAAAGGTGAAACCGCCTCCAACCTGACATAAAACTAGTGCAAAGGCAACAAACTCATCTGCATTCTAAAGTGCATCTGCCCAGAGACGCTTCCATAGCAGTAAACACTATATTAGAATGTCAAAACTTATTTCGTGCAAAACGCCACATTTCTCATTTTCTCCCTGCACCTGCAGTAATTGTACCACAATAGCCATACTGTACATAGCACAACATTTAGCTGTAAAAATAAATAAATAAGGGTAAACAGCAGCTTTCCCAACACATTTTTTTTTTCTCTTCTCATCCTCCGCAGTACATGCAGGAGTAATGAGGGGCTACCTGTAATTACATCCAGCTGCTGTCTTCCCTGACGAACGCTAATTGCCAATAATGATTTTGGAGTGCAGTAAAAAAAAAAAATGTGCAGGCTGGGAGCTGGCACCGTGGTGGGAGCCCTCTTACCACTGAGAAACGTTGTTAATATCGGCCTCTGACTTATTGAGACACCCGCACTCACCTGTTTCCCATCACTTTCATGAGCTGATAACAGGTTTATTGGAGTCATGAGGCACAGGTGGAGTGTAAAGGTCTAGGCTGAGTATGGAGGCCCTCAGAAAACTACTGCAGGAGGGTGGAGGAGGAGGGAGGGACTTGGGATGGCTTAGGTGACAGTTGAGGATACTAATGAGATACATGTGTAATTAAACGACGACTGCAACTGGTAATTAATAAATTGTTGTGCTGCGACGGTGTGTGGCAATAAGAAAATTGGTGAGTCAGGCAGGATGAAATTAGATAATGTGGAGCCAAGCAGAGAGAAGCGGAGTGGTGTAGGATAGGGGCTGATCTAAGACTAGCATATAATGTCAGGATTAACTTTGATCAATTAAAGCACTCTAGATTGCTACTACCTTTCTCATAGCAAGTGAATTATGGTTATATACATTTATATACTGAACTGATGTTCCACCTATGCTGTCTCTAAGAAAACAGCTGAGTCTAAGGGGGCGGCTGATCTGAAACTAGTGTCAGGATTAGCTTTGTTAAGATGAACAGCCCTGGACTGCAGCTAGGGTTTTGATGGCAACTGAGCTAGGTCTAGGTCTATGGTCGAAATTCATTTCAGCTGTGTTGTCAATGAGAAAAATGCTGTTAAACAGAAAAAATGAGCTTTTTATGTATAACAATCTTGAATTACATCTTAATGCTACCATCTGAAAAAGTTGTATACAAAACAATACTAATAAATAGCATAAAAATAATACACTATAAAAACAAATACAGGGGTCCTCGAGTTACCAGGGTCTCGACATACAACGTTTCGAGTTTACAACGCTCACGTGGGTGAACAAGTTTAGTGGCGTGTGGTGGAAGAATACGCAGAATGTGCAGAATACACAGTAACGCAGCGCAGGAGAGAGGGAGTTCGGTTATCTAAGCACAAGCGTTCTGTAGTTGTTTTGTTTGGTGACGTTTTGGCCTTAATCATGGCTTATTTTACACTAATTTCTTGTCATTTTTTCTTAGTTGTTTATATTTTACAACTGTGTTAGGATACGTTATTATTTAGGCTAGAGTGTGTTTCAACTTAAACCAAAATTTGGGTTACATCACTGTCATAGGAATGGATCTCTGTCGAAACTTGAGGACCCCATGATTTATTCTAAAATAAAGGTCAGTTATGCTGTTTGAACAATGTCCACCATGGTGTGAGACTACAAAAGCCTTAACGAGAATTTGATTAGGTTACCCCTTGTAAATAACCCTTGTATCATCACAACCCCTGTGTTCCCATTGGCTTTATGGTGTGAGTCACGTAGTTTTTATCTTTATATCTGGCCCTACTGATTACTCACTTCAGAGCTTTGGAATTTGTCAATAAGATTACACTACTTCAAGAGAAAGCGAACACACCGGTATGCCACAGATCTCCTGGCATATAACAGACCTTGCTGAACAGTTTACGACAGCCTTTCTTGACTATACTGAGAATCATCTCGCAACTATGAGGAGTGGTTGTGGCCTTGCCTTTGCCTTAGAGACCGTCCATGGGTTAAGGTCTGAACTCGTTTCAAGCTAATGAGGGGGAGTCAACGCATAGCAGTTCTCCTGATCAAGTCAGGTTAACTAGCACATCTCTGATTATTAGCATCATTAGAAAAATTCCCCCACAGACCCGATCTGCAATTAAGTTTCATTTAAAATGTTGAGAACCTACAGTGTCCTTATGTGGCTTCTCGCGTCATCTGTGCTAACCGCGGGAAGCTTGGTTGAACAGTAACTCGGAGTGAATACCAAGGTGTGTGAAATAAGATAATCGTGAAATGAATAGCGTGTAGGAAAGCTCATAGTCATACATCCATCCACAGATCTCACCCGATTCATTTTTTTATGAAGCGCTCTGTGTGTATAAGGGTAGACCTTTGAACTGCCGAAGCTGTGGGAACCTTCTCGAATAACATCCTGTAAAATGGGCTATCTTATCTGCTCGGCTATGCATTTCAAAGGTTCACATGTTTAGTGTTGTGTGTGCACAGAGCGGTACATTCTCTGGAACGTGTGTTTATGGAGGGATGATTGCGGCGGCACCACCCTGCTGTTACTTTTACTTAAAGATTGCGCTTCAAAACATCGTCTCCAAGTTGCTGGTAGGAAGAAATGCTGGCTGTAATCAGGCGTCTAGTTCGGAAATCTGTCATAAGCTACATCTGAAGGTTGATGTGTCAGCCTATCTAACACAGAGCCAAGATATTTCTGCTTCTGTATCAGATTTCTCTCCGTCAGGTCAGATGAATTTGTTTTGAAGGGCAAACAAGGCTTCATACCCCGAATTATTTGCCAAAGTTTAATGCGAAGTTGTATGCAAAAGTTTGAGCGCTGCCGATCATATTACATGTTGACTTTCTAGGTGAAAATAAAGTACATGTTCTCTACAGAGAGCACACTTTGGCACATTTGCTGTTTATTAGCTATTAAACATATTGCACACACACTATACAAAAGCTGTGGCACATTTGAGATGTTTTTCTTTCCAATACATTTATTAAAAATGTCACACTTACGTTTGCTCTCGGTGTCATTTTCACACATCGGTGATAAGCAAACTTTTATACACAACTGTGCATTTTCTTAAGCTTCTTAGTGAGTTCTGGAGCCTAACTCCCTGAAATTGGGTTCTCTTACATCCAGTTGGTTAAAGGATTCTATGGCTGCAGTCAGTTCATCCATTTTGGAACCAGCCATGTATGTGGACAAAAGTATTGGGACACACCAGTTTTTCAGGGTTTGGGAACGGCCCCTTACAATGGGGCAGTCACTGGGGCAATCACATGACTGGCCCAGTGCACGAAGACATGGTTGGATGAGTTCAGTGTGGAAGAACTTGACTGACCCACACCGAGCCCTGAACTCAACCCCATCCAACACCTTTGGGATGAACTGGAACTGAGATTGTGAGTCAGATCTTCTCATCCAACATTAGTGTCTGACCTCATAAATGCTCTACAGAATGAACAGGCACATATTTACACAGAAACACTTCAAAATCTTCCAAGAAGAGTGGAAGCTGTTATAGCTGTAAAGGGGGACCAACTCCATATTAATGTCTATGTATCTGAATGCAAAATCATTAAGTCCCTGTCTTGCATCCCAATGCTTTTGTCCATATAGTGTAGTTGTTAGGGGTGTAATTATAAGTCACAATGCAGTGATATGACACAATACAATATTATACCATTGTACTGTGTTACTACCCTCATGGTGATACAATACAGTCTCTTTAGAAGGGCACAGCAGCTTTGTGCTTCTCCTTCTTTTCTTCTAAAACAAGAAAAAGGAATAGGAATGTTTTTGATGCAAAAGTATCCATTACACATTTTGTCATGACACTGGTGTGACAAGTAAATGCACCAATGGTCCACCTGTCATCTCTAAATTTACCTCACACTTTGAAACAGAGAACAGTTCTGTCTACTCACACAACAAATGTATTTATTTATCTGATTCATTGGACCTCGCCAATGATGCAATGGGAGCCTTAAACAGATACTAGGATTTAAGATTAGAAGCTGCAAAGTGTAATTTAAGGATATGTCCATTTCTAAGCTGAGTCATACTGTGCTGTGCAGGGAGTGTTTACAAACGTGAAATTCTAGTGGATTTTTTATATCTCTGGAATTCACCAAATGTGTCGTCTAAAAACCTCACTTTAAAAGCTCATGGTTAACATAGCCTCACAAATACTTTTTTAGAAATTGACATTTTCCAGCATTTCTATACTCAGTTACGAGCACACTCTTTACGACTAGAGTGCTTGACTCTTAGAACAGCATGCATTTACACCAAAAACTTCGCACTCTTTGACAGTCGGCCAGTTGGCAAAGCAGTATGATGGCACTAAAACAGTGAAATTGTAAGGACGGAAATAAATTCCTCTCAGTTATGATACAGATGATACTGTCATCAGTAAAGAATTAACCTGAGAAATTATAACCCATCATTTCCAGAGGGTGCACTCCACTAGCTATGTGAGTAGCCTACAACTTTTGACAATAAGGCAAGTCCCCCTCTCAAATCTCCCTCTCTGTCTGTCTGTCTCTCTGTCTCTCTCTCTCTCTCTCTCTCTCTTTCGCTGTCTCTCTCTCTCCCTGCTTCTCAGCCTGCTCGGAGAATCAAGCGACACGGCATCTGATCCACAAACTTGGCAGGCACTCAGGAAATGAAATTTCATATGGGGGTGAGCACGGAGGGGAAAGAGAGAGAGAAAAAAACACCATCAGGGATAATTGAAATGGAAAGCTCTGGGTGGGGAGAGGAATTGAGATGTTGTCGCCTAGTTGTCCCTATCATCGCCCGGGCACGGAGGAAAAGCAATTAAAGAAGCAGGGAGGATGACAGGGGGAGGTGTGGGAGGGTGAGTTTTTGTCGCAATCCGAGCGAGGCAGGACGACTCCCGACCGGGGGGTGGGGGTGCAGGGCTATTAGTAGGGGTGCAGAGTAATTGGGGCTGGAGGTGACAGATTGAAATCATTAACACATTGCGTTTGCTTAAATTTGGTTTTAAGCTTAATGAGCAGACCTGCCTATTCATTTTCTCCGCAAATCAATGTCATTTGGTCGGGTGCTGCGAGAACAGGCCTGGCTTTATTGAATAAACCCATTAGGAAGAGACAACTGATCTTGTGTATGTTTATGGCTATTAAGGATTAAATACATGTGAATGTAGGGCACATTACACTGGGCACGCTACGAGGACCAGCATGTGCGGGACGGCGGAGCGGTGGGCTGCTTTAAGCCTGTTTTCAAGGACATTCTCTGGCATGAAACAATGAGATGAATACTCGTCTTTTTCCTCTTTCTAATGAACGCACGCAGAGATTAAAATGGGCCAACGCTGATTGATGCTGAGAGCTGTGATGGAGAATTAAAAACTTCCTGACAATTTAGGGGGGGGAGGGAGAATCACAAGGGGTGGAGTGGGGTGGGGTGATGTGTGTGTGTGTGTGTGGTGTGTGTGTGTGTCTGTGTGTAAGAGAGAGAAGCAGGAGGCTGCTCGCTTTTAGAGACAATTCATCAATCCCCTTTTTTCCTCCATCCAATAAAGTTGGCCATGCCTCTCTGTGGTACTGGCCTAACAGCCATCGTGGCCTGAATCAGATGGTAGATTACGTTCCACTGAAAAACCCACGGTCCCGGAGGCCCTGAGAGATAGAAAGAGAGAGGGAGCGAGAGCGAGAGAAGGAGGAGGGAACGAAAATGGCTGTGGCCCGGCAGGGGGGCTCATGCTAATGAACAGGTGGTGGGGGAGAGGTAAGGTTAAGCCCGTTTGGGTGGGTGTCTCTGGAACCCCGTGCTGCGCAGACAGATGTGCGCGCGGGCGCTGCGCTCCTCGTCCCCCCCGCACACGCCTGCACTGCCAAGCGAGCAGCCTGTGTTCAAAACGCGCTCATTTATCCCTCTTTGTTCTTTGTTATTTTTGGACCCGGCTTGCAGGCGGCCGAAGGAAAAAAAAAAAGTCACAAATAAATAAATAAATAAACAAACAAACAAAATCAAGTCTCCATCTCTTTATCTTGTTTGTTCTCCTCCGCTCGTATCAGCTACAGAACAATGTTTTGGGTTTTTTTGTTTTTTTGTTGTTTTTTTCAGAGTGTTTCGCACGACACTTGGCTTGTTGGGACGAGAGTGTGAAAACGAGCATGAAGACCCCAGCAAAACTGTCTTTTGTCCGCTTCTTATGAGTTTCCAACGAGTTTTTCCACGTTCCAGCATTGCGCAAAAAACAAAATCAAGAAATAAAAAACAAAAGACTAGCACAGCAGGACTTTCCTGACCCCTTGGATACGAGAAGCCTGAGCTGAAAGTGAGCAACGCTTCTCAGCATTGAGAGCTAGTAAGCTAGTGGCTCAGAGCACTCAGCAGGTGCTTGCACACGTCTATCTAGTCACCCACTCCTTCGTCTCATCTCCATTGTTGAGATTCATCAATCAGACCTCGAAGCTATTGTGGTAAAGTGGTAATTGCCTCAGCAGTGGAAAAAAACCTCTAACTGTCTTGGTCTGATCAGAGCAGCTGAAGGCCGATCTGAGGAGAGTCAGACGTTGAGTCAGGGGAGTGGAAATCACCTGCGCCGCCGCTAGCTGCTCTTTCTGCTTCAGCCCTTACAGCAACACCTGCAGTCACGCTAGGGGAGGAAAAGTCAGTTAACATAGTGAGCAATCGCTGCCTCCCCTTCACATATTAGTCTACCCTTTAGCCCCTTTCAGACAGAAAACTACTCCTGTAGCACTGGTGCTGCCTGTATTGCGGCAGAGCATTGCAGAAAAGGGAGTGACATCAAATGTACTCAGTGGAAGACGGTTTCTTTCGAACCAATAGGTTTAAAAATATAGGTATAAAATATATGTAAAAAAGGAAACTCCAATAAATAATTGCTTAATTAATATTAAGTCTTTTGGATGGTAGAATGGATTCAGTGAGGAAGTTCGTCTTCTAATTATCTAGTCCTCTAATAAGTTCTAGTCTTTTAGAACTAATAAGTTCTCTATTATTACTATTATTATTAGTAGTAGTTGTAGTAGTTGTTGTAATTGTCGTAGTTGTAGTAATATTTGTATTAGTATGATCATTTTAACTTATGTCTAGTCATCATTTTAACTAGTGTAGTTTGGCTTTCAGCCAAATTTGATGCAATGATTTGTTGACTGCTTAGCTACTTCTGCGAGGCTGTCGTAAATGTGTTTTATCACTCTCCCAATTTAGCACACAAACTGTTTCACTGTTTTCAACGTGGAAAAAATAGGCTCATGACTACTCATAAAACCACAAACGACACAAGTGTAGCTTTTATGAGGGTCATGAGTGAGGTTATGAGACAAGTGGTGGTCCTGCTTGGAGGACTGTGGGAGCAGTAGAGGACTGAAGCAGAAGATGAGAACTTCATTCAAAACTTCATTCAAAAGTAGTTTTTGTTACTGTTTTATTTGGTAAATTTGTTTCTCGACCTAGAAACACTAGTAAATTGGAGCGCCAATATTCAATAATAAAGTATATCACGACATTTGAAACACAGTATTATTATTGTTTAAACTTTAACTAATCATTTTTTATTTATACAGCTGCTTTCATCTGTTATTAGTCGGAGCACCTTTACAATTCAGTGTAAGGGACACAGTGATGTCCTTTCATTCTCAAGACGCAACCTAGAGTGCAAAGGGTTCAACATCTGGACCACAAACAAAAACCAAAGACTTAATGCGTATTATGACCGTCAGAAACAACAGCAGTCCAGAAATGAATGAGGCCTGCTGAGTTATATGACAGAAATGTATAATGGCCAACGTACTATTCTCATTAGTAAAAATTCATGTAATTAAAAATGACTTCATAACACAACATGAATTATTTCATGTGTAGTGTTTTGGAATTTATATATATGTATACATGCATATCGTAAGTCATGCTAAATCATATTTGGCAATTAGCATGATGTATTTTTGCCTACAGGTCAAAAGGTGAAATGCAACCGCTACACACATACCCAACCAATAATTGCTCAAAAATCATTCTCTAGCTTTTGTCAAAAATCTGATTCAGTCTAAAGATATGGGTAGCCATGTGGTGTTCAGTCACAGGACAAATGTCATCCAGAATGTCATCCTCTTACAGGGCGATGTTCCAGACTGGACTTTAGGAACTGGTCTTTCTGGTTCCTGGATCATCTTTCTCAGCCCAGTATACTGAGCTACTAACAGTACAGGTGGGGGGTTTCACCAGTTTCACTCTGGACCAAAACTGAAACAGCCCACCTCTTCCCGCAACAAGCTGAGCAAATGACAGCTCGTGCTCATGCCACACAATAATAAACTCTTTGCACAAAAAATGACAGGAAAAAAAACTGCTCCAATTTTTTTTTTGGCTAGCTCAACCGAGGCTGGAGGTCAGTGGGGATTTTGGGGATTTTTTTTCTTTTTTCAGAGCTGCCGCCTGACGCCCACTCGACGTGGCCGTCCTTTTGAGCGAGGCGGCTCGGCCACCTGCTTGCATTGTGGCCGGCAGCTTTGGAGCGCAGCAGGGGGGCCTGTGGGGACGGCCGAGCCGGCAACATGTTCCGGCGAGTTTGTTTGGAAACGGGAGGGCCGGGCCAGAGCGCCGCTCGGGAGGAGGACGGAGCCAAGCACAGCTGACAGACACACACGCCCACTCTCGCACTCGCGATCGCTCGCTCGCTGCCGCCTGCCTCCTCCGTTTCTGCACACACGCTTCTCCTTTCCACCCAGCCAACGCCCTCCCCCTCCCCCCGCATCCGCTCCCCTCCTCCTCCTCCCGGCAGGGGTCTGAAATCACAGCTTAATTGGCCATTCTTTCGTGGACGACCGTCGTGGCTTGGCATTTGGGCCCCACAGGTGTGATGTCATCACTAATCACAGGATGGCAGGTGAAGCTTTACGTCCTCATTAACTACTCTAAACACTTTGCCAAAACTGAGAGGAGAAACAGGGAAAAAATGTTTAAAACTCAAAGTAATCAAATAGTATACAATAAAGGACCCAAATGCCACAACACAGAACAATATCAGCCTCATCATTCCAGGGGTACAGAAGCTCGTGGCCTCTGAGGTGGTCAAGCAGTTTGAGAGGATGGCATTGGCCAATGAAGGGGTCGGTTTATGATATTTGTTTGGTTTTATTGTTTTAAAGGAAAGTGGACCCTCATACTCATGCTTGAATACACCACACCACAGCACAGTGAACAATGCGAAATTCTTTCTCTGCATTTAACCCATTCACTAAGTGAAGCAGTGGGCAGCCAGGAACACAGTGGCCAGGGAGCAGAGTGTGGGGACAGATATCTGTCTTAAGGGTTCCTCAGTGATGACACAAGCTGGGTTGGGATTTGAACCCACAACCTTCTGATTCAGGGCCAACACCCTAACTACTAGGCCACCAGCCAACAGTCAACTTATTTTTTAAAGAATCATTTTCCTACGCTTTATCCCTTAATATTAATACATTAATCCAGCAGCCCCCAACCTTTTTTGCGCCACGGACCAGTTTCATGTAAAACAATGTTGTATAGATACAACTAAAACACAGAGCGTTTGTTTTTACTCATTTTTGCTAGCTTGTAGGCTACATTTTTAATGTACCATATTACGTGACCGAGACAAGCGTTAATTTTTTTTCAAAATAAAAGATCTTTCAGACTCTGATAATCAATAAAATATTTTTTTCTTTCTGTGCGCCCGAGTAACAAATGACTCACGGGCCAAAACCGGCCCAGTGGTTGGGGTCCTCTGCATGAATTAGTCTGTTTCCATCCCTGTGCCTTTAAAACGGTTTTATATTATATGTATGTATGACCTTTGATCTAAATGACTGCACTGTATTGTGCCTCATTCACGCAGAACCCTGGACTAAAACAGCCCTTATGAACTTCAGTGTGAATGGGTGGAGCTAAAGTGCTGTAGGCTAAATAGGTGGATATATAATTTTTTTGGTTTTTGTGACATCACAAATGCAGTATATTTAAATGTGTTCTGTTTTTGCAGCTAAATTCACCTCAATGGACCATACAGACAGTGGAGTGAATGGTAAACAATGTTCATTAACCTTTTTTATAGAAAAACATCACTCTTGGAACGTAACCTTTTATGCAATTTTTGTTTCCAATGCCTGGTGTTTTTTCCAGGATGAACAGACCAATAGAAATGAGCCAAACGTTTGTTCTATCTTCTGTAAAGTTACGTATTGGAGATACAAATGTAGTTGCAATGTTTTCACAGCTCACAGGTTGTTTGTCATGTAATGTTCAAAGTTTAGAAGCCATAAGTCCAAGCCACTGCAACCTTGTAATTAGAGATGGCACAGATCCAGTAGCAGGTATTGGTACTGTTTAATATCAGCACAAAATGTTGGACTGGATGTCAGAAGGAAAAACAATAACAGCACTTGCTCACGTTGTGGGATGTTATTTAGCTGTGTTTTTTTCCTGCAAGGTAGTAGAGTGTTTGAGTAGTTTGAAACTTTTAGATGCCTGTCCATATCCTACATTTCTCTTGTATTTGATTTTTCCCAGGAATTTGAAAAGTCCAGCTTGACTAGATCTGCACCAGTCAGCTGCAATGGGTATTTTAAATGGAAACATCTAGGAACAACAACAGCTCAACCACAAAGCATTCAATCATTCAAACTCACAAAGCAGGTCCACTAAAGCATGTTGCATCACTCACTACAAGGTTACAAACTGCTTCCAGAAGCAGCATCAGCACAAGAACTTTATATTGAGAGCTTTGTGAAATGCTGCACACAAGGGACATATCACTATCTGTCAGTCTGATAGATTCATTTAGGTTTGGAGGACGGCAAGAGAACACTATCGACTGAAATGTACAGTGTCGACAGTCATTTTTGGTGGAGGAGGGATAATGGTCTGGGACAGTTCTTCAGGGTCTGGGCCCCTTAATTCCAGTCAAATGTAATGTTAATGCTACAGCTTTTAGACAATTACACAGGTCAACATCAGAGATAAGTTTATTAGTTTTGTAGTGTTTTTCATGCTGATTTCAAATCTGTGTTTAGTTTTTGTGATGAAGCTAGTTATATATTGCATGATAGTTGGTATAATTAGCAGATAATAATCATATCCTAAGCGTTTTTGAAGAAACAGTGGTAGCTGACTGACACTGATCATTATATCTATGCCACAGTGTGCGTCTATCTGACTTCACACTGAAAATATTGAAACAATTATTTGATTGGTGCCTGTGGTTTAATAAAAAACACATGCAAGTCGATTGCAAATCTAATATTACTCATAATTCAAAAAGTTGATGTGACCGAAAAAAACTGAAAGCAGCATGAAAAACTGGTTTAGAAAAGTGTGTTGTGATTTTTGATGAATACAAAAAAAAAAAATTGTTGACCTGTGTTATATGCTTCAAACGTGAAGGCCCTTTCGAGTTCCTGCATGACTGAGCTTCTGGCTCCAAATGAATGTCCAATAAGACATGGTTTAAGGAGTTTGATGCAAAGGATCTCCAGTGGCTGTACAGAGCCCTGACCTCAGTCTAACCTAACACCCCTGGGATCAACTGGAAAGTCAGCTGTGAACGAGGCCTTCACAAGCAACATAAGTGCCCAACCTCACAAATCTCTATTATTCCATAAATTCCAAAAAATGCTCTACGAATTCCAAAAGACACACTCCAAAATTTTCTGAAATCATTCATTTATTATCTGTAACTGCTTAATCTTTACCACGGTCCATATATATATATATATATAAAACCAGCGGTTTAGGTCCGGCCATCCTGATGAAGCTATATGGAGTGTTTAAGCCCAGACAGGTCATTTACATATCTCAGTCTAAAAGGCACAGTAGCAATCTGTTTCATTTTAGTTAACAAAGAGAGGATATTTATTAATGAATAAAATCACACAACAAAATTAAAATGAAATACTACGGATAATATTATGTACCATTTCAAATCACCTCAGTGTTGTAGGCGTCAGGGGCAGCTCACCTGAATGAGTCCTTCCCTTCCCTGTAGTCTCATTTAGACTTGTTTATATATCACTATGCTACCCTCCAAGGTGCAACTAAGGGAACAGCAGGACCACATGCCGAAGAGCAGCTCTCAGGAGCTACAATGGCACACAATTACTTCCAGAGGTAATGGGTCTCATTTTGATAATTCATGATATACACGCAAGCCCATTTAATGACCAAGGACCTGGGGAATCCTTCTGTTTTTTTTTTTTTTTGGATGTTCACTAATTTACTAACCTGCTGTCCACAATTCTTTTGTTCAAGCACAACACTGAGTAAATACTGTACTTGTTCCCCTTTTTTACTGCATATATCTATAATTTTCTACAAGTGTACACTTGTTACAGTCGGAGTGTCACTTTGTTGTTGCAAAACAGGAGCTGAACGAGAATGAAAGCAAAGAGATTGTCATACGGTGAATAGCGACATTATGCTCACGTCAGATCTCCAGGCACACTGTGACCTTGAAACTAAAACTTTCCATGCTGCATTACACAACATATGGCAATGATAACACTCCATCGTGCTTCAAATGTCAGCTCTGATGGCCTGCTGATAGTCATTCAGGGATGTTGGTATGGTTTATTCATGAAACATCCATCTCTCGTGTCATTTTGGGCATTTGTTATTGTTGCCAGTGCCATTAGCGCAGAAGGTGACACGACCAGTAGCTAGTTTTTAAATGCCAACGAGTTTGACCGGGTCCAGAGGCGGGTTGGTTTCTCCTTAGCCGACAGAAGAGGGACCAACAGCACAGCACAGACTCAAAACAGACAAATGAAAGCTTCCATCAGCAGTAGCGCTTCGCCCGTTGCGTCGCTGCAAGAGGAGCCATGCGGGCTCGCACATGATCTCACACCAACACACTCACACGTTGACATGACTTCAGCATTTTCAGTGTCAACAAGAGGTATATTGAGGATGGCGGTCTGTGGGTCGGCGAGGTGACAAAGTCATTGAGAGAGAGAGAGAAAGAGAGAGAGAGAGAGAGAGGGACCACAGGGGGAAAACACCTGGGCAGCAGAGGCACGGGCCAGAGCAGATGAAAGCGTGTTGGAGCAGCTTTTTGATAGCCCTCTTCAAAGCCCTAACAAGAGAGAAAGAGAAATTCTCCCGGAAGACTGCGCTCACCTGCTATATCTGGCACAGCAGGCTTCCGGAGCGCGCTGCACCACCGCGCAACTTTTGCTTTTATCAGCCCTTCCTCTTCCTCCACTTTTTCTTTCTTTTCATTCCTCTGCAGTCAGGGAAATCACCTTTTTTTTCTACTTCTTTCAAACAAAGGCAGCCAAACGTTGCAGAACTTCAGGTATATGATGAAGCCAAGTTGTTTCCAGTGCAAGGTTGAGAAGGACGTGTTTTTTTTTTTTTTAGTCACACAGTAAAAGAAGTGTCTAACTTCTGACATTTACAACCCACAAAAAAAAACACGTAATGTCTCATCATGCAAATACTGCATTTTGGCAGGCTGTGATCTACAAAAAAAAGCCCTGAATGACTCTGGGCTTGCCACCTGTCCTGGAGTTTTAGCTCTGCATACAGGAAAAAAAACTAATTCCATTACTGGTCAGAAAAAAAGATCTTGTAATCTAGGCATTTTCATATGCTGTTTTGATTTCTTTTTAGTTTCAAGTGCTTCAGGTACCTTTTACCCAGTCAGACTTCTTCTATTCAAAGGATACGCTTGCCTAAATGTTACAGCTGTTTAAAAGTTGGGCCCTATCATCAGGAGGTCACAGGCTGAAATCCTGGAGATGCCATAGCCTTGCTTGTCAGAAAGAACCAAAGAGCCCAACTTCATTCTCCCTATGTGGGTTGGAAGGCCCTCCCTCTCCCGCATCACTCAGAGTGATGCTAGTAGCGATGCTAGCTGATGTTAAAGAACTGGCGGTTAGTAATCTCCTCCAAGTGTGTTGAGTTGTCCAATGCTGCTGCATTAATGACAGCTTCACATAGAAGGTTCATTTACTAGCTTTCCCTCTCCCAGTAGTGGAAACAATGTTCGTGAGTGAGACTTGGCTAGTAGGTGGCTTCATCAGAGTGTGTCATTAGTTATCTATTAATTAAATGTAAGCATTACCACTAGAGTTCCCTATGGTGAATAGGGCAATTGGGGCATTAAGATGGGAAATGAAACACAATGACACACAATTACACATACACACTTACACACACACACACATACACTAGTTATGAAAAAGGAAGCTAAATAGCTAATGTTACTGCTAGGAAGGAAGCTAAATATGACATCTGTATCCATTAGCCTGTACATCAGTAGGTCAGTCAGGTCTTATTTATCATGTTAGTGGAATTTCAATGGTTGTATGATATATTTGTTTAATGCATGCTGGGTAATGTAGTAAAACAACACTGATGGACGAAAACATACAAAATCTTTAACTCTGTCAAACCCATGACCCTGAAGGATACTATTCTGAACCCTGAAATATTACATAACTGAACAAATAACATAATAAATCCACATTTAAGACAGAAATACCTTTTTAAGGAATCATCCACTTAATGGTTCTTTAGGGAAATACAAGTAGTCTCTCTGTGGCAGAGCTTCAAAGAATGAACCCTTAAGTAGACGTACAGACTTTGGATTTGCATTTTGCAGAAGGGGATCTTATAATTAATGTGTTTTTCAGATTCATTGCCACAATCCTTCACTGGCATTCTTCAAATCTAATACAGACACCCAAGAAGTTAGATGTGCCGGGGTGAATAGTCACTTGTCTAATGGGCATGTGTGGAATATTAGTGTGTTTATTAGAGAAGGAACATTGGTGTTGCCTTCTATCTGCGGTGGAGAAGAGAACATCCTAGATCCCCTGACTAACAATATTTATGCACCAGCACGGCGACACTGGTAATCAATCATTAATATTCACACATCCGTATCTCATACAGACTAGCGAACACTCACGCGCGCACACTCACAAGCATTCAAGTCACATAAACTTGCAATGCCCTGATGCTCTCACTGACATTCAGCTGTCCCCAGTGCACCTATGGGAGACATATTCACAATGTGTTCATGGAGATAAACAGCCAAATGTGCATTCACTCTCACATTCCCCTTCCAACAAGCTACAGTCCACGAAAGAAAAAATTCTGGTCATAAATCTGGATGAAGACCGTCCTAGCTGTGTAGGACACAATTCATCAATTAACTTTTGAAATATACCTTTTTCAGTTTTATTTTTCCAGATCGTAGCTCACTGGAATAAATTCTGTTGACAGCATGGGTTCTAAACTTTTAATAAACATCACATTTGTGTTTGTAAGTAGAAATACCTAAATTATTATTTAATTTTGATGAAAAAAAAAGAAAAACCATTCTTTGTATCTTTGCCTTTTCTTTAACCCTGCTACGTAACACTGATTAAAACATGTCTTGACTGTCATGTCAGATTATGTCCATTAATATAATGTCATGTTAATGTAGTGTCATGTTACCATTACCAGTAAATTACCATTATCAGAATGGTGCAAGAACACAGTATCACAGATTGCCAGTCAAAATGTCCATGGTGAGCCCTGTCCACAAACAAAAGTGTCAACAATGGGCATATGAGCATCAGAACCGGACCACGGAGCAATGGAACAAGGTCTGATCTTCTTTTCTTTTACATCTTGCGGATGGCCGGATGAGTGTGCATCGCTTACCTGGGGAAGAAATGGTGCCAGGATGTTCTATAGTAAGAAGGCGGGACAGCAGAGGAAATGCTCTGGGTGGTGTTCTGCTGGGAAACTCTGTATGCAGTCATTTATGTAGATGTTACTTTGACATATTCCACCTAAACGCTATTGTAGACCAAATACAATCCTTCATGATATCGTATTCTCTAATGATAATGGCCTCTTTCAGCAAAATAATGCACCTGCCGCACTGAAAAAGTTATGATTATTGGTGCCAAATATACCATAGTAAAAGTTTTAGAGGTGTGCTGTCTTGTGGAGTCTACACTTCAGCAGGTCAGAGCCATTTTAGCAGCACAAGGGGGACCTACAAAATAAAGTATAGTCACGGGTGAACACACCACAGCACACAGTGTGAACAATGTGAAATTCTTTCTCTGCATTTAACCCATTCACCAAGTGAAGCAGGGGCTGCCACCAACGAGGGGCGTCCGGGGAGCATTGTGTGGGGACGGTACCTTGCAAAAGGGAACATCAGTGATGTCAGCAGCAGTCCTAGGATTTGAACCCACAACCTTCTGATCACAGGGACAAAGCCCTAGCCACCAGGCCACCCATCTGTATTAGGTAGATGATTTGAATGTTACGGCTTATTGGTATAGACATCATTACTGTCTATCAGTTATGTGATACAATTAATAGTACTTGTTTTATTGACAATATATTACAATGGCTATGGTTGTGGCTTGGTTATGTCAGTGTTATATAACATGGTTCAGATAAAGCTACCAAATCGAGTCCCAAAAAGAATGAAAATGTGATTTTGTTTGTGATTATGAAGGTAATTCATTATGTAATGAATAATGTGTTTATTTTCATGGTATGTAAATTTAAATTGGAAAGCAACACTACAGTAATAATTTCTGACTATGGGTTAATCCTGTGGGGTTTTGAGAGTTAAATTCAGACTAATTTCTTTGTTTCTCGTAAGTGATGAAGATTTGATGCGGGGTTGGGAGTTAACGTGTTATTGCCTTTTTTTTTCCAGAAGCCTGTTAGGCGAGCCAATTATTGCACAATTGTACTTTTTTATTGTTCCCAGCTGCTGAAATGATTACTAAATGTCAGTAAGATGCAACACTTCCTGTGAAATTACTGACAGTAATCACTTCTCCTCCCAGCGCCGCACTCCCTAATATGAATACACTGCCGAGGCAGTCCGCCTTGATGCTTTACGCCTGGCCTTCTTCATCTTCTTTATTGAATTCTTCTTCCTCCAAACCCAATCACGGTAAACACGTGCACTGCATCACTCCCTCATTGAGTGACTGCACCTCCTGGCATGTTTGGTAATAATGTGTTGCTGCATTGCATTTCTCTATGGAGGGACCCTTGATCACTAAGAGTTTGGGAGCTGAGGTTCGGTTACTGCCTCGTGGGAACAAGTGCCCACACTTTCATCTCATCTTCCCTCCATTTCTTTTTCTTCACTTCTTCAAAAGTTGTTAAAAGCTAATTTGTGGGTTGTTGTCAGTGCCTATAAACAGTCACAGAATACACTGTACAAAGTGGAACAAGGATGAAGTGTTTTTGAGGTTTGGACTAATGTACAATATTGCTTGTTGATTTAAAGTCAAACTTTGCATTGCATTGTTTCATTCAAAGCATTTCTTTGTGTTAAATTAAACCAAGTTAAATTGCTTTTTGCCACATGAATTGACTCCTTGAGGATGAACTGACAACCCCTTTTGTACAGTGTAAGCAAAAGTTGATGAATGTAATGGACATACACGGAACTGTGAACTGATTCTACTGTGAACGCATATCATTTAGAAAGAGGTCATACATTTTCTTCATATTTCATAAAATCAATGAGGTCATAAATTTTCTTCATAGTTCATAAAATCAACGGTCCAAGGTTGATTAGTTTTAATCTTCTGAATCAGTTTCTGGGTTAGATTTGGAAGGACTGATGGTGACACTGACGTGCTTAAACAGCTTGAACAGTGCTGCTAACCCTGGTACACTCATCCTGGCCCAAAACGTTAAAGTTCAGCAACTATATCAGTGTCACTGCTGTACTGAGAACAGTCCACCACCCAAATAATCTCTGGTCTTATGGTTCTTTGGAGTGATGCCATTGATGGACAGGGTTGAGAGAGACTGTGCAGCAACAGATGGGCTACAGTCAATAAATGTGAATCTACAAAGAGCATGTATGTGACAGGTTTTTATGATAAAGAGGCCAATATGTGTAGCAACCTAATAATATGGCAATTCTCTGTATAAACAGCTACAAGTAAAAGAGAGATGCTTATAGGTTTAATTTAGGCAGGAAAAAGGAAGATATTAGAGCACCAAAGAGATGTTATGGTGTTCAAGCAGAGCTCCTCCGAACTCTAATTGATAGTCAGGAAAAATTTCTCCCCGCAGGTGTGTCCATGGAAAGCCTCAGGCCTTAATGCACGGCCATGCGTGTTGCAGGCATTGCAAACACAACTATTTGCGTTAAATTAATTCAATTAAAGCTGACACATTGACAAACACCCCAAAGGCTCTTAGATAGAAGCTGTTTACACAGTGCAAGAAATAAGTTGTCTTATGAGAGGCACAGCTGCCACTTACCAGGAAACCAAACATGAAAACACGCACACACTCACACAACCTCTGTGAAAGGTTGAGGAGTGTGTAGTGAGGGCTCGATACACAAACAAACATTCCAGCGTTTTTGCGCCTGCTACCTTGTTAGTCTTGGTGATTATTAAAAAGCTGGCGGGCTGTTTGATCTGCAGAACAGATAACACTCTTGCCATCTTTCTCTCCCCGTTTCACGCCCACATGTGTGGCATAAAGAGAATTATTCATTGTTTTTCACCAAGCAACAAAAGTGTGCCAGCTCAAAGAGCATCTGCCTTCCCAGTTAATTTACTGTTCGTCGGGATCCAAATTCATTGATGATTTGGGGTTGATTCATGTAATCTGCTTGCTGTGCCAGCTTTGCAATGTATTCTTTAAGAAGAAACATATAATAATAATAACAATAATAATAATAACGATATAATGCTAAAATACTATTAAAGCATGATCTGTTTATTATAAGACCAGACGCACAGGAAAGATCATCGAGCGTCTAGCAGCCTTTACAGCGTAAAAGCAGTGGGTTTGGAGTTCTTGTTGAATCACTTGTTTTTAGGAACGAAAAGATCCATCTGCCTGTTTTGTGGAATATGTTTCTGGGAAATATCCTGGCACATCACACTATTTTCCTCTTAAACCCATCAACAGCTCTGAGCAACCTCTGAGGCTCCTTTCCTTTTTTGCCTCTACTTATATTACACGGAATTCTAGATTGTTTGTGAGCTTGCACATGCGACAGAGTGCCTGTGTGTGTGTGTGTGTGTGTGTACATATATTGTTACTATTGTAATAAAAGCTTAGATCTGTGCAAAATAGTAACTTCATAGAAAATGTAAAAAAAAAGCTGAATTCATTACATTCATTTTACTGCACACAATTTTGGAAAACTTCTATGGGTCCATATATGTTGGGCCTATACAGTACATTTCTATTGGTGTGTTCACACACAATGTAGTATTGCAGCTGCTTTCATTACTCAAAACTTCACCCAAAAGTCTCACCCAGTAAAAGCACTGTGGAACTTTAGAATAAATGCAAAAAAACACAAATAGAGAAAAGTTATTATTAAAACACAGGTTTCGCTCCTGACTTGTCCAGCCATTCTACAACGTTTTAAATATTCAGCAGCACCTGACTTAATGTTAATGAAAGATTTGTCATATTATCTAAGAATGAAGGCCAGTTATCATTTGAAAACATCAACTAAGGTTCACATTGTGTGAAAGTGATGACAACTGTGATAAAGAAGCGAAATTGTCCAAAATGACTTCTCTTAACAGTGATTACTGTTTTTTTCCAACTGAAGATATGATGAGAAAAACATTATTACCACTTCTAGATGAAGCGAATAACAGTGTCTCATTACGACTTCATATGTAAATGTTTGGGATAGTCAGTTCTCATAGTCAACATGTTGGATGTGAGAGAAATGAGCAGACATAAAGACCTGAGAGTCTTTGACAATGGCCAAATCATTGTGGCCAGACGACTGGGTCACGGCGTGTCAGACACAGGAGGCCTGTGGGGTGTTCCTGGTCAGCAGTGGTGAGTAATGACCCACTATTGGGACAAACCATGAACCAGCGACAGGGTCTTGGGCTCATTATTTGGCGAAGACAACAAAGCCTGTCCCTTCTGGTCCAAACTGACAGTGGGACTACTGTAGCAGAATTCACTGAAACATTTGATGCTGGTTACAGAAGGAATGTGTCACAACACACAGTGCTGAGTATGAGAGAGAGACAGATAGATATATAGATAGAGATAGATGTGCGTGTGTATGTGTGTTAGTGTTTGTACTGTAATTCTATGTGTAGGTGTAATATAGTCAAAACCTTAAAGGTTTGAATTTTTTTCTGTGTTTGTATTTTGCATTGATAAAAATAATTAAAACTGTGTATTTTCAGGTTCGTCCTCTGAGACAGAGGGGGACATCCCAGCATGAACCTTCCCAAAAATACACCTGTTGCCCTGCTCTGACTCACCCATCTCACACCGCATCTTATTAACAACATGTCAGAGCAGAAGGGGATTTCCTGTGTGTAACAAAAACCTAAGACCAGTCTAAATGCTTGATTTAGGAGCAAGCAGATTCATCTAAAAATAAAGCTCATGTTGCTCCACTCTCTGCTTTATTACAGGTCCCTGAGTCAATTTCTCATGTTTTAAACTTAAGACTTAACTGTCGCAGACTAAACAAAAGTCAAAGACTACTGTCAGTTTTAAAATACTACAATTTTTTGTGTAGTCTTAAGTTTAACCTGGGTCTGGGAGCCTTTAATTATTATTTATTTTAGCATTTTAGTAAAAGAACTAGTACAATAAACTCAAAGCTATTGATAAATACACCTGGATCAGTCAACGTTTCAACAGGTTAACAAACTCTGTCATTTTAAAAAATCAATAATATCATGTTTATATGACTTAAATTTAAGTACAGATAAAGTAGCTGCTCAAACAGATTCTCTAACAGTTTACATAACAGAATGAATAAAGCATGACATGACAAGAACAAAAGAACGGCTTTCTAGACTGGAAACTATGGCATGTTATGCAAGACGAGTTGATGATAGGAAGAAAAGTGCTCTTCTTTAGAAAGATGGCAGAGATAAGAACAGGAACAGTAGAAACAATGTGGAGGACTTCGTTTTTTTTTCTGTTAATAACTGTAACCTAACGCCAGTTTGATATTTTGACAAGATGATGACAAATGGCAGGAATATTTACACAGCTCTGTTGGAGGTTTCACACTGCCAGTCAGTGTGGTATGTAGTGTGTGCAGATTTTATGGTTAAGTTTTGTTATTGCTGGTTGTTTGTTTGTTTGCCATCTAAACATCAGACTCCTCAAAAGTGAATGATATATACACTACCAGTCAAAAGTTTGGACACACCTTCTCATTCAACAGTTTCCTTTGTTTTTATTATTGCCTGCATTGTAGATTAATATTGAAAACATCACCTATTGCTCTGATGACAGCTTTGCACACTCTTGCCATTTTTTCAATCAG
>JBBPCY010000001.1:42534383-42544834 GCA_037974405.1 Brachyalestes nurse
ACTTTTGTCTCTTTGTACTTTGTGGTCTCAGTGCTCACAGAGACACCCTTCCACACACACACACACACACACACACAAATGCCTAACAGACACACAGGCCATGTCAAAATGTTATAAACACACTCTCGCTTCATTTTCTCAGACAGACCAGTTTTGTACTTCAGGTTTCTTTAACTCTCTGTTTCCGTCTCTCGGCTCTGCAGTGCTGCAGCTTTTCCTTACAATCTGTCAAAGCGCATCGCAGGCCAATCACCCTCTCCTCAAATTCCTTCATAGCTACTGTTGCTAGCTCAGACAAACTAAATAGAAAAAAACTCAAAAGAATAACCTTAGGTATATTATGTAATCGCACACACACACACACACACACACTGTATTTATACAGACTCACATACATACATAATTATACAAACATACACAAACACACACAAAGTACACATACATACATATACATCTATACACACACACACACACACACACACACACACATATATATATATACATATATTTATATATATACACACACACACACATACACATTATATTTAATATATAAAAAGATAAACATTTCATTTTTGTGATGTTGGCTGCTGACTGTAAATTCCTAAGCCACATTTTTTTTTAAACACGCTCCTATCTCTTTTCTCTTGTATTTTATTTTATAAATGTCTTCTGACATTGACTTCTGACATCCATGTGGGTTCTTGCACCAAAAAATGTATTTCAAAATTATTATGTCCCTTCTCCGATTCTCCCTGACTTTCCAAGGTGTTCCTAATTCGAAATGTTTGTGTGGGTTTGAGAACCAAAAACGCAGTTCATAGTTCATTCTTTAACCATTTTCCAAACTCTGTTTATCCCCCAGAAAAAAACAGTCTGTTCTGTTATTCTGCATTACTGATATATGTAAATGAGCTCTGTTCTGATTGGCTGCCCTCATTCAAATGCAGTCTTGGTAGAAACACCTAATTAGTGTAACCTAATAAGCATAATAACCAAATAATAAATGCTGTAGGTTGAATACAAAGAGATACAAAAGTCTTGAGCCTCCCCTCATTTCTTTATATGTTCCTTCCAAAGATGCAAACTTTCTTGTATTTTAACTGTATTCAGAGGAATTCAGAGGAATGTTTTTTGTTTATTAAGCCGCACTGTGAAAGTCCTGAAACAGTGAAGAAACAGGTGCAGATGATTCCAGATGATCAGGCGGTTATCAGTATACTGGTGGTGCTGAATGCTGATTGGTTGGAACACCTTTATCTAGGCACTTTGTTTTTTCTTTACCTTTGCAGTAAAATATTTGTTTCCATTTCTTACATTTAAACTTCTCAATATGCCAAAGACAAGACAGTTTGACAGACAGAAAATAGCATTTTTTGCACCACAAGGGGATTCAAAGCAAATATAAAGTAATGAGGGAGGCTCAAGGCTTTTGCACACTACTGTTCGTACATGCATTGTTTTTATAGCATCGCAATAATACTTAGTTTGATAAAGACCTCCTGTGATAAAGTTACCTCCCCCAGTAGAACTAGTCCCAAATGTCTGTTAGACCTGCTGGACTTTATTGGACCGTCCCACTGAAAAAGTGTTCTGTACTTTTTCACCCAGAAATGAGACTTTTTGAAGGTCCCTCTCGATTTCTTATCCTTCGCAATATTTGTTCAGTGGCTCATTTTCTCTCCATCAGTTCCTGGTTTGAGCCCAAAACAATACAAGGAAAAAAGAGATTAAAAATGTCTTGGAGTGATTCATGTGATTTGCAGCTTCACTGCCCTGATTTATTTACTGAAACACTCCTGTGTGTTCAACTCTCTCTCACATACACCCAGACCACCCCAACACACACGCACACACACACACACACACACACTGATGAAGGCAAACACACATATGCTTAGACAAACAGGCATGCATGCACACATACGCACATGTGTGTGTATGAACATACATATGTGTATATGAACACACACACACACACAGAGTTAGACAAACAGCAAACAACAAACATGTATACATACACACATTTAGACAAACAATAAACATGCGCACACACACACACACACCACACATACACACAAACACAATTTCTATTTCTGCTTTATTTTGACTCCCTTGTGCTGTTTCAAATGGAATCAAGTAGCATTAGCCCAAAATCCAATTACAGCGAAATCCAAAATCGCCTCAATCTCAATTTCGGGGACACGTCCTCTCCGTCAAATTGGAGAGGCTGATCCTGTTACGGCCGGCTGCACTGTGCCTCGTTCACAATCCTGTTTACTGCGCCTCATCCCGCCTGTCTTACACCGCCGGCTGAAAGAGCCATGATGCAGGTGATCAAAGAGAAGCCTGCAGCCACGGCACCGCTGCCTTCGGCACGAGATGCTGGCCCGAGACACGAGCTGCTGACCCGGAGCAGGCCAGGGGTAGGGCTCATATTATTCTCTCATTTCATAGGTTAGCTAAAGGCTAATGCTACAATGGATGTCAGCTTGCTAATTTTAGCTAAAAGACATGGTTTGGTGAAACCATGGAAATGGGTGTAGAATATCCATGGAAAAGGGCTTGGCGTAACCATGGAAACTGATATAGTGTAACCATGGAAATTGAAGTAGAATAACCATGGAAATGACTGTAGTGTAACCATGGAAATGGGTATAGCATAACCATGGAAACTGATGTAATATAACTGTGGCAATGGGTGTAGAATAACACGGAAATTAATGTAATGTAACCATGGAAACTGGTGTAGTTTAATTACAAAAACTGACATTGTATAGTGTAAACACATATAGTGTAACCATAGAAATGGGTGTGGCAGAACTATTAAAACTGGTGGAGTGAAGCCTGGAAATGAATGTAGATTGACTATGGAAATGAGTGTAGCACAACTATGAAAACAGGTGTAACTAAGGTTTTGTATCAATAGTATCTATTTAATAATTAAGTTAGAGTGGTCCCTGAGCTAAACTGTAAGGGTCTGAGATGAATGGAGCCAAAAGTTATAAAACTAATTTAATTATAATTAATTAAATAATTATTTGTAGTATAGCCTGAATGTATGACAAGACCACAGCGACTCTGGAGTGCGTTTTTGCAGGGATTCTGAACAACTGAGAAACGAGTGTGAAACAGGATTAAACAATGGAAGGCAGGACAGAGAAAGAGAAAGAGACGGAAAGAGAGAGTGAGAGAGAGAAAAAGGAAAGAGAAAGAGAGAGAGAGAGAGAGAGAGAGAGAAAGGAAAGAGAAAGAGAGAGAGAGAGAGAGAGAGGGAAAGGAAAGAAAAAGAGAGAGAGAGAGAGATGGAAAGGAAAGAAAAAGAGAGAGAGAGGGAGAGAGAAGAGAGAGGAAGGGAGACAGAGAAGGGAAAGAAAGAGAGAAAGAGGGAATATTAGGGTCGGGGGATGATGGAGGGTGGCGGCAGTGTGAGAGGAGTGTGAGATAGTGATGATGGCTCAGGGCAGGGTGTGTGTGTGTGTGTGTGTGTGCACGTGTGTGTGAGATACACACAGAGCAGTCTTGATTTAACAGAATGCAGAAGGAAGGACAGAAGGAAGAGGAGAGAGAGAGAAATGAGATGGAGAGGTTCAGGCTGGACCGCGGCTTTGGCTGTTTTCCCAAAGCAATCACTGGTTCAGAATGTTAAAATGATTCCGGCCAGCAAAATGAGACCCATTTCAGTGTGTGTGTGTGTTTGTGTGTGTGTGTGTGTGTGTGTGTGTGTGTGTGTCAGAGATGTTCACAAGTCATTTTTACCAAGTCCAAGTCAAGTCTCAAGTCTTTGTAGTCAAGTCTCAAGTCTTTGAGTGGCAATGTTTACAAATGGCGACTGTAAATGTGGGGTTTTTGAGCTGTAAATGTCAGGACGAATCGGCGGTGGCGGGGGGCGTGACTTTTTGGGGGCGGGGCTTGGTTACGGGCACCAGTGAGGCAGCTCCTTGCCAAAACCATAACACAAGACGTGCTGATAGGAGCTCGAAGAGAACAGAAAATGGAGTGGCGTGTTCAGGTTTTAGATTTAAGATGTGCAAAATAAAACGTTTTAGACCCTAAAACATTAGTATGAGTTATTCATCACTACATCATCTGTGCTTGGATGCCCATCTGCGCCTATGCTGGACTAAAGTAATGGGACACTGCGGCGAGGTGAACCGTTTTCGGGGGTTATTATGACAAACGTTGGAAGGAATGCGAGATATGAATAAATAATTCCATGAAATAAACATTGTTTACGAGTTATGACTCGCGAGTCACAACACCGAGTCAAGTCTCAGGTCTTTGAGGGCAAGTCTAAAGTGAAGTCACAAGTCTTTGTGCGACTTAAGTGCGACTCCAGTCCGAGTCTCAGACTCGAGTCCTCATCTCTGGTGTGTGTGTGTGTATGTGTGTGTGTATGTACAGCCTGTTTAATTCTAGGGGATCAAGAGAGGCTGAATTCTGGCTATCTTGGTAGATATATAGAGAGGCTAAATTCTGGTAGATGAACCAACACAAACATTATTTGTGGACATCAGGGAGATGAAAAATAAGGGACTTGCAGGATCTGACACAACACACACAGACACAACACACACACAACAGCACGGCCTTCTGCCTCAGCAGATCTGGTGAAAGTCAAACACCTGCAACCACAACAGCTACCCCCTACCTCTTTCTCCACACCCCCTTCACTCCCCTTCACCCATGGGGCCTCCAGGGGTGGTGGTGTGGAGGTAGGGCCGGTCAGCAGCTCTCAGCTGGGCGCCTGACTCACACACACTTCCTGGAAGAGGCCAGCAGAGAGAAGGAGGATGAGATGGGACAGAGACGCCAGCGCCAATGATGCTAACTTTATCATCCGCTCGCAGCCTGGTGGCAGATGGTGGCGGGCTGCACTTGCGACACACACGCACACACACACACACACACACACACACACACGGTTGCTTTCCCATGAGTTTTAGCCACAGAACCATGTGAAAGGGAAGCTTTGTCACGGCACTGAAAAAAAAAACAAAAAACAACAAGGCCTGGATGAAGTAAGAGCAGTGGCACAAGAGAGGAAGAGTGAGAGTGGGAGAAACTTCATCCACTTAACATTTCACTCCAGAGAATGATTGACTTCTGTACAGCAATACTTAACCAGGGTGAAACTTTAGAGTTGTACTGGAACACTCTTGCAGTCAATGATTAAAACCCGAAACCAATTTAGATGGCTTGACAGAAACAAAGAATTACAGGAGAAGAGAGAGAGAGAGAGAGAGAGAGAAAGAGAAAGAGAGAGAAATAGAGAGAGAAAGAGAGAGAGAGAGAGAGCAGCTGCCACTGCATGGAGGAAGGTTATCAGCGTCTTTGGCCCGAGCGGCAGGTAGAGAGCGGAGTCCCATGGAGATTCTAAATGAACCATTCGACGAGTTTCCATGGCAGCAGCATGTGGTCAACAAAAGATGAAATGTCCTGCTGGTCACCACAGCAAGTAAATGCCTACCCAAAGCAGCTTACCCCACCGGCTCAGCAGACACAGAAGAAACGGCAGGACGGAAGTCTGTTTCACAGCTACAGAACAAATCTAAAGCCACTACCATGCATGCCTTACACAGCACGTAATGCGTACTTATTTTCTGTTTTAATACTGTTTTTAACATGGTCTCCTCCACTTGCCCTCACAATTTCCCCATGTGGAAAAACCCAGATGATCTCTTAGGTGTCGTTCCATTCCAGTGTCCTAAACCCCACCAAAGTTTGTGCCACTTTCATTGAAAGCTGGATGCAGTTTGAGTGGGTTAAAGACGTACTTCTACTTAAGCAATTTGGGTGACTACTGACTGAAATCTAGAAAGTATCAGATTAAAGAAGCTACATTTAAACTCCAAACATGCCTTGGTTGATCGACTACGTATGAAGTAAGCGAAACATTGTGTAAACTTGATTTCATTCTTTACAAGTTATGGCTTTCTGTAAGCCAGACAAAGCAGCTATTTAGTTACAACGGCACATTGACAATGTGTAATATTGTATCTGAAAAAGTGTATCTACATGCGCTACATATTTCCAACAAGTGGGGCAAAGTTGATGCATTGAAACAGGTTTTTATTCAAATGTTATGGTACATTTAACATATTTTAGGGTTTTTTCTCAATATGTTTCCAAAAGGCCACATTTAAGTTTGTTCCTTTTAATGGAAATTATTTTCACTTTGGAAATCAGCAAAATATGTAGTTTGACAAGGAGTATTCACACTTTTCCACTTCGCTGCATATTAGAGGTTCATGCAGTCTCTACCAAAAAGGCTCTACCTCAGTACAACTCCATGATATAAAACATTTATCCCAGCACTAGTACTGACAGCACTATAACAACAGAAACCAGAGCACATGGACAGTGAGAGGGTTCAGCTAACTGCTACCTACACAACTGTAAGAACTTTGGAGCACTGCGACTGTGGTCTCTCCTGGAACTCCAGAGTGGGTGGAGGACTTGGGGAATATGCCAGGTTGATTGGATAAAAGTTAACCTTGCGTAACAAGAGAAACCACAAACGCTGCTCTCAGATCAGTGAGGAAAGCTCACTCTGGGCCAGCCCAGGAGTGGATTATTTAAGGTCTCGGCCAACTCAAACAGCATCTGTTAATAAAACATCTAGCGGGCATCATATGAGAAAAGAAGAGCAATATATCCCATGAGTTATCAGCAGAAAGGAAGACTACTCAGGATTTAGCACTTTTGTTCAGACAGCTCTATTGCTTGAAAGAGGAAGTTAAACAGCATTTAAGATGGATGACCAATCTGGGTGTCTGGTGACACTGATAACTATGCTATCGTATTTCACTGTTTCATGTTGTGCATTAAAAACACTTGATAAAAAAAAAATCTTGTTCATCATGCTTGCCACCACAGAGGTGTTGAGCAGCCTTAAAAAATATACATGAGTGTAAGTTTACAATTAGATTAGTATACGTTATCACTGCTATAAGCTCCCATTAGCTATCATGCAACATGATTCAAAGCTTGTGTCTGAGTTCAGTGGACTAGCAGTAGCTGAAGGGTCAGGCTGTTTGCATTGCTCCCGAGGCCATAATCCAGGAAATGATTTTTTAACTGTTAGCATCCCACAGCTGTGGCAACCGCTTCAATACATTAAAGTACAAGGGTGAAACATGGCTGGCCTTGCATGTCTCTATGATCCATTACTTCCCCTTTTCTGAAAGTAACGGAAGAGACTCACCTCCTGTATCAGCTTGCTACTGTACTTACAACAGAATCACTAACACTGGTTGAGAGAAGAAAATATATTTTTAACTTAATCTCTCTGCACCCTCAGTAGAATACATTTAGTCACCATGGACAGTACCGTGTTTCAAAAACAGTGGTTGGTGTTGCATAGTTTGTAATACTGACTGGGATTAAATTTCCAGCAAGCAAACCATGCCAGACCAATAAGAGTATAGAGTCTAAGCATTGGCCCTTTCATTGGGAGATCGCAAGGTTGATCTCCATACACTATATGGACAAAAGTATTTGAGACACCTGAACATTTCACCAACGGGGACTGCAGTGATATTGCATTCAAATACAGAGACTTTAACATGGATTTGGTTCCCCCTTTGCAGCTGTAACAGCTTCCACTCCTCTTGGAAGGGTTTCCACAAGATTTTGGAGTGTTTCTGTGGGAATTTGTGCCCCTTCATTCTGCATTGAGGTCAGACACTGATGTTGGGCGAGAAGGCCTGGCTCACAATCTCCTTTCCAGTTCATCCCAAAGGTGTTGGATGGGGTTGAGGTCAGGGCTCTGTGTGGCCAGTCAAGTTCTTAAACACCAAACTCATCCAGACATTTGTTTATGGAGCTTGGTGTACTGGGGCTCAGTCATGCTGGAACAGAAAAGGTTCTTCCACAAACTGTCTCCACAAAGTTGGAATCATGGCATTGTACAAAATGTCTTGGATCTGCTGAAGCACTGTAAGTAAGGGGCCTCGCCCAAACCCTGAAAACCAGGTGTCCCAATACTTTTGTCCATATAGTGTAGATGTCATAGCCATCTGCGGCCTGGAGTCAGCACAACTTTGGACAGCCCTCTTTCTCCAGCACAGGCGTCTGATTGCTGATGTAACAGAATCGGTGATTAGCATTCTCCTCCGAGCATGTTCAGTCATTTAATGACGTCACATTAGTACCCAGTAAAACTGATGTAGTGGTGCTTCACATGACTTCACATGAGGATGCATTGTGCTGGTGGTATCATGTGCTGGGGGAGTCCTAACCAGTTGGTGGATATGACTAAATAAGGCAAAAAAAATACTCTTAATTCTCAATTTAGCCACATCTACAATATGGACAAATTGTAAGTAACTCTGGAAAACAGCATCTGCTGAATGCAAAAATGTAATTGTAAATGTGTGTGTGTGGGGGGGAGGTAAAAAAATGGTTTATAAAAAGAGAGAACACATTACCCCTGCTCCACTGTGCACTTCTGAATGTGATTTTAAGGCAATATTATTTGTTTTTTAAACTCTAAATGACTTGGCCACTTCTTACTGATTTAATCTCCTTCCATTCAGAACACTTAGATTTGCAAATCAATTACACTTGGCTGTGGTCTAATAAATGGAGATCAATCCTCTGTAGTAGCTGGACAAAACAGCAGAACAGTCTAGAACTCAGCGTAAGGTATGCACCTACTATATCACCTTTTTAATTTGTAATATTTTAATTCTGCAACCTTTGACTTAAAATAGATGGCTTTGGGCAGATGCTGAAGTGCCTATTGTTTCAAATGATGGATTAGATTTATTGATTAACACTATTATATTTCAATCAAACTATAATGGTATTGGAGTTATCATATTTCCATATTGGCATTTTTTTTATCAATCTTACAACACCTAAAAAAAAACTAAAAATGTGTTACTTTAGAACCTCCTTGCACTTTTTTGTTAACAGTTGTCTTAGCGCATCTCCAGAGAAAATGTTTTAGAATCATTTTTTCAATGGCATTTTACTCATCTCTGATCTTCATTTCACTGTGACCACGATTAGCCCTTTGCCTTTTTAAGCATCACACATGTGTCAGCTTACTGTCTAGTAATCAATCATATGTTACTGATGCACCAGATATAGATTCGGTTCCTGAAAATTCCTGGAATCATTGATGTTTTTCTTCAACAAGATCATTTTGGTACTAAGTGGACTAAGAAGGTGACATGTATTTGTATTTTTTTAAGGATCACTGATTGCATCAATGAATGTAAATAAAACATTAATTGTGAGTCTGTATAATGTGTGTGTGTCTGTGTGCACATGTGTCAGGCTGTGTTTCCTCATATGGGGAACTTTTGACAGTATCGTGTGTGTGTGTGTGTGTGTGTGTGTGTACGTGCGCAATCCCCAGTAGCAGAGCTTTGCTGTGGGAGGGTGTTTTCCAATGGCAAGGGATTTAACCCAAGACAACTGGAGTCCTCCCACAGATGCAGGCAGTTCCTCAGTCATTCGAGGCCCACCTACACGTGCCACCCACACGTTGTGTTATTTCTAAGGGTATGCTCCTCTGTCCGTTGGCTTAGCAAACTGTCCCACAAAGTTACTGGGCAGTGATTGGCTAACACCAGGGTGTTTCCTCAATGACGGCTTGCCCAATAACTTCTGGGAAAGACTGAAGGTCCGAGTATCCCCTGCCGTGTTAGCCTGGGGCTGCAAGGCACCCAGTGTGCGACTGCAGGGAGGCCTGACAGGAGTACTGGTGATGGAGAGGCTGTCTACTGGCAAGGGAAGGCTTACACTCCAGGCTGCTTTACCATTCACTACAAGAGTTAGCCAGCCGCAGCAAGCTGTAACCAAGAGGGATGGAAACGGGTGGAAAATATGCGTCCACCTTATTTCTAGCCAGTCGACCTGTGGACAAGTCCACATGCACATACCCAAAACTTCATCATGTATGTGGTCTACTAAATCCTGTTGGGAGGGACCTAAAAAAGGTGGTGCGAAAATTGCCCTCTCAACGCACTCCAGGATACCGCAACTATTGGGACAATGAAAGAACAGTAAACCTCAAACGGGTAACCTGAATTACGAGAACCTTTCTGGACTCATTGGAGAATGGCTTTGTTTGCTGCTGAACTGAGCGCTCTATGTGAGACCAGGCTCATGAGTGACACAACAATTGGCAACAGTGAAAGACTGATACATTATATGGACGAAAGCGTTGGGACAAAGGGTTTGGGCTAGGCCCCTTACTTTCAGTGAAGGAGAATCTTAATGCTTCAGCATAGCAAGACATTTTGGACAACACCATTCTTCCAACGTTGCGGACACAGTTTGGGGAAGAACCTTTTCTATTCCAGCATGACTGTACCCCAGTGCACAAAGCAAGCTCCATAAAAACATGGTTGGATGAGTTCGGTGTGGAAGAACTTGACTGACCACACAGAGAGCCCTGACCTCAACCCCATCCAAAACCTTTGGGATGAACTGGA
>JBBPCY010000001.1:42544934-42571828 GCA_037974405.1 Brachyalestes nurse
AACCCCATCCAACACCTTTGGGATGAACTGGAACGGAGATTGTGAGCCAGACCTTCTCATCCAACATCAGTGCCTGACCTAATAAATGCTTTGCAGAATGAATGGGCTCAAATTTCCATAGAAACACTCCAAAATGGAAAGCCTTCCAAGAGGAGTGGAAGCTGTTATAGCTGCAAAGGAGGGTACTGAATGTATTTGAATGCCTTACATGTCCCTGGTCAGGCTTCCCAATATTTTTGTCTGTATAGTTTATCTCTCCACATCCCCTAAGCTAAGCAGCACTTCGCAGCTCATATCAGTGCTTATGCACTAACTCTGCCTTCTGAGAATGAGACCAAGGACTGCTTCTATCAGTCACTGAATGAAGCTGGATTTGAACAGTGTGAAGGGTCTTATGCTCTGAGACCTTAAGTGTGAAAGAACAAGGGGATATGGGGTGGACATTATGTTGGCCAGGCCTTCTATTTCGTGCCATGAGAGGTGCTAAATCCTGGGCTGACCATTGCATGATTGTTGCCAAATTGCATACATGAGTGTGTCTACCTGGCTGGTCCATGTGAAAAGGATGCCTCTGAACAGACTACCACACAAGTTTTTGACAGTCAGTTACACCATGGCAGACACTCAGCAGGCTGGCAGAACAAAAATATAAAGGGCAAGTGAAGACTTTAAAAGTGAAAGTGACCATTCTGTCATACATGAACACACCATAGCACACAGTCTGAACGGCACGAAATTCTTCCTCTGCATTTAACCCATTCACCAAGTGAAGCAGCGGGCGGCCAGGAACACAGTGCCCAGCAGTACCGGGTAAAGGATAACGAAAGCGATGTATCAAGAGGGATACTGTAAATTGGGGCTGGCGCAGAATCCCTGAAAATGCCCGATAAGATTTTTTGTCCCAGTCCAGCCCTGGCACCCGGGGAGCAGTGCATGGGGACGGTACCTTCCTCAAGAGTACCGAAGAGGTGCTTAGCAGTCTTGGGAATCGAACCCATGACTTCCTGATCGGAGGGCGAACGCCCTAACCACTAGCCAAATATTGTACAAAAAGCCCCTACCACCTATACCATCTACATATACCAAATCTGCAATGGAATCTGTGCTTCCAGGATTGGAGTGAGTAGTCATTTAAGAACCTACCACTAAAGTACAGAGGTGGACATCATCACCAGTGTCGATGTACAGGAAGCAAGCAGAGCAAGTGTGTGTGTGTGTGTGTGTAAGTGTTTCAGAGTTGTGAGAGCGCAGCAGATGGCTCCTCTGTGTGTGTGTTTGCAGTGGAGTGTGACTTTGCCTCTGGTTGTGCTACTGATGTTGCGATCCACCAAGTCAACAGCCAACCAGTGAAGGCAGGCTGTTAAGTCAATCCACCCTCCAACAGAGAGACACTCTGTTCTTCTGTGAAGAAAATACACTGCATCAATGCACACACATACACACACACGCACACACACACACATGCATGCATTCTCTTTCACTACGTAAACACGGATGCACTATCTTTATACACAACTAACTATAAACTTTATTCATTCTTTTTAATTCCATATTTTGTAGTAGTTCTTTTTTCCCTAATGCTGACATTCGATGTTGACATGGTTACATTTGCATTTTCCAACCTTTCTTTATCCTTTACAGTGAAACTCAGGACCCATATATGTAAATGACCGTGGTCCTGATTAGCTGCCCAAAAAAGCAGCCAAGGAGGAAACTTCAGTGTGAAAGGGCGGAGCTAAACTGCTGTAGGTTGAGTGGGCAAAAAAGGAAATGTGCTGAATTTGGACATCACAAAAACAGTGTATGGACTGTGTGTGTCTCAGACTATATGGTATGTGAATTAAGGACTGGAGAGTGAGCTATACCTAATATATTTTGTTTTTTTGCTGTTCTTAAAAGAGCTCATGATTACTGCAAGTTTTATACAAACAATATACATTTCTGCATTAAATGTGTGTAATTTACTTTCATTGTTAAAAAATATCAAATCTCAAAAATATGTATTTGACTACTATTAACAAGTTTGCATACTACTTCAAACTCTTACTTCAGCAAAGTGAGGACAGGTCCAGGTTCCTGTGACAGGGGCCCCTCACATGACTGAACACTTTCAGATGACTGAACCCTTGGTTAAACACCAATCTTTAATGCAAAGCCTTTACAAATAAGAGGCATTGGTAATTCCTTGTGTTTATTCCATCTCTCACTTGCGTCTCCAAGTTGAGAAGTCCAACATATTTCCTGTTTGACCTGTATGTAGGAGTGTTACTTGAAGGTGTTGTATCCTCCTTATCAAGGCACATACACATCTTTCTCTCTTCCTGTAAATGCCCTTTTGAATGTAGCCAGCTGGTGCTGCAAAGTCAGGCTATATCCAAATAAAGGTCTTTCTTTTCCTTCTTGAAAGAGCACCCAGAACACACACACACACACACACACACACACACACACACACACTAGCTGCACGCCTCTGTTCACTTCCTTTATCTCCACACATAGCGCTTCATGAGACGTTTTACCCCCCTTAATGGATTTCAAAGAACATCTGCTTTCCATCCCTCAACCTCGTGGGATTTTCATTTAGCCAAGTTAATTACTCTATCAAGCTAGGTTCATTACCATATTCCGCCTCTCTTTCTCAAAAAAAAAGAAAAGAAAAAAAGAAAGTTGCGCCCCGGTGCTGGGGCTGCAGATCGGCTCCCATCTTGACGAGCCGTGGCCTCCGCAACCCTGCTGCGGTGCAGGAAATTACAGCTGCCCCTCAGTTCCTCACATGTATCCTGTTTTAGGTGTCTAAATTGTCTGTTAGAAGTTCCGTTAGCAAACCTCCCAGCTAAGATCACTGTACAAGACGTCTCTGAGGAATAGGAAGGAACATGTGTTGGCGCTGATGAACCGCAGTTCTATTAATCAGAATATAATCTCCATGTTCTCGGCTTAATCCAAATGGCCCCCTTGAGCCCAATAATGCAGAGACTTCCTCATTGACCTCCACTGACCTTCGCCGCCTGATTAAATCTCGATTTCTAGGTCATTCCTCTAGGTCACACGACTGATCCTTAAATGATTGCGTATTGCCGCTGTTGCAACAAAACATCAGATCTCCAAAATGACAAATGTAAAGGAAGAACCTTCTGAAATAATAATGGAAGTTAAAGTAATGCCAGTCATTTTTATGTAATGTTTAAAGGGCAGCTGTTGTCTACAAACTGTGTAAAATATGAGGGATTTTGTTCCAACAGTGATGATAATCAATGGCAGTAGACCAAAATGGTAAAGCAGATCTTACTTTTCTGTTTACCAACTTTTATATCTATATCATATTAATTATATACGTATATATGTTTTATTAGAATAATAAAACATCACATTTTGAATATGTGCATTACTTGGCAGGTATATTTGAACATAATCATTGAACACATTTTATGAGCCTGCATTCGTAATAATATAAGTTAGTCTCATCAAGAATTGGTTAAAGACTGTGCACCAAACTGACTCAGGAGATGAAAATGAAAACTGGATGAACAACAGTACAAACGGACACAAAAACAAAACCGAAGACCTTACCTCTTCTGAAACTGAAATGTTAATTCGAAACGTTATTTGTACATTATCTCCGAACCAGATGTCTCTGGATCAACAGAAAACAATGTGTGTGTGTGTATAGTTTTGTTCTTTAAATAAAGGTACTGAAGACACACCCTGAAGGCACCACACTCGTGACAGTGTTTGTACCCTGACAGGTAGTTTTTTCCTTAATATACAGAGATTAAACTGCTCATGTACCACAAATACAGTCACAGTAATGTTGAATGCTCTTTTTCATCTGCGTATCTCATGCATATTGCATTTGAGTTGCTAAGTGCTATTCATTTATCAAGGTGTTACTACATACTGGAGACCTAAACTAAAGCAACAGAGCTAAAATGTCATGTCGTAGTGAGACCCAGCTCACATTCAGTGTCGTCCATATAGGATTACATGTGTCCTGACAATGCTGTCGCTTGTTTAAATGGATCACAATGGGTGGCTGATTAGAAGAAAAACCTCTTTGCTAGGTGATTGCTTACACACTCAGTTTCTGTCGAATGATGCAATGCTTTGACGAGTTTGTGCCTCCAGAGCATACTTTTCTACTCTTGTTTGCACAAAACAACACAATAGGAACATGGAACATTGCACGGATTAAACGAAGCCTAACGGGCACCTATTAGCCCCCACTAATCACGGACCTGAAGCAGTGGTTTTACTTTTTGAATTTTGAACCTGATTAGACCAGTTTAACCAAGGCTTGAGTTTGAACAATACTTTCATTGAAATTTTAATAAAAAGAATTTTCCATCCATCATTTAAATACAATCAACTTCACATGCAAAGTTAGCAATATGATTTTACAGCACATGCTATTGCGAGCACCCAGAGGAGTTGTCAAGTAACAAGGTGATAATTCCATTAGCAAGTTACCTGTAGTTTTAATGACCTTTTACGCACCACCACTATTGTATTGGTCTTTTCTAAATATAATCTGTTAAGTGAGTTACACAGACAGTATTTCAGTAGCGCAGCGAGGCACAGGGAGCAGATGGCTCAGGGTGGTGCACTAACTGCTGCAAATTGTCAAGATAAAAATGGCTGCACTAAATATGGGCACCGATGCAGCTTGCGAGAAGAAAGAAAGACGGGCGGTAGTGTGGGCACTGAATGTGCCACAAGTTGTGCCCTGCACTTAAATCCTAAACATCGTGATGCAGGTCAAACAAGGAGAAGAGATGGAGGACTTCTCAGGCTGTTAGATCATGGTCCATTTTAAGGACAGTAACATCTGAGAATGGAGAAATTGACCTCAGACTGGAGCCCCACCGCAGGCCAAAATATGACCGTGTGTAGAGCGGATACCATATTTCACGCCAAAGAAGCCTTAACTCTTCTGTTGGAGTCGTGGAACCTCAGGGGCTCTCAGTGAGGTAATAGGGAGTTCCTGGTTCTGGACAGGGCGATGAGGTCATAGGGAGGCTGACACATGTATCTACACGGTTTCATGTTGTAACACATTAACAAAACTCCAGAAAGAAAGTTACAGTCTCTGGCATGGAGGTGGTGATGACACGACATGGAGTGTCCTGTCAGTCTTGAGGGGGTAAGAGAAGGAGAGGGAAAAATAAACAAAAGCGAAAGAAACAAAGACAAAGAGAGAAAGCGGCAGATAGGGCAGAGAGTGATGGAGGGAGGAACAGAAAAAAGTGAGGCAAAGGACAGAGAGCAGATGAAGGGAATGAAAAAAGAAATATGATATTGAGACAGAGAGATAGAGAGAGAGATAAGATATGATAAGATCAGATCAGATCAGATAAGATCAGATAAGACAAGATAAGATAACCCTTTATTAGTCCCATTGTTACAACAGCAAAGTGGATGGAAAAAAGAGAAGCAGCATAACCATTAGAATAAAAAACTATATAATAATATAAGAGAGAGAGAGAGAGAAAGAGAGAGAGACAAAAGATTTGTGCTGTGTGAGTTTCTCCAGTGGCAGACTGGAGCTGAATGTGCCTGAGTGCGTGCACACGCCTGCTCGTGCCTCTGCTACTGTGCTACTGTGCTCGGGAGCGCGCGTCTCGTGTCTGCGTTTATTACCTTGTTGACTCCAGCTGCTGCTCTTTAAGCGCTTTTAAACGCGCGCCTGAGTGCTGGCGCTAATCAGCGCATTAATGCTGCTATTCGCGCGCTTTTCTGTTTGGCAGCAACTTAAGCCTGAGACTTAACAACAATCCTGTTTTTATGCATTCCGACAGCTGGTGGAAATAAGACTGTTGCCAGTGGAATATAAAGACACTCACACAAACACACACACACACACATCGCTGTGATATCCGCCAACGGGCCTCTGAAATTCTATAGAAAACTTTATTAGTGTCCAAACATTGTTAATATTTTGTTAATCATCATTAGAGCTTCAAATAACTGATAAGAATCTCATTGACTTTAGAGGCACAGTTTTCTCAGGAGTATCGAACCACGTGTGGTGGGAGGGACATGGTGGTTGCAGGTGTATGTATGCTTTACTCTCATCATGAGGACCAAGTGATAGAAGGGATTTTCAATAGAAGGCAGATATGATTTAACAATTATGCAGTTTTAGCACTAAAATCTGTTTTCTATTAAGGTTAGTCACAGCTGTATGTAGGACCCCATTATATTGTATACAGCTACCCCACAAAGACAGAAATACAAGCCATCGTGTGTTTGGGCCTTTACACTGGCACCCAGAGGCTTTTGTTAAATGTCAACATGAACTGTGTCAAAGGAGGACAGAGGCGCATGAGCGGTCTCCTTGCTGTGGAATTTTACCGAGTGTAATATTAGAGGGAAAAAAGCGTGCTCACAATGTAGCTTTCTCTACAGGGTTAAGGCTTATCAGCTCAGTCCTACACTCGCCAGCCCAGATTTCTGCATTTCCCAGGCAGTCTGCAAGAAATAAGCTACTTTTCAAAGTCACATGGTTAAAAAGGACCCCATTTAGAGCGTGTGCGGAATGCCTTGTGGAAGCACAGATGAGAGAATAATGAAAAAGGCAGCAAAACCATGGCGGAGGAGGAGTAACCTTGACCATAGAATCTTCAAGGGCTGTCGGAGCGGGTTGGCGCCACATGTGAGAGGTGCACTGATTGCACTGACAACAGCAAGCTGCTGTGTGTGTGTGTGTGTGTGTGTGTGTGTGTGTGTGTGTGTGTGTGTGTGTGTGTGTGTGCGTGGTAGCTCCTTTGGTATTTTGTTGGGAAAGAGGGAGGATCTGAGGCCTCAGGTAAGACAAATACAAATTCCAACGGGCGCCAGCAGCACCTGCTCCATTTACATTTGCTAATTGCAAAGGAATCAAAAGAAAAAAGAAAACATTTCCATCAATGCCGCATGGTCCATAGAAACACACACACACACACAAAAACGTACACTCTGAGGAATGCTTTTTAAGTGGTGACTTATTGACCCATATCCGCAAGTCCACACTCAAGGTTTTCTAGGCCAATATCATTTTTCATCGCACTGTTACACAGAAACCAGTTATAGATATTTATTATTAGTCATAGATATTTGACCTTCTATATCCTGATCTGGGTAACACTTTACTGGACAGTGTTCATAAGGCTACAAAACACAAACATATGCCTTTGAATGACAACTGACATAGACCTACATAGACAGTATGAGTTGTTATAATACTGGCACTGAAAAAGATGAGAGCCTCCTTTATTTGAATATGCTATTTAATATACCATCACTCACTTCAGCGTAACTGTATGCTTGATATTCGGTTACTAATGTATAATATGTAATGTAATTTAAAAGTTTCCATGTGGTTCTTGGCTTGGCTTTGCTCTAGAAAGACTACTTATTAAAGATCCTCTTCATTTTGTAGAAGGAAACATTGTTCTTCCATTTAAAGCTCCAAAAGCTCTTTTTCTAAAGCATTGCTCCTCTGAAGAAACCTCTTTATGTTCGGTAACTTGCATCGATAATTCATCCGTTACTGTGGTAACTAACTGTGGCACGTAGTTGAGGAACTAACATATTTACATTCAAACATATGCACGTAGTTACCTGGCACCATAAATGATTAGAGCACTCCCTTGAGATTTAAAAAATTTGACCTGAGTTGCTCAGCCAGTTCATATTCTGACACCTAAACCCCAGGGCCCTGGAGAGAAGTGAGCTAAAAACAACACCTGTGCTGGGTGAAGTCACAGCTATGATGGCATACAAGTCACCTGGGACCAAAAATCTTCCCAGGCTTGGCCTACCCCCCCACATCCCACTGGCTCCATTCATCCTCCTACAACCCAAGTCCCTACAAAAAGTGTTTTGTTGTCTATGGCTCAGGTTGCGGGACTCCGGGAGTGAGAAACCACTCAACAATGGTGAGAGCAAGAGAGAAAGAGTGTGAGAGCGAGGGAGGGGGGGGGTTGAGAAAGGGGAGGGGGTCAGAAGTCTCGGGTGACAGGCAGGCACTGCAGTTTGGATCCGGGACGGGCGCTGGAGTCAGCCGGAGCAAGGCGGGGCAGGATTTGAGACGGCTGTTTGGTAAGGACAAGGAGTCAGCTTTGATTAGCAGTGATAACGCAGAACGGCAGCGTAGGTAACAGCCAACATGTGGAGAACAGCTGGGAATCACTCGGCTCCCAGAGAGAGGAGGAGTCGAGCCGGTGGAGGACGGTACATGCAGCATCACAAACGTCTTCACAGCAAACAGTCTTGCCTTTCGCAAACAAAAGGATGAAAAGAACTCATCTGAGCTGCAAGTTTAGATGAGCTTGGATATGTCCAACATTTGATTCCTTAGTTGTAGATCTTCAAAGCTAATGTAGCCAATAACTGAAGCTTATAGCCACCAGGTAGCATCATGTGAACTGTACACCTGAATCAATGCATGCTTGTCTCAGACTGTGTCAAGTTGTTAAGCAAATAGTTTCTGGAAACACTTTATTTAAAAGCTACATTCATAAGGACATGCATGCATGAGCACTGAATTAATTATTTAAAGATTACCAAAACGATTTTGTATAAACAATATTCCACTGACCTGAGGGAACATATGCCTGAGCAGAAAAATCTAATAACCTAATGTAACTAAATGGAAATGATTCTTCCAAACAAGTACTAGGTTCCTAATGTTAATAAAATGCTTTTTACTTTACAAAACAACAAATGTCTGTTATTAATGCTTTAGTCATGCTATGTACTTCTGTCCATTTTTAAAGACAACAGCTATTGATTTTCAGAGATATGTTCCAGTCCTTACTATAAGTTATTCGCTAAGTAATAATTATACAGTAAAAAAAAAAAAGAAAAAGCAAACCTCATCAAAATGTCTTTTCGACATGTCTTGCTTGGCAACAGTTGGCGTATAAGGAAAAAGAAACAGATATTTCTCTCACTTTGAAATCCATTATTCAGTTACAACTTCAGTTACTACTGGCAGGATCTATGAAACCAATAGAAATGCATTGCAGTGGTGAGCATGATAGATTGTTGAATGGATTTGTGTGCACAAGACTGAGCCAGAGAAGCCTGTCTGGCTGTTTTTTCAAGCATGTCATGTGTTATTTTGTTTCAGTAGCTCCAGCCACGCTTACACAAAAGAACAAGACAGTGTCTCTCATCAATTTTCGTCACAAGTTGAATCACAAGGCTGCCAGGAGAGGCAGTCCTCAGTGTAAGAGACACCTGACAATAGGTGAGACGTGTTACCCTGTCAGATGTCTTTGCCATGGCTGCCTGTTCCCTGAGGTGACAACACCTGCGAGTTCAAATCCCTGTCGCTCTTCGCTCTCACGCTAAGCCCGGCTGGAAGGGCGGTTTCTGCTCAGCTCATGTGGAGAGAGAGCCAGAGGGTGGGCTGTGGTTTAGGCTCAGCCACTCCCTATTCTTGACACTTGTCACTCAGCACATTTTCAAGGCCAAAATGTGAAGTGACGGAAACTCAAATTTGTTATGTTGCATTTCTGTGTGGGCCTCACACCGTCTGGAAGGACAGAAGCCTACAGACCAGCCTCGGTACATCTATAGGTCTATAAGACAGTAGCTATGAACTGTCAAACCATAGGTTCTGCTATATTTTCTCAACCCGATCTCACGACTTTTCATGCAGCCATCACGAAAGTCAATTTAATCAAAATACGTGCTGCGATCACTATTTAGGGCTTTTTTCATGCTAGGACACTGCTTCACTTTTTCGTGCTAGGACAATGCTTCACTAACCTATGTATTTTAGGGTTTACGTTAGGGTTAAGGTTAGGTTTAGGGTTAGGGTTAGGATTAGGGTTGGGTTAAGGTTAAGGTTAGGTTTAGGGTTAGGGTTAGGGTTAGGGTTAGGTTTAGGTTGAGGGTAAGGGTTAGGGACTTTCCCTGTCTCACAGCATTTTAACCAGTTTTAACCGCTTTGCAAACAAATACGATAAGGAATAAACTCATTATTTCTCTCCTACTGTCCCTCAGTCACCAGTTACCGCTGATACTGGCAAAAATACAGGGTAGTGAAGCGTTATCCTAGCATGAAAAAGTGTAGCAGTGTCCTAGCATGAAAAAAAGCCTTAAATCGGGATCGCAGCACGTATTTTGATTACGTTATATTTCGTGGGGGCTGTACGAAAAACTCGTGAGACCGGGCTGATTTTCTTTAAATTGACCTTTTATTCCAAATACAGTCAATCAGACTACAGGTTTTCCACTGATTTTACAAAAACCACCAATAAACATACATGTCTTCGAATAGTTATAGTTACAGTTATACTGGTAAGTTTCGAATAGTTTAAAACTATCGATGTGACAGACATCAGGTAGCATATTCATAACCATTATTTAAGGTTTTAATGTTTTTGTGAAGAGGCATTACTCTCTTCAGATGTTGGGTTCCTATCACCAACATTGTATGACAACATTTATGACTATAAAAATGGAGCGTTTCACATCAAATCAAATCATATTTTTTTATTTTTTTGCTTACAGACAATTCCTTTTATGGAGTTTTGCACCAGAACAGCATGTGGCTGATGGAATTTTACAGTCACTTTTATTGTAAAGAAAATAGTGCATTGAGTAGCTAAGAAAAAGAGGCAGAAAATATGCTTGTATCTCACCAGTTAGCATCATGTAAAAGTGGACAACATGTAGCCAAATACTATGAGTTTGTAATGTATTTTTGTACATATTTATTGCTATTATAGCTACAGTACATTGTATGACACTGAAAACTACAAGTCAGTTTGAGAAAACTTAAGAAAATTTGATCTGGTTTGAGGCAAGTATGTGATGATTCAGACATGATTCAGACATGATTCAGACATAGGGCTTGATGTTAAGTAGAGGAGCATAAGCTTTCATTACTTGTTAATTAAAGTACCTCATGAGGAAAAACCAGAGAAGGAGTCGAAAACTGTAAATCTGAAATTGTTTTTGCCAAGCTATTTCTTTAAGACACTCTCACGCAGTCCCAAATATCAGAGTAAATGCATCGCTGAACCTCCCCCATCCAACAGCACCGCAGCAGTAAAAACCTCTTTTCTGCTGATGGCTCTGTGCGTCCCAGAGCAGGTCTCATGTGCATGTGGTGGTTGGTGGGAGAGCTCCAAACAGTGAGGAGCTAAATGAGGAGCGCTGCTGCACCTGAGGCCTGGGGGCCAGGGGCTGGGAGTCTGCAGCCTGGAGGCGTGTTCCTCCCCGCTAGCAGAACAGACCAGAGCTCATCACCGCTCTCCCCCGCTGGCCATCCTTACTCACCCCTTCTAGAGTGCTGTGCTGTCTCATTCACGTATACTTTACATAATATATTCTTTAAAATAAGAGATTTTGGGTGAGATTTTCAAGAACACTCCCTTGAAAGCCGATTCAAAGCAATTCTTCAGTGTCTTCACTCCGAACAACCTTTTTTGGTGCCTTTATTCTCAGAATTGAAGGCATGTAGAAATGCATAAATGAACTGAAGCTGGCAATATTAGAATCAATCATTGATTTGTATTCATTCCTTTTTTGGGTTTTGAGTTTTGCTTCGATAAACCATTGCAGTTTTAAAAAACATATAAAAGTAGTGGGAATATAGGTTGGATGTAATGTTTTATTGTCAGAATTCCACTGTGTAAACAGCATACAGCTCCTCCAGTGACATTTGGGTTTTTCGTTTTTTGGGAGGTGTTTTTCAAAGCAAGGAAAATTGAAATGAAAAACTGCAAGGCCAGAGATTTACTCCCCTGATGCGATGACACACAGTCGCACTCAGGAAAAGAGAAAAGATACTGTAAACACATACCTAAAATCAGCACAGTACAATACTAACACCCACACACATATGCACTAGGTCAATCATGAGTTTCACAACCTCTGCACAAAAACAAGAAAAGCTCTGCAGCAGTGCTACACTCTCTGACAGCACTCCCATTCTCCCAGAGAGGCAGACCGACCTTGTATTCATGAGTAACTAGACCAGTTCCTCTTCAAGAGCTAATACTTAACCAAGAGCCACTAAACATTTACTCATGGATCAGCACTCAATTAATGAGTAATTTAACTGTGAAAGAGGCCCCAGCATTCAAACCATTGCTGTTTCATATCTAAACAATATCTTCTTAATGTCCGAAAACAATCCACACTATTGTGTTCAGAGCCAAACAGGAACATAGACGGATTGTTTTCGGCACTAAAAAGGAGCGGCCTGAAAACAGCTTCGGTTAAACTGTAGTTAAAGTCTGAATTCTAAATGCAAATCAACGCTGTTCCATCAAAACCACGTAACTGCATTTTTTGTCACCATTTGAAAAAGATCACCAATAGAAATGATCCAAAATTATAATAAGAAATGTTGCTTATTGATTCATGCAATAATCTTCATATGATCTAATATTTCTTTTGACATTAAACAATTTTATTACATGATTAGTTGAACACCTTCAGTCCATCAGACTTTTTTCACAATAATGGTTTCATTGCTCTTTACTCGCTTTACATGAATATTTGAGTTGCAGCTTGTTTGGTCAGATTCTAGAGAAGAGTGTGACAGCAGTCCTACATCAAATTCCACGGCTGTCGTTGCACCAAAGCGAATCGATTGACAGCAGTTAACAATGAAGCAAACTGGAAATAACTAGAAATGAATAAAATACAGTTCAGCAGCTGAATGGGTGGTGAAATGCTTTACAGACCGACTGGGACAAAAATCCCAGTTGTGTTCATCTGACAAATGCTGAGAAAGCTTAGCTGAACTTGATATTGTGACAGTTTCATGGCGCTATCCTTAACATGAAATGCTACTACTTTATGTGCAGGACGTCTTTCTTTATTTTCCAGAACAACTCAAAGAGACACTGCTGCTATAAAACTTTGTCTGACTCACAGCTTAATCTCTACGGCCATGTATGTGTGTGTGTGTGTGTGTGTGTGTGTGTGTGTGTGTGTGTGTGTGTATGTGTGTTAGCGGCTGTGTTTCAGCTGTGCTTTAGCGACTTTGTTGCTTCTCATGGCACAAACAGAAATGCACTATGAAACTAATAATAATAATGAAAATAATGAACATGAAATAATGAAAATAATATTTATGGATTCAGATTTGTTAGAAAACCCAGGCCTAGAAGATGCTGGTACATCTCTCTCTCTCTCTCTCTCTCTCTCTGCTACTTCATAATTAGCGAACAATTTCCAGTCGTGATAATAGGACATAGTTCCACTCTCATCCTGTCACCTTGAAACCATAAACAATCTGGGAGCCCTCCTCTCCCTCGACATATTTTCATTTGGTTTTTGCTCTTCTGCTGGGACCTGATGGCTATTCATTTCATTTGGACTTCATTAATCCACATTTCTGTCGCAGGTCCCCTCTGTCTTTAATCATCACTTCGCCCCTTTGCCAGGAATGGCCTCGGGTGGCTCCGGAGTGGAGGGTCACAATGTGTTCTCCCATCATTCCTGCAAAATGACTGACAAAAACAGGTAATTCATCTTAATCACTTGCTCTTGGACCAGCGTTGCCCAAACCCCGATAGTGTTCACTCATACTGGAGCAGGCAGCTCAGTGTCTATATGTCCAAACTGGGTAAGAAAAAAAACATGCCACAAGAAGAAACTCCTTCCAAAAGGAGTAAAAACAATTAGAATAACTGGTAAGAATAGGAGAGTGGTCTTATATGCGATGGTTCAGAGGGAATGAAAGTTTCAAGAAGAATACAAGAACTTCCAGACCAGGTTCTGGTCTTCATGATTATTGAAACAGATAATAGACACTCCTGCTCATTCAATTCAACAGAACAACATGTGGGAGGTCAGCGCAGGAAGACAGACAGAAAAGAAGACATTCACCAGACATTGCAAGTGAAATATTGAGTGAAGTGCTGTGTGCTTTATGCGCCTGAGCTCCAGATTCATCCTTCTGGCCAAGCAGCAGACCATTGTGACTCGAACCGTTGCTGCCTGGCTGTAATGAATTAAAGTGAATTTACTTCATTCTGTGAATGACAGACAAACACGAAAATAGCAATGGAGCCTTTTCATCTTGAAAACATTTAATCAGAAATCATGTCAGTCTCACTCTTTACACTGGCAAGATGAATAAGGGCTCAGAAATGAAAATGGAAACTGGAAACAAGTGAAATTCTGTAACATAAATGTTGAATTGTTATGCGTCACACAAGCTTATTATTCATGTCCTAGCTTTAAACTCCCAGTTTCAGCTCTGATTTCACTCAGGGTATAATTTAATCAGATTCATACTACATGCACGTGGTAATCTGTGCTCAAGCTATGGATTTTTTCAGTTATAATGGTCTATAAGTACACAACAGCTCTGAATGGCCTGTGGGCTTTTCCCAGAGCTCTCACATGATTTTGTTTGCATCAGATGCCATCATGTGAGAAACCCTTCAGCAAGCTAGCATGACTATATTTTATTAAACAGGAAACTTGCTGAACTTTGCTGACAACATGTAGCATGACTTTTTTTTCATTATTTCAATCATTAAAATCTAAAGTATGTTATTATAAGTTATTTCATAGTTCTTTTTCAGAGCATGTTTTTAATTCTCAAACAGGGAAACTATAAAAGTGTACTGCATTGTACTGTTGGGTAGCAACACTGTCCTATGCCCTTAAGGGTAGGTTTTCAGAAACTTTAGTTAGAAACTTAATTGTACATTTTTTTTCAAGTCCACTAGGCTTTTTCTTTTTCTTTTTTATGTCCCATTACTATGGGAAAATGAATTTAATGTAGCTCTAAAACTCATTTAAGGTACACAGTTGCACCCGTATGTATCTATTTTTTTAAATTCAGACAGGGATGCGTCTTCCTGCTGTGTCCTATCGCTTTCCAAGCCCGCTGTTAAATGTATTAGGCCTACGTCCAGCCTATGTAAAAGGGGGAGAATTATTCGTGCTCCATTATAATACTGGTTTAGGGACGTTATGTGGGGCTTGGAACGCACGAGTGGTAATGTTAAAATATTGGTTCAGATTTTTCCTTTTTTTTGGGCCTTTACACAAATCAAATAGTGAATTAATATAATTGATCACCATCCAGAAGAAAAAAAAAAACCTTGCTAGGCTAGCCAGCTCTCCACACTGTTATCCTCTGGAGGCCACTGTTCAGATGTTAGCTTAAAGTTATGTCACCCCCGCAGAATATTAAAGCCAACAAACCACCACTGCAATACCCCAATATAATCCTCAGATTTAAGAGGCAAGCATGTCCATATAGTGCAGCTTTATGCGTGCTGCGACCGAGTGAGGCCGCAGCCAAAAGCCCTTAGCACTGTGACAGAGCAGATGCTAACAGTAATGACAGTGGGGATTATCCAATAATTGTGGAAGCGTAAATCATTCTGGTCGGGCACAGACAGAGGTGATTAGAGAGAGAGAGAGAGAGAGGGGGGAGAGAGAGAGAAAGAGAGAGAGAGAAAGAGGGCAATAGCAAAAGAGCACCTGTGGTATTTAAGCTAAATTTTTTTAAAAATAATGGTGCCAGAAAGGTTCTTTCAAGTAATGCCAAAGCAGAAAAAATCCTTTTGGTTGGCTAAAGAACCTTCCAATTGATATTTCTTTTGAGAACCATTTTTGTAAATGTATGAAGAACCCTTTTTGCAAGTTGAAAGCACCTTCACATAATGTAAAAGTTCTAGGAAGAGATATAACTAACCTTTATATTATATGAATGTTAAAGTCTTTAAAGGGTTGTTCACAATCATAAAACTCCTTTTATAACATGGTTCTACGGTCCTAAGGAACCAAAAATGATCCTTCTGTGGTATCGCTCAAAGAACCAATTGTGACACATTTTTGACACCAGTGATGTGATTCAGCTTGTCGTCGTATCTCCAGACAAGAAAGAACAATTATCTGCAATTCATCCCACACAACTGACATCTCCCGACCTCTATTTATCTTCTCTTTCTAGAGCCCAAAAGCCACACTCTTATTCACTCGGAGCCCATAATAACCCGCTGTAAGCCAGGCCTCCCTGGCTGCCTGCTTTAATTGTTTAATACATTTTACTCAGTTAAGCGTGAATTCATTTTAATTGAACTAAAAAGCAATTTTCTTAATTGAAATGAAGTGGGGGAGGGGTTACTAGATTAACAAGGTTAAAGGAAAAGGCCGATCCTGCTTCTGTCTTGAGTTCTATGCTCTCTTTTGTTTATTTTTGCTTGTTTGGTTCTTATTTTCTTATTATCTTTCACAGAATGAAATAATTAATGTTGCATATATTCTAACAGCTTGGGAGAGACCCCAAAGGTCTATGCTTTCTGTAAATGGGGAAAAAAAGCATGGAAGCAATGATCACTTTTTTTAAAGGGCCCATATCATGGAAAGCTGAATTCTACAGCCTTTTACGAATATAAAAGAATTTAATATAGGATGTAAACATTGTTTTTGCAGCTTTCTTTCCATACATAGACTTGGAATGGACTACAGAGTCAACAGTAAGTTTGTAAAATGTTAACAGACACCAAGCACATTCCCAGCCCCATTATAAGCAATAGGCTTTGAAGAAATGTCTGTTTTTTAGCACTGCTTTCGAACATGTCACCGTAATCTACGGCTATGAATAGATATAACCGTACGCTTCATGGTGATGTCTCTCTGAAATGAACTCTGCTAGAGAAACGCAGAAGAAACTTGAGTTTGTCGCAGTTCGTCAGAGCGAGTGTCCGCAAATATTAGACCGAGTGGTTACATAAAACCAACATTTGTTTTTCTTTCCAGTTCTGGTATCAACGGTTGCCAAAGGAGGTCACTAGGAGGAACCTCTGAACCACTGAGGAGCTTCGCAGAACTTGAAGAAACAGTGCTGGGAAGAAGGAGAAACTGCTCGCATCTGAGACAGCAGCGCAACATAATTTTAATAATGAGTTTAAACAATCATCTTGCTGATTATGTAAACGTTCATAGCTGCGGGAATGCGATGTGTGTCCTCCTAATTTAATTAGTCCTGTTTTAAATGATGCACAAATGAACACAAAACCATTTCCAGCTGTTTGGAAGGAGAACAAAAATGACAGTCATTCCCACAGTCACAACAACTCGTCACTGAAGGAGCTCAATATCACTGAGGACTAATGAACGGCTCATCCAGAGGAAAGTACAGCAGGAGTTTCAACTAGGGTGTCTCTTAAGAGCGGAATGTAACCGATGCTTTGGACAATCATCTGTCAAAGGACAAAGGTCCATGATGGCAGGGACAATGCATGAGGAGGTTATGGGCCTGCTACCCCTGCCTTCTTGTGTTTAGGAATGTGACACACATTGGCCTGGCACTCTGAATGATTTAGGCAACGTTAATAATTTAGCTTTTCCCCGGTCTAATTAGATAAGTGCAAGAGGTTGAGGGGGTGGTGTGTGTGTATGTGGAGGCATGAGGCAGGTGAAAAGATACCTCACTGTTGTAGCCACAGGAGTATTGCGTGGAGTTTTGTTCAAAACTGTTGAGTTTTGCACTATAGTGCCAAAAACCAGCTTCTTACCATCAACATAATCAGTCACCCCAGACATATTTGGTGTCCCTTTGTTAGTTTGCAACGAGCTACGAGGCTAATTTAGTTAACAAGCGATGGTAACTTAGAAGGAAAATTTATAGCCCATCACCATCACAGAAACTGCATGCCTAAACAACCACACTCTTGCTTTAAACCACATCAAGTTGTTAAGTAATTTCAAATAGATTTGTTTATGTGGCTTGTGACAATGCATGACGCAGTACCATAATAATGGACAAAAGGAAAAGTGCAGAGCAATAACAATAGCAGTTATCAAAGGGCATTTTTCCATTGCACATGAACAAACCCAAATGAGAACCAGTGGAACTTGTGATTTCAATTTAGGTCACTTTCCATACCGTCATAATAACTTTGATTAACGTATTAATTTTCTTTTCCTTAGTTACCTTAGTTTCCTTAACTTATAGACTAAAATGAAACAAGACACTGTACTGTTCTGTGCACACACTCAGTGTGTACATGTACAGTTTTATTGTATATCTGCGAAAATATGAGCAAAAACACTTATTCAGTGTTCAGTGCTAACTAGCTTGTCACCTTTGCTAATATATAGCAAAGTAATAAATCTTAAGATAGCAATAGACACTTCAGTATACCATTGTTTTATACTGTGGTGTACATGGCTGAGTAATAGTATTTGGTTACTTAATATTAGAAGGGGAAAAACTGTCATAGACTTTGGCTGCTGTTACCAAATAAGTCCTTGTTGATACCAAGCTGAAAAACCCTAAAAATGGATCTTATGGTACTAGATTGATGACCAATGGAAAAAGCACAGTTCCAGTTTTTGGTGACCAAGGTTCTAGAATAGTTATGTCCACATTTAGAGATTACAGTATGTGATAAACCACACAGTGTACAGTGGTATGACAAAAATCACTTGGGAATTCAAAGATACCAAAGATACTACACTCAATTTCTATGATAGTTTTTTCTTAATGCTTCCCCTTAATGCTTCAGAAAAGCAGTGATCATGTTTGCCATTAAATGTTCTGGGAGCAAGAACATAAGGTATCATAAGATACAGAAAGAGCAAGACTATATGGTCCCTCATCGTTCTTCTTCTTTCATCACATGCACACACACAAGAAGAGCTTGTCTCTGGGCTGTCGGCTCAGTAAGTGTGGAGCTGATGAGGGGCTCTATAGCTTGGCCCAGAAGACGCCGTACAGTCGCCTCCCTGGGCTCAGCTCTCCTGGCGGCAGCTCTTCCCCCTCACAAAACTGAACCTCCTCACCACTCAGAGGGAGAAGCGTCACCCTTCCATGGCCTTCTCCGCTTCCCCCTCGCTGCAGAGCGGCACAAGGGCAGCGCTGGCCTCCTGAAGCAGCGGCACGGAGCCGCTCTTATCTAACCTACTGGCTCTTCTCCCATAAACACTGCGCATTACTTCACAGTGGCAGCGGCCAACCAAGAGACCTTCAACCCCCCTCGCAGAAAAGAGAAGCTTGCATGAAACACTGCGCGGTTTTTATCCAGGGAGCCAGAGACCAACTGTGTGGAAAGTGTTATGATTGCAAGGTCTGGATTGCATAAATGCATCCGTTCCCATGAAGCCGTGTTTTTGCAAATGTGATCCTCAGAGTACACAAGACAAGCACAAAAGTTCGCCATGTAAATCAGTTGAGATGAAATGTATTTTTAACATATCTCACGTGTCTCATACATTCTCATTGTGGATTCAGTTATTTCAGGACGTTTCCAGTGCGGATACAGGTGGTGAACTAAAGCAGTGGTCACCAAACCTGGTCCTGGAGATTTACCTTTCAAACATAGTCTGCCATACCTGAAACAGCTAAATAAATTGTTCAGAAGTCCCTGAGTTGGAGGAGGGAGGGAGCATTTTAGGTGCAGGTTGGAATAAAACTTAAGGAAGGTAGATCTAGAGAAGGAGGGGTGGTGACCCCTGAGCCAGAGGGGTGCAAATCAGCATAAATATATTCAGTTCAGTTCAGAGCAACATTCAGAGGACTAAAAATCTTTAGATTTTCTCAACTTTTGGCAAAAGCGACAGAAAATGACCATCTAAAACAAATTCCTTAGACCTACCATAGACACAGAGGTCGGAGCCTACAGATTCTACTCTCTGAATGTTTCTTCCAACCAGCATTTCATACCTTTTCGCAATAGTATCATGCCAAAAATAGAAGATAAACATGAATTACAGTAATTTGTAAACTGATAACCACCCTCCATATTTTAAACACCCTCATTTTACGGAGAAAGCTGCCTTAAACACCCAACACAAGTCAGCGATTTGTTGCTTGATAGTGTGAATGCAAGGTGGCAGTTCCATAATCAGCTCAGTCAATGAAAACATTTAAGATTTTTGAGTACACACAAACACACACACATATACACATACACACGCACACACACACTCACACAAAATACTTTGAATATTTAGATCTGTTAGGAATGGATGTGACTGCACTAGATTACTTCGTTTTGCTATCACGTCATGTCAGGCCACTGGGAAATCTCTCTGCACTTCCAATGGAGGCCTGTCAAAATCAGATTCAGTTTTGTTTAACCAAGCCACATATAAGGAATCTGATGAGTGCACAAATGTATGACATGAAACACACTGTACTAAACAGACCTGAACTAATGTTCAAGAGGAAACCAGTGATCAGGGCGATTTTATTTACCTTATAATGCATACATGGTAGATTTTAATTACAAAAGTATTTTGAAATCATTTAGGAGCAGCAGCATTTCATGAAATGATAAATATTTTACTCAAATGTTTTATCCTCAATATTTTATAATTTATCATTTATTTGCAGTATATAAATCATCTGACTTTGATCACCATCAGACATTGTCATAGAATCTACTATTAGATCAGCTCTTTATTAATCTAGATACATGAAAAAAGGCTTAATTTTGGCAACTACCTACAGTTTATTTCAAATCTAAACTATGAAGCAAATATGTAAGTTGTGGATATGTGGTTGGAAGACTGAGAATTTACATTTTGGGCCCACATACTGGATCATAATGACATACAGGAGTTTAAGGGGTTAATGTTTTGTAGTTGTCATTAAACTATAGCTAAAACTCCTTATTGGTGCCATGATCAAGAAGTAAACATTGCCTTATTATTGCTACAGACATAGAGATGTACAGAGCATGGCCACTTTATATATGTACGAGGCTCATGAAAGTGACACAAAAGTAAAGAGTAGAGATTTTATCCGATCCTATTTAAACATTATAACATTCTACCTGTCTTCTCCCTTTCTAGGCTGCTGTCACAGAGCACTAATAGTGCACTCTAGGCTGAATGGAATTTATGAATCTTATCAAATCTAATATGAAAAAAAAATGACCAAGAAGATGTAGATAACAACAGAAGAAATATTGCCTCAGGTCAGACGGCGTCTCTTATGTAAACAAAGATAAACTATCAAACATTCCTCCAAAAACTGCATGTTCTGGTCAATCTGACAGCAGTTTTTTTCCTCAACTGTACAATACCATAGTGTCCTCACTTTCAAATGGCATGTAGAAACAAAAGGGAAAGCTAAGTAATGGGAGTTAGGCCTCCTCCCACATTCTGCAGAGATAACTATGACCATACCATCTCGTAGGGATGGAATGTTATTTACATTCTCTGGAGAATAGGTCACATATAGCTGTGTATACATTAGGCCTATCATACGTCTGAACCAGATAAAGCCTAAAGACTCGACTCCCTTGGAACCAGAAGCTCAAGCTGAGAAGCAGATAGAATAATAATTCCACAAGAACATCGCTTGTGGCTTCAGAGGAACACGCAGACATTTGTGAGTTCAGCGAGGACAATAAGACACCCAAATATTTTCCATGCTTCGTTGCTGTAAGTTCTAAACTCTGGCAAACGTGTTCTGAAAGCTCACCTCAATGTTTCCATGCAGCGTTCTCAGGGCCTTTAAATTCCGAAGGTGGTGTTACGCAGAAGCTTCCTGCTGACAGCAACCATGCACAACACAAACACACAACCGCTACCCTCCCACATATTCCGGCACTGCTATACAACCACAGCAGGCAGGCATGCCTTGAGAGGGATGGTTAAGGCTTACAGACAACGAAAGACTTTACTCACATCTGCTTCTTTATGACTGGTTAAATTTGACATGCTTTATTCAAATAGAGACAGGCTACTATTCTGGCAGCCGATTAGAGGGGAATTCCACTTTTTTCCAAATAGTCTGCATATTTCAGTTCTGAAGATGTAAACAAAGTAATATGAAACTAAAACGGTTTCTGGTTTTTGACGATAGGATGATAGGAACCAGGGGTTGTGATGTTCACAATGCTAAGATAAATACCTTACAAAACTGTAGGAGGCCCAAACCTTCTCTCAAACCCATCGTGAAAAAATGTCTCAGAGGTCAACCAGCATATTCCTAACCATCTCATGTAATAATTTTCTGTGAGATAAACTGTAGACGTTAAACACTCCTATCACCATTACTATGAACAATTTAGACTTTTTAGGTTTGTCTAGTACAGAGCATTTCACATCAAACCACTCTGAGAGAATTTGATCACATCTTAGCCATTGTATTATGCAGAAGGTTTGAAATTCCCCTCTTTATGTGCTGTGCTATGGTTCACAACATAGACTGATGAGTGACTGCTATGAAACACAATGAAACCAGATTTCTTTGGCGGTGGTTGATGTATTCTGATAGTCTAGGTTGAATGAGTGTGGTGAGGAATTATGCCTGGCCGCACATATCCACATCAAACCGTTCCACAGTCTATGGCTTATCTCCAATCAGCTCATTTTCTCAGTTAAAGAGGGTGTGTTAGAGCAGGGGAAGCACTACAATGTATAAGACAGAAGTAATAGACAACCAGGACTGGTTTGGGCGAGCATTCAGTGTCACTAAATATTAGATTTTAATGCAGTTATGACCACATTAAGTTTTTGTACTGAAGCAAATAACAGGTACACAGGCCATGTGGAGAGGGTTCTTTTCTCATCCTGCTCCTCTGGACTCTTTATCAGACAAAACTGACAACTAGCCAAGAGGCCTATGAAGTCTGTCTCTACAAATTAGCTTGTGACACAAGCTGTTCCAGAGGACTCTGCATTTCCTTGCTCTTTAAGAGCATAACACTGGGGGAAAGGGGGTAAAAAGAAAATATCCTGGAGAAAACGACCCCCAACCAACCCCGCTAAAGACCTCGCCCCTGAACTCCTCCGCTCGTCTTCCCCCAGATGCTTTTCTACGAGGGAGGAAAAAAAACTTGAAGTGTGCCATCTGTTTTACCCCTATTCAAATGCAGTAGCTGGAGCAGCGGAGTGATCAGTGTTATGTTAGAGCAAACATAGCAATTAAGCTAATTAAGTTCCCGCAGATTCCCTTTGATTTATGGCAGTCGGAGGAAGACGGTTGCAGGAAACACGGATTCTCTCCCTCTGCTGTGCCGCGATGATGATGATGATGGTGATGATGATGACGGGGCTTTAACAGAGGTGGGAGTAAATGGCTCCTCGGGCGGCTGTCACCAGCCGAAGGCCGGCACGGGACGAGCAGCCATGATGACAGGGCCACGGTCCCGTGTCAACTCGCTGACCTCAGCTGTCAATCACACATCGAGGCCTCTAGAGTGAGCATACAGTGAGACAGTGAGAGACAGAAAACCAAAACAAAACAAGAATAAGGGGTGAAAGAGAGACGGGAAATGGGGGAAATGAAAGGAGTTCGACTGAGATGGCGTCCTCGTCCGCTAATACATGTCTAAAAGCAACACCCTCTTAAATCAAAACACTTGACGAAAATGTCACAATTCATTTGCTGCCTCGAGGGAGCTCCGATGACCTCAAGTCTGGAGGTCGAAAAGAACGACTGGGAGAACTAAATTGCTTTTCCGCCATGCACGTCGTAGACTACAGCACGTCTGCAGCCAAAAACGCTGTGAGCGAGATTTTCCTCGAGTCTCTCTCTCTCCCCGGTACTCTTAATCAAGTTTGCTACATTGAAAAAAAAACACCTTTGCCTTCTGTTCGGCATGCCCTGCTAGGTGGCCTCCAGCTGATAATGGTTCTCCGGGGCTGCAGACACTGCAGACAGGTCGGATCCGGCACACAGGGCTGCGCTGGAGAGCCGTCCCACAGGCAGGAGTCCCATGAAGGGCACAGCAGAGGGGATGCATAAGGCAACTGGGTCAATCCCACAAAGCTGAGGGGAGAAATCTACACCGTAAAGTACATATGGCTGTGCTGCTCACCTTGCAAGTTCATAAACATGCTCTGGTGGTAAAAGGTATATATAAAAAGACAGGGATTTAAAAATAATATATACAGCTCGGGAAAAAAAAAAAACAGACCACCGCAATTTATTTTAAAGTATGACAATCATTCCATGTCAGTGTCTGTTAAACTCCTACACAAGCACCTGATTCTGCTTTATGAGGGACTGATTAGTGATCACCTGAATCACATCTTATTTAATGAGGAAAAGTATAAAAACACTGCTGTAATCAACACTCTTGCAATGTGACCAGTTGGATGACAAAACACTACTAGAAAAAGTCAAAGTTAATTTTTGCCATTTTGTTTGAGTGAACGAGAGATTTTTTTAAAAAATTATATAAGTTCTTTAAACACTGCATCATTCCTCTTATTTTGATGTTTCATCATTTCCTTTAAAATTCTGCTTTAAAGAACAATACTTTTATTTGTACATTTGGAGAAATATTGTCAGTAGTTCTATGGCAAAAACAAAGGCAGAGCTGTTCAGTTCAATACTTGCATATATAAAAGATAAAACCTGAGAAACTGGATATTTTTGCAGTGGTCTCTTGTTTTTTTCCAGATCTGTATATATGTATAAGAAAGAGGTAAAGATATATCAGCATGCAGGGGCATCAGAAGCATTTTAATGTGGAGGGGACACAGAGGTGGGGGTGCTCATGAGCGAGGGGGGGGTGTTGATATCTGAAGCATAGTGTTTTGCTGGGGGGTTGCACACGCTGCACTCGACCAAGTTTTGACTAAACAAAAAACAAAATAAAACTCTGGAAGACCATTTCTACCACTCCTAGAATAATCAGCTTCCTCCGGGATCAGTAAAGCGTTCGGATTCTGATTCTTATTAACCCCTACAACACCCTGGCAATAACAAAGGTATGTTAAAAAAAATTATCATTGCACATCATCTTGTTTTACTCGAAAAATAAATACTCTTTAAAAAATATATTTAAAAAAATATCTGCATTTTGATATTTGACATATAAACAAACAGAATACAGTTGAATTATAGAGTGTGGGCTGAGTGGCACAAGCTATATCCTGATCACTTTTTTGACTTTTTTTGAGTAATGCAAGGGGAGTCCTTGATAGGGGATGGCATTGGGTTAAAATGTAAAAATAATGCAAACATGAATGAAAACCTATTTAACTACTGAATTAATTCAATAATTACATATTAAATAGCCTGACAAAATGACAGGTTTTAGACATTTAAGTGCCAGTTTGCTTTAGGTGATGGAAATGAAGTATGAAGGCGAGAAGCGTGTTTGGAAGTGTTCTCCTGTGATGTGAGGTCAAACACCTCTGTCCTGAGTAGAAGTGCAGCAGAGAGCTCTCTGAAGGGCAGTGCAGTGCGGAGGCGCCAGGGCCAGCGAGCAGCCTGCCCATAGCTGTACCCTGTGAGATGCCTTGCCACAAACACACGCATAAACACACATACACATGCTCATCCTGCTCAGCGTGAACACACAGATGTGGGTCATCAGACATCTGCTTCCCCACCGCCGCCCATATTCGTTTTAATAACCACTCCCATAATCATGCGGATTATTGGAATATTAGCGAGCAGCCTCGAAGTGGCAGGCCAGGCCCTGGCTCTGATGAAGGTATAGTGCAGGGCACCATATGGTCCAGAAGGTCAGGCTTTTCTCCAGCTCCACAAAGAGTGAAATTCAACAAGAAAAACACACACACACATTTACAGGATAAGCAGGGACCATCCATACATAATATTGAAAAAGAAGAAAGCAGGGGATAACTAAAAGACTACACATATTACAAATATTCATAGAGCAATAGTTCAATATTGTCCCTCAGTTCTGAGGGTTTATATTGCTTTGCTAATTGTTTTTTCATTGCATGCTTCTAAGAATTACAAAAAAAAAATTACCTATCATAGATGTTCATAGGGCACAGAACAAATAACTTTTTTTTATAGAGAAACTAATGTCCCACCAATCAAGCAGGGTAACATTGTCTAGCAATTGTTCTAAGGAACAGACTGCAAGTAATTTTATAACCAAGTACCTGCTATTTGAGTGAAAAAAAACATTTCTACCACTCCTTGAAAAATCTCTTTAATGTCTTTGGTAAGGGACGTACTTTTAAAAGAGTACTCTACAGAGCTTTCATTTAAGAAAAGGGATCATTTTGCCCTGTTTATTTTAATATGATCAAACTAGTTTGTAATAGAATAGGGTTGTTTTGACATTTAAAACTGGTTCTGCACCATCACACTGCAGACTGGCCTGCATACTGCTAAAGCTGATATTCATCAGAGACTGATATTAATTTTATAACATTTTTACGTATAAAAATAAACATCAAAATAAACTGATTTATAAGTGGTAAATAAAGACCCAGAATTTAGGACAGAGCTATGTATGGGATATGAACACTTACAGGAGGTACAAAAGTCACCTACAAACCATAAATCTGCATAAACATTTAATATACTACGGCTGTGCACAACCGCAAACTGTGGATAGGACCACCTACTAATTGCACACATTCATGAGGTACATGGTATTGAACAAGAAAGAGTGGACCCATTAAGGTCAAGACAAAAGAAATGTTAAGCAATGAAGAGACAGCAATGATGATATATTATGTTCTTTTCCAATATAATATTCTACAGGGGATGTAATTCTACTGAAGCTTTGAGAAAATTTAGTTTGTAGAAGAATTACATTCACCTTTTAAGCACATGCTCGCGCACTTGTTTCATGCACAACATGAGAACATCAGCATTGCCCCATCCATAATTTACTTAAAGAAAGTAAGTAAAGCGGCCGTTTTTGTTACACGTAAACAGACCACTGCACAACACACAGTGTGAACAGTGTGAAATTCTTTCTTTGCATTTAACCCATTCACCAAGTGAAGCAGTGGACACCGGTCTCATGAGTTTTCATGCAGTCATCACGAAATACAATTGAATCAAAATACATGCTGCGATCACGATTTAAGGCTTTTTTTCATGCTAGTACAACGTTTCACTTTTTCTCACTAGGACAACGCTTCACTTTTTCTCGCTAGGACAACGCTTCACTACCCTGTATTTTTGCCAGTATCAGCGGTAACTGGTGACTGAGGGACAGTAGGAGAGAAATAATGAG
>JBBPCY010000001.1:42575071-42596684 GCA_037974405.1 Brachyalestes nurse
GTAGGTAGATAGATAGATAGATAGATAGATAGATAGATAGATAGATAGATAGATAGATGTATTTATATTTATATATTTCTAATTAAATCTCCTCACTTTAGCTTCCTTCCTGATATCCTCCATGCTTACAGGTACAACGTCCTTGAACACAAAGACAAGGTAATTACGGCTTCACAAGTGGAAACAGGACCACTTAATGAGTACCAAGGCAGCATTGTAATAGTGCTAAGAAAAGGCTCATAAAAACACTTAAGTTAATGATTATGTCTGAAAACACCTAGATCCAAAATAGAATGTCATTCAATATTCTAATTAGAAATAAATACAGGCTTTTAAGGTGATGTCAATTCATTATAAGAACTTGCCTTCCATATGAGGCTGAGGCTGTGCAAAACACACCTCTAGGGCACAAAAGAGCTAAAGGCCAATTTACTCCAAGTGCAACGTTTTTAGATGAAAGAAAGAGAATGCGTTTTTTAACACAGTGGAACCTTCACACCACATCCAGCACTTTTGTTTTTTAATGACCTCTGAAAGGAAGAATACATGATTACTTTATCTTTTAAGGACCGCAAATAAAGGCACACACACACACACAGGGTACAGCTCACTGACTACAATACACCAAGGAAAAAAATGGCTTCAATGCATGTTTCTTGCTTCATAAAGTATTGGGACACACCTCTTAATTATTGATTTCCGGTGGTCCCTTACCTCCAGTCAGGGGCAATCTTAATGCTTCAGACATTTTGGACAACGCCATGCTTCCAACTTTGTGGACATAGTTTGAACCTTTTCTATTCCAGCATGACTGTGTCTCAGTTCACAAAGCAAGCTCCATAAAGACATGGTGGGAGGAGTTCAATGTGGAAGAACTTGACTGGCCCACACAGAGTCCTGACCTCAACCCCATCCAACAGCTTTGGGATTGTGAGCCAAGCGTTGTCGTCCAACATCAGTGACTAACCTCATAAATGCTCAACAGAGTGAATGGGCACAAATTCCCACAGAAACTCCAATGTCATTAAAATCCCTGTTGGTGTAATTGTCAGGTGTCCCAATACATTTGACCACATAGCGTATGGTTTTGTGCGACTTGGTGTGTGCAAATAAGCATTAAGAGGTAAGGACATCGTGAGACATACACATACACACACACACACACACACCATGATTTTGGCTATCAGCAGCCCATGAGCACATGGACTGATCAGCCACAGGCTGAGAGGTAATGACATTTGCGAGAGCTTTTGACCTCTGTGAGCTGAACAGACAGGCCTTATGGTCTTGCACGTGCACAAACACAAACACTAATACACAACCTACTAACACATACAGCACCTAAACGAATACACCTTCATATACAGATCTAACTCTACACTCCATGGATGCTGATCTCTAATTAACACTGTGGCATTAGTCAGTTTTCAAGGAGGAATCACCAGGCCAACAGGCCAGCACAAACCCCTTATTAAACACACACACCCTCCAAACTAGACTGTCAGAGAGTGTGGAGCGGGTGTTAGTGAAAGGTAGATCCTGCTTGGCTTTAGCTTAGCGTCTGCTGGGTCGGCAGCAGCAGGTTCGGAAATGGAGGGGGATCTGTTACGCAACATGTGAGATCCTGCTAATCTGCTTTGGCCGCCTGCTCCTCCTGGGCATCTCTGCCACGCGCAGAAGACACACACATACTCAAACACATGCACAAAAACACACACTCACACCCAGGTGTCACTAATGGGTTTAAAAGCAGTCTACGAAGAACCCCGTGGCTCAGCCATCCTGCAGTTACATGTGACCGGAGAAAAAAAAGGGGAAAGAAGGTTTGGAAGAGAAACCTCATTTAAGCATAATGCTTCCAAATAGTGCAGGCCAACATGTCATCTACACCCATGGACCAAAACTGGGGTCGGCAAATGACCTGGTTTAGCAGTAGCAGTTTTGAAAGAGTACCATATACACACACACAATAAAAAAATACATTCATCAAAATAAATACAATTAGCAAAAAGACACTAGATTTCCTTACTTGGGGCCAAAAATCTGCATAATGATACTGAAATATATGAACATTATACCTTTAGTATGTTTTTGATAAGTCTAGCTCTAAAAATGAACAGCTTTGTGTTTTTTATGGGCAATAAAAATGCACTTCTGTCATCATTTTACTTTGAGATGCTTATTTCTACAGTGTATTAAAAATACTTTAGCCTGAGTAGCTGTCTCAATGAGGTGATGATATGCTACTCTCCAAGAGGTTGATTAAAATAATATAGGTATGCTTAACATATACTCACAGCTCAGTAATTAAAATGCACAACGAAAAAGGTTACTTTTATGTTGCAAAAACGGTGAACCCACTCATGAAAAAATAACACAATAAATACATAAAAATTGAATAAACAGCACATTTTCCATTTGTACTGTGTGAAGGGAATTGTAAGAGAAGCAGAACTAAACAGCCCAAAAATCTTAATAGCTAATAAAACATTCTTCTAGCATAGAGTAGCAGTGCTGAAAAAATATGGGTTTATTAACTTTATACATTCATATTTTAATATCATAAAATATCTGGAAAAAAATTATTGTGGATTTTATCGGTATTTTACAGCACTGCTTAAAATCTTCAGCATAATAGAACGTACCTAATCACATCATCTCACTTTGTTTTGCACTTTGTGTGACCTGTCTTCTTTCTCTCTCCACCTCCCTCCCGTCTCTATGGTGTCTGTATTTACAAATCCCTCCTTGATCTGGTTCAGGACATTAGCCTGGACACACAGGGTCAGCTGGACACGATGGCTAAGCTCTTTTATGACCGCATTACTCAGCGTGCTAGCATATGCTAACACCTCTCTCTCTCTCTCTCTCTCTCTCTCTTTATTTTTCTCTTTCTTTCTCTCCAGGTGAGAAGCAGGCTGCTCGCTTCTTTAATACCAGTCACGTGAGCCCAGCACGTGGCGACGTGACCGTGTCATTGATCTGAGAAAGCATTGGTGTGTAGACACACCCACACCCACACCCACACCCACACCCACACATCCCCACACTAAGACACTAAGGCAGTCGATTGGTTCAGTTGTCTTCTTGGCCTGAAAGCCAAGCTAACCTAAGTTAGAAAAGCAGCATTGCTCTCTTGCTAGCCAGCATTAGCAGCAAACTCCAGCCGGTAACCAACCAGTTTCTCTGCACAGTTACTGCTGCCACAAGACAAGAGTGTGTCTTTTTATAGTCGCTGTTTCCATTTTTCACTGATAACAGAAGATTGGCTAAAAGAGGACAAAGCTTCCATCCCAAAAGAGCCTTTTGTGGACTGACAAGGGCTATTGAGAGAGGACATCAAATATAATCCCCTCACCCCAGTAATAAACAGCAAACACCAATTCAGTCATATTTCTGATTCGGGTCACATAATATAGACATGTAGATATAGAGTCTCAGAAACTCAGCATACACCAGGACTGTTTGTCTAGGGTGTAGCCCACCTCATATATGTGCACTTTGTAGGTTTAGAGACTGCTGATGCTCAACTTGTCAGCCCTCTTATGCCTTATAGCACAGGACCAACACAGAAGTTCAGTGGTAGACCATTTATAGCAAAACAGTGGTGCCAGTGTAACAGTGGCATTGTAACTGTGGTGTTACTATGAGTGTATCAGGCAGAGTTTTACACATATCAGTGTCCAACAACCAAACATATTCAGCACACAGTGGTCCTATGGTCAGAACCTGCTAAACAGATGAAGGACTAAAAGACTAACACAAACTGTGCAAAGACATGATGAGCTATAGTCTGCACTTAAGGGGTACCAACAAGGTTAGTGTTTCTAAGTGGCCAATACATAAATACTTACTCACAGTCACATCAGTGTTATTGTTGTGCTGAAGATGTGTCACTACCCAAATAATGTTTAATCAGCAGTGATTCATTGGTGGTCTCTTTCCATTGATGGTAGAGGAAAGAGGGCCTAATAAATTTTGACACTAGAGCCACTACTTTTCAGTCTACTGGGACAATTACCCACAGCACACTTATATCTAAATAATGTCCACTCTTCTTTAACCACAGACTTCTGATGTATAGCCACACGTGAACAAAGAGCTTGATATACTGAGCCTGTCTGACACAGTATGCTTGAGTATTATGTACGAGGGCTTAATGAGCAGTTTATTGATTGTAGGCTTGAAGAAATCCAAAATATGCTTTTTTTCCTCATGCATATGCATTTGAGGGGGGCAGCACAAAATGTGGGAGGATGGTGCAAAAAGTGGGTGGAGATTTTCCATGTGCAGCAGATTACAGATTCTTCTTGATTTTGAAAGTTTATGTAACATGCAGAAGCCAGCTTTGGCTTGATTTTCTCCACATTTACATAAAATGTTAAATGTAAATGTTATGTTAGAACGTGGCAGGATATGCAATGATGTGGCTGCAGTATGTGCTGCATCCATTCTTTCATTTTCTTATCTGGAGTGAGATTACATCCCAGGAGAACTTCACTTATCAACACCTGTATCTCTTCATCAGTGAACTTTCTTTTTTTTTTCTTTTGCTGACAACTCTGCTGTTTCAGAAGTTTTAATTAATCAGTTGTTGAGCCAGCTGTATTTTGCCAGGAGCTCAGCCATGGTTCCAGAAGCAGGCTTTCGTTTTAGTGTGCTACAAATTACCTAGTAACCAGGCAACTACCTAGTAACCAGTAAACAGAACACCTGCTGTCTAAATTGAATTGAATAATTATCAATGACTGTTAGGAAAGAACAGATACCAATCATTCATTCTGTTTGCATTCACACTGTGGCCCAAATAAGTTATTGGTTGGCCTAAGACTAGACTTAGTCATTTACAAGAGATGTATAAAAACTTAGTCCTTTCTTTGTCCTTTTTACATGCACCTTTTTACATGCATGTTTGGAACATGTAACACAAACTTAATGTCATAAGTTTATTCACATTTAAGATTTTTTCCCCTCTACTCACATATTTACTCAAACATGTTTTGGATAAAATGTGTCTGGTGGAGTGGTCTAGGCATTTTACATATACATGTCTGTCTCTATCTGTCTCAAATAGTCTCACCACTATCAGCGTGGATTTTGGTTTTAATCCGTTTAATTCAATCAGACTACGACAATCAAATTGAGCTTATGGTGCCATCCTGCAAACAAATGTTTATCCATTACAAATAAGGGGACCCATACTCTAGCCATACCAGTGCTGTCACAGCTCTGCTCGATGGCAGAGCTAAAAGCAGGCAGCAACCAAATTGAGCATTACTGCTTTTTGATTGGTCGCAATGTTGTCATCACAACATGGAAAGAGGCCATTGTTTTGTTTACTGTCCACACAAAAAAAACAAGAATGGAGATACAAAATAACAACTGGAAAGTCAGCAAAGTTCAAGTGCTACTATCTGTCTGGGCTGAAGATAACTTTCAGTGGGAGTTTTCTATAATGCTGACAAATTTATCTTTAATGCTGTGAGAAATGTGAAGGCGTACCAGGCCATCGCTAACAAGTTAGCTGGGTTACGTACTTGTCGCATGGCTACAGAATACTTTGAAAAAATTGAAAAACTCAAACAAGACTATGAATAATGAAAGACCATAATAACAAAAGCAGCTGTGACAGACACACGTTCGGCTGGTACCGACCTCAAACTGTGGGGAGAGAAATGCACTGCTAATGTGTCAGAAACACTGTTACTGAGGTCAACTTTAAAATCAAAACGCGCTGCAAGCTCCATGCCATCACAGTGCAGTTTGGTTAGTCTCATTTAGCCTAATATCAAACCATAGATGTGCAGGTGAATATAGTTATCATTACCTGCAGGAGTGATTGACAGGCAATTAGTTAGGAATTAAACCATCCAGTGCATGTGTTTATGTTGTTAGCGTGAGGAGGAGGTCTGTGTGTACGGTGTTAATGTGGTTCCCCTCAAGTTAGAGAATAATATGGGTTTCCCACGAGGCCTCTTTACTCCTTCAAGGGAGTGCTTCATCCTCAAGAGGGCCTAAAGAATGAAGCAGTCAACGATTTGGCAAGACTCCAGGCTTGCTTGTTAAATCCCAAGCAGACAAAACACACTCACACATGCTTACACTCTGGGTAGGAAGTGTCATTTTTACACTGTAAGGCCAAGCGTTCCAATTTCTTATCAAAAGAGATAAGGTCAAAATGTTCTGAGATCACCATAAAGAGGTCATTTCCGGCAAGACCAGAATATAACGATACACACACAGATATGTGCAGTTTTCAAAAGCACACAAACTCCCAGACCAAAACGCAAATGCTGCCAAAGGGCTATGACTCTGACTGGTGGCATCAATGCCTTAAGCAATTATGCAGCCTTCAAAAGTCATCATCATCAGCAGCAGCAAGCGTACTAATGTGATTTAAGCTTGGAAAAAGAGGGTCAAGAGGAAGTGGCTGACATCAGATATCAGAACAATCTTTATAAGACTTTCCATTACAGATACCAGGAGTGCTTGGTTATATTGTATATAATACAGTCACTGTTGTACTAAAACCTATGTAAGAAATCTGAACTCTGTATGACAAGAAGAAATGTAACCAGGTCATTTTGGACCTAGTGGTTTATATGATACTCAATGTTCACATAATGTAAACAGCTGAAGCTGTCAAATGACTTGTTTGTTTATTTCTTTTGTTCTTATTTGAAAACGCTACCTGCTCTTTACATTATATGAAACTTTCATAACAAACCTGTCAATAATAATGGTCTTAAATATCTTTAACATTTATCTTTCTCTTAAAAATGTAAATGAAATATAAATGAGAGTTTTTAGCACTTATTATATATCCAGAGTGTATATCCACCTCGGATGTATGAGTAATGTCCTTTGTACTTATAAATAAATACTTCTAAGAATATACTATGATAGGTTCAAATAAATAATCTGATATGGAAAAATATTTAGACCACCACTAATTAACAACATTCGTTTTTTTAGACAGCTTCAAGATGTCTGTAATAAGAAGTAATTTGTTGGTCACAAATTTAAATCTGTCTGTAAAATTTCAGCAAATTTCTTTCATTCAGAAACTTTAGTGACCAGAGATCCTCTGGAGTTATTTGACTGTCATTGTCTTGCTGAAACATTCTTGGCCGATGAGATTAAATTCTACTTTAAAATCCCCCAGTACATCATTCCATTCTTGTTTACTTTGATGGTGTGCAATGCCTCAATACCATTTACAGAAAAGCATCCCTATTTCATGATGTTCCCACCTCTGTACTTCACTGAGGGTTTGATGTCTAAAATTGTTGCTAAATAGTTCTGTTTCTGTTTGCAAGCAGGTCCTGAGGGCCCTTTCTGTATGAAATGTGCATGTTTTCCATCCATCTACATGGCTTTCTGCTGGCTCTCTGGTTTTCTCCCATAGTCCAAACAGTAAATGAATAGTGAACCCCCGCAAATTCACGAAAACACTAGATATCCTCCGCATTTTATTTGTTTTTTAGGTGCCAATATATAATTTTTCTTGAATTTTTAGTGCTAAATTATTAAGAAAAATATAATTTACTAATTTTGTAACATAAATATTAATGGGAGTTCAGCTACAATTGCATGTAAAATATAACTGTATAAATGTTTTGGTACTGTCCAGAGAACACAAAGAGAGCACGTCTTGGAATGGTGAGCTACCCCTGTACTCAAAGGTGAGAGGTTTGAAAGTAGCCAATCCGAGAATGTTTATTTCTCCTTGCTGCTGATTGGCTGATTGCTCCCCTGTGACGCATCCCTCACAGCTGCAGTCCAGAATTTTCCCCCATGGAGCGTCTCGAGTGTTTTCGTGTTTTTCATTTTGTTCCTCTTAAAGGAAATGTAATGAATTTATTACTGTATTTACCCTGCTTATACTAAAGAAAACACGCATGCATGAACTACAGTGTAGTCTACATCGATATTTTACATTCTAGCAATGCGGTAAACAGCAGTTCAATATACACTGTACAGTACAGATACGTGTTTACCTTAAGCTGAGTTTTAAATGAAATTCGAGCATATTTGAGCATATTTGGAGGCATATTTAGGGTTTACACTGTAAAAATAGGCATTTATAGGCATTGTTTTCACCACATCACAAATTCACGGTTTTTCACTATTTGCAGGCGCTCTTGGAATGTAACTCCCTCGAATGTCGGGGCTGATTAGAGAAACTAGATATTGGCAACTGGTAAATGCTGAGCTTCCTCTGGAAGTAGTTAAGCTAATACACTCACATTTATTGGTGTACTCTTTATCTGTATTTATTGTTTTGTGTGTGTATGTGTGTGCGTGTTTACAAATAAAAACATTTCCAGGACAAATGGCTTTACAGAATCTTTTCTCAGCAGGCCTAAGAATTGCAATAATGAACATGTGCTGTAGATGTTGGACTGCTACCTGCTGCTTAATTACAGACTGACCGTAAAGCTTTTTTGCTCCAATGAGCTTATCGACACATGTCAGCCTTGAGATTTTATCCTCCAGAGTCATAAGTACAGCAAACAAATATACCCTTACATGCTTAACGATGGTCTTGAATGGGATTCTTCATTTAATCAGGACGAACAGAGTCAAAACAGGCACTATTATTAAGTAGACTGTTTACTGTATAGTTGTATTGTCGGTGAAGCTGCATGACAAACATTTCAAATCAACTTAATAATAGCTGACGCTGTGCATTCCAGTACACGGTGGAGAAAACTACAGTATTCCGGAAGATCAAAGACAAGCTTTGCATCTTCAAGCGAAGTTTGCATAGAAATGCCTATTTTCGTATTTGCCTCAGTATGAGCGGAGTGAAACAGCAGGCCGGTAGCTGCTTGGTGATGTTTCCTGGCGACCCTGCTCTACCCCCCGACCCTCGGCAGAGCAGCCCCACTGAGGAGAGATAATTAGTCCTTATTAGAGCATGGCTGTCTGATCCTCCCCCTGCAAACCCCCTCACGTAACCAGGAAACAGCTTCGCTCGGCAGGAGGAGGACGGCTGTCTACAGTGCAGCCATGCAGCGCCGCAAGGAAATGATGACTAACTGCAGCCTGCCACACACTGAGAAAAGGAGGAGGGGGTGAGTGTGTGAGTGAGTGCGTGAGTGAGTGACAGAGTGAGTGAGTAAATGAAGGATCACAATCAAATTAAGAAGCACTTTATATGGCAAAGTGCACTTGCTAGCACAAGGAATCTGTCTTAGTGCTTACTTTTTGAGTCTGAATGGCACTGGTGTCTGACTGTGTTTGTTGGGGGGATCCTTTGGTTTGAGAATATCTAGAAGGTAGTTTCTTCAGTCAACACACCCATCCAACACGGTTTTTGACCGACTTAGAAATGCGAGTCAATTTTGCAGAAAATGAATACATAGAAACTATATAATGCAAACAGTTAAATGTAATGTAGATAAAAATAGATAACTGTACATATCTACAGTATATGAACTAATGGATCAGCCAGACCACAGACCTAATACTGTGTAGGTCCATCCTTGCACTGCCTAATCATATCTGACCCATTGAGGTATGAACTCTAATAGTGTGCTGTGGTATCTGGCACCAAGATCTTAGCTGCAGATCCTTTAGATGATTGATTTGGAAAACTGAAAAGGATCCATTTATGGATCCTCAGACCCCAGAGGGTTAAGTATTGTAATTCTATTAGTTGCGTTAGTGTCCAGCACATTGCACATATGACGCTTCCATTGCTCCCTCATCCAACTTTGATGCTCGTGTGCTCATTATAGGAGTTTTGAGTAGTGGACAGATGTTAGCATGGGCACTCTGACTGGTCTGTGGCTACGCAACACCATACTGTGTAAGTTGAGATGGACTGTGTGTTCTGACTCCTTTTTATCATGAAACCTTTCAGCAATTTGTGCAGCAGTAGCTCTTCTATAGGACTGGACCAGATGGGCTGGAGTTTGCTAGACGCTTTTGGTAGATACTAACTTGTAGACTGGGAACACCCCACAAGAGCTGCTGTTCTGGAGATGTTCTGACCCAGTCATGTATACATCACAATTTGGCCTATGTCAGCGTTGCTGAAATCCTTATACTTGCCAATTTTTCTTGCTTCCAACATCTAAAAATCAAGAACTGACTGTTCACTTTCTGCCCAATATTCCCCCACCCCTTGACAGGTGCCATTGTAATTAATAAGCTGCACCTGTCAGTGATTTTAATGGTATGGTTGATCGGTGTAGATCAGGGAGATATTTCGCACAAAGCAGTATTTCACAGTTTAGGGGTAAAACCTAAGCCAAACTCAAGCTTGTCGAATTGGAAAAGACATACCTTACGGTCAGTCTTCAGCCTAAGGGTTAGGTATTCTTGCTCATTTAGCTCCCTTTCACACCAACAGTAGGACACAAGCTCTCAAGTGACTTTCCTCATAAAGGTTTCAGAAGCTGTGGAGACACACCAGGCCACACACCACTCCACACCACACACCAGGCCGCAGAACACACACAGCAAGCTGCTAGTACGGACTGCAGCTGTCTACTATACATCCCACCACGCAGCTCACTGTCATTCCACTCAAATCATCTTCATGAGACTCATAAAGAAACATCTGTGTGTATGTACAGAGAAGGAGAGTGAAAAGAAGAGATGCAGAAAGAAAGATAGCATCAATGAAATGATACGAAAAGATCTACATGCTCAGCTCTCCACGCTGCCAGAGCGTATGAATATACATAGGAACGCAACAGACCCAAGTACATGCTAAGGCTGGACAACATCATTTTTTAAATATTTCTCAAGTGTATATGTCACATACTAGGACATAACTGGCAAAATAAAACCATGAAACATTTTATGCTTCATGTTAAATGAAGCACATAAACAGTAATTGAATACATTAAATGTGTAGAGGTGTGCTCTCTGTAGAAGACTTATTTCCACGTAGAAAATCAGCAAAACGGCTGAATTTTTGCAGCTCCCTGCTCATAGTATATGTTTGCTGGCTAGTGCTGAATGTCCCACATTAGTGGCCCTGTGGTTCCTGTCCAGCCTGGCCACGCTGGTGTTCAGCCTCAATGTCCTTATATACGGTCCAGCTAGGAGCAGTAAAGAGGCTCTCCCGGCGCCCGCCATGTGGATGCTGAGGTCTGCACCCATCTGCTCAGCTCCTGCCTGCTAATCTGCTGCTAGCCAACCACACACACACACACATACACACACACAGATGCACTAAATGCATTTAACTCATGGATCAGGGCTACTAGCGAGTACAACGGAGGTCATTGCATGCGCACAAAAACTCCTACCCTGACAAATGTGGCTAAGATTCCTCTGTGTGACCGGACATTAGGCTGCTTGCCTTGTGCTTGTGCTAATTTTTGGAGAATTCAAGGGGGGAAAAAATCAGATTTGTTGGGCTAAACTGTACAAACTGCAGATGGAGGAGAATACTCTTCTCATCCAGTGGCAGATGCCACTCGAGATGATGCGGTGGACAATTTTCAGTCACCGACAGTGCAGGCAGAAACGTACACTAAAACATAACTGTTTCCGAATACACATAATTCCTACATTAACTAAATATATTAAATCAACATCACCTTGTCTTTCAGTTTATTTACTATATTATTTACTGTAGGCAGTGATCATGTTCATTTGATATATTTTATTCCTATGAAAATAATGCACACATTTGAATCCAGTAACTTCACAGCACCACTTTTATGTATTGGGAAATCAGGAAAGATTACAAAGTAAAAGTACGCTCCCTCTTATTTAGAGCGCATAAGGCTTGCGAGGACGTGCAGGTTCCTTAGACACCCCTTCACCGTTCCAAAGTTTCATTTCAACACAGTTCTTCTTACAACTTAGCCAAGGTAGGCCTATCCAAGTCGCTGCTTTTTCAAAGCAATCTGACTCGAGTGTCTCTGCCAAAAGCTGCATCTACAGTATGAGCTCCATAAGGGAGCAGATGGTCATTACGATCATTTATACATTATTAGTGCTCATGATCCTACCTGTGTCAGACTCATCCAACAGTTTCTGTTTTCCCTAGCCTACTCAAAACAACACATACCTGATTAAAATAGTGACTTTAGTTAAATAGATAGATAGATAGATAGATAGATAGATAGACAGATAGATAGCAATCAACACTAACAATCAATAGCCACTCAAATCTTGTTCTTAAATACCTCCCCAAAACTTCGAGCTTCTCAAATACCTCCCCAAACCACTCAACCAATATATCCAACACTTCCTTAAGACACATTTTTTGATGTGGTTTAGGACCAGGTTTCTCTACCACTGGGCCTGGGACCACCAGTGGGCAGTGATGGCTTTTGATTGGGCCGCGAATCTGAAATTGAGAGAGGCCATTGGTCCAAAATTGGTTATTTAACATCATCTAACGTGGCCAAGTGGGCCTTGGCAACATGCTGTGATAGATAGGTGGGCCTCGATGTTGAAAAGGTTGAGAACCATTGGTTTAGGACACGGTATGATTTACTGTGAGAAGTAAAAATGATCAAAAAGTCTACAGGTAGTCAGATCCACTCTAATGCAGATTTTTAACACGGTTTTAAAATGAAGTGAACAAAAAGTCAATGTGTAGCCAAATGCTATAGGCAGCCTTTTCATGTCTAGATTCACAAATTGTCTGGGGAGTAGAGTGCTTGTTTTTCGTAGCACCAACCACTATAAATATGAAAGAATTTGATCCAAGATCACTTTTCTCCAGCACTGGTGTTCTTTGAAATGACTGCCTATAGTTGTGGTTTAATTCAGTTTTATAGCTCACAGAGTCCTAAACCATATCCACACATCTGTACCACCTCAATAAAGAGCTAGATGTGGTTTGAGTGGCTTGAGAGACATTTTGGGCATATATTTATGGAAATGTTTTGGGTGATTATTAACTTGTAGTGTTTGTTAGCAATGTTGGCATCATAGCTCTGATGCCAAACTAAAGAAACAAAATCTGGACACCAGACATGTATTTTCTGATTGACTATATCTGGGGTGAGTTAAAAAAAACTGCATAAGTTAGATCTTTTACCAAATTATCCTCATAGCAGTGATGACATTCCAAGTAACTTGTTCTTTTTTGGGTTTAAGAGAGGAACGTTGTGACCGTCTTTCTGGCTAAAAACAACTGACTGGGTCTGATCACGCGAAATATCAGAAAAGACAAAGCACACTTTATGGTTCTTTCATCTACAGAAACAGCTGTTACAAAAACATTTATATTTAGAGGGAATATTCAATCTGATTGAGGAGATTAGGCTTCTTGGGGGAAGAAAGAACATCCTATGACATGCTGTTCTGAAATGCGATTGCTATTCTGAGCTATGACTAATGTACGCAAATTGTTCTAAGTTAGTCCGGTTTATGATTGGAAATCTACTGGAAATTAGATGGAAAGAAAGTAAAGCCAGGGCTGATGATGGAGCCATGAGATCAACTAGATGAACTAGAATAAGGCTGTTTTTGTTGGGTTTTTTTCATGTCAACCAACATGTTAACGTTGATTTCCCATATGTCCTCTGAACAGATGGTTCGGATTTATAGATGAAGGCATGTCTAGGGCTGTGTAGACGGTGGCATCTATGCTCTGCCTGTGCAAACAGCAGGGGGAAGGAGAGCTTAAAACAGGTGGATGTTGAAGATACATGGTCAACGTGCCGCTTCAGTCATGTGGCAAAGTGAGAGACAGAGGCGATCGATGTCTGCCTGGACACAATAGCTTCGTTTGTTCCTTTCGCCTCTGCCTGCCCACACAGAGAGCTACTCTGATTTGTCCAGTGTGGTTCAGTGTGAGTCCCCCAATGCCAGTCAGTCCAGTCAAATCCCCAGAATAAGAAAATGGTATTGCATATACACTGACCACCAACTTCGAAACATACAGCCTGCACTTATGATTACTGACCACTTTCTAGGGTCCAGATGCCACACAGGTCCATCAACGGTCAGTTTCTGACCACATGACCATTGTAGGTGGCGGACCTTTCTCAATGCAACAGTAGGACTGACATGGTAGTGTGTGTGCTTTTAGTACTGGGGTCCCAGAAAGTCACTGTCTAGGACAGTTTGGTGATTCACCTGCTCATACTTGGTTCAACCCACCTTTAGTGAGTGTGTTTGAGGAGAGGAACTACCAAACTGTGATGACTGTGATAGAAACTGCCAAGCTGTGGAAAGTATAGTAAGTATGTGATTTGGGACACGGTTTCAGTTACATTTGAGGGATTATTATTTAATTTTCTTTATGTATTAGTTGAGCAAAATGTTCTAGTATGAATGTATGGTGCTGAGTTTTTATAGAAAAGTGTCAAGTGTTAATAGAAGAGGTGGCCTAGTGGGTAGGATCCTTGCCTCTGGTCAAGAGGTCATGAGTTCAAATCCTACCTTCAGCATACCACCAGCACACTACTGAGCAAGACCCTTAACCCCAAGCTGCTCCAGAGAGACCGTCCCCTGTAGTTAGGGAATGGAAGTCGCTTTGGATAAAAGCATCTGCTAAATGCCATAATTGTAATACTGGTCTACCATTCAGAAATGTCCAGCCAAGACTGACCAGTATTCAAAAGCCTAAAGCAAATACACTCACATTACCATTTTCAGCACCTAAAATAAATGCTGTTAAAGAAAAATATAAAGGGCACATATCAGGGGAAAAATGAAGTCCCCACCTTTTTGATTCTTTTTTGATGTCGCACATAAGCATCAAAACATTCTATTCAAGCCCCAGTCCAGACAGTCAAATTATTGAAACGAAGCTGTGAAAACCTGTTTTATTTGTCACAAAAAGAGGGTGCATTTACTATATTCTGGATTGTCTTCTTAACAGATGTCGTATAGAAATGCGAGCATTAAAGATAAAGTAATAGAAACAGCCTATGTGATTCTAAACATACGTCAAAACAGTCATCGAACACAATCATCATATAATGCCATAAAGGAAAAATAAATTATTATAAAAGTGGTTCCCATACCTCATCCTGAGGAACACCCTGCCATTTTAGTCTCTTCCCTCCTCCCAGAGCACAATTCAGGTAATCAGAGGGTTAAAACTTAAAGATATAAATGTGCAGAGCAGGGAGAACTCCAGGATCAGTACTGGGACAGTTCTGCACAGTAATTTATGTATCAGATAACAGTAACAATGCAAGCTTCTAAACATGCTCTGATAAAATGCTAATAAAATGCAAAAATGCCCAGCGAACAGCGACACTACAAACACTCGTAACACTACAAACATGCAACGTTAGATAGAACTAATAAACTGCTACTTGTTCATTATGAATTAATTATTAAAAGTAATTAATGATAATCAGTTGATGAGGAAGAGTCTGGGGTTCATGCTGAATACAAATTGTGCAACAGGGGATTTTCTTTTTCTTTTTCTTTCTTGCATTTCTTTATTTTGTTATTTGTTTGTTTATTCTATCTACCAATCCTATTTTAATATTCTTTCCACATGTGTTTAGTTAAATGGCATTATAAACTGCACACAGTTGAATGGTCCAAACAAAAAAGAGCCAGTATAACTTCAAATGGACTTTTGCTCCCTGCTGGTCTGTTGATTCTCTACACCAGAATTCAATAAGCGAGTTCACAAATTAAACAAATAATTTAAAAAAGACTAAAATTGCATGTTGTTGTACAGTCCTTTCAGCCAGAGGAAAGGTACAGTGTAGGAGGGTCTACTCACACAGTCGCCATGGTAATGTTCTGCCTGTCCATGTGTTCAAAAGGTAGAAGCAGCTAAAAAAAATCCATTATTGATAATAAAAGTGGTCATTTACTTTGTAGTTTCCTCAGATCTTAGTGGTATTATTTGATAGTGTACTCTGTTTTTGACGATGTTTGTTCAAAATCTCTGTCAGTGAACTCGTTTTAAAATGAGCATGTTAGCCCAAGGAGAGGCAGCGACTGAGACTAATTAACCAGCCTACTAATGTCAGTCATTCACTCTCATACTTTGCTAGGTTACATATATATATTTAAGTCACATGTAACTTTGACTAGTAACAATGTAAAGTTGCTGTTGACATGCAAAGTTTGTGGAAATGGAGAAAGCCTCATGACTGAGGCTTCAAATAAAATGAAAAAAAAAAAAACAGAAAAAGCTAAATCTTGTGTTTTAAATGCAGGTTAGGAAATGCACTAGATTAGATGAATTGGCTGACTAAAAATAACTAAATATATTTTTAATAATTGCACTTTATTATAATAATAATAATAATAATAATAGGACTTACCTAAAATCATGGCTGTCTCCACCCTACTAATTCCTGAACTTAAACTATAAAAGCTACCAGAAAAGAACCAAAGCATGGGCGAACTATGTGCCAAATGAGTTTTTGAAAGCACTGATGGAGGTGAAACTAGAACATTTCAGGCCACGCACTTTTCTTCATGGCCTCAAAGTGTTTGAAAGTGGGGGGAGTGCTATGTTCTGAGCGCTGTGTGTGGAGGGGACAGCATGTTGGCCTTCTGGCGCTGCGGCGGCGGCGGCGGTAGGAACAGGCTGTGCGGCAGGCAGCAGCAGCAACAGCCAGCAGTCTGACGATGGGAAGAGGAAGCGGCGCTCCTGGAGACAGATGGACGCTCATCACGAGGAGACGCGCCTTTCTTTACAGCCCTCCGAGCCGTAACTCCTCCTGGTACAGGAGAGAGGTGCGACACGCGCGATTTCTGTCAGGTGGGGTGAGAATGCTCTGAGTGTGCCAGGTCCCTTTCAGAGCCAGATTGTCACAAAGTGGCAGGAACACATATATGCTGTGTATGTGTCACATGCGCTTTACTGGGATGAGGGTACACACACACACACACACACACACACACAGACGCATACACAAACTGACATATACACAAGCAAGGGGCCTCAGTGGAGGAAAAAGTTGAGATATAGTGATGGGGACAGGTTTGCAGCTCCCGCACCCTCACACAGTTCTCCTCAGGTGAGGATCGCAGCACAGCTGGAGAAGCTCGTCCACAGGGGCGGCGCTGGCGAAGTGCAAACAGCTGTGCACTGACACGCCTGCGAACAAGCCCCACCGGCACACGAGTGAACGTGTGAACAACTCCAGAGAGCTACAGCTTCATCTTAAGTCTCACCCCAGCAGGGCACAGCTGTCCAGATGATCTGAACCCAGTAGTAGACCACATTGGTCCAGATGATCTGAACCCAGTAGTAGACCACATTGGTCCAGATGATCTGAAATCAGTAGAAGATCACATTTGTCCAGATGATTTGAACCCAGTAGCAGATCACATTGGTCCAGATGATTTGAACTCAGTAGCAGATCACATTTGTCCAGATGATTTGAACTGAGTAGTAGATCACATTTGTCCAGATGATCTGAACTCAGTAGTAGATTACATTGGTCCAGATGATCTGAACCCAGTAGTAAACCACATTGGTCCAGGTCCGCCACAGACTAAATATTTCTATGGTCGACTAAGAGGCCCAATTTCTATGTACGTAATATTTCATTTGCATTTATGTAGCGCCTTCATGGACCACCCTCTTTCTTCATCTGATATTTTTTTCTGTATTGCCTCTGCCTTGCCTTTCAGTATTCGGTACATCAGTGTACTGCAAGGGGAGTTTCAGACTTGATCACATTAAGAATACATGAGCAATACTTCCAGCAAAATATGGTCAACTCATTATTAAAATTACTTAAACTTTCAAACTTAAGACCCTACATGGACATACAAGTCATTCTGAAATAAAAAATGAATGCAATGGTTTCTGAGGCTGACTATCAGTATCTTAGCACTAAGTATCAATCCAAGAGCAGAGAAAATCAATTATAAACCTCGGCTGCCCCGTTCTATTTTTTTCCATGATCATAAGCATGATCAAAGAATGAACTACCTTTAAAAATCGTATATTTTACGTGCTTGCAGAAATCTGGACTCACAACTTGTCTGACAGTTATACATGTATTCCAATCATTTTGAAGTTGCCAATATCATAAAGATATTAAAATTGTGTTGCCATTGTAATCCCAAATGACGTTTGTGAGTAGCCTAGGGTCTCCCAAAAATAACATCATACGGCATATGTGGCTCTCTAATGTCAACAGATATGGTAAATATAAAAACTGACCACTGTGCTGAAATATTGTGCAAAATAAGGCTAGGATTCTAGCGATAAGGCTGAATTCTAACTCTGCTTCTGTGAATCTGAGAACATGTGCAGGCATCGTGCACAGATGTTCACATAAGTGTCTGCCAACATATTTGCACATAACATGAACACGTACACTAGGGACCACTGTCCAGTCCTGCAAGTACAGAAACATACCATTTTGGTAATATTTTGTAGACAAGTCATATTAGATATGCAAAAGTAATGATGATGACAATGTTCTCAAAATAACCCTTAAATTGGTAAAGAACCTTTATATTATGTGGAAGTTCGTTATACCTTATTTATGAAAGTGTTTCTTTCTACTATTTGAAAAATAAAAACACTCGTCTCGGTCACGTGATACGGTACATCACTAATTTAGCCCACAAGACAGCAAATATGAATAAAAAACAAACATATTTTGTTTTTAGTTGTATCTAAACCAGTCCATGAAAATATTGTTTTACATGAAACTGATCTGTGGCGCAAAAAATGTGCCAAAAAGACGCTGCTTTATAACACGTCTACTTCAGATTCACACATTCCATGGTTGAGATACTGGAAGTGACCTGTTAGATCCTCTACAAGCTACACCTATACATGAACCCCTACTTTGCATCTTGACAGAGGTACATTATTACACGGTTCAAACTCAAATTACCACAAGCCAGGTGGTCTTCAAGCCAGGAAAAGTGTTTCGTATCATGCGTATCTTAGTCAATGTTATTTAGTAACTTTTCTGTCATCATGAGTCATAACAACAACAACCGCTACTGAGAATACTATGAAAAAAACTTCATCATTAGTAGTAGTATTAGTAGCAGTAGTTTTAATTGTATTAATACACTTGTTTATAAATCTAAACGTATTAATGTTAAATCAAGTTGACAATTAACAGTAACAAAATGGGGCTATATTTGTATTACACATTTATAGTTATACAATTAAAATGATAAAACTGCATAGGACTTGTGATACTACTGGCAATCCTGGCTGAGGTATTTGCACAGAATTTTAAGAGAGATTTGCATCATTATATCTTTTCATTCTTAGATACTTCTATTTTCTTCTATTTTATACTGTAGAAATCAGAAAGAGAATCACATTCGAAGGTGGTAAATATGGCCACATTCTTTGCTGTGCAATGATGGGAATTCACACTTTCCCTTTACATAAGCATAAGAGAGCCCACTGCAGTAAATTTGCTGTTTGCAAGCAACCAAAGCCCTAAACCGGCTCTCAGCCTCCTCCTCTCTGAAGGGTGTCTAAAGAGTCTGGGCAGGTAGGCCTGCCTCAGTCTGCACAGATGGCATTTAGGACACAGAGGCTACACATGAAACAGCGGGCCTGGACACTGCAGAACAGAGGGAGTGAGAGAACATCTACTGCCATGGTGTGAGGGAGAGGGGGAGAGAGAGAGAGAGTGGGAGAGAGAGAGAGAGAGAGAGAGAGAGAGAGAGTGGGAGAGAGAGAGGGGGGAGAAGAGGTAGGGGCTGAATGCTACAGCTGGCGTGGAATTCACAGAGGCATCCGCCAATGTACAGAGCTCCTTAACAACTTCACAGGCTGCAGAGAAAGAGCTTTAAAGTGTCCACATGGCCTCTGCAGTGCGGCTTTAGAGGAGCTCCGCTCAGGCCGGCCCGCCAGCTGCTGCTGGGGCCACCACCATGTGTGTGTGCATGTGTGTGCCTGTGCGTGCATGCAAGCATGCAAGATGAATCTGTGCAAGTGCAAGAAAAATAAAAGACAGCATCAGGAGTGAAAACGGGAGCAGGCATGCTGAGAAATGAAAGAGGAGTTGCTGGATAACTTAACACGAGCGTTTTAATGGATGGGATATGGAAGTCTAACAAACAGTGTGTATTAAAACATGGAAGATCTCGTGTGTGGAGAGAATAATAGCTTAATGTTACTAATTGTTTTTAGTACATGCAATATTTGTAATAGTTCAGAGCTCAGAGTAGCTAACTTAGCAACCTCACTAGACCTAGAAAATATCAGCTAAATCCACCCAGATCTGTTGCTTCGATTGTTTTTTTGCATGGTGAAGAGAGTGAGGCCATGGCTTCGAGTGGAGTGGGGTGGGCTAGGGGTGAAAACCAGTTGAAATGAGGCGATGAGGATGAGATTCCATTACACACCCCCTCTCCCTCCCTGTGTGGGGCAGATCTGATTTGGCCTAATGTTTTCTTCTTCTTTTTTTATCTCCTTTGCCTTCTCCTCTCTCCTCTCGCCGGGGTCTCCGTTGGGCCTTGTGAAGCATATTTTGGAGGTTTTGGCCACAAAAGGGGGGCTTTCCGAGGGATCGTGGTCTGTTCCCACCGGCTCTATGTGGGCCCGGGCCACACTGGCTGGGAACATTAGCATTTCAAGGCGCCTCCATTTAGCCGCGGCAAGAAAAGCTCCTCTCGGCGGCGGGAGGTCCCTTTAGTCCTCTCTCCCAACATCTGTTCTAACCTTTGGAGCCAGAAGGGGAACTAGATAATGCCAGAGAGGCTTTTGATTTACAGTAATGACGCTGCTGACCAGCTCTCTGCTGAGCGGAGGAGGAAAATTGAAAAAAAAAAAAAAATTACAGATAAAACCAACATGCTGTGGATAACAGAATGATTTTCTGTTCACTGAAGGAAAAACGCTGGCATTCAGAAGCAGAATCAGAAAACATCTGATTCATATCTGATTTACTGTGTGATCTTAAGACACAGCACAGTTTATCTTGGTGTAAGTAAAAAAGATGAAAGGACATGATGCATGAATATCTGCAACAGAAAACACAGAACACGTGGTCTGTATAATGGTCAGGGGCATAATGCCGTACAGTTGTGGCATCCCAGGTCAAAGGTTTTGCCAAATGAAAATACATACTCATCCCCATTTTAATGCACAATTTATCATTTATTAGAAATCAAATCCATTCCATATTTAAATACACTATGCTTTTTGAACAGGCTACTTGTTTACAATATGTTTAGTTCAGCAAATAAACAGCAATTGTGCATTCAGTGGTCCACAGGTGTGTTTTCTTTCTTTTCTAAAGCTCATCAAATAAATAGAAATGATACCTTAAATGTTGCAGGAAAATGGCATGTTCAGCTGTGTGTGTTAAGAGGATGTGCACATATTTCCATTGAGGAAATGAGAAGAATGTGTCATTTGATCCGTGATGTTAAATACTACAGTACAAGGTGCAAAGTGCAAAAATGTCATGAGGTGTCTGTTTAGTTCAGGATGATAAAATTGCACATGTGATGTTAGTGTTGCGTGAATAAATACTAACAATAACAAACAAAGAAACAAAGTTAAAGTATATTTTGATAGATCCTTCTTCTTGTGTGGACAAAAATGTTGGCTACCAATAGTGTAGTATAGCCGAAATGAGGAGCAACATAGATAGTAAGCCTTCACAGCATGGTGTGTGCATGTGTGTGTGAGTGTGTGTGTGTGGGGGGGTGGGGGGGGGGGGGGGGGGGGGGGGGGGGGGGGGGGGGGGGGGGGGGGGGAAGG
>JBBPCY010000001.1:42605156-42628219 GCA_037974405.1 Brachyalestes nurse
TACATATGCTAAAATAAGCTTAAATATGCTGTTTTACGACAACAACTAAGGTTAAATATCTGTTTCACTTACGATCGGTAGGTTTTCCTTTTGTAAGACCTGAGTCCAGGTAAACACGGACGGAACTGAACCTTCCTTTAGCTTCTTAATTCCAGTTAATGTTCTTAAAAAACACTCCGGAGAGAAATGTTTTGAGCACACTCTTGTGTTCTTTGTAATCTACACAAAAAGGAGACATTTAACCTTAGTTGACATCATATTTAAGCCTATTTTAGCATATGTATGTGTTTATAGGAAGATAAACAGGTGCACATTAGCAATTAGCCAATAGACTAGTATCCACGTTCATTTTCTTAAATAAATGCAATATTGTTACCTGAAAGTTAGGTCCTATGTCCTGTTGAATGTTCACAACTCATGTTTATGTTCTTTGTCCTGTGGAAATGAGGTATTCCCTATATTATGACGGCTAAATCACAGCCTCGTTTTCGAGTCAACATGGCCGTGGGCTGAATAAGGCGTATGGGCAAAGCTTTGCTGCAATTCACTGCATTTTACCCATATGGGTCCAAAAACATTTTAACACAGAGCTGAGACACAGAGCTGGAAAGACGAGGAAAAGCAGTTCACTGCACTTCAATGGAATAACGACAGATAGAAGAAAAAGTGAAAAAACAACCCAAGCAGAAGTAGAAATGTATCAGGTCCAGAAATCCTCACACCAGCCACTGACTTCCCTGTTGAACTGCAGGGGGATTTCCTAGAACATCAAGCCAAAGAAACAAAGTAAATGTGTGGAGGCTGATCTTTCACAGTAGCAGTGAACTTACACAGGCACCTCTACAGCAGCACGACACTGTTCTCATCGTGCGATCACTTTCAGACTAAACTTTTAGCTTTAGTGAGGTCTAGAAAAAAATCATATTTAATACTGAAGGGTTTGGCTTTATTAACCTCACTTACTTTTTGTAACTGCTGGTCTTCACTATGGAGCCTATCCTGGGGCCAATGGGCATGAGGCAGGGACTCACCCAGAGCGGGACACCAGACCACCACAGAGCACACACATACACACACAGACTACAGTGAATTTAGAAACCCCCAATTCACAAGAGGTGCTTGTCTTTGGACTGTGGGAGAAACCAGACACCCCGAAGGAAACCCACGCCCCCACCAGGAGAACAAGCAAACACACACACACACACACACACACACAAGGCCAGAACCCAGATTTGAACCCCAAACCCTGGAGGTGGAAGGCACAGCACTACCCACTGTGCCACTGTTACCTCTCTCATTCATTTTCTTATTTTTCCAAATATGTTATACACACCTAGACAGGCATACTCTTCGATTCTGGCCACTGTGATTATTGCCTAAAGAAGAGAATGGAAAATTAGTACAGATCCTTTAGCCCAGTTTCTAATTATTATGCTGCTGTCTTGTAGACCAGTAAATGTATTTTGGGAGAGAAGTTTCCTTTTTCCCCAAGTTTAAAAAAACCACAAGTCAGGGAAAGCAGCTGTTTCTAATGAGCTCCTTCACTTCGGAGCATCAGTGAACTTTAGGACGCCTCACTACCCCAACCCCCCCCCCCCCAAAAAAAAAAGCCAGATCACCCCTGCAGCTGAGGCTCCGCCCACGGGCTCCACGCGGATACAAGAGGGGCGCGCGCCTCTTCAACAGGCGTTAGAGCAGCACGCGACCGGCGCGTGGGAAGAGAAAGAGAGAGAGAGAAAGAGAGAGAGAGAAGAGAGAGAGAGAGAGAGACTTGGACGTGAAAGTGAGTGAAAATGATCGTGTGGACGCTGCACGTATTGATGTTTTTTGGGACCTGACTTGATGGGACCGCCGGAGAGATGAGGAGGAGTTTTGTCTCTACTGACACAGTCCAGCTGTTCACTCGAGCACGGTGTGAAAGGGCAGGCGCTCCGGTTAACCTCGACTCGGGATGAACCATGTTTTTTTCCCCAAATGAAACACTAGAGTCCTGTCCGAGGGCTCCGTGATAGCTCCGTTACCCCGGTCTGAATAAAGCTGTGCTCGGGAGGCTGCTCTTTCCTCGGTTCAGTCTTTTAATGGGGATCAGTCAGTGTGTCGTGCCGTGTCGTGTCGAGTTGTGAGGGGCCCGAGTAGCCCACCGTGGTGAGGAGACCCCTCTCAAACTTGCGTTTGACTTTCCTCTCTCCTCTACAGACTCGTCCGGACAGAGTGAGGGGTGTTTCAGTAGAGAGAGAAATAAACAGCCGGGCTCATTCAGACACTCTGATACATCAGGTAATGGGGGCGTTTAATTTTAGGAACTTTTTAAACTTTTCAAAACCATTTTTACAGTTTTAATCAGTACGTTTTCTAGATGAGTGAAAGAAAAGATTATTGATAAATTACAAAGGCTTACAAAATGTTAATTTCAGAAATAGTAAAGAAGTCTTCATCATCCAGGGCCTCTACATGTGTACCCCCATTACCAGATAACACATAGACTGAGATCACCTGATTAATTAATTAGCCTGTACCCTGCATCAATGAATTAATGACCCTGTTTAGGTGCTGTTAATTGTACTATGTTTAATATGAAGAGGTCTTTATATATATAAATTAAACATGGTAAGCAGGTAACCAACGTAGTAACCACAGGTAAATTAGTATGGTACACTATATCACTATATAAGGAGTAGATGTATACATACTATGTTAATTTAGCTGGTTTCTCTTAAACCTGCTTGTTCCGCTCTTCAGTAACTCGAGCAGTGGCGGCTCAGTGCAGGTGTGTGAGAAACCGGACACACACACCTTACACCACCACACACACTCAGACTCCCATACACCACACACACTCTCTCACATACACACATCGTACACCACCACACACATGCACACTCCCGCTCAGACTCGCACAACGCCCCCCCCCTCAAAAAAAAAAACCACACACATATCCACATATACCAGACATACTCACACACACTCATACACACTCGCAGACATTCACACTCACACACACACACACACACACACACTCTACAGACTCTGTGCAGAGGCGCGCGCCCGCGGCTCCGTCTCCATGGCAGCCGCCCGAGCGGCGCCGCGAGGCCGGGCCGTGAATGGGTGACGTCACGCGCCCGGCGCCGGAGAGTCTGCGCGAGCTCGAGCGGTGCCAATTCATCACCTGTCCGGAGAGAGAGAGGGTCCTGAGAAACACACACACAGCTGGGAGGAGAGAAACGAAAGAGGACAAGAAAACTGAAAGAGGAAGACGAGGAGAAGGAGAAAGAGGAGGAAGAGAAGAAGGAGGCGGAGAGGGCGAGAAACGGAGAGACGGGGACGAAGTGGAGAAGGAGGAAGATGAGGAGGAGAAAGAAGCCGAAGGTGCCAGATGTGGACGAAATTACAAGGAAAAAACGTGCAAAAAAGAAAAATAATAAGAGCCTCTCGTCCACTATAATGTTTTAGAGCCTCGTGTACGCGGACATTGAACTTAAAATAAAGAAATACAGCATCAGGAAAAGAAAAAAAAAACAGCTGCAGCAGGAGAGTAAAGGATGTCCGATATCAGACTGTAAGAAAACTGATATTGATCAGAAACTAAGACTGAAACCGTGCAGCAGTGATGTGCACACAGCTGGCTCATTTTCCCGCAGTTCTGAAACGAGTGTGCGTCAAAAACGCATCGCATTCCAGCACACGAGCCTCATTCCTGCACATTTCTGCAAAATGTGAGGTCAGATGCTGGGCTGGAGATCCCAGACTCCCTAATTACTGCTGTGAGAAAATAAAAGCCAGGCAATTGGACTTACGCGTTCTAGCCTCGCAGGCTTTTATTTTCTCCCAGCAGATCCAATCCAAGCCCACAAGATGACTGTCCTGAAGAAAACACCACTTTGCCCCCTCCACCTGGTGCTTCTGCTCTGAGAAGATGCCTTAGATGAGACCATTTAATCTGTATTTAATCCATAATTTCTCCTAATGACTTTCTTGATACTTACATTTAAACCAGTGGTCCCCTGAAATAACCCCCACGCTCCCCTCAGTCTGTGCTGTGGAAGATGAACAGACTCTTCGATAGTCTGTCAGCACCACCACTAAATGGCCCCCCTTAACGAACACCCCCTCCTCCTCTTCACCAGTGTAAACACACAAGCACATAAGCACCCAGCAACCCGTTATATTCACTCTATGAATATAATAAATCAGAAATTCCAGTGGTCTGATCACTCACTGTAGACGAAGAGCAACCACAGATTGATGCTGCTGTTCTAAAAGTTATTTATATTCATAAATTAAGAGGTGGCAGATCTGATCAAGCATTCCAAAGCAGTGCATTTCAGACATCTCGACCAGTCCGTTATAACATGATCATATTTCCGTACACAAATGAACTGCTGAAGACTCCTGTGTCCCCCCCATATACACTCATAATCCCCCTCTTTCCTCTCTGTTTATCACACTAGGCTTCTCTCTCACTTTCTGCCTCTGAAAAAGGCTGGAGGAGCTTGGCCCCACCCTAGCCGTGCTCTCATTGGCTCGGGATGCGGCAGCAGTGAAATCCTATTAGTCGGAGCCGCGGCGCGGACGCCAATCAGCGTGGTTTGAATCTCTCTGGCCCCGTCCACCTGCTGGGGTATATAAAGGACCGATGACAGTTGATAATCCAGTGCGTTTAGACTCGGAGCCACAGGCATCTAGAAAGAAAAGCTGAAAGAAAAGAAAGACAATAAAACAGACGAAACTACATTTCTGAAGGTCGAGTCGACAGCATGAAGGCAATAAGTCCGGTGAGGTCGCTGCGGAAAGGTGGCGCGGGGGCTCCGGATCCCAGTCTCGGTCTCGGTCTTGGGATCTCGCGCAGCAAGACCCCCGCGGACGACCCCCTGAGCCTGTTGTACAACATGAACGACTGCTACTCGAAGCTGAAGGAGCTGGTGCCCAGCATCCCGCAGAACAAGAACGTGAGCAAGATGGAGATCCTGCAGCACGTCATCGACTACATCCTGGACCTGCAGATCGCTCTCGACTCGCATGCCGCCATCAGCAGCCTGCGGCCCGGACACGGCCCGGCCCGGAGCCCCTTGACCACCCTCAACACGGACATCAGCATCCTCTCCCTACAGGTACTGGCCACTGGGGCACACGGGGCCAGAGCACAGCACGGGCTCCTCTAACAGACAAACAAGCCGCATTTCAATTAAAATTCGCCTTTTTTGTCTTTATGGGCTTTGTATGTATTAAACGACAGCATTTTACTTTAAATTTGACTCCGGGTTTTTGGACCGTGTACATATAAAAAGAGAAATTCACTTCAAACTTGGGCTTAGGGCTGAGCAAGCATTAAATGACAGCATTTCACTTTAAAATCGCCTTTTTGTTTGTATAGGCTGTGAATGTAATAAACGACAGCATTTCACTTTAAATTTGCCTCTGGGTTCGAGAGCTGTGGATGTATCAAGACCACATTTCACTTTAAATTGGGTTTGAGGGCTGTGCATGTGTTAAACGACAGCATTTCACTTTAAAATCGCCTTTTTCTTGTCTTGTCGCCTTTTTCTTGTCATGGGCTGTGCATGTATTAAACGTCAGCATTTTACTTTCAATTCGTCTTTTTGTTTTTATGGGCTGTGTATGTATTTAAAGACGACATTTCACGTTGAATTGGGTTTGTGTGCTGTGAATGTATTTCACGGCTTTTTTTATTATTATTTTTGTTTGTTATAAATAATGCGTTGCCTTTTGAATATGATCCTAAAAATCTTGTTTTTTTTCCCCTCCCCTGTAGACGCCAGAGTTTGAGTCAGATTTGATCACAGAGGACAGCAGGACACTCTACCGTTAATCAGGTAAAAACAGCAGCTTTTGCTTGTTTGACACTGAAAGAAGGGCTGCAGGGACAGATGTGAGGACAGAGCATGTATGTGAGCTGCACAGCAGGGAGAGAGGGGAAAAAATGTCCATAAATGTCCTGTAGTGTCTTTAGGGTCACTATGGCTGGACCTTTTCAGAGAGGGGTGAAGAGGAAGAGTAGGGTGTATTGAGGGGCTGCGAGTGCAGTTCTCAGTGCAGGCGGCGGCAGCAGCAGAAGTGCAGCTACATCTGGAGAGCAGGGTTTCTCTCACTATTGCAGTGTTTGGTTAAATGTCAGAACTGTGGCTTCCTCTGTGGCGCCAGGCTGTCCGGATCTCTGCCCTGTTTGCATTTTCTCAATGCCTCTCTCCCTCTCTCTCTTGCTCTCTCCCTCTCTCAATCTTTTGCAGGTGTTTGGTTAAGACGTGAACACACAGGACCTGGGAACTGACCCCCCCCACACACACACACACACACACCCCTCGCCCCTCAATTTGTGTTCTCGGCCTGGAGTCCCCCCCCCTCCTCTTAACACCCCCCTTTCAGCTGAATCAAGAGACTTTTTTTGCTTCTAAAGGACAATCTATGTGATGTGTTATAAGTCCGGACGTTGATTTATTTATCTAAAAAGACTCGTTTGCTCTTTTCTTCAAGAGGAAGAAGCACTATAATCCCATGAACGGGAGGGAAAAAAAGACACCACCACCAACGAAAAGCAAATGGAAGAAGAAAATGGTCCGCGAGAGACCCTTTTTTCTTCTAAGACGAGAAGTCTTCGCTTTTTTCGTGAAGATGAAGTGTGAATATAGGAGACGACGACGTGCTTAGTTGCTGTACAAAGTTTAGTCTTGTTTATTTTTTCTTTTTTTTTTTTTTTTGTCAAGCAGCGTCTTTTTCTTTTTTTTGTTTTTTCTTTTTTTTTGGCACATGAAGGACTGGACGTTGAGTGTGACATAAACGCGTGAAACCTTGTGAACTCTTTCAGAGTCGTGTATAGTTGCAGAAATTGGACCACCAAGCTGCAAAGTGTTATGCTGTACTTAATTATGCTGAGACTTTTTATAAAAGTAATTGTAAATCGTAAAACCTTTTTTTATATATAAAAAAAAAAAATAAATCAAATGCTTTATTTGAACAGATCTGTCTGCTGTAGTCTGTAGTTGGTGGCCTACGGGCCTATATTTAGGCTACCTTTGGTTGCAGGTGCCAGACAGCTGGAGGTGCTGTATGCTTAAAGGAATACTTTACTGAAGAAAATGAAATCTACATGATTTTTATGCCCGAACGCAGCCAATCAGCTAAGACGTGTTGTACTGTTTTAGAGCCGGAGGCTAAAACTACAATAGCAAACTTCGGACGTAGAGCATGTCCTGGTCGATCGGCTCCGTTTGGTGAAATTGTGCACTTTTTTGCTGGACTTTTCCTTTAATTCTAGTTAAAATCATGTGTACAGTGTCCCGATGCTCCAAGACTGCCACCGCAAAGCTAATTTAAGAACAGGTAGGCTTGATAAACTAATGGTCTGTGTACAGGGCCCCACAGCTCACTAAATGTACATGTCACTGTAACCTGTATTTATTTACAGCCTGAGTAAAGGGCGACTGTCAAGACTTTAACCCCGCTTGACTCTTCACATGCCTTTGGATCAGGAAATGCATGTGTGGCATATTGAGGCATTTATCTAGCCGTTATCTGCTTTGGTCCTTCACATGGTCCTGAGCTGCCTGCTTTGCTGAGCGTTGAATGATGGTCTAGAAGTGCTCTGCTCGCTGGTTTGCAAATGTGGTTTGAATCTTTTGAAAGATCCATTATCTCCCTACTCTGCACAAATCTGATCTCAAAGGCCTTGTCTATACATTTTGTATTGTCTTGATTTGTCTCTACACCAGGTCTGGTGATACAGCTAGAAGCCCAGTAACAGAACAGGCTATACTGTAGGAGAAATCATTGTAATAAAGCAACTAATAAGTTGGTAGAAAGACTCTCGACTCCGCTGCCTTCCTCATTTATGCCCTGCTTGTGGTCAAGCAGTTTCGAGGCTATTTTTTTAAAAGCAGCTTGGCTGGCTCTTCCTCTCTGAACAGGATTTCACAACTCCAGTGCAGTAGTGAAGGAGCCTGCACCTTTGATCTCCAGCCGACCACTATAATGAAGAGTACGCCACCTGCTGGCACGTCCAAAACACACAATCCGTAATAACAAATCCCGTCGCTCTCTTTTCACAAAGTTTACTGACATCAGAATCAAGAAAAAAAATGTAAATAGTGGTTAAAAATTGACCTGTAAGAATTGTTTTTCAGTTTTAGGACTTATTTTTTAAAAATGGTGTGTGTGTGTATGCGTATATACACACAAAGCCTAGTTCTAACATTTTGGCCTGTTAGAATTTTTCTACAAATGTTACACACTATGTGTGAGAATGCGTATATATTTTCACTTAAAATGTAATTTATACCCAACAGACATATTTGAAAGATTTTAAATTTAGTTAAAAAAAAGTAACTGTATTAGACTCCACACAATGAGCCAAAGGTGTGTGAAGTGTCCACTAGTTTTGACAGTTGCCCTCAGTGAGCGGCCCCACCAGTCGACCGCTTTAATCTCATTTTAAGGAGATAAATCTAGGTTATGCTGACATGTACATTTAGTAAGCTGGGGTATTCTATAGACAGGCAAATCATTAGGACACGGGCTGATCTAAGATACCTGCTCTCAGATTAGCATTCAGATCAGTTACTTAGCAAAGCAGTGCGAGTCGCAGAGGCATCACAAATTATGCCAGGCTTGAAAACAAGTGACCTGACCACAACAGTGACACTCGTGTTCTGAAATAGCTCAGGTGTACTCTATAGGTTCATGTTTATCACGCATTCTGCAGCTTAATATACAGGAACGGTGTTACACAAAAGAGAAAGGGAGGAAATTAAAAACTCTTCGAAATGTTTATTACTTCCTTAATCATGGCCATGCATCTTTTGAGGAAATATCAACTGCTCATCACACTTTGAGACGAATGCAATGTTCTGACAGTAGCTTTTTTTTTCTATTCACCACATGTAACACTGATCTACACACTGGATTAATAAATAGCAATGTGGAAAGCATTTGCCCTCAGTGCACAAAGTGATAACAATTCAGGTCATCAAACACATCACACCAACAACAGCAAACATTTCTTCGACGCGACAGTAACGATCCACTGATACGTTTCATGCCGCTAACTTGTTAATTAAGAATTCCAGTACACATTAACAGACCACACAGTTTCACAACACGGTCTATAAAACAGCTACAATCCCACAATGTCACGGCTGACTGCATTTATTCCAGCTCCTAACTGTTACAAGCGTATGTGTTCTTTTGATTTGAGCTTCCACTAAATGAGATGATTTCGTACTGAGCCACTCATTAGACAGTGTGACCCTTGTCCTTCGTCTGACAGCGAGCCTACTGACCATCTGATGCAGTTCTCACTCTGTCCCTGTTCTTGCCTACAGATTTCACATTAACATTCAATAACGACTATTCAAAGTGTCAACATCAGGTATCACTACGTAACATCAAAATCAATAGCTACGCCTTTTCTCTGCAGCAATCACTGATAATGATTTCAGCTAAGTGAAACTCGACTGCTCACGTCTTTATGATTAATATTTTAAAATCTACATCTACAGATCTAACATGAACTCTTCTGACTGGGAGCACGAACCAATGGGCCTAGATTATCCCTACCCTGCATACTGTAGCGTTGTCACTGCTCTTAATTCTTTAACTTCAGAAGGGCTTGTTAACGAACTGAATATTTGGATCAGCAGGGAAAACTTCACAATATGTACTGTAGAGCAAACCCTTCTTCATCTGTTCAGTTCCAGCCCACATCGCCTATACTGCCTAACTCCTGACCTAGCACTACTGCACCTGGTGCAGTTGATCAAGGACTTCTGAAGATGTTCATTATCTGGTGGAGATAAAGACTGGAACTAGGACAGGATTAGGTTGATGACCACTGCTGTAGGCCATGGTGGCTCTTCACAGCACGCTCTCCCGTTCCTCACTCCCGTCGGCGTCCCGTCCAGTAGACGTTGTTCGCCTCAGACGGGCCCCAAGCAGATTCTGGTTGGGCAGTGTGGCAGTGCCCGGCCCAATGATGAGCGGGGTGCTGTTGGTTTGGTCCTCCTCGTTGCCGTTGCCATTGTTATTGTTTAGTGGTACATGGCTGGCCTCTCGGTTCAGGTTGGTGACGGCCGAGGCAGGCCAGTTCTCCTCCGGACTGCTGGCAGGTGGGCTGCCCTCAGACGGAGCCTCAGAGCAAATGGACATGCGGGCTACCGCAGCGTCCTGAATGCTGCTCAGGCGCTTCCGCACGGGGCTTTCCAGCACCAGCTGGATAAGACGCTCCTCTTCCTGGCCTGCGGGTTTCTTCTGCGAGTTCACCTCCTCCTCCTCCTCTTCCAGGGAGCGGTCTGAGGAACTGCCGCTGGACCTCATGCCGGAGTCCGATGACTCCTTCTTGTCCAGAACAACGGCTGAAATGAAGCTCTTCACGGCCTTGGGCCGTGGTTGTTCTCCAGCTGCCCGCTGCTCTTCCCAAAGCAGAGGGGTGGCATCCGTCTCCTCGTTGCCGGACTCCTCCTCTTCCTCCTCCTCCTCTTCTGCTCGGCTAGGAACACTGTGATAACGGCCTCGGCTCACGGAAGCTTTGCGGGCAGCTCCGCGTTCTGGTTTTTCTTCTTCTTCTGTGATGGGATGGAGCTGCCCAGCATCCTGGGCGTTGGCATAGTCGGCCATGCTCTCTGCAGGTTTAAGGTTTCTCTTGAAAGGCTTGCGGCCTTCCTGCTCGCCATCCTTGGCCTTGTCTTCAGAGCTCAGTCCGGCCTGTGCCGGTCTCTCAGTTTCCATCTGGGCCATGTGGGAAATGTAGTCTTGGTACGCGTTGCGATACTCGGCTTGCTGCCGGTCCGTCAGCCTACAGATGTCATTGGAGGACTCCTGAGAGTTCAGGCTCGACATGCTGGAAGTCCGGTGGTTTGCAACCTGAAGGGATAGATTGAATGTTTGTGAACACACCCACGTGCACAGAAATAAACATATTAATGCTGTCATTCAAAATCCCTGTATGTCAAAAATGCTCACTTCATAGAAAAAGGGAAATCTGTTCAAGGGGAATTTTCAGGATTTCTCCATAATTCACTCGCTGTGGCATAAACAAAGTCATTCAGGGAGTTTTGATGGTTCAGTGTGACTCACAGATTCAGGTTCCTTCACAATGGTGGTGATAGGAACCAGTGGTTGCAACGTCTTCAATGCAAATATAGTAATCTTATTTACTTTCCATAACCAGTGAATCTATATGTGATGTGGATCATGTGAAATAGTGGTATATCTGAAAAATACACCATGCATGAACCTCTACACAACTGAAGCGTTCAAAATACATTTTAGGTCAAAAGCTATAGTACAACAATGTCTCAGACATACACTTTCTTAGGGGCGTTGAATGCTTCCGAGGTCTGGTTCCTATCACCACCGCTGTGAACATTTCTGACTCAGTTTTACCTCAAACCACTCTGAATGACTTTAATACTTAAACCTGTGAGGTCCCCCCTTAATGTAAATTCAATTTAAAAAGTAATTTTCTGAAAGGTTTTCTTTTTAAAAAGCCTATTGGTCACAAAACGTGTTTTTCTTACGACAGTAGTGAAATCTATCAAGAACTTAGACGCAGAATCTGTACTGTTTGAAGAACGAAAGGAAACAACAAAACCGCCCACACTGGACCCCCATCATCAGATAAACTGACTATAGTCTCAAACCATTACGGACCCTCTGCAAAGGACGGATGTGCTTGGTAAATGCGGAGTGACACTTTTCAAAGTGTGAGCAGAGCAAAGAGCAGAAATAGCCCTCCCTATGTGACAGAAAGGGCCTCTCTCATGCTGCCCCACATTAAGTGCAAGCGTGTGTGTGAGAGAGAGTCAGGTCAGCTCTTCACTTCCTCTGTTCATTCAGGTCAGAGAACACTCTGTTTGTCACCCAGTAAACCACAGGCTATTTTCACTCCGCTGATAGACTACTGAAAAGCAGAAGCTAAGTTTTGCTTCTTTGTTAAGCAACAAAGCTGGTGTGCGGAAAACACGAGTGTGTATGTAGACTGCGTATTTAAAACTATAGTATGTGTGGGCTGGACAGGACAGTATTGCACAGAACCTGTCTGACTACTATACAAGATATAAATATGCAGATGTATTAGATACACATACTTTACACAACCAAGAGTAGTGAGGTGGGTTAAAATGTCTCTGTTGGCCTCTTTAATCACTTACTTGGGCCGGTGCTACATGAATGTTATTTTTTCCATTGACCTACACTTGCAAATGCATTTAAAAACTAAGGGCTTGTTTCCAGAGGGGCATACGTGACATTTGACAAATCCTACAGAAGAGCATAAACTAATTCCAGCCATAAACTAATTCCAGCCCTGTGTTTATTATAATTAGTCGCATTAGCACACCATTTATTTCTTGCCCAAAAATGTCTATCTGGTTTCAAGGCTTCAAAATACTGTTCATGCAAACTGTCATAAATACAGCAAAAGTGAGTGGGCACTTCAAATAGACCACCCCTTTGTATGAAAGGCTGCTGAGTCAGACAATGACAGACAATGGCTTGTAAATTTGCAGGTTGTGCCTAAGGCTGGACACATTCCCCATGTAAGTATGCAAACTCAACAACGTCGAAGAAAAGAAAAACGTTTTTACGCTGTTGGTTTTTGACATGCGTCACCTGAAAATTCACATCACAGCGCAAGTTGTATTCTGGCTGCTTTAAAGGTCTATCAATTAAGGCACACAGTCCACTTTCTAATTTTTACCCCTATGTAAGAAGCAGCAAGCACACCTCAAACGTCAGCGTGTTTATAGCTGTTGTGGCTACTGGAACTGTACATCTGCTGTGATTTGTACTCTATCGCCCCCTTGAGCACGGAGATGTATAATGGAAGAAATAATTTTAACTATGCAAAAAGTTTCCTGTGCTACCAGGGGTTCAGAATTTGGGTTTTTTGCAGGCTATGCTCCTGTCCTAACAGTTGAGAGAATGTGCAGTTCAAATGGAGAGCATTTTTTTGGCAGAGACAGTGTTTTAACTTTGCACCCACAATCCAGTGGTTGCTGGGCTGCCTGACGGGTTCCTCCAGGCCGGCTGCGCTGAGCTCCTCAAAGCTGAGGTTCAGGCTGTAGCGTAGGGGGCTGTCGTGGGGGGCTGCAGCAGGGCGGCAGGGGGGGTCAGGCTGGGCTAGAACGCTGCTGCCTTGCTCACTGTCCACTCCACATTCTTCCTGCAGCAGCTGGCTCTCCACCTGCCTCTGCTCCAGCACCTAGGAAAGAACGCCAAAGCACAAAAATGACAACACTCAATCAGCATTTTAAAGCAGCAGTTTGGCTAAAAATCCAGTTTCTACAGTCTTCCCATAACCTCAGCTGTAGTCAAGCAGCCAAGTCACGTTCGCTTCTTTAGTTTTACTTCTTTAAAGTTACGAGGCAAATGTCACTGACAAGCGGTGGAAACTAATAGCAACTAATAAGAATCATGCAAACTGCAATCCACATAGCATCATATGGTCGTCTCAGACCATGATAAGTTGTTATATAATATCAAGTACACCTGCTGATGGGGCCCCTGACACTGTTTTTGGTATGCAAAATACTGTATATGGGCAAAATTATTTGGACACACCTCTAAATTATTGAATTCAGGTGGCCCCTTATGTCTAGTGAAGGGTAATCTTAATGCTTCAGTATACCAAGACATTCTGGACAACATCACGCTTCCAGTTTAGTGGACACAGTTTGGGGAAGAACCTTTTCTATTCCAGCATGACTGTGTCCCAGTGCACAAAGTAAGCTCCATAAAGACATGGCTGGAGGAGTTCAGTGTGGAAGAACTTTACTAGGCTGCAAAGAGCCCTGACCTCAACCCCATCCAGCACTTTTGGGATGAACTAGAAAGGAGGTTGTGAGTCAGACCTTCTCCTCCAACATCAGTGCCTGACCTCAAACATGCTTTACAGAATGAATGGGCACAAATTCCCACAGAAACACTACAGAAAATCTACAGGAAAGATTTTTGATTATTTGCTAAAATACTGCTACAGGAACAGCACTAGACATGTCACCCAGGAAACCTTGTTTTTAATGATCATGTGTGGTTCTTGGTTAAACTGAACTGGGAGTGTGGTTTCCAAAAGCCATTGTTCCTATTGTCATTTGTAGAAGACATAGTGCATAGGTTAGTGCTCTAGTGCAGTGGTTTCCAACCATAGTCCTGAAGTGTTATTTTTGTTTAACTCTAGAGAATCACTGCCCTGAAGGTAGTAGAGCAAATGTAAACTTAGACAAGGCCATCTCAAAAAGTGATTAAATTCTGGTGTTTAATCAGCTCTTCTCCTTCAGTAAAGAACCATTTGTTCTATGTGTTCACTACACTATATGGACGAAGGTATTGGGACCCCTGACCATTACACCAACAGGGACTTTAATGACATTGCAAAGTTGGTCTCCCCTTTGCAGGGATAAAATGTCTTGGTGCTGAAGCATTAAGATTGCCCTTTACTGGAAGGGGCATTGAGGTGTGTCCCAATACTTTTGTCCATATAGTGTAAAGAACGTGATCTCAACAACCTGCAAGCTAGCTTTTAGAACAAGAATCCCATGAATGAGTAGTTAACACAACAAACAAATCAGTAAGCGTTTACTGTTTAAAATTCACAGACTTGCTCTGAAAATATCACAGTGCGTCCAACAATAACAACTTTCTTCTATACAGCGATAGAAAACATGGTAGCATGCAAGCCTCCGATTCCACATGCTGATACATATTATTGTGCCCGAGTTAAAGGGCACACTGCCAAAGTCTGAATCTCTGTATCTGCAGCGAGAGGTTTGCTTTGATGGGTTAATTAGCTCATTAGTTGCATCAGGTGTGTTCTGAGCAGGGAAAAACGCTAAATGTGTAAGGCAGTGGTACTTCAGGACCAGGGCTGAGATCCACTGCTCTAATTGAGAGAGACACAGCATGATAAAGAGATGTTTCATTACGGGTTTTATTCTTAAGTGCTCTTATCTGTGCTTAGCATCTTGGCAAAAGTAAATGTGTTGAATGTTATTAACTAGACAGAGAATATTGGAATTTTGTGAGAAAACAGTGCAATGTCCTGTGTCCTTCCTATTTGTCATGGCCATGTTTTTTAGTTTGAAGAATGCTACTTTCTTGTAAAAGTCAAGCTATTCAGATCTTCAAGTGGATACCGAGCTCCCACTGACAATAACCTTCCTTCATTCAGAAAGGCGCCATCTTGGACCAGATGGCTGTGTGCATGCTGGCAACACAACATTCGTTTGTGGAAGCACAAATGGCAATCTGATCAACACAAGCTACATGTGTTCCTGATTTCAACTGTGCGTCGGCCTCCTTCTCGAAAGAGGGACTGTGCAAAAAAAAAAAAAGAAAGCCTCCTGTATCAGGCTGTGGTGGGGGAGGTGGAAGTCAAGATGCATTAAAAGATGCCACAACGCAGAAAAGCCCCTCAGCTTTCCAAACCAGTGAAAGATACACGAGGAGATATGCTAGGATGAAGTTGGGGTAAAAGTACGATTCAAAGAAGTGAATAACAAATCTTACCATTGCCTTGAAGAGATGCCAGTCTCCAAAGTTCATGTTCATCTCCTTCCTGAGCTCGTCCAGGTTACACTGGCAGAGGACCCGGCCGTTGATGTTTGCCTGGATGTGCAGACATTTACAAGCTGACCTTAAACTGACTTCAAGAGCACTTCTGCCATTCACTAATGCCCTGAAGCTCCTCTGAGCAGTTTTTATTTATTTGGGCCTGCAAGGTCTTTGGAAAAACAACTAGCACGTTTGTGCTTGGTGCATGCTGGTGCAGTCTGCATGGTAGAGCGCTCGTTCCTCTACTACAATAGAGATCTTTGAGTGTGAGGGCCGCTGCTGCACAGCTGCTAGGTTGGAAGAAAGTTTGAAGACATTAGTCATGTCATTGCCACTCTGTGCATTCAGTGGAAGTTGGGCCCTTAAGGTAATTCCTGTGTTTTCTACATAGAAAAGATAAGAACGGTCTTTACTAAATAAACTGAAGATTTTATTGGGGTAGTTTTAATCACTATGTTTTCCAACCCAAGAGCAGAAATATCAATGTTCTATTATCTCAGTACATGTAGGGACTTTATGACCACCTGGGTTATGTGTCCACTGGCATTCGTTTTCAATGCTGTTCATTTTCAAAGGAGGTCAAAGGATGTTGGTTGCATCATGACCTCCTGATTCCCAGTCTGGCCCTGGAGGGCCTCTGCTCTGTATACTTTGCTACTCTAGGACATTTCACCCAACTAACTGGCCAACTAAAAGGCCTGCTTGTGTGTGTTTTTGTTTCATTCTTTTTATTAGAGTTAGTTTTAAATTGAAGGATTTAATCTTGTTCATGTTAAATGACGTGTTATTTCCATATATATTTGTATTTTATGAGATGGTTTATAGGAGACCTTGGTCAAATTACGTGTTGTGGACTGAAGTGAAAATAAGTACACATCATCTAAACTTCTGCACATTTTAATACAATTACTGTTACTGATAATTGCCAGAGTTGACTATATTGGAAACAAATTGAACATAAATGTGGCGTGTGCAGAATAAGACATACTTTATATTAGATTTTTTCCCAACATCTCAATCTCAGCAAATAAATTAACTGAGCAGAAAATGGCGAGTTAAGTTTCTTCCCTGTTATTTATATCAACAAAACATGTAATGTGCAAACCTGAGTGTGACTATATATGATGATGAGGAACAGGAATTAAAACGAGAATGTTAATGTACAGGGCAGGAGTACCCAAGGGCCTAATCAGGAGTAATAATCTGCATAGCTCTGTTGTCCACGTTATGTAATCATAACAAGCCACTACTGGTTCCTACTTCATCCAGAAGACAATCATCCATGGACTTCCAAAGACAAAACACAGCAGCTGCTATGAACCTGATCAAATTTATGCTAAAAGTGTACAAAAATAATCAACTTCTTATTACTTATCCCTACTTTTCAAAAACTTGAACATACAGTCAACTCCAGAATTATTATTACCTTTTATCAAAATGAGCAATAAGCAATATACTAAACCACACAATTCCACTGAGTGATATCTTGGGGCTTAAAAATGAAAACATCTGTTTTCATTTTTACACTTTTGAGTAACATATAAAAAAAAAAAAACAATACTGGCTTAAACCATACTGACACTATTTGATGAAGCCTTCCCTAGCAAGAATACAAGCACTGAGCTTCTCTCTCTACTGTTTAAAACGGTTGGAGAATATTTGTTGAGAGATTTTTGACCACTTCTCCATGCAGAACATTTCCAGTTACTTGACATTCTTGGATCTTCGCTTGTAGACCGTCCACTTCAATACACATCATTACAGGTTTTCAGTTCGCTTTAGGTCTGGAGACTGAGAGGGCTATTGCAAAACTTCTCTTTTGATTCCTGTAAGCAAAATCATGTGTGGATTTTGTGGGATGTGTGTTTGGGGTCATTATCTTGCTGAGAGGTCCACCCACAGTCAAGTTTCAGCCTTCTGGCAGAGGAAGACGGATCTGAGTCAAAAAATCTCCTTGTATTTAGTAGAATTCATAACACCATTCATTTTCACAAGAGTCTCTGGACCACTAGCAGCAAAACACTGGCGAAGAGTATGAGGTGCTTTCCAGTGACTACAGTCTCTGTTTTAATCACCAGGAAGTATTTTTATTTCAAACCTGTTTGGCATTAAGTGTTATTTCAATTTACTACTGATTTTTAAAAACCATTTCTCACTTCCTTCTGTCCCATTGATTGGACAGCTTTGTTTATACCTTTGATAATGCATGGCATATGTGTAACCTCTCATTTATACCCCAGTGAAATAAGCAATTGTCTTATTTCACCTGGGTATAAAAAGGTTAAAAAGCACTAAAAAACACTGTGGAAATGATTTTCACTAGAAAAAGAGTAAGCAATTTCTCAACATTTTAAGAAGCATTTTAATCAAGGGCTCCAACTAACAGCTCTTGATAAATGATTTATCTATATTATTTTTAATTCATTGGCTAAAACATGTTTTATATAATGAGCAAAGAATACATGCTCATTTTGTCAATTGCACAAAAACAAAAACATTTTGTCAATGTACGTTGCTCACACAGACCTGAGCTGTTAAAATAATAATACATTTTAAAAGCCATTGGTCTAAACTTGTTTAGACCCCTTTCATCCATGGCACGAACATGTCTTCATGTATTCCCATGCTATGCGCACAGTAATATCTGTTTTCATTGGTTCAGCTGTCACACACATTGGTGCTGTTCCTGCACACTTGTCCTTGTTATTCTCACTCTTTGCAACACGCACTTACTCCTGCAGAACACTGCTAACTAGTTTTGTAATCGATTGCATCAATTCTCTGCTCTAGCGTTTTTGAATCGTCACGTATGCTGTTTATTTTATGATTGTTTTTAACAATTCTGGAGTTGACAAAATAAAATAGCACATCTATTCAAACCTAACCCCAACTTTATTGCAGTAAAATACATTTTTATTTAAGTAAATCAATTCATCTAGACAGAAATGCGATACGAGCCATTGTATATTTGTTTCTGGAGTGCATGTGAAATGGTACCTTTCTGACAGTGGCAGTGTACTGCTCCAGCATGCTGTCGTCGAGTCCCTCGATCAGTTTGAGTCTCTCACACACGCCGTCAGTGCTGAGAGAGCTGAGGAGCCCGGGAGGTACCGCAGGGCCCTACACACACGCACGCACGCACACACACACACACACAGTTACTCATTCATCCCTAAAATCAACACTCATCCATTACTATCTCTAAGAAAGTGTGGCAGACAGAGACATGAGAAAAAGCAGTGCGCCACTGGTGAAGAATGCAGAGCAGCAGGGCCCAATTCTACCACAGCAGGATTTCATCAGGCCAAGACAGTGAGCGTAGCGAGTGAAATGTGAATATAAAGTGACCACCAGTGAGAGAGCAAGTGAAGAGCACAAATGCTAGGCTATTTCTGGCACTCATGCTAAACTGGCTCCATCAAGAGACACAGTGTTTACAGGTGTTTGTTCCAGCTATGCACCGCTCCACCTGAACTCACAGATTAAGTTCCCTTCTTTAAATGCTCTTTAGATGAAGGAGAGGAAATGCTAGAAAATGTTCCGGCCACTTTATATGAGGTTCACTTTTTTTTAACCAAACTATTCCTTTAAAGGTCCACTATAGGCTTACTGACCATAGCCCCCCTGCTGAAATGTATTTTTCAGACTCTCTTCCTCCTTCATTACTCGATAAATGGTGGTGGATGATTCTCAGCACAGCAGTTATACTAACATGGTAGTGTGACTTTGAGACACTGGAGTTTTTTGTCGTCACCGCTGGGTTGAGAGTGATCCACCATCCAATAATAGCCCTTCAAGAGAACCTCTGTGGTTAGAAACTGATTGCTGATGAAAGGTTAAAAACTTTCTAACAAAGTTATGATGGATGGTCTCTAACCTTACACCAGCAAAGTGGGGCTTCAAAGCAGGCATTTATAATAAAGTGGACTGTGTAAGTCACTTAACATCAGTTTAATAAACTGACAAGCCGACTGAAAAAGATTAAACTTTAATGGCAACAAAACCCCAACCAAAAGGCAATAATCTCTTCGAACTTTTCCCCTTGTAATCAGATTGAAGAGTAAAATAACAGTTTGTTGTGTCAGTGCCTAAAGCACCTCATGACCTAGTGCTAATCCACATTACTGCCACTCGAAGTGTCTATTTCGATCTGTCTGATCTTTGTTTTAGTATCAACAGTGCCGGCGCATGACATTTTTCCACCCTAGACGAAACAAAATATTGCCACCCCAGCTTCAGCCTAGTTACAAATTCTTTTGTTTTTTGTAGGGGGGAGCTGAAGTGGTTGGCTGTGCCTGAATAGTCCACTTTATTTGATTTTGACAGATCTGTTAGTGAAGCCATGAGCTACAGATTAGGCAAAATCTCACAAGAAGAGGAAAAGAAGTTTCATTCAACTATTCGAAGGCAACTTGACTCAGGAGTCCCACTCTTTTCTACAGATCATGTTATGGGAAAGGGAAAATCTAGCTGGTGTGACCGACAGGGTCATAGTCTAATATTCTGCCTACTGACAAATCCAGGCTTACCTTTACATACATACAATTCAAAGTTAGAGTCAAGTTTCCTAGGATTATTAATTGCCACTGACTCTTATTAAATTAATATTCAACTCTTTCACCAGTGTCTAACACACATTTAAAACCGTTGCTCCAAGCTAAAACAAGACAATGAGCACGTCAGCTCTTAACATGCTAACCAATGTGACATTATTCAGTTGTTCAACACAAGCTGTAGTTGTGTCTATAGTTAATCAATGTTAATCTATAAACCTAACAGAAAATACCACAGTTCCATAGATAACATTCCTCCCATTACTCTGCCATTTAAAATGTAACGTCATCCAACCTGCATGAGCTACCATGTGACCTGGCTTGGGGCCTTTTTACTGTGTTGCCACAACATAAACAACATCAGCCTATACTAAACAGGCTCATCCATAGACTACCATTTGAGAATTAACATGAGCCTGAGCATAAAAGAGCTCTTTCAGATGCTAACATGGTAGCGAAGGTAATGTGGTAGTGATAGTAGAGGCCTAGCGTTTTGTGGAGCTCAAATACATAGCTTAATTCATTTTTGGGGGGAGTGTTGGGTGGGGGTTGTTCTCCTTAAAGTATTCCCCTAGGCTGCTTATTTCTCTCATTTAGACGGGTCTGCCCTGAATATCAACGTTCTAGAAGAACTAATGACTCCCCACCAAGCTGTGCATCTTATACAGGTAAAATCTCCATCGCTAATCAAACCTCAAACTTATTCTTCCTTCTGAAGAACTGATGAACACTACTGCTAACGCCTAAATAAAATAGAGCTTCAAACAATGTTGAAAGAAGTGCTTTCAGCATGATGCCAACTTTCACTTGTATTTCAACTTTAAGTATATGTTCTTTATAAAGCCTTTTGTACAGTGGAGACCAGTGCCAGCATAGTCAACCGAATCAAACTGGCTGCATCTTCATACACACATGCTGTCTTCAGTAGCCAAAAAAGATGAGAGATGCCAAGAGCATTTAATGGACGGTTGCTAATAAAGCGAGACATTCCACAAATGATAATTCACAGTTGTGTTGATCAACAGCGATTTGTGTTACTCTTTTTTGTCCATAGTGAGCATGTTCAGTAAAAAGGAAAAGACACTTGCTGACAAACTGTTATTGAAGAAATGTTACTGTTACGTGTTTAAAACACCACATTCTGAACTTCGCTATAATGAATACACCACTTTATCCACTGCACTGTAGATATCATAGTCCTAAGTAGCTGTGATATCTGATTGGAGATAGCCAGTCATATTTATTTGTCTTCTTGTTTGTGAGCTGAATTACACTGAGCCTGCATGTTCACCTAAGGGGCCTAGAATTTTAATCTCTTTTCACCCCTCAATAAAGATCATGGCAGCTGGGAAATCAGAGTCATATTTAGGGCAAAAACAAAGACATCTACAGCTGCTCATGCTCATTGAAAATAACAGTGAAAATGTGTTAACACAAGGCCACTAGCATTGTTCTGGGAACAGATAATGAAAGTCTGTTGTCTGGGGAAATCCCTTCCAAAAACTAGAACCATTTCTGGCAAGTCTGAATGAGGAATACGATTTAAGTTAAAGGTCAATGGCATGAAATGATAGTCTTGCACCCAGAAGCATTTACAAATTTCTATTTCTAGGCCACACACGACAAAATGTATGATAATGACATTTTAAAAAGCCTTTCTGTGGACCTAATATGTTACACAGCGCTCTGGAAATGGTGCCCTGTTCCACATTTTGCATCATCTCACTCAACAGGTATCTGTCAAGCTCTTCATCGGCTTTATAAGGCCAGAAAAACTATAAAGTGGCACTGAAAAGCCTCCAAGGACTACAAATGAGAAACACTGCTATATAATGATAAGAATATTGCTGCTAGAAAAATATTAGGTCCACAATCTCAGAAATGGCATTACACTATGGAGCATAGCTCAGAAAATGAGGATAAATGAGGAACAGTGAAAGGTTTAGGAGCCTGTACCTGCTTCACTTTGGGGGGATGAGACTTTGTCTGTTCAGGAACAATGACAGGAGAGGAGAGGGGTTAGGACAGAAACAGGCAGATCATTAGGTATCATGCTTCAATCATCTTGAATCAAGGCCACAAAGGACTCAAACAGCTTTGGACAAAAGATAAACACAGGGATGGAAATTAAGCTTGTCAGTCATGTACATACATTTTCAATGTGGTGAAAAAGTAGCCCCATGACAGTCCACTTAAGATAGAGACTGGGGTTTCCACTAAACTGCATGTTTTTCACCACCATGTGTTCCATTGCTAAATACTTCTTGGAAGTCTTTAGGTAGTAGTGGAGGTCTAAGGGATTTCAGGGAAGAAATAAAGTAGTTAGAACTGCTTCAGGCAGATTTATAAGATGATTTTGACCAAATCATTCTGAAAACATTTGGTCACACTAGGATTCCATGTTTCAGAATGAATTATAATCATAGTTTTTGGTGATAAAATGTGTATGCTTGCTCCAGCAGGTTGTAAATCAAATCAATTGTGTGAACTATCAGACTCTAAGCAAACTCGCAGGAATTTCAGTGTAGCTGCATTGCTGGCTGATATCTAACATTCTTAAGTTTCATCCCTGAATGCAAACATATAAACACACGTTTTCCCCTCAGCTCTTTCCCAGCATCCCACCTGTAATGCTGTAACCTTCTTTACAGCGATGTGGTTAAAACAGTTCTGTATAAACAATTAAAGTCAAGAGCTCACAGTTTAAAATGGGGAATGGGCACAGAGAAAGAAACACAGAGAGTAAGAGAAAGAGACAGAGAGACAGAGAGAGAGAGAGAGAGAGAACGAGAGAAAGAGAGATAGAGAGAGAGCGACAGAGGGAGTGAGAGAGAGAGAGAGAGAGAGATAGAGAGAGCGACAGAGGGAGTGAGAGAGAGAGAGCAAGAGAGAGAGAGAGTAAGAGAGAGGAGAGAGACCAACAGAGAGAGAGAGAGAGAGAGAGAGAGAGCA
>JBBPCY010000001.1:42629221-42649750 GCA_037974405.1 Brachyalestes nurse
AGAGAGGGAGAGGGGGAGAGGGCAGGGAGAGAGGGAGAGAGAGAGAGAGGGGCGAGGACAGAGAGAGAGGGGGGAGGACAGAGAGAGAGAGAGGGGGGGAGAGGACAGAGAGAGAGAGAGGGATAGGACAGAGAGAGAGAGAGGGGGAGAGAGAGAGAGAAAGCTAGCAAGAAAGACAAAAAGGCTAATGATCTAATAATAACAATCACTGAAGAGGCTTCTAAAGGAGAAGAGAACTGGAGGGCTGGGTGAACACTGAGCTTGCATAAGTAGGTTTTGTTCCCCATTTGATCTATTCCCTTTTCTACGTAACACTGATCATGTGACGTGTGTATATCTTGCTCAAATGTACAGAAAGTCAAAATGCAGCACACCAATGACCCTACAGTGAAGCAGAGAAAGGTTAGTACATTTTCAGTCAGATAATCTATAGAATAACTGAAACACGGCACTCAAGCAGAACAATATCGGAGAAAACGAGAAACACGAATGACGACATTGAAGGGCCTCTCTAAAAGATTCAACATTTCATGCTGGCACTGTATTGGAAAGTTTGTGAGCAGGCAGCAGTCATGGTGCATCAGCATCTCTAAGGACATGTCGTCATTTTGCATTTTGCATTAAACATCCAGATCCAGACGATGTTTAAAATGAATGGCATTTGTGAAAATCACAACCTTTCAAAACCTGCATTTTTTTCCCCCCGAATAACCGGCACTTAAATAAAAAAATCCAGCGATCATTACTTTCTGGGCTAAAATGGGTAAAAAACTGGTAATTCTTACCTGACAGAATTGGTGCTGTTATTAAATGAAGGGGACGTGTTACCAAGTATTACAAAAGAAATTATGCACGCAATGAATATTTCTGTCTGTGTATTGTATTGACATCATGACACTCTAATTCAGGAGAAAATGGAAAAAAAAACCCAGTTTGTTTACCACAGGGTATGATGTCACAATATTCAAAAATGCCATTCATGTTTCCTATAAACACAACCAGCTTAGAATAAGACTTCCTTATTTGGGCCTGTTGCAGACTACAAAATGATGCACAGCCTCAGAGGTCCATTCTCTCTCCATAGAGAGAGACACACATAGAGTCACACTGGGATACCACAGAGGGGGAGGGGGATCTCTCAAAGGCATCTTCTCTGATAACGCCCTAATGAAGAGACAGGGGCACAACATGGGTGAAGAAGAACCAAAGCATGAAAAGAGGACAGAAAAGCCTAGAAGAACAGCACATGGGCACATGCTCATTTCCTAGTGCACACACCATACGGGTAGAGAACGCGCTTGATGAATGATGTGGGTGTAGATGGGCTTGAAACGCACTAGCGTCTCTGTTTAATGCCACCTCTCTACCTCCATAAAATCTGCCACAGAATAAGTTGTTAAACAGAAAGTTTTAGCCATGATGGTGTAGGGAGAGAAACAAGGTATGACAGATGTAAAGCCCACTCTTCTGCTTCTTTTGCCAGACATCAGTCAACTGGCTAATCTTACACATTGTTATTTACATATCATTTGCATGTTTAGCTTGCATACAGTAGAAAAAATGTCTACAATCATTTCTGCATGTTTAATGCCATGTAAATGTCCTCTGGAGGTTTTTGCACCAGTTTGGTAAAGCAAAAGTCAGCTACTAGGACCCCTAGGTGTATAACTATGACCCCATTTTCCTGGTCATTTAATATGACTTGTATCTGGACTGTAAACTGATAAGATCTTAACCATTTACACTTGGTGATCAAATGTGCTTCCAGTTAGTCAGACTGCATTAAAATGTTAAAATGTAGTGTTTTATAACGAGACGAAGTAAAGGTTAACCAAACTGGCCCTTTATTTTTAGTGGGCCGATGAAGGGTCAAATTTTAATCTGTTTTAAATGCATCTTGGGTGCAACCATACGAAACTGCTTAATGTGCTTTTAGTTCACTAACTCGACACATCTAAGAAGGTCAATAACAAGACACTGCAGGTTCAGTGTGAAATAAGCTACAGAGCACGTGTGGTGCTTCTTGACACTCCTAATGAAACTATACATTAAAAGCTGAGAGACACAATACAAGTAACAGAACAGTGGTAAGGTCCAAAAAAATATTGTATTTTATTAGCTGGTTATATTGGCTGGTTATAATTAGCCATTTAAATTTTTTTCATGATTGCATGATGTAACAACATATAAAGTAAGGCTGGAAAGGGTTATTTAGTTACACATATATTTATAAATACTAGTCTTGGGTACTCCATGCATTGCACATATGTAAGTTCTCCATAAACCAATGTATTGGCTCTAGGATCTTACACTAACACATCTGACTCATTTTTACTTGATATCAAGTTAGTTGGTGTGCGGAGTTATGTTTGGCAGAGATGAATGAACCCCAGTGTGCAGTGAATGATGTCCTCGGGACTGATTTATACTGAAGAACTCAAACATCACATAATTTGCAGTGTTTTCTGTCTACACATGTTAATACAGCTCCCAGGTAATCGGTGTACTTACTAGTCCAGAGCTCAGGTCCTTATGGAAGGCCAGTTTGGAGGGTGGGCGGGAAGGGACATGGAGGGGGCTGCCAGGGTAATGTCGGGGCACTTGATAAACATGTTGAGGGAAATAAGGCTATGGAGGTGGAGGAAAGAAAGGGAAAATGTTCATGCCATGAATGAATGAGGGTTGGATGAGGATGGCCTACACACAAGACACTCAATATGGCAGTAAAAACTCAAAATATAAAATTCAACTGATCCTTTCCACAGAACAGGAATAAAAATAAACTGTCAAAGAGTCAAAGCCGACAGTTTCCAAAAGCAAATGCCTGTCAGCACTGTCATAAGAAAACATAGTGTCCCTGAAATGGTAAAATAGAAAAAAATTAACGTTCTTAACAGCTCAATATATTTCTTATGCAGTGAAAGAAACAACAAGGGGATATCGAGGTTTTATTATGACAGCAGTGCTAAGTTTTTTTTTGGCTTGATGCCTTAGGTCAGTGAAGTAGCAAACATGATTCAGTGCTTGCCATGCCAAGGTCTATAGCCGTGTGTTTGCGTAAGGGAGACTCACTCGGTTGTAGAAGGGGTGCTGCGGGCCGGTGAGGCCGCTGAAGTAGCTGCTGTGGGACTGTGCAGGGAAGGAGGCAGTGGGGGAGCAGGCTGCAGGGGCCTGACCAAACACTGAGTGTGTCCGCACCGGAGCCTCCTGTAGGGGAAGCGTGGGATAGCTAACTCCTCCGATGTGCATCTGCTCACGAGCATCACGCACGTCTGAAAGAGAGTGAGAGAGAGAGAAAGAGAGAGAGAGAGAGAGAGAGAGAGAGAAATGTCATTTCTGAAGATTCTATAAGATTATAATCTCAGCCTGCACTTAAAGCGCATTCACATCCTCCTACTCACAGTTAACTTTAGCCAAACGAAGCACAGCATTTTTAGTAAGTCTCATGTGAGAACGAAGAAGAAAAAAAAAATCTCTGTGGGTTGGTTCTCGAAACAACAAACACTGATGACCAAACAGACTTCTCCCAAAAGATTCAGCAGATTACCAGTACGACCGGCCAAAAAGTCCGACAACACTTATTTTCTGCGCGCAGTAATCATACGTTTCTACCCGTGGAAAGAAACAGACAGAGTGACTCAGCAATAAGGAGGCAATTTTGAATTATGTTTCACATCCTGAGGTGAGCATAATAGAGCCCTTGTTTCTCACTCAGGCTTGGACGGAGGAATGGTTTACAGTGCCGGCCCGAGGTCTTCACACAACTTCACGGACACAACACAGAGGGTCATTAAAGGTTAAATTAGGTTAAGAGGCGCCATCTCTAACCGATCTGAAACGCTCAAGAATGAATGAACCATGTAGCTTTTGATCTCCCTTTATTTGCCTAAACCTCAATAGATGCTCAAAATTACTTGCATGCATTGTGTGTCCCCTTGCCTGACAGCATCAATCCTGTCAGGTTTGAATGACCCCAGTCTCTTGAGAGAGTTCTTGTTTAATTTAGCCTGCTCTTTCACAGACAGGGTGCTCATTTCAGACAGAGTTCCTGTGTGCCTATTTCAACATTTCACCTGCTGTTCCACATTAAGAGTTGGGAGTGAGGTCTGGTAATTTTGCTGGTTGGTCAAAAGTATCCCTGTTTGAACCAGTGACATACAGACACCCTACAGTTGTCATCCTGGAATGTGGGAGCGTCAATGTTGTGTTCTGTTTAGAAATAAAGCACAAAGTTCATGGAAAAGTGAGGTTAGGGTTAGAATAGGGGTGTCCAATCTGATCCGCAAAGATGATCAACTGTTTAAAGACTGAGACCTGTGTTAGGTTGTGTCTCCATTTGCAGAGGAGACACAAAATGTTACTTAGCTTTTTACTGAATCGTACCTGTGTGTATTTAAATGTGTGTGTACCTGCAATGATCTCACGAAGTTTGGGGTCTAAGTTGACAGTACAAGGCAGGAACATCTCCACATCATGGGCTGTGAGTACAGGGGTTCGCGAGGACAGGAACACCTCAAAACTGCGGATGTCTCCATCAATCTCCAACAACGGCTCCACATCTTTGGTAGTCGGAATGTTCTTGGAAATCCTGCAACAAGATAGTCCAGGTGTTTTGTAAACAAGAATGTGGCAAGAGCCATATACACATATAGTTGACAAACTTCATGCAAGTAATCTAAGCAACAACCAATCAGATATGCAGTGCATAACCTATCTGTGTCATAGATTCAACACTCAAAATCATGTAAGCGGGGGATGAAACAGTTTATAAAGAAACTTCTGTATTCAAAATATAAGACATTATTATCTTTGATTAATTTTAAGTATAAAACAATAAATAAACATAGAAAATACAAGATTTGGCCACTTTGGGACACAAAACTGGCCTACACCCATAAACTTTTCCTCTGGACAGTACAAGCTGCTTTTGATTCACGGACACGCCCCCAAAGTGACCGGGACGATTTAGCTTGTGGTGGTCAAATTCAAGGTTAATGTAGATTCTGAAAACAGTCAAATACAAAAGAAAAATATAATGAATACATTTTTAAGTAATTTTTATCGAAAATATATTTTGAATAGGGGTGGGCGATATAACCAAAATCTATCACGGTAGAAGCAATTTTCTACCTCGATAATGTCACAATATAGCAATTTGTATCTGGAAATGCATACATAAAAATTCAAACACAAAGAAACTGTTTTATATAATGTAATTTTATTTAAACTGTGAATTGCAGCATTACTATAATTAAAAAACAACCATACTGTTTACTGCAATGTATTTTATGTTTTTTTAATGTTTAATGTTTTTTTCTAAGAACAACAGGTATTAACATAGTGCCTGACAGTATACCAGCTTTGTAAAAGCTAAAAACAAACTTTAACAAAAACCCAAAACAGACAGCTCACGCCTCCGTGGTTGCAGGAACCCTTATACAGTACTCCCTCAGTTTTAAGCGGTTCAGCAGTCGCGGATTCAGGTACACGCTGACTTTTTCTGAGAACCGAACTCTCCCCAATACGCGGAAATATCCACAACAACGCGGAATCTACAAAACATCCTCCAACTTTGCCTTTTTGTGGCAATATTTATATATATTTTAACATTTTAGAGCTAAATTATCAAGAAAAATATAATTAATTTTGTAAGAAACACGAACGTAACACACGCGTGCAGGCACACTTTCTCTCTGAGACACGGAGCAGAGACACAGACACAGAGAGAGAGACAGAGTGTATGTGTGATTGCTCCATGTTTAGACTTGGTTTTAAACATTTGTTCCTCAATTTTCTACAGTTTATTTAGTATTCGTAAGCTGTGCCCCGTGTAAACATGTGAGTAGAGAGAGTTATTTTGTAAGTCTTTGTTTTGGCTGCCGCACGCTGCTAATGCTAAATGCTAATGCTAACTGTTTTTAAGCTTTTCCTCCTGGATCAGTAAAGTTTTCTGATTCTGATGATTTATTTCTCCTTGCTGCTGCCGTTCGAAGTGTCCGTGGGGCTCCAGACCAGAATCTGCCCCGTGGATCATCTCAGTGTTTCTCTTGTTTAAAGCCCTGCATTTTTATTACTGTAAATTTAATGAAAAGAGGTGAATATGAGTTTACCTTTACATTTTCTGTAAGGGCATTAAACTGAGTTTAAAATTTAATTAAAGTATTCTGGGAGCATATTTGGGGTTTACACTATAAAAATGGGCATTTTTAGGCATTTTTTTCACCAAAACACAACAACGCAGTTTATCTGTTATACGCGAGTACTCTTGGAACAAATAGCAAGGGATTACTGTATATCAAAACTTGGAAAACTGTTATTTCTTATTTTTTTGCAGTTTTAAAATATGGAAGGGTACGGTACACGCAGCTGATCTGTGCAGGAGTAGCTGAGAGCACACTGGTCTGCAATATCAAAGACTCAAGACAGATCTGTGAGGGAAACGATTCATCTTCCTTGCCGTTGGAGTAATCAGATACATCTCAGATACAGAATCAGATTTGATTCTGCTGAATGCAGACATTTAGGACACACCATATTTCTTCAGCTATCTCTCCCTGTACTGGGAGCGTTTGCTGTTATGGTATTTCCCATCTTCTTATCGGCAAGTCGGGAGACACAGGCTGTCCTTTTTTTCCGCTAATAAGCCCATATTGTATCACACAGAGCATGAGCTCACTGCTCGGCATCATTTCACGATGCTGGTTAAAGTAATCCGATTTGAAGGGTGAAATTGGCTCCATTTGGGAAGGAGGGGGAGTGCCGACACAATGAAGCTCAGTGGCCACAGCACACAGCTGAAGTGGAGAGCTGGAGTAAACAAACAGAGGACATCACGAGGCCTGAAGGTGCTTTGTAAGCACCTGTGGAGAGCTACTGGAGTAAGCAAGTTTCTAAGAGTCCCACACCTGCTGTGGAAGTTTAAACTACAATATTCACAGAGAAATACAACAACAAACAAATTTAATGAACATTTATTGCACAAAACAACCATAAGTACAGACAAAATATAAGAGTGTGTAGCAACAGATATTTGTCTATTTTTATACGTAGCTATGTCAGAAACACATAAGCAAGTCAACAAAACTTGCAGCTTAAGATATGTTTCTGATGATTTAGGCAGAGTTTGCATTATGCTAATTGGTGAAGCATGCACTTCTTTTATAGTTCTTGTGCAAAACTGAAGAAGTACATTTTGGAGTCCAAATATTGGCTGGATGATTCGTTACTTTTAGAGGAAGGGGAAATGGTCTATATGTACATTTAATTTACAATACCCTCATTTAGCATTATTCTCAAAACCCTTTAACACTCACTGCCATCTCTTAAAAATCTGTTCTTTTCAGAACTGCTTTTCTGTGCACATACTCTCACTGGGGTGGTACTCTGAGGGGTTTGTCTTCAGTGTCATAACTTAGTTAACATAACTGCACTATGCTGCGGTGACATTTTATGAAGCACTGACTCCACCCTGTCTTGACTCCAGGCTATGTATTTTAATATGCTACTTAAAAGTGATGCGCCTTTTTCCCATGGGAAAGGTGAATGTATATAACCTCTACAACTCATTAAAGAGACACAAATGGCACATAAGAACTGTTTACTTTTGACATAGCCAAAAAATGACCTGGAATGTCCCCTTTCTTTATTTTTTTGACAGCTATCTTTTCTTTGTTGACATTATGATCCATTTCCCGTCACCAACGCTGCAAAGAAACGTGGGGGAAATTTTCAAGAGTGACTTTTGCAGTGATTATTGTGATAGTGGACACTGTAATCTCTTCCTCCGCTGCAGCCTACATCAGCGCTGAAGGCTGTGGAGCGCAGTGAACTGCCAGGCAGCGGCTGTGTGCTCTGGCCACGCGCGTGCATGTGGGTGAGAGTGTGGTGCTGGGTGTGAGAACAGATGTTGCACACACTGGACAAAGGCCCGCACTGTGCTAGAGCGGGCCTCGGAGTCAGCGGGTCAGCGGCAGACGCTGCGTGAGCGGTCAGCTGACCTTCCGCATGATGGACATTAGGTGGAGATGGGCTCTGACCCAGAGGAGGGGCTGAAGGACGGAACGAGCAGAACGACGGTGTGCATCGCAGACGCACATTTCGTTTCTTTACAGACAAACACATTTGCACGCAGACAGTGCAGAGGGCAGGGCTTAAGCTGAAAGGGTACGGAGTGTGTAAGGGAAAGGGACTTGGTTCATTTCCCACGCACTGGATTAGGCAGCACGGGGTGGCTTGTGCCTCTTCCGAAGCCCAGCTGGGCTTGTTTATTTGTGTGTTCCTGTGTGTGTGTGAGTCTACACGTGTGTGTGTGTGTGTGTGTGTGTGTGTGTATGTTCACTCATGGACAAACAGGAGCCAGTGACAAGAGCCTCTCAAGAGACTTCCTCTGTCACAAGACTGCTCCACACATACACAAACCCATCACATTCCTCCTAAGGAAGTGCCTTTTAAGAGTCGTGGTTCAGTACATGCCAGATTTTCCAACATGAACTTGCATGGGCATATGTTCTACATTTGGACAATGAATCATATCTTATTAACACTTTGATCAGACTCTGTTGTGGGAAAGGACCTCCAAGCTTAACACTGCCTGCAGAGAAGTCAATGACGGTTTCGGAAATTAATTTCTGTCCATTTATTTTGTTTTCTACCTGAATAATAGTTTTAAGGTATCATTTTGTAAAAGAAAATCATGTACGGTACATGCATATTTTTCCTCTTAACCCACATGTAGTCAATAATTTTGGTGTCCAAAATTTGCTTCTTTGGTTACTGGGGCTACAAGGCTAATGCTAGTTATTAGCAACGGCTATCTTACTGAATTCTATTGAAAGAATCTTAAAGCACATCAAATAGTCTTCGTCACTTTAATGAAGAGCTTCATGCAGATCGAGTGGGTGGAGAGAAGGTTTAGGTATGTATTTAAGGAAAGAACTGGGAGACCAATGTCTTCAAGTGTTTGTTAGCTCCATCAGCCTTGTAACTCCAGCTTTGTAGTCAATCAAGAAATGGTTGATTTCTTGCCTGGTCGACTATAAGGAAGTGAAAAATTAAGTAGAATCTTTTAGCCATTCCTTTACAGAGTTATGGCCCTTTTATAGCAACCATTTATTGAGATGTAACTACATTCTGCAATAAAATAAATGAATAGTAACATGTTGTCATGGACATTTCCATAACAGAACAACAGCTTTTTCATTGAAAATATGGTTTAAGCATGAATACCAGTATTTTACATTTGTGCAATGAGAAACCACAACTTAAAGGCTGTTTTTTTTGGGCCTACCGCCCACACTAATGATGACAAGTTTGAGTTATTTCACAGTTTTACTTTACTCTAGCTATGTAGCTTTAGCTAGTTCAAGTATGATGGGTTTGTTATGAATGCACTCTCAATGGTGACAAGTGTCAACAGTTTGTTTATGGAGTACAGATACATAAACACACAAGAGAGAGAGACACACACACACAACGCAGACTGTTGAATAGCACTGGGCTCTGAGAAGGCCCCTCTATTTAATCTGGCACGTAGCGGAGAGCGAGCTAAACACCCCGACACAGGCTGCGTCCAAGCACAACACTCCGACCAAAATGGAGCTGGGCATCCAGAAACACACCATCATGACACTTTCATTCCAACGGACCGAAGTGACTGCAGACAGACTGGCGTACCAGAGAAGATGGGGAGGGGAGGGGAGGGGGGCATAAGTTGGTCAGCCGCTGAGGACATATGGGCACTTACTCATACCAAGCCATCTTCCCCCTCCACAGATACAGCATGTGTTAGTCCTTTTTTCTATTTTTCACAAGCTTGTTTTTGCAGACTGAATAAAGAAGGGTTACATATAGCAGTATTGTGTGCCGTGTCTTTAGTTAAAGCTGCTGTCGTATTGTTTGAGACAAACATTCACCAAAAAAGAAGCACACCGAGCACTATTTATATCAGCTATCACCAAAGGGACTCATCCACTTCAAAAACAGCCTTTTTTCAGTCTATGTGGAAGAAAAGTTGGCCCAAGCATAAAGCGTTTTTTTTCTTCCCCCCCCAAAAAAAAGACTTTCGACATCCTTGCCTTTTTTGCTTTGGGAGAGATATGAAAACGAACAAAGGCACTATCAGTCATCTTTCATGGGAGCGTAGGGATGGAGGGAAATCGAGCTCGGGCCGAGTTTGGTCAAGGCAAAAAACATTCAGAGTTAGTTTTCTTTCTTCTAAAAAAAGCAGAGACAGAGACAAAAAAGCACACCGGGAATCCTGACGCCACCACACATAATGCCGCTATTGATGGAGGCCGTGTTGCGGCGTGCCTGACTTTAAACGACGACTGCTTAGGAGGATTCTGGCCTGGGTTTCTCCGAATGCTAATCGATCCCTGACGCTGACTGAGGCTTCTTTTCTTCCTCCTCTTCCTCTTGTTGCTCCCACACAGCAGCAGCTGACAGGAAGAAGCATAATTCTCCCACTCTTTCCCCCTCCGGCTGGCCGTTCGACGCACCGCTTGACTTTGCTTCCAGGCAGTGCGAGTGCGGACAGTGTGAGGACAGTCGCAGTGAGCCTATTTCCATAGGAGGCCCAGACGTGCGGAAACGCCAACACACATTTATTTTTCTGCGCCTCATAAAGAGAATCAATGTTCCCACCGTGAAAAGAGCAACAGTGTCTGGATGACGTGAGACCGGCAGCTGGCGGTGGTCAGCGGTGCTCTGGTTGGGGCAGGACTGGGGGCAGTGGCTGCCACGCTGAAGCTACAGGAGTCCGTCAACACTCCCGAGGGTGAATAGCTGCCAAGTGCTCAATCAAGCAAGCAGAGCAAACATGTTTGTGGCTACAGCACTGACACCATGCATGAAGGCACGGTGGCATATGAAGAAGTTCTCAGTGGGTTCCACTTCAGCTGGATGCAACAAAATGGCCCAAACATACTGGTATAAACATGTCTGAATAAAAGGCCTTTTTTTCACTGGTCCACTTATTGGACTGGACTAGACTGGCCTGGCTTCCCTTTATAACTTCATAATTGAGTCATAATTGAGTCAGCAGTCTAAATTAGGTTGATGGTTATGTTAAAGTTAGAAATGGAAAATGTTAAAGCCGAGCAACTTGACCGTAGCTATAATAAATTGTAGCTATGATTTATTATGATACATTACATTACAACGTTTCAAATTGTTTTTCTGAGCACACTGTAATGTCACTGTAATGAAAAGACATTGCAGACTTAATAAACTTAATAAAAAAACATTTTATATGCAGACTTAATAAACTCAGAGTCCCTATTTATATATATTATCACTGTTATGTTTGCTGCTATAATTAGTTTCTATATTCTATAAAGGAATAAAAGTTGATTTGATTATTGTTGTTATTATTGTAGTTAAAAGTGATCTGTCAAAAATGCCATGACTTTTTTTATAATACTGTTTATGAAGAGCCCACAGGACAATAAATTAACTGGATGTTTTAAAATGATTTACATGTATTTTATTTATATTTAACAACAAGAACTTTCTAGTTTTATTAGGCATTCCTGCAGTGCCTGAAGACTCTGGCTAACAGCTGCTCAAGTTCTATGCTAATGAATCAGTGACTAGTGAACAAAAGTGTTAAGTATAGCCATGTCATTAATTTGGAGATATGGCACGGCTTGTAAAGTGTAATAAATTCATTTTACATAGTTCATGTCTTTATAGTATGCCTTTTAGGTTTTGTAAGTTTCTTGAAGCTTTTTCTGAGACTTTATAGGACAAGGAACAGAATTCAGATTTATGGTCTTACAAGCTAGACAGTGTTGTGAATGCCATCCACTGATAAGTTTGCCTTTAAGATACCACAAAGAAGCGTTTGGGCTGAAATTGAAAAAGCACGGAAAGTAATATCGGAAGAGCTAGTATAAACAGTTTGCAAGAAGTCAAACTTTCTGGAATAAGCCATATCCTAAACTATTTGTTGGGACAGGTTCAGGAAGCACCAAGATCATTCTAGGTAAATAGAGCTGGTTACTCACTGACTTCCAGGCCAACATGTCGGGCATTTTTACTGCTGGAGACACACAGTCAGATGCTCAGATGTTCTTACTCATGTAGGGTGAGCTTTATTTGGAAGATGGAGTCATTCTCTTTGTCTGGAAGAAGAGGCTTGTAACTTTCTGTAACTTTTAGTACCAATTGTGACCACTATGGAACTAAACTTGCATCATAAACAAGCTGAAGTTCAAAATGCTACTAGATGCTGGTTCTCAAATCCAAGATGATGCTTGGACCTTGTTTACACCAGGCAGTACACCATGTGTTCTGGAAGATTCAATCATAAGTGACAAGTGGCAAGCATAAGAGTTAAGAGGGCACAGTGCGTTTCAGACACTTAATGTGATCCAAATATTTACATTTACGGCATTTATAAGACGCTTTTATCCAAAGCGACTTCCGTTCCCTAACTACAGGGGGCAGTCTCCCTGGAGCAATTTGGGGTTAATGGTCTTGCTCAGGAACACAGTGGTGGTGTGCTGAAGGTAGGATTCGAGCCCATGACCTCTTGGTCCAGAAGCAAGTATCCTACCCACTGAGCTACCTCCACCCCTTCAGAAGTGGTCAGAGACACATATGGCCGCATAACATTTATAGCATGAATACTACAAGTCTGAATTTGTTCGCAACAGAACTGAGGAACCTGAGCAGAGACAAAAGCATCTGCGCTGTTCATTTTTTTACCTCCTTTCCTGTTTACGTTGCATTAGCAATCCATGCAATTAAATTAGTGGTCACAGGAGACACATTCGAGACGCATGAAAATGCCAAGCGTAAATGGCCATGCGTCTGGCTGTCCACATGTAATCATATGTGATCTACCATTTGGGTCATTTTTTTCCCCACTGCCTTTTATTCCTCTCTCCTCCCAAAGCTTGACCAGGACAGGTCGTATAATACCTAGCTGTCCCCCAGAGGTCTTCTAGTCCTGGGATGTGAGACAGGATGATGAGCCTCTGTGGCTTTTCAAAAGGTCATCACTGACCTTTCACAGTCCTGCACAGTTATTTATACTGCCACAACCTTTAACTTACTCACAATGGAGTCCAATAATGCCAAAGAGACTGGCAGCGCACATAAATTCCAACACATTTCGGAGGTTCATGACAGGCTGCTGAGCATAGCACGTTTTGGACCTTCCAGTCTTCTCACTGAAAGTGTCAGAATCAAACAGAAGGGCAGCGATGATGTTTATATCTGCGCTTAATGACGTTGCTGCCGAGTTTTCTTTCTTGCAAAACTGGAAAATGTCCTGGAGCAGCCTTATTTTCATTCTAATCCTTAAGATGGCTTCAGACAGAATTAATGAGGTTTGCCTGAGCACCACTTCAGCGCTCACACGTTTCCACCTTCGTCACCGCTGAAGAGCGTGGGTGAAAGCTGTTCTTTATATGACAATTGAAACCACAAAGCACAAAAACCAATTCCTCCATCACAGCACGGCCCCAGAGCAGCATTAGATCCACTCCCTCTGTTCGCCTCTCACTTTCTTTCTCTCGTTCGCTCTCTCCCACTCTCCAGCTCATCTCATCCATCTGGAGGTCACTCCGCCAGCCCGGGACTCTGTGTGTGCCCAATAAAAGCGCTCCCTATCAGAGATAGCGCTCCCCTCTATTGGGAAATAGATGGGTTTTTCAACAGCCTAATCATTTACAGGGCTTCGGGGCGCCTTGGCAAATAAAGCCAGCGCTATTAAATTACAAGTTCACTCCTTCCACCAAATAGCTCCAGAAGGATTCGGTGGCCATGCAACAGCCTGCATCCATGGAAGAGGGATGAGGAGAAAACATCTCTAGCTTGTTAGAACCCAAGCAAGATGCTCGAGACAAGTCTGCTACGTGAGGGAAATGCACAAACAGCGCAAAGACAGCCAGGAAGAAAGAAGCCCTCACTCAAGGGCACAAAAGTTCAAAAGTGTGAAAAAAGGAAAGCATTCACTTTTTTTTTTTTTTGGAAGACTGATATTTAAAGCCTTATTAGGCTGTACGTACAAAGAGAATCAAACAAAATGTGCTTCAGAAAACCGCTTTTATCTCCGATCGTAATTGCGTCCAAAATTACAATAATTGGACCAATTAAAGTAATCCTGAATGAACAGTATGTCATCTTAATGTTTCTGTACTTGTGAGAGGAGTCCTCCTAATTAGCTCCGATCGCACGTATTCATTTCAAGTGTCATTAGTTAAAAAGTTTCAGAGGCATCGCTTTAAAGCTGGGATTTGGGGCACAGAACTGAGAAGCAATTGTTCGCCGAAAGAATGAGCATGCCGAGGAGTGTGACAGTGGAGAACTGGAGACGATTCTGAGGGTCGGTGAACTCCCTCTGTTCTGAGGCTCTGGATCAGAAAACCCAGAGCAAAGCTGAGAAATACAGAGAGGAGTCCAGTGGCAGGATTAATTAGGCAAAGGGGCAGAAAAAGGCACCTTTATCGCCTGACCATATAAGCCTAACGGCTTTTATAACTAATAGTTACATGGCAGCTGTATTTCTTTAAGCACTGCTATTACAGCAGTAGAGAGTAGCATAGTCGAGGTAGAGGTGGGCAGTATGATGGTATTTATAGTTGTTGTAATTGACCACGTTTTATTACAAACAGAACGTAATTAGTGTTTAATAGGCTGTACTGCAGAGCAATGTGGGAAACGATGAATGAAAATCTTTGTATACATCTACTTGTACATCGCTGCGTACTAAAATTAAAATACAAAACCAATGTAGAGATACATAAAATGTGTGATCATCACTTCAATCATAAGGAGAAATGGCAATATTTAATGAAATTTGAAGCTATTCAACATGTTAGTTGCTGATGTGAAGAAAATGAAAAGAAAGGGGGAAAAAAGCCAGAAGTACATTATCAAATCTGAAGTACACTCTCAAATCTGCTGATACAGAATGCACTGAATGTAAATGTACTTCCATATGCAAGTATTCTGTTTAATTATAGTAAAACTGTATAATCAAAAAGCTCACCATCTAAGGGTTAAATATCAAGCTAGGACACGTATGTGACCAGAAAGTGAAGGTGAAAACAGTAGCACATAGCTATATCTGACAGAATCTTATCAGGTACTGTTGACTGAAAGGTCTAAATGACAAAAATCAAAGCCTGTGTGAGTGCAGCCTGAAAAGTAGGCTACCATGCAGGACAAAGCAGTAGCTGAACAGCTGAACGGCCATAATATTCAACTGAAAGGTCACTGGGCCTGGGGAGAGGGGAGGAAGGTGTGGATGAAAGGTGAGGGGGCGTCTGCACCTTCCTGAGCTTTTGCACTCACTCCTGTGCGTGAAAGTTTGCCATGGTGGCTCTCCTAGCGGTTAATTAACGAGGGAGGCTGGCAGTACAGGAGTGGGGGGTGAGCAACATATGTTAGCAGGCCATGTTGGGCCAGTGTGTGTGTATGTGTGTGTGTGTGTGTGTGTGTTGGGGGGGTGGGTGGCTGGCCACTGTCCTTGGCCTGCTCGGGTTCCGTCAGGCCGTGTTGGCATTGAGCAGGACACCAGATGTCGGAGCAGAACCGGCTCGGCGGGCCACACCTCTCGACATGCTAAAACCGGAGCAGAGCACCAGAAATAAACTCCCAGAGGACCTGACTCCGCTCGAAAAACTCCACAACAGATTACGGCCACCAGCCGCCGGAAGCGTCTCTCCCATCTCTCTCTCTCACTTCCTCTCTGCTTCCGGCTCGGAGCAACAGCTTTTTATGGTCAAAAGGCCACAGCGTTCTTTCTGTTTCACCTCCCAAGGTGAGAGGGGAGGAGGAAAGAAGCAGGTGAGCGAATTCACTACGGCAGTAAACAACAGAAGAACAGCAGTGACTGGAGAATGGAGAGTGAGTAAGAGAGAGACAGAGAGAGAGAGGGAGAGAGAAGCAGTGGAGGAAGCAGCCATGAAATGTGATTTGAAGAACGCAGAGAAATAAAAGCGGCAGAGCCCACGTCTTGATTTGCACATTAGCTTTTGACAGCTATAAATAACAAACTGTGCTAAAAGTGTGTAGGGCTGCTGGCGTTTTGGCTCGGTCCGCTAGGTTCAATTTGTAGTTCCCCCAGTAGAACAGATGAATCACACTGGTCAGGGTGTGTGTGTGTGTATGTGAAGGTGCATCCTAGGCCCATGTCTTCTAAGGACATAGTGATCTTTGTGCTTCGAACTGCCCAACCCATGTACACGTACACACACACACACATATTCTGAGCCAGATTACTTTAGCCTGCACCGCTAGTGCATTAATCATAGATCAGGCTGATGTTATTAACAGATTATTCACATTCTACAGCAGATTAAAGGACTGGCTCCCTGTGAGAGAAAAGAGTTGTTTCCATGCTGAGGGCAATAAAAGAGCCAGCACTCTATTGTACAGCCCTACTTACGACTGAGCTACACACATGACAATCTATCACAGCGCTGCACTTTCACAGAGGAACTGTGTCTGCAGTAGTGTTGACAGTATAATGGCTTAGTATACGTACTGAGTACCGTGTCTACTGATTCATAGTAGCGGTAAGACTTGTGAGGCAGTTGCTAACCTTAGTTCCTACTAGGGGTGCAGAGTGTCATATTATTAGTGATATATACAACACAATATGATATTCTGAGTATCATGGGAACCGTAAGAGCTCTAGAACCCTGAACAATTGCATGCAACATAAACCAGTGTACACCTACTACATATCTACATTCATTTTCTGTTTTCCTAGCTTTAACTATATGTGCACTTTGTAGTTTCCAATTACAGATTACAGAATCTGTTTTTTTGCATTGTTTTTTATGCCCCCTTTACCCCTTTCATCAATGGACAAGATCCCTGAAGGACCACAAATAAGCAGGTATTATTGTGTGTGTGTGTGTGTGTGTGTGTGTGTGTGTGTGTGTGTGTGAGTGTGTGTGTGTGTATTGCATAGAGTGCATCAAACATAGCAAGGCTCCTGGAGTTTTAAACACTGTGTTTATTTATTGTCCACTATATCATGCATAGCTCATCAGATGGTCAACCTTGCAGATGTAAATCATCTGTTGCTGAACATTTTATGTTACTTTCTACTGGAAGCTGGTGGCCTAGTGGTTAGGGCGTTGCCCCAACAATCAGAAGGTTGTGGGTTCAAATCCCAACTGAGGTACCCTTGTGGTCCCGTCCCCACACACTGCTCCCCAGGCGCCCCTCGTTGGTTGCAGTCCACTATTTAACTTGGTGAATGGGTTAAATGCAGAGAAGGATTTCACATTGTTCATACTGTGTGCTGTGGTGTGTTCATGCATGACTATAAGGGGCCACTTTACTTCTACTCCTTCATCAGGGGTTTGTTTCTGGCCACAGGACACTGTTGGCTGGATATTTTTGGTTGATGGACTACTCACAGTGCAACAGTGACACTAAGGTGCACACAGACACACACACACACACACACACACACACACACACACACATACACACAAACACTCTCTCTCTCTCCTCCCACTACCATGTCACTGTCACTGCTGTGAAAGATCCACAATCAAATGGTACCTGCTCACAAGTAACAAATAGATTAACAGACTTCTCATTATGCTACTAACAAATACTATTTCATGTAATTATTCACTCTTGTTCTTTCTTTGTTCATTTTTGTAAATGTTCAGTAAAGCAACATTTTACTCACAATTTGTTGCAGACATTTCTAAAAAAACTGTTTTGCTGGTGAATTCATTCATCTTAGGTTGTTTGCCAACCCAGGAGACAAATGTGATACATTTCCTTTGTTGTGAAAATGTCCGATTTGTGAAAATGTGTTATTCTTGTTCATTCACCCACCCTACCAGAGTTGTAAGGGTAGTGTAGTATAAAGTATTTATTACAATATTGTAATATTGTCATTACTTTTTTCTTTAAAGGGGACATATTATGCAAAACTCACATTAAAAACAAAAAAAACAAGTTATAACAATCTCTACAAACTGTGAAGAATAAACCTTGTGAGATCTCATTGTGAGAGTGATTTTGTGCAAAGAACTTCATGATCATGTTTTGTATAGCCCATAGACCTATTCTAACTTGTATTTTAAAAATGTGAGTTTTGCATAATAGGTCCCCTTTAACAAAGTAGTCTAATGCATTACAGGTTAAATTACTGTAATCACATTTTAATTACATACTAAAAAAACCTAAATTTTCTACTTGAGTTACTCATTAATTATACATTTTAAACATAAATTTCCTCTTAATACATTAAACGGATGACTGAATTATTTTCATTGTGAATGTTAATCCTGCTAATATAAAAAAAATGTATGAGGCAGTACCAACCTCACCTAAACAGACCAAACTTCAGCAACTTAACTGGATATAGATTTTATTCATGAAGATTTTATTTCATGGCAGCTGTTTTGGAACTACTGGCTGATTTCTAGGATTTCAAATATCATTAGCTTTTCATTATTTTAACAAAGTATGACTGTCTATGTCTTAATGATAAGGAAGGATAATGATGAGGCTTAGCATGACTGGCTTTTTTTTTTGCTAATAAATTTTGGAATCCCCCTGTACCTTCCAGTTGGTACGGAAGTGTGTATGTGTGTGTGTGTGTGTTTGTGCATGTCTGTGTGCTACCTTTCAATTTTTAGTGGATTACTTTTTTAGTGGATTACTTTTTTAGTGGATTACTTTTTTTGGGTAAATACCCAAACACCGCTTCATAGACTCTCTTTAAGACTTTGGCACTTCCACAATAAGCTTGGTTCCCCAATGGGGGAAACTTCTACGAGTAAGTCTTCGTGGAACACTGGGAAAGACCTAAAGGCTTCAAGATGTTCCTGTTCTGACAGAACAAGGTTAGCAAAAGGCTAATTTGTCACTTTCCTCTTCCAAAATTGAATGTGTGTATGTGTGCGTGAGTGAGAGAGAAAGAGAGTTAGAAAGGCTGGAGCTCATAAAACTAAGCTAAAATAGGTAATACAACCACATGCTGTCACACACAGTATGTCCTCTTCCCAAGCACATGATATGTCCATCAGCTTCTCTCTCTCCTTTCTCTCACTCTCTCTAACACACACACACACACACACACACACAAAGAGAGAAAGCTCATTGTGAGTGCGATACAGGATGACAGCTGACCTATGAATCGCTGACTCACTCCTTCACCGTTCAGGCAGTGATGGACTCTCTCTGATAGGCTAAAGAGCCTGAGGGGGCCACATTGCTCCGAGTGCAGACTGCAAACTGACCACTGATCAGCTGATCAGGCCGAGAAGGAAATGGGGCTCAGGCTCCAGAATGGGACGCTTATAGGTCAGCTCTTCTGCGTGAAGCTGACCGCAGGATGACAGTTGGGCACAGGAAGAAAAGAGTGTATGTATGTGTATGTGTGTGTGTGTGTGTGTGTGTGTCTGTATATGTGTGTGAATGGGGGATGGGTGTCAGCTTCTGCAGAAACGGACATTCAGTAAATAATAGACCGGGGTTTCAAAAGAAGATCACACTCTTATCTCTCTCTATCTCTCTAGTAAACACACACACACACACACACACACACACACACACACACACACACACACACATATATATATAAGCGTGTGTGTGTGCCTGTGTGTGTGTGTATATATAGCTGGACAAGTTAACACGCATTATTTACTTAATGCCGACAATTATTTTTTCATGCATTAACACATATTTTTATTACTTTTATTCTGAAGTTGCTTTGTTTATTCGTGGGTGCGCACAGCACACAGCGCTATACATCTCGGCTGTCATTCTTTGCAAGTGCTATAATGGTTCCACCGCCTCCAGACTCCAGTTTTTAACAAACTAGATAAAACATAAATGCCCTGTAGTGGCAAAAAGCTTTGCTTTTATATTTGATTTGATTACATTAATCTTTATGTTGAGATTTATAGACACATCTGAACTGCAGCTGTGTAACTGTGTTAAAGGGAACACTGCTGTTAAAAAGATCCTTATTTGTTTAAAGTGTTTGCAAATCAAATGTTATTGCACTTTTGTAGAGCAGTACTTTTAAAATAAAAGTGCGCAATACACTACTTTTGAATTCATTCGTTTATTTTGCGTATAACAGTACATCTGTTCCTTGTAGTTACCATTAGAAACCTGGTTTGACTCAATCAGTACTTCATTAAATTAAATCAGGTGAGATATGGAATTTCACTAATCAAAGCAAACAAAATGTGCCTAAGTACTTAAACTTTAAATTTTATATTTATTTACACAGAGTTTCTGTATAATTAAATAAGCAGTTACTCATTAGCACAACTGTTAAAGATTTCAATCTTAAATTTAGCAATACTGCAGCCACAAAAATAATAAATTGGCATATTTGTCAATAACTATAAATCATAAGTACTGGTCAATATTAACAGCTAACCGGCCAAGCTGAAGTAATGTGAATGCATTACTTAAACTAAAAGACGGAGACAGACGGAGAGAGCGAGACAGAGAGAGAGAGAGAGAGAGACAGACAGAGAGAGAGAGAGAGAGAGAGAGACAGACAGAGAGAGAGAGAGAGAGAGA
>JBBPCY010000001.1:42649850-42659881 GCA_037974405.1 Brachyalestes nurse
AGAGAGAGAGAGAGAGAGAGAGACAGACAGACAGAGAGAGAGAGAGAGTGAGAGAGACAGACAGAGAGAGAGAGAGAGAGACAGACAGAGAGGGAGAGAGCGAGAGAGATATGTAGAGAGATATAGAGAGAAAGATAAATAGTGTGTGCTGTGTCACATGACCAATGCAGGGAAACAGAGAGGCAAAAAATAGAAGAGAGCAGCGAGAGAAAGTTGACAGTTTGTTATCAGCTGACAGATCTGGCACAGATAAGAGCAGAACATGTCAGCTCTTCTTCTTTTAGCTTTCATCAAAAAAAAAAAAGCTGGACGATAGAGCTCTCCATCTTCAATGGCTGATAACGTGTGTCTCTGAGTTTTAAAAGGGTGAGAAGATGAGGAGACAGGCTCAGGTGAAAGAGCGAGAGAGGTAGGTGAGCACTGCAGGAATGAAGGTCAGCAAAAGAAAACCAAAAAAAAAAAAGAAAGTTGAAAAACGTTTTTGGTCACTACTAGCAGGAAATCACAGACACAGAAAGTTCCACATGCTGATACATTTTACTGTGTCTGCAGCGGAGAAGCAAACACACCAACTCCCCAGACAAAATGTTTTTATTGAGATAAAGGGATAAACCCAGCTCTACATGTATCACAGCTGATATGTTACAGAGGGCAGGACTAAGGAAGAGGGCAAGAAAGAATGAAAGAAAGCAAGAAACAAAGCAAGAAAGAAAGAAAGGAGCGAAAGAAAGAAAGGAGAATTGGAAACAGAGAGAAGTCTAAATGACAAAAGAGACAAAGAAAGAAAAAGAAATAGATAGATAATTTCAGACAGAAAGTAAGTTAGGGAGAGAGAAAGGAAATAAAGTAAAAGAGGGAGTGAGAGAAACTAGTGAGAAAATAGAGAAACAAGGCAAAAGAGAAAGGAGACAGAAAGTAAGACTTGGAAATAGAAAGGAGATAAACGACAAAGAAAGAAAGAAAGAGAGAAAGACAGAAAGAAAGAGAATGAATGAAAGAAAAAGCTAAATTGAGAAAGACCAAAAAAGACGCAGAAACAAAGAAAAAAAGATAAAATAAATGATAGATAAAGAAAGAAAGAAAAAAGAAACATAGACACAGATAGATAGATAGCCAGATAGACAGACTGACAGACAGATAGACAGACAAATAGATAGATAGATAGATAGATAGACAGACAGACAGACAGACAGACCGATAGATCGACGGATAGATGGACAGATAGACAAGACAGGCAGACAGATGGAATCTAAGTGAGGGACAGAAAATGGAAAGAAAGACAGTAGAGAAACACAAAGTGAAAGAGAGAGAAGACAGAAAGACTTAGAAAAAAAGGATACAAAAGAGACAAAGAAAGGAAGAAAGAAAGAAAGAGAAAGTGAAAGGGGGAGAAAGAGAGAGAGAAACAGAGAGAGATTATCAGGCTGTAGAAGCGGGAGCAGATGCTGACACTGAGGCACTCTGACACTTCCACAGCCCAGGGAGTCACAGCATGCTAGTGCAGTGTGACAGAGAGCAACCTTTAAAGGCCAAACACTGAACAACAGCAACTCCCTCTCAACACACACACACAGACACACAGAGCCTTCATTCCATTCTGATTATCCACTACATTCACTACACATTCACTACAGATATATCAAAGACCGCAGTAAAGCAGAAGAATAAGCAATTCCAGCTCTAGAATACAGTCAACTGCAGGTCAGCGGTCCGACGCTAAAAGAGCGCAGCAGCAAAAACACTGTAAATTTGTACTGCCATCTGGGAACACTGCATTTGTCTGTAACAGATGTCAGTGCAGTCCACAGTTGAAACTACTTGTTTTGGCTGAACAGAAAGAGCAAAGTCCTCTACTTCATCACCACTCCGAAAGGTCTCCTGACCTGGTCGTAAACGATACGGAGGATAAAAGATGAATAAAGATTTTCTACTGCCACCTACAGGTCGCAAACAGTACATCATAAGAGCGAGTGGCTGCTGAACCCTATGGCTGCAGTGATCTTAAGCATTGAACTGAGACACAGCCAGCATGTGAGACCTTTTCACCCACATTTAGCTGTTAAATGAATAATCCTGTGAAAAAATCTAATTTACAGTTTTCTGCTAGACTCTGTGGTAAACATGTCCTGGCTGGGCAATTGTATTTAGCAAAAGGAGAAAATAAATTACATTTGATTTATTCCTAACTACTCCTTTTCATGCTGAACTCATTAGTGTATGAGGTATATCAAGGTGAAGAGTAAACTCTGAAACAGAACCTGACCTCTCATAGATGGTCTTCAGCATGACCTGGTCCGAGGTGATGTCGTTCTCCTCGAGGAAGAGGATGAGCCAGGAGGTCCGGTACGGCCACTCCTCCGTCAGGTTGATCCACGACGCCAACCGGTCCCAGTTAAACATGATCTGATTGGCTCGAAGGAGACGACCTGAGAGCACATACTGTAAGTTACTGAATGTAGAAAACCATATGCCATCAGTGTCACTATCATAATGTTCAACGATTAAACCACAGAATCAGAATCTACACTATATAGACAAAAGTATTGGGACACCTGTTTTTCAGGGTTTTGGCTCGGTCCCTTACTTTCAGTGAAGGGTAATCTCAATTCCTCAGCGTTCGAAGACATTTTGGACAACGCCATGCTTTCAACTTTGTGGAGATTGTTTAGGGAAGGCCATTTTCTATTTTCTAGCTCATTTTCATTTCATATTCTAGCATGACTGTGCCCCAGTGCACAAAGCAAGCTCCTAAAAGACATGGGTGGAAGAGTTTGGTGTGGAGGAACTAGACTGGCCCGCAGAGAGCCCTGACCTCAACCCCATCCAACACCTTTGGGATGAACTGGAACAGAGATTGTGACCCAGGCCTCCTCATCCAACATCAATGTAACAACAACAGAAAATATTTCAAAATCTTGTGGAAAGCCTTCCAAGAAGAGTGGAAGCTGTTATATTAAAGCTCCATATTAAAGTCTATGTATTTGAATGCAATGTCATTAAAGTCTCTTTTTGTGTAATGGTCAGGCATCCCAATACTTTTGTCCATACAGAGTACTTTTGTGGGAAGCCTTTAGCCAAGTCAAGTCCAGTTTGTTTATAATAGCCCATTATCATACACAAAGGTAATTCAATGAGCTTTATAGGAATATAATACAAATATTAAGCATAAAAATAATAAGGAAAAAAAGAAGAAAAGAAGACATAGAAAATCAATAATAGATACACAATAAGCATCTATTACCACACATAGATGTGAGGAACCGACTGCATTTAGCCACAAGAGTAGTGGAAAAGGTACATATGGATGATTAATTCCGGACCACAGATCTCAGTCTATCCCAAAGGTATTTGATGGAGCTCTATCACTCCAGAGAATGCACCTCCACTGCAACACAGCCTGGTGCTGTGAGGCTTTGTACTCTAGCTGGCATGCTAATATTGTGTCGCTACTCCAGACTGTTCCAATCTATCAGTCTTTCAGTCTGTCCAGCAGTTCTTTTCTATAGAGATTTTACAAATGTGTGTGTGCAGCTGAGCACCCGTAACTGTGTGTGTACCTCAAAGCAGCACTGTTCTTATCAGGTGCTAAAACATAATTATGTGCAATATCTTATTACATGCAATGTGTGGTATCATGTAAAATGTACTAAATGAGTGCTAAATAATTTAATCATGTGTAATATCTTATTCTGTGCGACAGTCTTACCATGTGAGTTGTGAATAGCACTACGTATGTCAATGTTACTTTTATACTACTGATACCTACTACGTGCAGTAACATACGCCAATCTGTGTTGTTAGTAATTCACTTGTAAGTTACCAATCTATAGTATTTATACCCATCATTTGTGTAGATATCATAGCGTATTTCATACTGAGGTTTTTTGTTTGTACAGATTTGGACAGATATTGGATTTATTTAGCCTTTTTTTTTAGGGTTCTTGCCTCTGCCTCTGTGTCTCAGTGTGTCTGTGCAATCATAAACGTAAGCAAATTCCTCTGAGATCGATAATGTTTCTGATTCTGAATCACTACAGAAGGGTTGTGAAGATACAAAGCTTTCTATATGCAAATAAATGAAATGAAAGAATGTACAGTCCATGTACAAAATGGGTGTGGCAGTAACCTGTGACTGATACGATGTTGAGCAGTCTCCTCATGGTCTGAGGGCTGATATCGCTGAACCAATCCTCAGTGACCAGCAGCTTGGTGAGGTCAAAGGACATCTGACGAGTGACAGTCCGCTGCATCTGACGCCGCCGGTACGTGTCCTACACATCAAACAGACCAAGTGGGAGCCTTAGCATAGAGAAGCTGGGTGTGTACTACAACTGCATAGTGCATAAGTCGCCAACTATGCACCCAGATGTGCTATATTAAGATATATGTCACACCTTTTCTACCCGATTTTATAGGAATGTATCACTAGCAAAAAGTCTCTGCAGAAATTAGGTATAGATATTTGGCAAATCAGGAAAAAATTGTAAGACTACAGTGTACCTTGCTAGGATTTAATTATTATTATTGGACTATTTCACTTTATATTAACCTAACTGTACATTTCTTCCTCTATTTGCTTTATTTACCCAGGCACTGCATAAAATGATATCTTGATAAGTGCACAGGCAAAAAATCAATCATGTTTCAAACAAGCAAAATTATCTACAAGCAGAAGTTCCTCAATAATCTAATAACCTGAAATTCTTTGTAAAAGTGACTAGATTTAAAGTGGTTTTACTCACCAAGGAATAATTTTCTGCAGTGTGTTCTTTATGATCTGTCATTATTATATACAGAAATTTGCTCCTTGAAGTGGCAAATTGTACTTTTCAGAATATACTATTCATTCTCCAGTGCATAAAAAAAAACTTAGCAGCAAAAATAGCCTAGACTGAATTCAGAATGTTTAACATTTACATACATCTTATAGGCATAGTGACAAACACATGCTTATTATGAGGAATTCAACAAAGTGGACAACAATCATGTAAAAATGAATTATGACCAAATTATTAAAAAACAGAAATAAGTGGAGTTGAGTGAAACAGTAAAATAAAAGAAAAACGAAGCATCTGGAACCTTTAATACATCCATACAGACCCTAAAAACATCTCAGTGTTTTGTAATTTGTAGTAACACAACCAGGAACACTGATAGCTGTGCCTGAATTTATGCTAAACTAATATCTTAATCTAAATAAACTGTTTAATAGCTAGTGTCATAACTGCTAGTGTCATAAGTGCCTCGCATCATTATTATGGTAATTATGGCATCGGGGGCTGTCATGAGGTCACTTGTTGCTCCACCACACATCATGAACTGGCTGCTCCAGCACAAGCGCAGTGCAGGAACAAGAACCCGGTCACAAGTTCCAGAACGTCCACTAAGTCCACTTTGATGTTTCTAATGCCGACCTTGTGACTCGGCTGCTACACTGGAGCACATGGCCACCAATACAGAGTGGGCAGGTGGTCCCTGTTAGATCTGTAGGTTCAGATCAATCATGGCATTTATCGTGCTGTACGTTCGGTTGGAATTTAGTGAAACATTACATAATACTTTGTTTTGATACTGTACTGAACTGCAGATGCTGTGTAGATGCTCACCGTGTCTTTCACTCCATTCTGTTAAAGGAAAAGTTGAGACACACACGCTATGAAGGTAGCATGATATCATTTGAATAATGTAACTGTTACATTCAATTACATTTCAGTTCTTAATCCTCCATCTAAAACCTAAGCCTAAATCTAAGCATAAAGATGGATACAGTCCTAACCGTAATGCTGATGATAACTAAATGCATTTCCTCAGATTTGCCTGAAGGGGATATCTACAGATTTTTAAATATTTCTAGGTAATTCGTTAATTGAAATATAAAGAGGAAAGAGTGGTCTGATGTGAGTGTATTTTAGATACATTTACCAAACTCATAATTTTTTACAGTTGTGGTAAATAGAGCCAGGAGTTGCAATTAATAGCCAAAAATAGCGAAAACAAAAAAACAACCCAAAATGTTGTGTACTTTCAAAAATAAACATCAAACATTTCTGTAAGTAATACGGTTTCTCCAAGTACTACTGATCAAGTTTATGATCATGAGTGGTCCATAAAAAACATCTCCAACATCATTTTTTAAAAAGCGCATTTTAGCCCAAACCCCTAACTGAAAACTTGTAAAACAACCAACAATCAATGGAATTTGGCCTGTATTGACTTTCTATGTGGGAGCTTTTGAAGGCATTAAACCTATTAAATCTGGTTCCTATAACAACTTTTATGAATAGTTCTGACTCTCTAGAACAAAGCTTTTCACAGCGAGCAACTCTGAATGACTATGAACAATATTAACAATGCAACAGTGTAGGAATAATTTTTCCAGATTCTCCCTTGGAGCATCTGTGGACAAGCTAAAGGGGACCACACTTCTGCAACACAGTGTGTCCAAATCTTTGTCTGGTGCTCTCAGTAGAACATCAGAGCAACAAGAACTCTAAAATGAACGCCTGAACAATGCTTTAACAACACTGAGATGAAGATACTACATTTTCTGTTTAACTTCAGTTCACTTTAATTTTTCTGTGATTCATTATGCCCCTAAAAACTTAGAGAAAAACTTTAAGACTCTATAGGGAGCTCCGGTCCTGTTAAGCTCATATTAGTGCTACGGAATTCAGCACTAACAAGGCAGGGGCAGTGCCTCTTCTCTTTGTAATGCCTGTGAGCAAATCAAACAAGCTTCTTATTTAATCTCAAGAAACTTGAACTTCTTTTCTCAAAAGGAGGACGACTGCCAGACGAGCAAACGGCGGAACACAAAAGGAGCTCGCCCCCAAACGCAAGCATGGGACGAATGAAAAGCATGCTAATACATCAGCAAAGCAAACAAACAGGGCGCGCGCAGGGCGAGCAGCGGAGCCACTTAGCCTCCCGCTAGACGCCGGCCGTGCCAGTGCTTTGTCACAGAGCCCCACTGCTGCTGCACCCTGTCATTAGGCAATGGCATCTCAGCGGGAACGGTAAACAGACATTAAATCAATTACAGACGCTCCTCGGCGACATCCAGGGGCTCTGACAGCACCCCCTCCTCCATCTCCTCCTCACCAGCCTCATGGAAAACACACGGCAACAACAAACACATGCGAGCTTCCCAGCACAAACTTGGAGTGACTTACAACGTGGGCAAGAGAGTGGTGTTCCTAACTCTGAAACAGTTTTTTTATTCTGAGAGCCCACTGAGCTGCACTGAGTCTCTGGCTCAGAATGTAACCAAAGCCATGTTCACTTTACAGGATGGCATAAATCTGTTTTAGTGGATCTTATTGCTCAATAACGTTATTTGGCTCAGATCTGAGCTTCATGACTCTTATCTGCCATTAGAGTGAACATACCTCCGCCCTGAAAAAGATACACAGTTTATCATCAAATCAGTCACTGCTGACACACGGCATGCGCTAGATGATGGTGACCGTGATAGGTGCTTGTGCAATGCAGGTTGTTGTTAAAAAAAAAAAAAAAAGGTGATACTTTAGAGTACACTGCAGATGTTTTGTAGACACGCCATTTCTTAAATGCTGCTAAATTTTAAGCTAAATGCAACCATTTTTTTATGCAACCATAAACCTAAACCTAACATGACCTAAACCAAACCAACATCTAATATTAAACCTAACCCTAATTCTACCACTGATAAGCGAACAAATCATTTGTTAATATTCGTTTGAGCCATTGAAGACAATCTGTACATGACCAACTAAACTGATGGATCAAAAAGTAAAATCATTACTATTCCCATTACAAAAAATTATATTTTTTACTCTTTACGGTTTTAGTTTATTAATACTCATTAAAATCTCAAAAATCATCATTTTTTTCTCTTTTGTTCTCTTGCCAATCAGTTCATTTCCAGCTCATTTTGATTTAGCTTTAATCTTTAAATCTGATTTCAACAAATGTAAATGGTAAAACTGTCTAAAACTGATGTTAGCTCTCTCAACACGCTTGTCATTTGCTGCTCTCCAGCCCCCCTCCTTATCCTGAAGGAATTTTTTTCTTTCTAAAGACCTAAAACAATAGAAATGTGGACATTTTTGTTCTTTATGGGTATTTGCGTGTGAAGCCATTTTTAAAACCCCAGTAGCAGTTACTATCATGACATGTTTTTTTTTATTTAACTTTGGTTCTAGATGACACCAAACAAAGCTCAACTTGGGTATTTTAAAATGCAGATCATTTTTCACTTTCACTCAAGCCCTCATTCTGAGAATATCATTCTGACACAGTACACTTACTTTCACTTTTGTACACTTTGTATATTTCCCACCCCAATCACACAAGGCTGTTAGGATGTTTTTTAGGATGTTAGGCTGTTAGGATGTTTAATTAACTTAGTAATATTACAAGTGCATGAGCAGAGGTGAGATTACCAATCTATTGATAGTAACCAATAAAGATCACTTAAAAGTGAAAATTAAGAATTAGAATGAAGCATCGTAATGAATGCAGCGTTAGTGCTTGGTGCTGTCTTGAAACTATGTTTCAGTAAGGCCTCGTCCACATGGGCGTCTGAATCAGACGTTTTTCGGGCGTTCGTGGCGCCAGGTGAGCGCGGACTGAGCGCCGACCTTTTTTCTGCTCATTGGAGTAAATCAAAGCGCCCACTGAGCGCCGACCGTTTCAGCCCCGGCACTCGGTCGGCTGCGCATTCGCGTGGCGTCAAAAAAACTGTTTCCTTGGCGTCAAGTTCTGACGAAAACCTGACGAATGCGAAGAAAACGCTGGTACTGCGTTTACAGGGTGTTCGGTTGACGTTCTGGAAGACTGAATATGAATATTATTCAATTTTTCTGGGAACCGCGACAAATCAAGTTTTGAACAAAAACGTAAAACTACAAACCCCAACACGTAAACAATCTGGAGATAATGATTACTGCCCCCACAGGTGAATACAGGTAACTACACATTGGGCTGCAGGCTGGAGTTAAACAGCACCAGACGAACGCCAGTGTAACGTCAATCAAACGCAGATACAAATCGCTACAAAAACGCCCATGGCATTCAGAGCACGTTCATTTATCCAAGATTCAAACGTCCATGTGGATGAGGCCTAAAGGTTTGCTGTTTGTTTGGAGATGATGGGCGGTCAGGCGCTGTGTCTTACCCTGCGGTTCAGAGCGGTCTTACTGCCCTGCTTCGCTTGCTCTCCGAGACTGTTCTGAGACTGAAACTTTCTGTCCATTTCCTCATGCCATCCTACAGAGACACAGAGGCACAGACCCAGCAATTCAATATCAGATTCAAACATAGTTATCATGTATCTGATAATTATGAGTGTTATTAATTTGGTCATAAATTTGCAGAAAGTCATACATTACACCTGACAGGCCATGTTTAATTTGTATTCTTTATCAGTAAACAAACAGGTGTGTGTACACTTACCCTCAGCACCAAGCAGGTCTCCATTGGTGGGCGCTGCCATGCTAAGCTTCTTGGCTGTGCTGAGGCCGCGGCTGTTCAGAAAGACAGGCAGGTGCACGATGTTGCGCATATAATCATGGCCGTTGATGTTGGAGTCACGCAGCACGCTGTTCAGGTTTTGGTTGATGGCTTTGATGATGATGTGGGGGTCGCTGGCAAAGATGGAGATGAAAGGGCCCTTGGAGAAGAGCACCCTCACCTGCACCAAGCAGAGATAAGGTGCGTTACAACACTTCATTCAGCTTTGGATGTTAAAAACATTTAGAGAGTTCAAAGTTTTCAAAAAATGATTATTAATACATGAGGATGTTTTCTTTCTCTGCTTGCATAATAAAGACTAAAGAAGTGCATTTAAGGAACAATAGCACACATTTGTGTATCAGAAATACATATATACGAACTTTATATATATATATATATTAGTGGTGGGCATAGATTAGTTTTTTTAATCTAGATTAATCTTGATTAAAATGGCTAAAATTGAATTCTGCCGAAGGCATTCATAATGTGTGTGCTACCCAAATAATGACTAAAAGTAAGTCTTTGAGAACGGCTTT
>JBBPCY010000001.1:42660521-42681282 GCA_037974405.1 Brachyalestes nurse
ATTCTCCTCATGATCGTTCGCCTTGCAAGCAGTTTGTAAGGGGCCGTTCACATATTGTGCCTAAAAACGCTTGGCGCGTCGTTTTCTTCCTCTTTCGAAAAGCGTTCGGGTGCTTTTTATCGCCCGATAAGAGTCTCACGTTAACGCAGCAGTTAACGGCGATAATGGCCCACCACTAATATATATACACATGTTCTTTTTCAATTATTGAAAATCAACAAAAATGTACATTATTATTTGTAAATACACTGGTAAAAATAACAACTGTCAACATTTCACTTTACTTTAGGTCACTCCCATTTTCTGTTTGTAATGGTAATGTAAAATAACATATTCTACAACCTGCGTTGAAAATAAGGTCTCGGCTTATGCAGTGATATTGATGCCTTTTATTTTGAATGATTTCTAGCCCTAGTGTCCACTGACTGAATGCCACGCAGCACCAGTACACTGACAGATCTTTGTTCTAATAACGCACACAACTTTCACAGCATAGTATTCAACACTATACAGTACAGATAAGATATAAGGTGACTGCTCTAAATGATCATGTAATTCTCTTTTATGTTCCAGAAATACAATATACAATATCCAAATACAAAGATTTTACTGTAATTTATTAGTCCTGACTACCACATGGGTAGGAGGCACAGTGAGTGAGGAGGACTAATACAGATGTACAGATGATCGGGACTTTCCAGACTGATGAGAGACTGCAGCATGGCCAAGTGTCACAGGACACTGATTTGTGTACGATTTGAAAAAGTTCATTAGAGCTGACCGCGACCTCACGCTAGCGTCTAGCCCCAAATATCTGCTTATACTGCAGTAGTCCACAGTAACTACATTGTCTCTTTCCCATACAAAACGCGCCATAATCCACCCCGCACCCCCTTTTTGCACTCACAGCAGTATGAAAATCCTTTTCGTTATGGGACATTAGGACCAGCAAGTAGAAAAACATTTAGTTTGTGATAAAAATTCAATTTTATAATTCCTATCAAAAACGGAAACAAAAAAGCATGGAATTTAAAAGAGATGCGGTTAATTGCGCCACAAAGGAGTCTTTGAGAAGGTTTCAGGCACTCTGGAAGGAGGGAGATTTCATTAGCACAGAGCAGGCTGCCAACACAAGGGGATTATACCCCTAAATAATAACGTTTGGCTGAAGGAAATTCTATTACTCCAGCTGGGAAAGAGGAATCTGAACTTTCTGGGTTATATGAGTGTGAACTCTGATAGCTACCGTATGTGGTTCAGTCAAGAGATTGATGAGAGTGTTTACTGCTCGATCAGATCAAGCCGTGTTATTTAGGTATTTAGCAAAGGGGAGGAAGACGAGGCAATGATGATATGAAGGCTGAGATGGATCTCTATGATGGTTTCATATGCAAATCTGAAACCTGAACAGTGATCATGAATGCACACATGCCCACACACCGTGTCCAGCATCTGCAGTACTTTGTCTTGCTCGCAAGAGTCCAGGCCATCGATGATGACGACCAGGCGAGTCTGATTCTGAGTGAAGCCATCGATGGTCTTTGCCATCTTGGCCATGAGTTCCACCTCACACTTCAGAACCTAGCAAATGAGAACAAGAAAAGTGTTGCTGATCAATACACACACAGAGTCAAATGTATGAATGAATGCAGGCGCAGTGAAAAATGCGTCTTTAATAAGCACTTGATTTACTAAGATCTGATTTACTAAGACTGCAGCTTATCGTGTAAAATGACCATCACCCTGCCCTTTAACCTGCTGCCTTGTGAGGTACAGGGCTTAAATGAGAAATAGAGTCATCAGGGCTGTAATTCTGCTCTGGTTTAGAACACAGAGATTGGGAAACAGTAAGAGACTGCACACATTTATTTAATCCACATCTCAATGTTTGAGGTTTAACGGCTGTGTCTGCTACCACTGTTAAGGTCTTTCAGCAGCACATCTTCTGCAAAGTTACACCTGGTTTTTAAAGGCAAAATGAGAAAATGAATGCAAAAACAAGCCGCCGTGAACCACTTAAGCTTCAGTAAATCGGGTGAAATATGTAAAACAGCTGCACATGTAAGATCTCCACCCACTGTCATGTGAGATCTTCCCATGTTTGCACCTCCCTCCCTCAAATGCATAAACATAAGCACATGTTTAGATTTTGGCAAAATGGCCCATAAACTGTGCATTAGGCTCAGGCTCCAGTTTCAAACACAACATGCAGCCAGAATCCAATCCAAATCTCACAATTACTGCTCAGGAAAACAAGAAGAATAAAAGTCAAGCTGTAATCAGGGGTCCAAACATTACCTGAAGATCCCAGTTTGCATCTGAATGTGTTAAAAGTTTACACAATTTTCTTCCTACCCTAAATATAATCCATCAGACAAGACGTGTTTGGAGTCTGAAGTTTGCTTCATTAGACTTGCATGTAGCAAGAGGCGTATTTAAAACAATTATAACGTCGATATATTGTGTATATATTGTCGCTCCTATATACACTATCAGTCAAAAGTGTGGACACACCTTCGCATTCATCGATTTCCTTTGTTTTTATTATTGGCTACATTGTAGATTAATATTGAAAACATCACCTATTGCTCTGATGACAGCTTTGCACACTCTTGGCATTTTTTCAATTGGATTTATGAGGAATCGACCTGGAATGGTATTTAATTAACAGGTGTTCTTTGTCAAGAGTTTATTAATGGAATTTCTTGCCTTCTTAATGTGTTTGGGATCATCAGTTGTGATGGTGTGATACTCCACATTATGGCAAGAACCACTTAACTAAGTAAAAAAACAACAGTCCGTCATTACCTTATTACAAAACATATTCTGGTTTGTTTAACTCTTTTTTTCTTTTACTGCATAACTCCTTGTGTTCATCATTTCGTTTGTTTTCAGTTTTAATCTACAATGCAGAAAATAAGAAAAACAAAGAAAAAACACTGAATGAGAAGGTTTGTCCAAACTTTTGACTGGTAGTGTATATCTATATATTCTCGCTTGCTCCAAACCTTGCAGGGCTGATCATATCAAACTGGCTTTTGTAGTTTGAATGTGTATGACCTGAGGGAGATAGAAAAGCTGGAAAATCCTGTCCTTTTTTCCCATCAGTGCAGTAGTTTTTTATCCTTCGGTTTGTTCTATTATAAGGAAACCACTGCATCTAACCTCTACTATTGCTTTCAACTATTATGGATATTTAAATTTGCTGTTAGTGCTCATGCAGAGCTGGTCATGGCTCTCTGGTGCATACCTTCATGAAACCCTCACTCTTGAGCTTGTGCATGCTGTTGGCAGCGCTGTGCAGCCTCCTCCTCTGTGAGTGTAGAAGTGAGTCAGCAACTTGCCACCAGGTCCTGCAGTTGAGCAGCAGAGCCAGACCCACTACACTGGCCATGGCCACCAGCACCGCATTCACTGTGACATTAGCAGGCTCCACCTTGAAAATGGCCAGGAGGGCCATGCCCGTCACCAGACATGCCAGTGTCAGCGCAAAGAGCACAAAGGATGGCACACAGCACGTCTTCTTCCACTTTTTCCCTGAAGAATGGGAAAAAAGAAACCGAGGGGTCACTATGGGTTGCTTTGTTTAATGCCAATACGAATTAACAATGAATGTGAGATGTCTGGTTACACTAGTGTTCATTCACTGTTCTTAATTTGAAGTAAAAAAATAATAACATCATAATGTGACATACTCTACAATGGCGGTAAAAATATAAAGTATGGAAGTGATGTTAAACCAAGTTACTTCATATTTGTTTGTGAAGTAGTGGTGGATTATGCGACTATATGTTATAATCACAAATTATTATTGGTTATATGTTATTGTTACAAATTATTTTGTAAAAATAATCAATTATTTTGTACAAATAATCAAAATTTTGATTTTGTGAGGTGTTCTATGTGTTCTCAGTACTTCTAGAATACTGATCAAACTGCATGTGTCATACAAGTTATAGTTTTATACCAAAATGAATACCACCACCAGTGCACTGTAACTACATAAACTGTAGGGTAACCTGCAGCTGACTGGATATCAGGTCATGGCGGCATTATTGTATTAATGTATTTCGAACAATTAGTTCATTTTACTTTCTAAGGAGGCACTATGTCAATTTCTGAACTGATAAAACATTGATTGTTTTTCATTGCCTTTTTTAAAAATATATACTGTTTTGCTGGGGGCGTTTTATTTGTTCTAATTTGTTTGCAAACCTAAATCTAGAACAACTAAAATCTACTCACAATCATGATGTGCATTGTGTATTAAGAACGTGTCTCATACAGTATTTCTATACTGCAGATCCATATTGTAAAGTATAGGGTGTTGCGTTCCACACACAAACCTTGCGACTCATCATTTTTAAAGACCCTAAAGAGCCTGGTGGCCATGAAACCAAACTCTCTCTCGCATGCGTCTGACAGCGTAGCAATCATCTCAGCCATGGAGGTCTCCCCACCCACACTCGACAGGCGGTTATAGTCTGTGAACAGAAACCTGAACAGAAATACAGACACACACACGCGCACACACACACACATACACACATACACACACACACACACACACAAATATAAATGTCATGAAAATGTTTTCAATATTTTACAATTCAGTAATCAAGGATCACAAACACTACTTGATCTTAAGTAAGACAGTTTTGCCACTTATTAGTTGGTGTCTGAACTTTTATACTAATTGGTGTCTGAACGATTTATCAATTTAAAGCAGCAGTGCTCAGGTGTAGTCCTGCCTGTAGTTATACTTGGTTCTCAGAATGCCCCTGTCATGTACATTTTAGTGCTTCCTCTGCTCTACTGTACTCAGCTAATTCATGAAAAGCTTACTATTTATCTGATTAAGGTGTGTCAGTGCAGTAAAAACAACAGACTATGCAAGGCAAAGAGTCTAGAGCTGAACCACATTTAAGTGCCTAAAATATAACGTTTAAATGATTACTGCCATCACTTTTTCCTCTAAGAACTTGAGAGAAAAACAGACAATACAACACAAAAAATATAAAATCTCTCTCATTAAGGGTATTGCTGTTAATAAGACCCTGTCAAAAAACGATTCAACCTGTTTCTAAACATTTTTCAAGTTAAATTGTCTGTTTCAAAAAATAATGCTTGGAGGATGTAATCTTTTTTCCTGAGTGCAGTAAGAGATGTTCCCTTGATACGATCTTTTTATTTACAGTGATGTGCAAAGGCAAACCTAAGTAAATCATTTAAAGCCACTTATCTGTGCAGTGTCTTTTTGGCAGCAAAAACACTACAATAAATGCAAAGTAACAAGAAAGCAGTAAAAGATATAAATACTTTTTATTTCAAAAGTTGTTTAAATTTGTGAGTTTGGCTAGAACCCAGGTTTGGTTCCTGATTTAATTTAATGAAGCACTAATTGAGCCAAACCAGGTATTGGATGGTGACTGGGGCCTGGAAACCGTTAATAATATACATACATAAAATCACTGTTTACCTTATGAATGTTTATTGTTTGCAAAAAAACACTTCCTACCCACCTAAAGAGATTTATCATTTCCTCAGGTGTACAATAGTACTATAAATGTGAAATAAAGTAAAATGTCTACAATTAGGTTGAATAATCTTTGACTCTTCTTACAATGATCTCACAATCAGAAACATGAAATAAGCTGATTGCACGTGAGATGCTGAGATATATACATTTTAAAGGCACAGCAGAATTTCTAAGCGTGGCAGTTTTCAGCTGTGGCTGAGTGAGTTGTACCTGACAGGCAGGGCTTTGGTGGTCTGCTCAGGAAGCTCCGGTGGGTTTACAAACATTAGCTTAAGCAGCAGCTCTAGGTAGCCAATGTGACGGGCTATCCTTGTGCTGAGGAGCCATGCCCAGCTCCAGCTCTCGCCTTCTTTCCGACCGCCAAAGTACACCAGCACTGCACACAAACAAGAACAGCACAGGCCAGTCATTTAAGAGCAGGTATATTCTGACCATAAAATTACTTTATTACCTTAAATTACATTTTACAATTCTGGACCTCCATTACTTGACCGCTACATAAAAGAAGCCAAAGATACCAAACATAAAAGATACCAAATATTTTGTGTAAGGGATAAATCAATTGATCAGTCAATTTGAGTTTCTGTCTAATTGCTCCTCTAAGGCATGGAAACTTGATTTCGGTGACGCTCATGCATTTTTTTTCCTACAAAGTCCAACAGTGCCCCTCGATGGACAGAAACACTAACAATCCACACACATTATAACAACTACTACACATCACACATGTTGGGTAATTTGATTTGCTGGGAAAGCTATTTAATAGAAAGTGCCTGCCTGTAACTGCCACCCCCTCTCATGTGCTAAAGAGCTTAACAAGATTAGGATGGAGATAGGCTGGTTTATACATTTTCTCACAGAAAGTGGCCCAGTCTGCTGCTATTATCACTCTTGTGATGACTGTTTCTCTTGGGATGCACTTAAAATCTTCACAGAATATTAAGAATTCGAAGCTGGAAAGATGATGTCTTATAGAAAAGTATGTGAGAAAAATGAATAGGCAATCATTTGGAGCAGACTGAGTGCAATCCTCGCTTGAAACAATTTGGAGCTATTATCCCAAGTACTATCAAACAGGCAAACACAGCTACAGCTAAAATACAGGATTCAAGAGGAGGATAGTTTTAGTGTGTCCCATACGTTTGTCCATTTTTAAAGAAACAGTGAGATATAGAGTTAGAAACCTAAACATCTAAGACATTTTTTGCCAAAGTTTATGTCTAACAAGTAATGGAAGTTAATTACATGCTTAAACCACCCACTTTTCTTACAGTAAAAAACTGGGGTCTTACCGACAAAGATGTAGAGAATAGCAAGCAAGCTGAGAGCCACAGCGATGGCCAGCTTGGGGTCAATAGTGAAACCCAAGATCAGAGCCACAGAGCCGCAGAGCAGAAGTGTCAACACCACCACCAACCAGGAGAACTGCAGCAATGGCTCCACCTGCTGGCCAGCAAACGTCTTCATCTCATCTAATAGAGGAGAGAGGCATCAAGAATATCACCACAGAATGATGGGTGGTGATTATGTGGCCTACATCCAGAAGCACAGGTTACTAGACAGGCCCTAAATATGTGAGATTGCTAGAGAGATTACTAGAGAGGTTCGAAATACTATTCCAGTTTCAGTAAGAAGTTTGCCATGTTAACATTTAAATGGAAACAAATAAGCTCTTACCCTCCAGTTTCTTGAGGAGAAAGGACTTCCCACTCCCCCACTGGGCGTATAGGCCAACACAGATGGGCGGCTGCATGGTGGGCTCACTCAGAATGTCTGCCAGCGCACTGCTGTACAGGTCATAGCCCAGCATATCACCATCACACTCCGTGGGGGACAGGTGCTCTATGATGGGTCAGAAAAGTAGTCGATCTGAAATTATTTAACAGCTCACCAGCTCAGTTTTTTGTCAAACTATCACTTTAAGACCAAAAACATGTCGCAAGATTCAATGAACACTTACTGGCTCCAAAGATCTGTGTGAGGATGCTCTTCTGGTGGGTGCAGTCGATGTTGTAGGGGGTCTCCCCCTCCTTGTTGGGCTTGTAGAGCAGACGGCCATCCTTAGGGTTCCTCAAAAGCAGCTCTGCTAACTTCCTGCTGCGGCCCTTGATGGCGATGTGCAGGGCAGTGTCTCCTTTCTGAGAGCACAACATTTGTATCTTTATTCATTACCAAGCATAGAAACTCTACAAACAAAAATACATTTGTACATTTGAAAAAGTGATTTTTTAAAAAAAAATACATCTGAAATAACTGCACACACACACAGTCATTTTGTAACATCTGTTGCAAGGTCAGACAATCCTAACAAAATACTGGCTAAGATCCCTTTAAGCTGAAATGGATGATATATTTATGAAGCCAGATCATGAAAGACCAACCTGTTAGGACATATCTGGTCTAATATTCTAGCTGAGAATCAAGTTAATGTTGGCTTAATGGCAAACTTTGTTTTCAGTTTGATTACAACAACATACTATAAGCCAAACTGTCTTGGCTATACACAAAGTGCACTACAACTTCTCATTTGGTCCAATGAAGGTAAAGCTTGTACTAATGTTCTGCAAAGCTTGTCCAACATTGTAACAGCTGCTACAAAGAACAGACTGGTCGGAGTATGGATAGGTCAGTAGTACTGAGGCTTAATACAAATGTGTTAAATATAAAAAGATGTGGACTTATTTACTTATTTATTTATGTTTAGTTTATTTATGCTACCTATATAACTACAGAGAGTTTTATATACAAAATATTAGACTTTTTTCTTACCCTATCCACAGCAGACACCTTTGCTCCTTTGTCAAGGAGAAGCTCAACAATCTCAATGTTTCTCATCTTGGTGGCTTTAATGAGTGCAGTCTCCCCCTCCTAACACATAGAACAAGTACAGAATATGATCTGAAATGAGTGTATGTAGGAGACATACATGTAGGAGGCATTTTTGAAGTCCAGTAGACTGTGTTTACCTTGGTGCAGGCCTCGGTATCTGGGTTACACTGAAGGATATCTCGTACCATGGTGGCATTGCCTTTTTCTACAGCCCAGTAGAGCGCGGTTTTGCTGTCCTGTGTGGAATGAGTACAGGGGTAAATGATGCACACCACTACCTCACTTAAGCAAATTTGCCTGTTTTGGCTCTTTAATATGATTTAATACTGGTCCATTCTGACCAGACGAATCAGAAGAGCGATATGACAGTAATGAAGAAACACCAAGATAAACAGGGCTGGTCAGGGCCATGTTTAGTATATGGTGGAAATCGATATTAATGGGGAGCAGTGGACAGCAAGCGGTAAAGCTGAGACAATGAGAAAGATAACAAAAGTACCTGGCCCTTGACGTCAATATCAGCGTATTTATGAAGCAAAGCTCGGACAATCTCCACGTGGCCTCCTCTCACTGCTGCAATTAGAACTGTGTCTCCACTCTAAGACAAACAAGGAAAGACGAATGAACATGTAAAGCTAAGTACAGGCTATAGGAAACACTATTATTAAGTTGTGACTGTCTGTCTAACGCTAACATTTGAATGAATGAAAGAAAACAAAAAAACTGCTGTATTTTCTCTTTAAAGCAGCAACCGACAAATCGAACAAATGAAAGTTTCTCTTTTTCAATTGTGGGATGGGTTACTTGAAATCCATGAAATGGGCCTTAGTCTAAAAATATTTGACTAAAACTGTTACTTCAAGCAACATTTCAAAAATTAGTTCATCTTCAATGAGCAGTTAGATTAACAACTACATGCCCATGTGACTTAACTTAAATAAAGTTAAAAATAACCGCCTTTCATGTCTTCTCTTTGTGATCTGATAGGGCACCGCTGGTGGAACCCTAGGTTTCTAGCAGCTCTTGATGTAAGTCTAGGTTTACTAGCGTGAGGGACATATTTTCTTGTAGACTACAAAGCACCTAACTACGTCACTCTGTCTATGTGAATGTGAAAGTACCCTGTCAGGAATGTTGACATATGTGTCTGCATCCAGCAGGTCCTGTACTATCTCAGTGTGTCCCTTAATGGCAGCGATCATCAGCGCCGTGTTGCCATCTTTGTCCGTCATGTTGACGTTGGGGTTTCTCTTCAGCAACGCCTTCACCACTTCAGTGTATCCACCACGTACCGCCACGATCAGAGCCGTCATCGAATTCTGATAGAGAGAGGAGACTCAGGCAATGAATGTACTGAGTGGTGTTTTTAGGTTACACTTGTATTAATTGCATGGGCCATGTTCACAGCTTGAAAAAGCCAACAGTACAGAACACTGAGGGCTTCACAAATAAACCTGCACACACTGGTTTGTGACATGATTTGCATTATGAAACACAGTAATCCCCCAGTTTTATGCGGATCAGGAGTCGTGGATTCAGTCACACGTTTTTTTTTTGAGAACCAAACTCGTGGAAATCCCCACAATAACGCGGAAACTGCAAATATACGCCGCCTTTTTTTGTTTTTTTTGCCAATAAATATATTTTTCTGGATGTTTTCACACAAGGGAACTCAGGGCGGGCTGTAGCCGACCTGGAAGCACTTTTTTTGAATTCCACACCAGGGTTGAGCCCCACGCTCCAAGCACGAGTTCTCCGCAGTGCAAGCACTCAGACACTTTAAACTCCACAGTTCGATTGATCTCCAGGAGACCTTTCCAATGAGCCCTCATTTGTATTTTTAGCCAGAGTAGATCAGGGGTTATTCCCCGAAAACCGTTCACCTCGCCACGGTGTCCCAATACTTTTGACCAGCGACCTTCCATGTTGCATATCTCGGCGGGGAATTTAAATTAAGAGAGGCGAATACAGGTTTACCTTTACATTTTCTTTAAGGGTAATGCATTAAACTGAGTTTAAAATGAAAGTGTTCTGAGAGCATGTTTGGGGGCATATTTAGGGGTTTACACTATAAAAATAGACATTTTACCAAAATGCAGCAATGCGGTTTTTCGCTATAAGCAGGTGCTCTTGGAATGTAACCCTCGTGAAAAGCGGGGGATTACTGTATTACATTTTGTAAAACTGTACCAAAACTATCTGACATAATAAAAAAACTACTGCAGCTACCTTTATTAGGAGCTCTAATTCCCTAATATCACACGGAAGTAATACATTCAGGAGTCATGTAGCACACGTACCGCTCCTTCCTGGTCCACATTGGCACCATTCTCCAGCAAGTACATCACACAGTCATAATGGCCTTTCCTGGCTGCCCAGATCAGTGCGGTGGTGCCATACTGACAGCAAGGTAAGAGGCAAAGTGAAAAAGATTAACTTATTATCAGGCAAACATGGCTTTGGATTTGTCTTTGTGTTTCAGAAAAATTATGTTCAACGACATGTAACTTGTTTCCCCAGGGTCACCGCCATAGAATGGAATTTTCACCGTATCTCCAGGGGACTATGTTTATGTAAACAAGGTGATTCACTGCTCTGAGAAGTCAGCAACATCCCTGCAGATGTGGGTTATGATGGTAGTCACCTTGTCAGAGCAGTTGACTTTCGCTCCGTGTTGTAGCAGCAGCCGGACGATCTCCGCATGGCCTCTGCCAGCTGCCCAGATGATGGGGTACACGCTGTACTGTTACAGGAAACACAAACAGAGGAGATACATATCTCTCTTTCGTGCGCTCTCTCTCTCTCTCTCTCTCTCTCTCTCTCATGACTTGTGATTTATCACTTTCTCTTTCTCCCTTACTATCTCAAACACTGTCAAGATTTCAGGATAAACAGCTTGGGAAATATTATAATAAACTTGGTGTTACATAATTGTCTGAACGTAACAATTATTTTCCGCAGTTGTTTGTATTTTCACGTCACAGCGATTGTAAACTGGGGAGTTTTCATCAGTTAGGTAACTGCTTTAGAGCAGCAATGAGTAATGTTTTGTTTAATTGAGTTCAAGACAAGAGTAGAGCATAATGAGGTCATTAAAAAGAATGCCGATAAATCTTTGTTAGCTGCCTGCTGATGATCTTACAAATATTTTAAACGATTACATTTAGAAGTTAAACGAAAGACTAAAATTGTCATCAATTGGGAGCTTGTAAGTATCAACAGTTATAGCTAATTTAGTTAGTTTAGGCTTTAATAGAACAAAAAAAATAATTTGACAATTGTCAGCTGCTATATCGTAACTGTTACAGGCCTGTTACAAGACACAGACTAAAATTTTGTTACTATTATGGCCTTGTTTTACTGTGTCATTCTCTGAATGTTGTGTAAACACAGTGCAATCGGAGCGCTCTGTTAATAGAGTGCTGTACTGTGTTGTAATGTAGTGTGTACCTGTCCAGTAATGCTGGGGTTAGCTCCTTTCTCCAACAGCAGACGGGCCACTTCAGCACGACCCTTATAAGCTGCCCACATAAGAGCGGTCCAGCCACCCTACAACACACACACACACACACACACACACACACACACTCTCTTACACTTACATGTTGCACACTTATATGCAAAAAGAGAAAAAAGCAGTCAACAAAACTAAATGGAACTCCTCTGTCAGAGACGTTTCCACTAAAGAAACCTCACTTGAAACAGACAAACCTAGATGATTCCACTCTTGAAAGTCATTGACTATGTAGTTTTCAACCAATTCAGCAATTACTTGAATTAAAATGGCTACTTCAATGACTTTCAGTCAGGCTTCCATCAAAACCATAGAATTGAAACAGCTTTGATAAACGTATTAAATGACATATGTCTGAAAACAGACCATCATAGAATAGTCAATCATAAAATAACGCATGACAGACTCGAAAACGAGTTGGGTTCTTGGGAGCGGTCCTCAGATGGTTCAGGACGTACCAAGAAGGCAGGAATTATTTTGTCTCTATAGACAATCATAAATCAGAGAATAGTGCTACGCCATATGGAGTCCCACAAGGATCCATTCTTGGGCCCCTTTTGTCAAGCATATACATGCTTCCTCTCAGCCAAATTCTCCAAAAAGTACAAGGTGGCTTATCATAGCTATGCCAACGACACTCAGATCTATCTAGCTCTTTCACCAAATGTCTTCAGTCCTACAGACTTATTGTGTTTATGCCCCGAAAAAGTAAATGGCTGGAATCTAGGTCAGGCCTATTCAACTAGTGGCCCGCGGGCCTTTTGACATTTTTTTATGGCCCTAGATACTGGCAAGACTGCCAGTAAATCACAGTGTATGATTCATGTGATATAATAAAATTATGGGTTTTGGATCATGATGGGCTGGTAGTCCCCCGCTACTTTCGCCCAGATTGGTCATCCACTGTGTTGTATACAATTAGCCAATCCGAGCACAGAAGCTGCCATACTGTTAGACAATTGCAGCTGAAAGAGGCGGGATTTGTCAGAAAATTGGTGTGTTAAGCAGAGCAGAGCGTAAAAGGCTGACAGTAACGGAAGATGGAGGAGAACCGTTAGGCTGCCGAAAAAAGGTCTGTTTATCCTCTGAAGAACATGACATTTAGAAATAATGGTGTCTGTGCTTTAACCTGAGACGAGAAGAGAATCCAGTCACACACACACAGCGAGAGGAAAACCTTTGTAGTTTTAGCTCGGTGATGTATCTACTCTAGCGACTTTAATGGTCAGAGTTCTTGTTTAGAACCGGACGCCGTTAAAACGGCTATTTTTGACGGTTAAAGCAGCGCTGACAAATTCCATAAACAAAAAAGACGAAGTCTAAGGCAGCTGCTACGCCCACTTCACAGGAGGGGTAGGAGCTGATGGGCCCTAAATGTGTTGAATGTAGCAAAATATAAATATGGACCTTGGTTAAAAAGCTCTTTATGTGAAAGTATTAAAGTTAAAGAAATGGATATGTATCATTTGTTCATACTAATATAATATCTACTTTCATCAAGAGTAATTTTTTAGCCCCACTTGCTATTGAAGTTGAATAGCCCTGATCTAGGTCATCAAAAACTACATCCCATGCCAAAAGCCTTGGTGTAATCATGGATGGGAATCCTAGTTTCAGTGATAACGTTAAAGCTGTAACTAAATTAACATACTGGCATCTCAAAAACATAAGTATGGTTTTGTGTCAAATGCTGCTACAACAAAAGCCAAGAAAAGAGAGCACATTACTCCAATCCTCAGATCTTTACACTGGTTTCCAATCAAATACTGAGTTCAAGTTGTTGGTAACTCACTCTATGGTTTGGGCCCTAAATGCATATCTGAGATGTTTCATGAATATCAGCCAGGAAACTCTCTTAGATCAGCTGGAGCTAGTCAGCTAGTTGTGCTCAGACCAGAATTGAAACAGGGTGAAATAACAATTATTCATTATGTTGTCCACTCCTGGTACCAGCTCCCCATGGAGATCAGATCGGTCCTGATTGTTGCCAGTTTTAAAAAGAAACTTTAAAAAAGTTGTTTTCAGTTACCTGTAAGATTTGCAATTCATGTACTTTTATCTGTCGTTTTTTATATTGCGTTTAATTTATATTTGCCTTTGTTTAACATTACATAATTTTATTCTTACTTTTATTGCGTTCTTTTCTTTTTAGGCTTTTATGCTTATTTTATCTCTGCAAAGCACACTGAATGACCCCTGTGTATGATTAGTAGGCTGACCCCACTAGAAGTGCTCTATGGAGTGCAAAATAAGTGTCAAAAACAGTGTCAAAAAATGATGGCACCAAAAAAAGCTGCAGCAAAATGCAAACATTTGTCTCCAAGCAGGTAAGCAGGAAAACATGCAGAAGAGAAGGTACCATTTCTTTCTAGTTGTTATGATTCAAATTTAGTATAAAAATATTATCTGGTTTTCATCTGATTACTAGCTGACCAGCTCGGATGTCTTATAAAACTGCACATAAAAAAGAGAAAACGAAAAAACAAACGACAGTAACCTAATTTTTCAGACAACAATACAAAGTTTGGGGTGGGCTGCTATGCATCATGGAGCTCCAGAAACAAATAAGAGAGCACTGCAATTTATTTTTAAATCAGTATCTCTATGAGTATGACAACCATTCCATGACAGTTATATTTCTACACAAGCACCTCATTCTGCTTTATCAGGTACTGATTTGTGATCACCTGAATCACATCTTATTTAATGAGGAAATGTATAAAAAAAACACTGCTGTAATCAACACTCTCCTCTCGCAATGTGACCAGTTAAACACTACTAGAAGTACATCAAAGTTCATTATTGCCATTTTGTTTGAGTGAACAAGAGATTTGTTTTCTTTGAATTACTCAAGTTCTATAAACACTGCATCATTTCTCTTATTTTGATGTTTTGTCATTTTCTTTAAAATGATGCTTTAAAGAATAATATTTTTATTTGGAAATGAGGAGAAATACTGTCAGCAGTTCTTAAAAACTAAGGCAAAGCTGTTCAGTTCACTATTCGCATCTATAAAAGATAAACCCTGAGAAACTGACCATTTTTGCAGTGGTCTCTTTTTTTTCCAGAGCTGTATGTTCATTTGTATTGCCCCTCTCTCAAGTCACTTGCACTGGCCTGTTTTCATAAACACTGTGCCTGAGTCAGGGGGTTACTCAGATTGCAGGCTTTCTGCAAATGCTCAGCCTGTTATTATTAGCACTGTGCTACTGACACACTGGCAACCCAGCAGTCGTACCACACTTTCTCAGACAACACTGTTTAAAGAAACATGTGCAACATACCTGTAAAACACCATTAAATTAAAAATTACTGCCACAACAAACTGTAAATTCAAGGCAAAAACATAAAATACTGCTGAAAATATTAGATATCTACTAATAAATATGAGTTATATAACAGAGGTTAAAACGGAATTGACACTACAGTAATGTTGAGAAGACACAAGCAGATATAGAGATATGAGTGACCGTGTTCTAGTAATTCACAAATTGAATTAACATTTTCCAGGCAGCATAGCTTGATATTCGATTCCCACCGGAGACTCTTCCTGCGGATGTTTCAACAATCCACAAAAGATTCATTTCCAAGAAAAAAGAGGCTAGGGCTGGTTAAATCGGTAACTGGCTAAATTCACTATAAAATCTACAGAGGAGAAATGCATGGATACTAATCATTAATACTAATAAGAAAAAGAGTGCACTACTATGCGGGACGTTGACTGACTGTGACTGTAGAAAAATAAAACAACATTTGATATATGACAAAATGATTAAATTCATTTTACGAAGTTGGATTGTGAGGCATATGTCAAATTATAGCTTTCTCTAATTATATATTAAATAAATTAGATAAATATATATAATTCACATATTCAATTACATTAGAAATTTCAGACAATGATAAAACTGTATATATGTTTAGGTATAGTCATATTGTTTGTATTTATGTTTGAACATAACTTTACAGGAGAAAACACAGATAACTCACTGTAAGTTAGTGTCATAAGATTGCTTTCTATTGGGTTCTATTGTTTCCCACTACAGACGTAATGCAATGGCAAACAACAGCAGACGTTTTCAAACTATGCTAAAAAGTGAAAAACAAATAAAAATAGAGATACCATGTTTTCTACTTATAAAATAAGTGTTTGCTAATGTTTTCTTTAACATAATTCTGGACAACTGGCATTTTAAGTATTATACATAACCACTTTAACAAGGTACTGTAAAAAAACATAGCTGTATATCAAGTATATGAAAGGTTTTGTTCCAAAAACACCACTTTCATGATTTTTCCTTTTTTTCCATATCACACATAGCTGGGAGTGAGTTCACACATGTAGGAAATCCCAGTCTTCGATTAGGATTAATACCACCTTTATTTGAAAAATAAAAGTGTGTTTTGTACATCAGTTGTCATTCTTTTCAAACCGCTTTATATTCAAAAATAGCTACAAATGCACACAGAGCATTTTGGAATGAAACTCATGTAAAACTATTTTTTACCATGTCTCTATGCTCCACGTTTGCATTGTTGTCCAACAGTTCCTTCACCACTTCAACATGGCCCTCTTTAGCAGCGGAAATCAGAGCAGTCCAGCAATCCTGTGTGAGAGCAAAATATTGCATATAAGAAGCTTGACGTAACTCGCAATCGCCCATAAAGACACAGATACATCATTTCCTTGACTGAATGACTTTCAGACACTTAAAACATACCAGCTGGTCATACCAAGTAGTCATGGGTGCCCAGACTCTATAGACAAAAACGTTCGGCAAGGTTCGAGGTACTGTATACTGCCAGCTGCAGCGAAAGACTGAGGGTGTGTGTACGTTGAATGTCATCACCCCATCATTTGATGAATCACAGTTTTGAATGCCAGTTTTACACGGCTCTGCAACCCCCTGCTATTATGTGCTAACCCGGGAGAATCTAGCAGTTTAGTGTCGTTCCACCCACAGTGACATCACATATGGAAATGGAAAATTGTTTTCGACTTCTAAAGATTCAGCTTGGCCACGTGAGCTGAATGGAATGGTCAGATGTGTCAGTCTCCCTGATAGCCTCCTTCAAATGTAATATCAATCTTTGAGAACTCTGGCGACTGCACTGCTCCATGATTAGCAGTATTGAACCTTTCCTGTGCAGATAATTGTTGATGTTAACGCGGAACGCAGAGTAAGCATTTGGAGATTGAACAGTACGCACCACATCATCCAGGTTAACATTGGCTCCTCTCCCGATGAGCTCCTGCACGATCTCAAGACTGCCCTGCTCAGCCGCTACCATCAGAGGAGTCTGCCCATTCTGAGGAAAAGAGGAATGACACTCAGAAGAGAATATTTATGTCCCATGTTGCCAACTCCCCCCCGGTTCTAAAACAAATAAAATAACTTTAGTTAGGACTCGGTGTAAAACAAGAAACGGTTTTGTATGAATTATTTCTCACTCATACTTTATTCTTGGCTACAAAAGAGCAGAGAACATCTCAAAATAGGTACATTCTAAACCTTTCATCGATCCCACACAAAAATATATATTTTTTATATATATATATTTATCTCTTATATTCACTTCTTCAGTTTCACAAAAAACAGAAAGAAGTGCAGATTTAAACCTGCAGACACATTTGCAATAGAATGTAAATCAAATTATTACATCCATGTGTTTAATTATGGCATTACATTTCATTTCATTTAATATTATAGCAAAATGAACAGTACAGTTCTAGGACTTCTGCAGATACTTTTTATTTTGCACTGTAGGTCAGCGACTCTACAGCAAATCTGCAGTAGGTGATCAAAAAACTAGTCTTCCACCCCCTCACTACTCTGTGTTCTCTACATGTAGCCCCTACTCACATCGCTCCTGCTGTCCACCTCCCGGTACTTGTCCAGGTAGGCTCGCACGGCAGACAGGTTCTCCTCCTCCACGTGGGTGAAGATGCTCTGGATGGCCATAGCGGTCATCTTCAGAGAGCCGGTCGTGTCCATGGTCTCAGTGGGGACTCTGCCACTGGAAGTCTGTGAAGAGCAGGAAAGGACACATTACAGCACTGTCTCAGCCTCTGCAGTCATTAGAAGGCTCCAGTCAAACTCCACACAGTTAGCGGCCATAAAGTCTGAGGACGTACCCTACTTCTCTAACCTGATGTGGAGTAATGAGGAACACAGTCGCAAAAGTCAGCCTCACTACAAACCGCTCTAGCTAATGATCAACCACACAGTAGCTTCATGGGCAGCAGAGGACCACCTTATCAATTCTGATTAAGACAAAGCCCATTTGACGAGACGTTAAGGAACATCAATGCTGCCAGTTCAAAGGTAGGTCACACTGTGATGTTCCTGCTTTGCGCACAGCTTCAGAACTTCTTCAGCGAAACGGCCCTCATGCTGTTTACGACTAATCTTCCATGGCCGTTCAATCCATGCAGCTATTCAGAAACTCCCAAGCACTGGCCTAATCTTCTTAATGCACCATAGTTGGACAAAAACAGCTTAGTTCGAGTAAACTTAAGGAGCAGGCTTGTTTACATCTGCAATCAGAAAGACTCTGAAAGCAGAAGGCCTGATCTGAGGTCAGATTTGACCAATTTCCTACTGACTGGAACTACTATCAGTTAAACCAAGCTGAAAAAACAGCTCGCACAGGGCTGCCGGCCTCAATGGACAACAGCGAAGCCTTTGATAAAACTAAGCTGAATCACAAAGAACAGCATGAAAAATGGAAGTAAAAGGATAGCTCTCAGCCAACAAACGGCTCAAATGTTAATCATTTTGGCCACAGAGAAAAGGCCATTATAGAGGCTGGTCGGAAGTCAGGGACAGAGGAAATGAGAGAAATTCAAATCAATTCATTTAGGTCTTTTTTCAACACAAAACACTTTACAATGATCATATCCATTACAAAGGTAATGCAACTTCAAAGTGTGTGTATTTGCAAAACGGGTTTCACAGTTCTAAAGCCATTTTAAACCAAATCTAAATAAAGAAAAGTGATGACTATTTTCAGCTGTTGCATACTGTCCAAATGACAATAGATCTGGAGGGCAGGAGGATAGTGTGTATGACATGTTTGTGCTGAACCAGGCTGTTTATTAGTGCTGGTTGTTCACAAACTTTGCAGTTACAACAAACACCGTTTTTCATCTAATGCCCATTCTGCACAATTGACTGTCGCATTTTTTGTGTGGCAATATCCCATTTTTTTCAATGCATCTTTACACCCCTCATAGACGAATGACTGTCAGAAGGGAACCTATGAATCACAATGGAATAAAGAACTGACAGAGCTCAACCGCACCTCTAAAAATAAACGAAACTAAGAATAGCAATCACCTGCAAAGCTTTTGACACAAACTGGCTTATTACTAAAATTGTAGCACATCAAAGTGGTATGAAGAGCAGGTTTTTAATGTCAGGACAAACTATGGTAAAAGTGAACACCTCTTAAGGGTTGCAGTGCCCAACAAGTGCATAAAAAGAATGGTATGTGGCATCAATCCAAAACTAGCCTCAAACAACCTTTGAAAAGCGTGCAAAATCAGCTAAAACAACGTATCAAATCTTTCACCTCAGCCTTTGTTTATAGCTCTGATGTGCTGACACACCCTTCAGTGTCCCAAGGCACCCGGCAGCAGCTGCTCCCTCAAGAGTGAGTGGCTCACAAAGCCGGGAGAGCCAATCAGCTGAGCCCCAGAGCCCCGCAGCCTCACACTGAGTGAGCAAGGTTCACACCCATCCACCCACACCCCACTACAAACCACAAAGACCCACACACACACACACAAGCACAGATAAGACAGGTCAATATTATAATTACAGTCCAAATGTCCACTGAAGCTGTCCTGCTGGCTAAAAACTCACCAAACCTCAGTTACTCACCTCGTGCCAAACTCAGGATTTTGGTAGCTGGCCTGCTTGTGCGCTGTTGATACTCTCCTCACGCTGTCACTCACTAACAGGGTTCAGCATGTCACTCTAGGCTGCACTGAATGATGTATGAATCAGAGGAAAGGCCCCTCCTCCTCCCTCCCAGCACACCAACAGATGACCCAATGCCGGCACGAGCCCATATTACCATACATTAAATGCTGCACTTATCAATGGAGACCACCTCAGACTAGCAACACTGATTCTCTCTATTGTGTGCATATGTGTGTGTGCAGGACAAAGGGGTAGATAATGGATGGATGGTTGTGTGTGTGTGTGTGTTTGTGTGTGTGTGTGTGAAGGAGGGAGGGAGGGATAGGGAAATATATGAAAAGAAGTTAAGACAGGTTCTTAAAGGAACCAGAAGTGTTTCTTTAAGGACATTGCTCCAAAATACATATAGATATAGGTATCTATCATATAATAAAGATAAGAAGACTATATATAAGCTGTTCATCTGGGCAGTAAGTAACTGTTCGTGTTCTCAAAAAAAACCCCCACTAATATTAGAAAAAATACAAACAGCATTAATAAGTCGATAATAATTTTATGTATGCCAGTGTAACCATTTCCAGACCTCACCTCGAGGAAGGCTAGCATTACCTATAGTTATCCCATCAAATTTGGTTTGGTTACCTTTTAACCAGCTCACACATTTTAAAAACGACTTTTAAGAAAGAAATAAATGTTAAAAATAATTTTTATAGCTTTCTTGTTTTCTGCATGTCTTATTTTAGTTATTCTTAACTGTGGTTTTGCTGGCAGAAAGACATTTATACTGCTCAGACAAATATATATATATATATATATACACACAAGAGAGGGAGAGAGAGAGAGAGAGACAGACAGACAGAGAGAGAGAGGTAGGGAGAGAGAGACAGACAGACAGAGAGAGAGAGAGAGAGAGAGAGAGAGAGAGAGAGAGAGAGAGAGAGAGAGAGAGAG
>JBBPCY010000001.1:42683075-42694324 GCA_037974405.1 Brachyalestes nurse
GAGAGAGAGAGAGAGAGAAAGAGAGAGAGTCTTACAATGATGCAGAAATCAGTGTTTTAAGTTTTTGTTTGTTTTTTGTTACTGTGTTTTTTTTAGATGGATGACTAGATAACCTGTAGTTTACAGCAGCAGCAATTCACTGTAATCCCGTAGCTTGTGGAAGGTGTGGGAGCTGGTAGCTGGACTGGGACTCAGTAATAGAAACCGTCAGCTAAAATAAGCCTGCGGGCACAAAGCTGCTGAGGACATCTTTCCATGCTGAGCGTGGATGTGTCACAGTCACACTACTGAGTTCCCCCTCTCATCTAGGAGCAGGACCGCTGTCCAAAAGCCACATCTAAACATCATAAACTGGAGAGTTAGGAAATGAAGTTTAGTCTAGAGCTCCCTGGATGTGCAGCCCTGTCTCCCAGGTGGAGTGTCTCTTAGCAACAGTGCCAGGGTGACACTCCCCTCAGCATGGCAACAAGCCGCACAGTTCTGAGCAGGACAAAAATACAGCTGTTTACAATGGAGTAACAGCCTCGTTATCGATATTATTAATGATACTTTACATTGTACACTTCAGGGTTTGTCCTAACTTCCAGTGACAATGCTTCAGCAATAATTTGTGTAAAGTCAGGTGTCCCAATACTTTTGTCAATATATTGTATTAGTTTTATTTCTATGACGATTACTGTGAGTAAACTAGCACTATTTAAAGTCGTACAGATACACAGCAACACGTTCTCTGATTTGAATATCACTTCAAAATTTAAAAAGCAGTAAAATACATTTTAAAGCTACAAGTGCCAACCTGGCAATGTGCTTAAGAAAGTTAGAAGCTGTTGGACAGCATTTTCACAGCTGTTCTCCTTCTCTCAAACATGTTAAAGAAACAAAACAGTTAACAGCCGGGGCTAGCTGCGCGACTGTCATTTTCTCAAGGCAGACAACTTACTTTTTCTTCCCACAGAGAAAATATTCCCGTCCAGAGTCGCGTTAAAGTCTTGTGTTGTTCCTCTCCAACATGTTAACGTTACTCTTGTTTTGGCCAGACAGCCATTTTGTACAGGAGGAGTGGGCAAATTCAATTTGACTCCCTCCTCCCCCGCCTACAGTACGACGGGAGGCTGATATTCACACAGTCACACTCACTCTTTACCCTCATTTTATACACTATATGGACACAACTATTGGGACACCTGACCATCACACCAACAGTGACTTAAATGACATTGCATTTAAATACATACACTTTAATATGGCATTTGCCCCCTTTTCAGCTATAAAAGCTTCCACTCCTATTGGAGGTCTTTCCACAGGATTTTGCAGTGTTTCTGGGGGATTTTGTGCAGATTAATTCTGTAGAGAAGGCCTGACTCTTGGATGGCGGCACACCACCTCAAGCTGAACCCCAGCAGGACCGAGCTCTTCTTCATCAAAGGGAGTCCTTCACCAAGCCACGACCTCATCGTTTCTGTTGGGAATTCAATTATCATCCCTTCAAAGAAGGTAAGAAATCTTGGTGTTATGCTAGATGAAGATCTGTCTTTCTCACCACAGGTTGACCAGACCTCCAGAACAAGCAGATACCAACATCAAAAAAATTCGACCCTGTATCACCACGCTGGTCATCTCCAAACTGGACTACTGCAACTCTCTACTGGCTGGACTTCCACTGAAGGTAACAAAGCCACTTCAGCTGATTCAGAATGCAGCTGTGAGGTCAGTCTTCAATGTTCCTAAGTTCACACACACCACACCTTTACTAAGGAACCTTCACTGGCTCCCTGTGACTACTCGCGTTAAGTTCAAGTCCTTGCTTTCAAGGCCAAGAATAGACTTGCACCCTCATACATATCAGCATTGATCAAACAGTGTGTCACTTCTTGTCCTCTCAGGGCTCCAGCCTGTCTTGAGCCTCTGCTGCTCAAAAGAAGAGGAAGACATGTGTCGAGACTCTTCTCAGTCTTGGACCCCCAGTGGTGGAACGAACTCCCTCTTCTGCGGAGTCCCTCGCTGTCTTCAAGCGTTGTCTGAAGCATCGTGGTGACTAACTATGCCTCCCGTTTCTGCTTATATATTAATTTTTTTTTTTTTAAATCCTTACTTTTGCCTTAACTTCTGACTTTTCTTTGACAAGTGTTGTTTAGATCTACTTAGCCTGCAGTAACTCGGTTGAATAGGGGACGCTGGAGGTTTAAGAAAGAGATGTAGACTACTTGAGCACTGATGTATGTCGCTCTGAATAAGAGCATCAGCTAAATGCCATAAATGTAAATGTCAGGGCTCTGCGCAGGCCAGTTTTTCCACACTAAATTCATCCAACCATGTCCTTATGGACCCTTTTTCTATTCATGCCCCAAATTGTGTCTACAAAGTTGGAAGCATGGCGTTGTACAAAATGTCTTGGTGTATCTTGGTAAGATTGCCCTCACCTTTCTTAAAGAGATCAAAATAAAAAAGTCTCCATTACTACTTTTCATATAAACATGTTTGCATCCTAGAGCAGTGCTGCTTATTTTCTTTAAAGAAAACCCCCTTCTAGTGGTGCAAGGTGGGAGGAGCTTTGGAAAAAACCTACTAGCACTCTGGGGAGTATACCTGAAAACAGTCTCAGAGGCAGTTTGAAACATGGTTGAACAGGATGAGTGTTTGTATGATCCATTTTTCTAATTGTTGCTGAGGGCTACTACTAAACATCCTCACTCTCCAAATCTGTGTAAACACACCCTTTATCTTTTCTTTGTTTTTTGTTGCCACTTTCTACAAGCATACACACACACACACACACCACCCATCTACTTTATAATTATGTATATAAGTATATACAGAATATAATCTGTATATTTAGATATTGCTTTATAATGCTTCTATAATATTCCTGTCTTATTGTCTTATAATAACCAACATGACTTGTGTGCTGTCCTGTAGCACACAATTATTTTACTATAAATATTCTTCATGCCGTTAACATTGCACACTCTGAATATGAATAATTTGACCTCGCTGGAAACATGTTCATATGGTAATGATTTTAATTGGCTGGTTTAATCTGTTGCTCACTGTCAAACACATGAGACATACAAAACAAGGATGAAAACACTCAGACAAAAACAGCCCAACACCCATGAGAACAATGGTACAGTTGTTTTTAAATGTTTTCAATCTGAATGAAGTAAAATCACAGTGTTGAAAACAGATCTTTCAGAACCATCCCCAAAACTCATGTCAGTGAGATTTGAAATAAAGAAATAAACCAGAACAGTCCATTGCAGAGAACGCAAACAGAACCGACTGATGTCCGATGTATCCTAGGAAGGCATTGGGGATTTATTCTCCATGTGACGCAATGATGCAAGAGAAAAGAAAATAAAAGCGTCAAGTACAGGAATCGTAAGAAATCTTTTGGCTTTGCACAATGTTCAAGCACTTAGTACTGAATTAGTAACATCTAATCTTGTACTAAATCTCAGACTGCAACAAAAACACCTGTCCAACTCACCAGCCTTGGCTTTGACAGGGTAAAAGAAGATTCTGAATTGTGACCCCACATAAAGATCCAGAAAGCCTGAAAGAATAGTTTGGCAAAAAAAACTCCCACCCTAGAAGACATGTTTAGTATCTGAACTGTGCTTCTTTAGTTTAAACTTAAGCTCACAACTAGTAACATTGCAATTAAACACTAGAAACTAAAAGTCACCCAAATTGAAGAGTCGCCTGTTTTTGTAAAAAAGAAAATACCACCAAATCTTCTCTCAACCCCCTCAAACCACCTCCAGATTTTCACTGAGGTCATATTGACTAGTCAGTGTGGTTTCAGATGCAGTACAACTTACTACAAGTTATTAAAATGAAGTCCACCACTATAAGTAGACATTTCAGATTGGTGCTCACAAAGAAATTAGAGGACTGTGTCCTAAACCACATCCACAAGTGTGACTGACCTTAATGAAGAAGTGAATAAGCTTTTAGGGCTGATTGGGTAACAGCAGCAGATCTAAACTAAAAAAGCAACCCTTGGACACTAAACATGTCTTGGTTGAGCAACTAAATCTGGGTTCATTGTATAAATTCGATTTTTCTGAACCATTTACTCCACACAGTGATTGATTCTCTAGTGTTGGAGAAGTTTGGATCACTTTACCTATCAAAATGTCTAGAACAATTACATCAGTGGCTGCATGCCGAAACATATAGACCTTTGGTTTATCGGATGCATGAGACAAATGTGCCTAAAATGAAACCTCAGTACATTTTAAGCTTCCATTTCTCAGGCGAAATATCTTTGTTTATATCTGGATGCAGCCACAGACTTTGTAACTCTGAACCAACACTTTAGCTGGCTAAAGTTCAGCCCAAGTTCTACATTAACTTGCAGCAGGATGGGTTTGTGCTACTCCTCCAAAAGGCTAACCATAGGTGAAAGGTGAAACAACCAGTCAACAGTAATTCTAGCAGGGAAAACAGACTCAGATGAGAATCTACAACACCTGTAACGTTAGGAGGACAAAGTAAAGAGGACACAGAAACAAGACGATGGAAAAGAAACACCAAACAAAGTGTGTAGGTAAAAGAGTGCAATGACCCTAAAAAGGAACTTACAGAAGACTGCCAGCACATTCCTCCGTTCATGACCGTAGTCCTACAAACGATGACTATAACCAAAGTACAATAGCAGAATAAGGCTGTTCTATGTTTCTGATATAACAACATGGACCTCAACAAAACTGAGGAAATCCGCTGTAGTCCGACAGACTAAAGGCGCGAGAGCTCTGTTCAACAAATACAAGTTTAAACGCCGGGACGATATTTACACTAAACAAGTGTCCACATACATTCACACACGAGTACACTGATCATGTTATGGTTTGTGTTTGTCGGAAAACGATACAGCAATGTAACGGCATCTTTAATGTTCCATAAACCCTTGCCCTAACCCTCCCCTCACCATGATGCCAGGCGCTGTGTTAATGTATAGGGGGATATTTGGATTTAGACAGTGGAGTGTCTAAACAGCACACAGCCCACAGTGTTCTCTTGCACTGCTCTGTCACTGTGTGCACTTTAGAACTTACCACCTCAATCCTACAAAAGGGGGGAGAGAAAAACTCACTGTATCTTCAAATCCTATTTCTTACTGTTTAAAAAAGAATGTTCTTTTATGATCCCTTTTTAGTGCAAAACATCAAAACCCCGTTATGCACCTGTAGAAATAAAGTGAGCGTGTGGTCTCGAACGTACAACATGTGCGCCACATTCAATTTGGCACTTTGGACATATGAAGCAGTTTTGCATTGATGTGCTGGTTATGTGGTCGGAACGCTCGCTTGGATTAAATTTACTGTTTCTTTCCCTTTGGCCTTTCGGGCAGTTAGACCGCGATTATACAAAAAAATATATATCTGAGACGTAAGAAAGAAGAGAAGTAACATCAGAAAATCAAATGAAAAAACATTTGTTTGCTGGACTCTCTGTGCAAAAGCTCAAATTAAGCCTATAATCAGGGATTTGTGAAACAACGTAGACATTAAAACTCTGTTGAACTCTGGATTTTCATCTATTCTTAATATGACAGATGATGGTGCACATCTTTAAAAGCTGTACTGAAACACAGCTTCTTGATATTTGCATTGATTGTAAACAATGAAATCCACTACTATAGTTTAGTGGGGTAAAATACACGCATTTAAAAAATAAGAGACTTAAACTGTATAGATAATCTGTGAACATAAATATAAACATTTTATGTAAACCAAAAGACTTTCAAATCCCTGATTACGGCTTTAAATCAGGACCCTTTAATAAAGCAATCAATCTGTTTCTCTGCATTTAGTGAGCTTTGTGTTCACCATATAACACCAGATAAGACTTTACTGAAGTGTGCTTGAGGAACTGTAGGAGGCTTGTCCAGTGCTTTTTCTCAGAAACAGGAGGGTTTTAACAATATTTCTCCCTTAATAACAAAAACATTTAGTGTTTTTAAAACTCCACAGTGAAGGGTCTTGCTAATACTCGTGGACTGCTGTTTTACAAACAACCAAACACACTATTAAGTTCCCTTTCGCACTCACTGACCCACCAGGGCACACCAGAAACCAGCGAGTAGATCTGTTCCCATACTTCATATTACAAACATCCAAAAATCCCTCATACCTTTTCACATCATCAAGTTGTTTTCAATGGGCTGAAGTTACACATCACTGTCAGTTTCCTGGACAGAGATTAAGTCTAGTCCTAGTCAGAGACTACACAGCATTCTGAATAGAGATTTTCCACTGAAAGGAAAATGTCATCCACATTTTTGGGTTACTATAAGGTTATACTGATAATCGAGTAATCTACAGATTATTGGGACAAAAAAATCTTCTCTCTTATTTTAAATTGATTAATCGCTTCGCTTTCTTCAACCTTTTAGATTATTCCTGAATTCCTAAACACTTTTTGAGACTCCTTAGCCTTTTAGAGGTTTGTCAATCTCTGGTTCAAGCAAAAAGTTTCTTCAATTGCAAGTTGATTTCATTTCCATTTCTTATTTTCAATTCAAAAAAGACACTTCTTTAATCTAAAAAAAAAAACAGCACCAAGGAATAGAAACCAGCACAGAGCTGTCAGCTCAGTACTGAAGAAAAAAAAATGGCACTTCAATTATGATGGTAATTATAATGAAGAACACAGATATGAAACAAACTGACTACAACATCTGTTTACCATCATAATTTCCCAACAACTTTATGGTCCTCTAAGCTATGAAAATCACTTTCATACTGATGTAGCTAAAACTAAGGGCCTAAAACTCTCCAGATATAATTTCACAAGCCGGCCCATTTCTCTAAAAGGCTGAAGAAGGAGATATTAAGAGCTAAATGATGTTCACACAAAGGGAACAGCAAAGGTTCATTTGTTTGGCTCTAGTTTCGCCAGTGTAGCTCAGGCACAGTAACCGCTAGGCTAGCTAACTGGTTTAGCTGATTATACTCCATGAAATGGTCCTATAAATTGACTAAATTAATTGAGTGATTGTATTCGCGTAGTCATGACACTAGCTTAACCCCTTGCCAGGGAAACTGACCTTGATGATGTGAGCAAGACCCTTCTGCCTACGATTAAGAGTCATTTTCAGTGAATAATGACACAGATTATGACTGAAAAGTAAAAGAATCCTTGGAGGTTTCCTAAGGGCCCAAAGTGCAGAAAAACCCTCACAACTGAGAATTTCATGAATAACGTCTAAATCGGAAGACTGAACTACTGCAACTGTTTTAGTATATGGTCAATTGGTGGCCAGAATAAATTTCATTTCTTAAAAAATGTCATTTCTTAATAAGTGTAAAACGCCATTATGAACATTTCATAATGAATGGGCCAACAGAAATGATTTGGAATACATTCTAGCTGGATTAGCATGAAGAACGTTTCATTCTCCTGTAATGCACCGAATTCTGAGATTTCAGACATTTTCTTACGGCAGCAAGGCTTTGTTGTAATAGTAAACAGTGTACAACTGTGGAAAAATGTAATGTGAACTTTAATACATAGCACTTTCAAACCTGTGTTGTAATACGTATGTTCCTAATAAACATGCGATGATATCATGTGGTCCGGTGAGCTTCCTATGGTGTCAGCTGATAACGAATATAACGTAAAGCCCATGAAAAGTTTCTGAACAGAATCCAGTGAGCCCTGAGGAAACCAATGGTAAAATGCAAAGAAAAAGCCCTTGATCAAAACCACCAAACAGAAAAAGGAAAATCCTTCATACCCTCATTCCAAATAAAGGTTGCCAAACCCCAATACAGCAGCAGATATGAATCGATTAGACAGACCGAAAGAAAAGATATCGTAAAAGGCCAAACAACAGCTAGACACTGGAACCTAAGGCCTATGAGAGATTGGCATCACACAATGTACTTCTATTTCTTTATCAAACCCCCAGCTGTTAGAGACGGAAAAGTGTCACACGAAGGGTGTGATGGCAAAAAACCCTCTAAGTACTTGCGAGAGCTAGCCTCGGTGCACCAAATGCTCCTTCCTCAAGCAGTGAATCTCCCAAGCCAGTCCGCTGAGCATTAGACAGTAGATAGAGGGTTTTTAAGGCAACTTCTGATTTGTTTGTACTCATTAAGATCCATTACTCCCCGATCGCTTCCTCCCATTAGCAAATCGCTTTCACCAATTAATGCCTCCCGAACCGGTCAAGATCTGTCGTAAATCGAAGTGCGATTAGCCCGAGCACTGTTCCTGCTTTGTTGTCCATGGCTGATGTTTTAGTTACATCCTTGTCTGGTTGGGTTGTAGGGAGAACAATGGCCGCTCTGGGTCTCAGTCTTGGTTTGCGAGTTCTTCACAGCGCTCTGTGCGAGACGGGAGGTGGACAGGGAACACAGGACCTCATGTGGTTTTCTCTTTCTGGTTGCAGTTGCTGTCTGTGCTGGAGTGGATGGCCTGGTCTGATGGCTGGCTTGGAGCTGAACCCTGAACTTTCTCACGTGAGGATCTGCGCTTCACAGGCAGGGCCAGAATGAGCATTATACAAGTCAGGTGCAGACAGTAGTACACTGACCTGAGAGAGAGAGAGAGAGAAAGCAGTTAGATCCTGGACTGTGAAAAAGAAGGTACACACAGATTTCACTTATCAGATGTATCTTTACATAAATTTAAAATATTTGGAAAATGTCAACAGCACTTGTGGAAGTGGGCCTAAAGGGGCCATATTGTAATTGTTGCCCCTTTGAGGTTTATGTGGGTTTAAACAGTCGGTGCAGATATAATTCATTTCTATTAAACGAAATGTGTTGGCTTTTGTAACATCACAAAGGCGATTAATTCAAAAGCAGACTGCTTTTGAAGATTTCCATATACTGAAGGGTGAACAGTACAATTTGGAAAAAATAGCAATGTTTGCACACCATATCGTATACTTTTACACATACTCTTATTTTCAAAAGAAAAAGGTAGAAGGCTTAAGTTGTGAAATGAATGCTGCCAGATAGTTTAAGAATAAACGTCCTTAAGCACAGTTTAAAGAGAAAGTTTAAGTAATTTCCTCTGGGATCAAGTTTTCTGATTCTGAAATAAAGCCAAGCCTGTGTTTAGCACTGAAAGTAGCTAAATGTAGCAAAAGAGGTTTATACCCACTGGTTTCACTATAAACATATCTTATTCATGTTTACAGATAACATACTGTAACCTGACAATAATCTGGAAACCTAATCCTGGTATATGTATAAATATTAGGGCTGTAACGGTACATGAGTCACAGTTCGGTACATGATGTCATCCGGAGAATACACCGTAAGACGGAGAAGACGTAAATGAAGTAATATGGAATCACAGAGGGACCAAAAAGCGCCAGTAAATCATAACCCTGGGTCGTAGTGTGGTGCAATAGTGCCACCTACTGGCGTAACACTTCTGCTGCCTTACACATACCGTACCTAACCGTGATGTCAGAACTATAGTGTGAACCGAACCGTGACCTTTCTGTACCGTTACACCCCTAATATATATATATATATATGTGATTTAAGTTTTTACATACTACATGCAACAATTCTGCTGCAGTACTCAGTGTTACTCTTTAGGTGTAATGTCCTCAGTTGGCTTCCCACCTCATATCATCCATATCACTGGTGTTTCCTGCTGTCTAATTATCCCTCTTTAATGAGAGTTCTTTATACACTCTTCAAATGGTCAAATTTAATAACGCTACAAATGACCACTATAGATTTCTTTTTTATCCCAGCAGGGCTCATAAAACCAGCCATTCTCTCTCCCTCCTCGAGAGCCAGCCCTAAAACTGTCTAATTAACAGAGTGTGGCTGTTCTGGACAAAGAGGCATGCTCTCCTTTTCACCTCTGTCTGGAAGAATGTCCTTCTAAGTCTTTTGATACAGATTAATATAAAATCCATCTTTCTGTAACACTTCACTCTGCTTAAAAGAGTGAACAGTAGCTCATAATATCCTACATGTTTCTGTATTTCATTTATGATTTCAGTTTGGGTTTGTGTATCCAGAACAGCTATAATATATTAACATGACCATTTTTAACACATTTTCATCTGTTAGAATTCAACAGGCAGTTTTTGTTACTTTCCTTCTAAGACTGATTTATGTAAATGGCCTATTTGATGCTTTGTTCTGTGTTTTGCCTGAGTCTGGTTCAAACTTCTCTGTGAATGAGCAGCGATAAACTGTAGAATGCACAGGCAAATCTAAATATGTTGTTTTTTGTGACAACACAAAAACAATGAAGACAATTTTCTACTGTTTTCACATTTTGAAATGGTTTCTTTTGAATTTAATGTGACTTTACTGTCTAGCAGGGCAGGAAAATTGTCTTTGGCCTGCAATCAGAAGGTTGTTTGAATCCCAGCATTGCTAGTGTCATCACTAAGGTACCCTTGAGCAAGGTACCGTCTCCACACACTGCTCCTCGGACGCCCCTCGTTGGTGGCGGCCCCCTCCATCACTTGGTGAACGGGTTAAATGCAGAGAAAGAATTTCACATTGTTCATACTGTGTGCTGTGCTGTGGTGTGTTCACTATAAGGGGCCACTTTACTTTACATACGCTACCAGTCAAAAATGTATATATATACATAGACAGACTGACAGATAGATAGATAGATCTATACTATATAGCAACATAGCGCAATACTCACCAGTAAAACCTCAGTGATGGTCCTACAGCCAACACTACAAATGGCACCACTGTATAACATATAGCGATCTGCGTGCTGGCCCACGTGATCACGTCATAGATGAGCTTGAGCATAGAGGAGCCCAGGAAGTGCTGCCTCACATTGTGTCTTACCTGAAACATGGAGGACAAAGACTTAGTCAAAACTGTACTATTAAAATGGTTCAGATAAAGCAAAATGATCATTAAGATGATTCAGATAAAGACTCCACAGCTTAATATTGTCACCAACTAAATCAAATCTATTTATAGAAGAGAGAAAAAGTCTTCTTAACTTGAATGTATTTTAATGTCATAATTCCACTAATCATGAAATATGTTTACACAGCAAGGAAACTTCTACAAAAACAAGTTAAGAATTTGTTGAGAATTTGTTTAGTTAATGTCCAGTTAAATGAACATTTTTGCATGCAATTTTAAATGCAATTAGTGAAATATTACATTTACATTTATGGGATTTAGCAGACTCTTTTATCCAAAGCGACTGCCATTTCCTAACTACAGGGGGCAGTCTCCCTGGAGCAACTTGGGGTTAAGGGTCTTGCTCAGGAACCCAGTGGTGGT
>JBBPCY010000001.1:42702318-42712940 GCA_037974405.1 Brachyalestes nurse
CCACTGCATCGATGCAGAATCGTCCACGTCTGCATCGCGATGCATCGATTATGTGATTAATTTCAACACCTCTACTTGACGCTGTGCTCTGGGGGCTAGATGCTGCTGCTTGTCTAAAGCACTTTTTGGCAATGAATGCCTAGGTAGCATCATTGCTTTCATCAAAGAGTGGTTGTGGCAGTGACTAACAATCGTAAACCGACCAATCTAACCAGCCAGATTTAACAAATCTCTAGCTAACCAGTCTTACACTAACCAATCTAACCATTCACAGGCAAACTAATATCCTGAGGTTGGTGAGGACCTCAATACCAAGCCACATGTGCTGTGCGCCCCCAGTGTCCTGGAAGTGGTCTAGATTTTTGGAGTATGTGTGTTTCGCTGCTCTGGTGGCCCAGGACAGACTAGTCCTTGCTGTTCTCAGGGCAGCCTCATCACCTGATCTGAAGGTGTTCTAAGTAGCATGCACACCTCCGCAATCATCCACAGCTTCTGGTTGGGGAATGTGGAGATGGTCTTGGAGAGCATGTCATTAATGCACTTGATGTAGCTAGTAGCGATGACTCCTTAGTAGAGCTGCCATATGTGCCAGTCAGTGTACTCAAGAAGTTCGCCCAGTGAGCTGTTGCTGTTAGTTTGTTGAATGCCACTGTAAATAAAATGGTTTACATATAACAGTCACAAATTCCAACCTCGTAGAGCACTATTTAGAGACCAGCATAGTGTTCATACACTAGTCAGTTGATGTAAACGCTTACACCTCAAGTTTTTCCGGTCAGAACTGTGCTTCTGTATGAGCGGAATGTTAGCATGTTGCTAATCTGGGTGTCTTCTGTGTCTGGAGTGCTATCACTGAGATATATCCCCATAAAAAACAAAAATACACCAGTTTCTGAACTGCTGGGTACATCACTGGAGTTGTATACAGTCCAAGGTATTGTCCAGTTTGCCAACACAGGCGAGTAGGATGGACAGCTGACCGGCTAGCAATCGTTTTTAGCCTAGCATGGACCCCAGTCTGGTTTCCGTGCTTCTGCTTCCTTGTGCATGCCGGCCAGCAGCAACAGGCAATGCCACAGTCTGGGGGTCCGGTCCCAGAAGCAAACCAAGGTTATTTTCTTGTGCATATCTTAACTGAAGCAGGATCTGATGGTGATAGACATGTGTGCCAGTCATTCTGTGGGTGAAGGTTTGGTGTGAAACTGAAATGACACTTTTCACCTCCTAAGATTTGGCCGCTACAACTTTGCACACCGCAATCTTGGGAGCGTCACTGGGGAGCAGGGCAGATCTGGGTCCCAGGCCACCATTGCAGTACTATTTATAATGCCGGTTGCCCTGTCGGAGCTGAATGGGCTGGATTACGTCAGCACAAAGCAAAGGAAAAACACAAAATGGCCCACCAGGGACCCACTGAAATATTTCTTATGGTTTGAAGAATCACCAGTTACAGAAGGTTTCCATTGCTATTGTAAATTGCATTACATAAACTGCCCATTAAATGTTTGTTTTATTTTTTTCTCTGGGCTCAATTTGGTGCCAATGGCAATAATTTAACCTAGCCTAGCCAAGTTAAAAAGCACTGCTTTATATGTATAATTTATATAATTTTGCGTCACCACTATCTTGGTTATGCTCTACATGTTTTATCCCCTTGTTGCAAACAAACTCAAGCACACATTCACACTTGGGGCAATTCAGCATCTCCAATTCATGCATGTTTTTATACAGGGGAAGAAACCAGAGCACCCATTGGAAACTCGCAACAGGGAGAACACACAGAAAGGACCCTCAGCCATCCTGCTTGCTGTAAGGCGACAGCAGTACACACTGCATCATTATAGCCCCCTCACTGAGAACATTCAGTGTCGTAATGTCCTTAAACTTTTGACAGTCAGGTTGGGCCCACTGTCACAAACAATGTCAAATCAAATGAAGCAGGCAATTATCTACACAGTACACAGCAATAAAATTCCACCCAGTCAACAAAAAACACCACAAAACAGCAAAGAGCTGGTGGAAAGGAAATTGAATAACATGTTAAAAGTAGTTTGGAACAGTTTGCATGAAGGACAGCTGAATGCTCCCTTGAAACAGTCCTCTGTCATGATAATGTTGATATAAATGCTTATAATTGGGCTGGGCTCACTCTGTGAGGATGGGCGCAACAGAGATTACGCTTATCATTATCATTTTAATGAGTCTTTTGTTCCGGAGGCCGTAGGGTGTGACGCTTGCCTTGCTGCTGTAACAGGCCTAGCACACTAATACTGTGGGACTTCCAGTCCCTAGTGTAATAACCCAAAATCCAGTAGCTCTTCTTGCTTAACACCACCATGAAGCTACAAGAGGCCAGACCGGAGTTAAATCCATAAGGGATGATGTGTGCACATTCTTATCTGACTGGATAAAGAATTCATGAATACACACTCGGTGAGACACACATGCTCTCATCTCAGATACCACAGGTGTGACATCAAAAACTCAATACCATTCCCTCATACCATACGGAATTTGGGAGATAAATAAAGAGCTCTTGTTCACCTTACAAGAGATCAGATCCCTAAAATGAATACTACATCGCCTAAGGGACCTAAATTTAATCTGGAGGTAAGAGTTGTTCGAACAGTGGACTCTTAGATTGGTACAAAATTTAAAAGGTGTTGTGGCATACACATCATATGTTATAGTATTTGTTTAGCAGAAACACATTTTGTGTGGTAGTTTGAATATTCAGACATGGATTGAGTGGGACGTCAGCAGTGGTGGTATCAAAAATGTCTGGGAAGACTGACGTATAAATAAATATATTGATCCTTCCTGGCATCCAAGTCCAGCTTGCATGAATAATAACAGGCGAAAACCACTGCACTAACATTGCAGGAATATTGGTGAACTGTGACTATTTGGCCTTTAGCTCAAAAATGAAGAACTTTTTCATAGTTGCGTTTCTACAAACACACCTATTGGGTTCTAATGCTTAGCATGATCCCCTAAAACAAATGGAAAAAAAAAACGCCCAGCATAATGTCTTAGATCTAAAGCTGGGACTGTTTAACATAAGATTGTACACTCGTAAAGCTGTAATTTTAAATGAAATAATCACTGATCAGAATTTTAACTCCCTGTAATCTCAGATCACTACTTCATTACATTATGAGCTTCACATTAGCCATAATGTAAGTACATCACCTTGCTTTCGTATTAGTGGTACAACAACATCCTCCACAGCTCTTAGTTTTATTGAACACCCCACCTGGCTCTCATCTGGTTCAGCAAATGTAGATAACCTAACTGAGTGCTTAGAGAACTCTCTTCGATTCACTCTAGATAACATTGCACCAATAAGACGTAAAAGAATTAGACAGAAAAAGCTCAGTCCTAGGTGTAATGGTAAAACATGTGCCTTAAAACAAAGCATTTGAAAAATTACAGTGCAAATAACGATTAACCAAGCTGGAATCTTCACACTCCAACTGGAAGGAGAGCCAGAGGCTACAGACCTGAGCTTATCTACCATCTTTCAATGAATCTCAGAACAATAATCCTTGCTTTCTTTTCGGTTCAGTTTCTGAACTTACAAGGAACCAGAAAGGTACAGAACCTCAGATGCCTGCAGTCTATAGCAGTTATTATTTTAAATTTTAGACAAGAAATTCAAACAAGAATTCTTTCTCCACCACGGCTGCTGCCTGATACAGACACCGTTCAAATTTATTTGAAACTGAGAGGCTGGCTACGATTATCACTACAATTATCCTCCCATCCAAATCTTGTACCCGCACACTCAATTCACTTCCAATACCCTACTGAAATGAATCTTACCAGTAATAATTAGGCCTTTTTCAGCAATAACAAGCTCCTTTGTTAGTATTAGTTAGGTAGCAGCTATAAGGCGTCTGTGAAAGAAACCAAATTTTCATCCAAATTTTGCTCTCAAATTACAGAACTATTTCTTATTTACCATTTTTTTCTAAGACTTTAGAGAAAGTCATGGCCCAACAGTGCTGCCATAGGGTCTGAGAACCCACATTCAGGTGGCTCTTTCATTTCCCTACTGCAGTAGGCTATAATGAAATGTGTGTGTGAAAAATACCCTACAGTTTGACTTAAAGTGTCAGTGAAAGTGAGGGAATAATGTCATGTAACGAATGTTAATCCTTGCTGACTAGCAGGGGGAAACTAGCCTACAGATGTGGCGGTACTAGCCTGCCTAAGAGCTTTGACCCGTCTCTGGTCAAAGTGTTTTCACAGCTTAGGCTACATGTAGTTTTTAATCATTGTGAAATTAGCATAGGTGTTTTAATCAGTAGGCTTTTAGATATTCAGAGTGATGTCTAAGGCCTTAGGCCAGTTGTCTCTAGCCTTTTTTTTTCTCTGAGAGCTTTGACAAAATCAATGTGGCTAACTATTGTACATCAGCATTAATCTGTTATTGATAGTAGATGTTACATTCCTTATCATGCTTACTTACAGCACAGCACAAACACTCTAAAGTGTCATCTAAATTTGTGGAGAGAAAAATATTTTAACTAGGCCTGTAACTTCATTGGGCCCTTTATTTTCCAGAGTTATGTGAAATCTGATGAGCACTACTAACAACAACTCTCATCAGAGAGGTGTAGAACTGGGATATTATCATTCAAGGCGGACACTGGGGCGACTGCTTGACAAGGAAGGTACTAAATAGTTTTTGACTAGAGTACTGGTTTACCTAATAGTAGGCCAGTAACTTTTTTTTGTTTGATTCCCAGCAAACAAAGCTTTTATTTATGTCTCGATGCTTCACATAATGCAATGTCTACATGGTGTTAAATCATGGGCTGTTCTTTAATAAAGGTTTTAACCAGTGTATCTGACTGTCATTTTGCACTGATCTGGTATCAGGTTGGTACAACCTGAGGTAGCTCCTGATGTAGTAAACTACTTTTGCCATATTTGTGTAACTTAGCTTGCTATATTTCTATGGGTGGTAGCTTTTGTGTAGTGAAGCTTAATTTATTGTTGAGTAACCGATAGCTTAGCTCACTACACTTTACAAGTACCTTGCCCAACACTGCTCCACGCTCACTTAGATCTCAAGGTGCTGCTATCTACTTATCCCCAGAATTATGAGAGTTACAGCAGGTGGAAGAGCCTTTTCATAAAAAGCCCCCCAGCTCTGGAATATCCTTGCGAATTACGCTCGAGACTCAGGTACAGTCTCGGTTTTTTAGATAAAAAAGAGGTTATGACCATAGAGAATTTAGGGAAACCGGCATGATGGTGCTGTCATTCCACCACTCCTTATGTTCACCTAAGTTTATAGATGTTGGAGTGGGGGTGCCAGCTTCCCTGTGATACCCCTCTGCTCTGCCCTTTCTAGCTAGGCTGCCATAGCGAGGTATGCCAGAGTCTCAGTTTACACTCTTTACAGTTATAATTTGTACCCTGTAAATTTAAACAGAACTCAAGGATTCATGGATTCAATGTTTTACTGTCATGTGTACATAATACAATGAAATTCTTACTTGAATGTCCTCTTAGCAGACTTAACAATACAAACAGTACAACATTAATAACTATGAAAATTCTTGGCCAAAAGAAGGGATGGGGAACTGCTGCCCATCCATCTTGCCTGGTCAACCACCACTCGGGCTCTGGGTCACCAGCCCATCCCAGATCTGACATCACGTCGGTCCCTTGCCCAGGTGTCCGTAGATTGGTTCTGCTGCTTTGGACTGCCTGGGGGCGCTCCTGCACCCCATCCTAGGGCAACTGGTGCTCAAAGCTCTGGTGGAGATTATTGTTCCTGTTGCTGTGGACTAGAGACTCTCAAACGACTCCTCACACTTCTTCTTCAAATAAAACTTCCTCTACTGACTCTAACTTTACCTTTGCCAACTGTTCAGCAGTGATTAACTCAGTACACGAAGGCCTCATTATTATTTATCTCAAAAGGATCATCATTTTTTTCTCCTTCACTTTCTGAGTTGACAAGAGGAGAATGGGTTCCCCTTTTGAGTCCTGATTCCTCCTGTGGTGTCTTCCTCCAGCTTTAGGGAGTTTTCCTCGACTCTGTTGCCTCTGGCTCACTAGGGTATCGGACCTGGATTCTGTAAAATCGCTTTGTGACAACAACAGCGCTAATATAAATAAAACTGAATTGAACTGAAAATAGAAACATTTGAAGCTTGTAAAAGGCAATCCATGTTTTGTTTAAAGCTTGTATATGAGTGTATGAACATATATTTCCCTTTGTTTGTAGCAGTTTTCCAGTGATTCTTTCCATAGACATAATTTACAAAGAGGACACTGGGAACATGTCCCTACAACTTTTTGCCATAGTCCATTTCGTCCATACCACTTTTGAAAGATCGATAAATTTCACCCCCACTAATTATCGAAAGATGATGTCATTCAAGCTCTCCCACTGATTAAGCTTACAGATGCTGGACTGAAGGCCTAATCCTGTTTTGAGCAGTGCTGTAAATGGAGACAAAAATACTTAAATGATGTCTAAAATTACACTCAGAAAGTTGACAACGTTGACATATTTGACATTTTTCCCAGTTTCCAGTCTGTGACTGGATCATTTTTTGTTGAATATTCAAGAATCTGAAAATAATGCTGTTGCTTCCAACAAAAACTTAATGAAATAAAACTACAACATGTGTTTTAATACAAGCACAATTATGTTAAATTACAATGAACTAAGCCCGATTCACATGGATTTTTTAGTTCCTGGAAAGAGTCTTGATGCCTTGAAGGGCTCCATATAGTCACATTCAGAACAGAATGATAAATGGGCACAAATTCCAACAGAAACACTCCAAAATCTTCTGTAAAGCCTTCCAAGAAGAGTGGAAGCTGTTAAAGCTGCAAAGAGGGACTCCACATTAAAGTCTGTGTATTTGAATGCAATGTCATTAAAGTCCCTGTTGGTGCAGTGGTGAGGTGTTCAATCCTTTTTCCATATAGCATAGCTATTTTAACAGCAAATATTACAGATGTAATATTATCATATAATACATAGATATTTAAGCATAGAAGTGTAGCACTTTATATACGAAGTTAATAAAAAAAAGTACACAATTCTCACCATATAGAAAATACTGTAAATGTAACCAATCAGAAACGCAAAGGTGTGTAACTTTCCACCTTAAAACACACCTTAAGAGGCGATACGCCTTCCTCGACCAAAAAAATAAATAAAAGAGAGACCACGCCCTATGCAGAATCTGATTGGTTGGGACGCAGAAGAGGCGGTCTCTGATTGGTCAATTCTACTCCATTGAATCGCCTCCACCTTTACTTTGTCAAATTCTCAGCTCTGTTCATTGAAGCAGCTGCTGGACGAGAGAGAGGACAACTTTGGGCACGGACTCATGAGGAAAACGACTCTGGCTTGCTTCGGTGGAGGACGGTTTGAGCTGTTTAGCACTTGAACCGGACGCAGAGTGAGAAAAGCTGCGGGGAGAGAAAGAAAAAGAGGGTGGAGGAAAGAAAGGAAGAGAGAAAGAGGGAGGGAGAGAGGGAGACACCAGCACTTGCTTCTCATGCACCGACTCCCCAACTTGCGCCTCGACTGGAACAATGATCGTCCGTCCCAGCGCTTCATGAGCTCTCCACGACCATCCCCGGCGCTTTGTGTGTGTGCGTGCAAATAAACCCGATCGGGAAGCTTTGGCTTGGATCTTAACAAAAGGAATAATATGCCGGACCAGATCACGGTGGCCGAGTTCGTGGCTGAAACGAATGAAGACTATAAATCTCCCACTGCCTCCAACTTCACCACGAGAATGGCGCATTGTAGGAACACAGTGGCTGCACTGGAGGAGGTAAGACACCCCCCAACACACTCTTTTTGGACTCCTAGCTGGTGGCCTAGTGGATCTTCCCCTGTGATCAGAAGGGTTCGAATCACAGGATTGCCAGTCGTACCACTGAGATACCTTTGAGCAAAGCATCTCAGTGGTGCCATTGGCAGCCCTGTAATTCGAACCTTCGACCTTCTGATCACAGAACTGCCAGTGGCTTCCCAGAGATTCGGTTGAGCAAGGGACCCTCCCCACACACTCCTCCCCAGGTGCTGTGTTCCTGGCTGCCCACTGCTTGACTTGGTGAAGGGGTTAAATGTAGAGAACAGTTTCATGCTGGTCACACTGTGTGCTGTGCTGTGTTCACACATGACTATTAGGGGCCACTTTAATTTACTTTAATTTACTTTATTAATAATCTGCACTCAGAAGTTCAGGAGCTACAGAAATCCTCCTCATAATCCCTCCAAAGTGAGGAGAAAGCTCTTTGTTGCTGTCTGTCATCTAGAAAAGTGTGTAAGTGTAAAGTGTCAATTTGTCATGCGTGGACCAGCACAACTCGCAGTGTGAAATTGTTCTGCATTTAACCCATTCACCAAATGAAGCAGTGAGCAGCCACTGAGGAGCAATGTGTGGGGTACCTCGCTTAAGGGTACCTCAGTGGTGCCACTGGCAGTCCTGGGATTCAAACTCACGACCTTCTGATTGCAGGGGCAACTCCTGAACCACTAGCTCACCCCATTTTTTTATTATTGATTTCGTTTTTAAGGCTGCTCCGAGCACTCAAAGTTTGAGTCACGACATACAAGTAGTTCAGCCTGTTAGCTAATAATAAAGCCTGAAGCCAAAAGGTTCAAGGCTGGATCTCCTGAAGTTCTTCTGAGAGAAGGAAGGGTGAGTTGATGCATATTAAAATGTCCATTAAATAGGTGGTCATTCCGCACAGCCCCTCCTTTTTTGGGTTTAGCACATGAGCAGTTTTACCCTGAATCAAGTCTCTGGCTGCAGTGATGCTGATGAGCGAAGCCTCGCCCTGGCAAGGGCTAAAAATAGAAAAATGGAGCTTCTACCAGTCAGCTGTGCTATTATAAGCCTCACACTGCTGCAGCTCGGTGTGGTTTTTAATGTGACTTCTCTGACGGATCTCCATCCTTTACAGCTCTAGAGCCTCATCTCATGGTTAGAGGTGCTGCCATAAATGAAATGAAGGTCCCTTGTCTTGCAGATACTTTGTCAGATGATTTTGAGAAGTCATGATGGTTAATGTTTCTGGGTGACCCACTGCCTCGTGTAGGTTATATCTGAATCAGCAACATGCGCAGTGATGTTCTCTTGCTTATGAACTTGTAATGGAGGTTTTTGCTGGGCGTAGGAGATGGTCCACTGTGCCCTTGGCTGTGTGTGCTTTTTCTTGAGCGGATTTCCAGACCCAGGCGAAGCTTAAACCTAAACTAAATGGGATTTTAATGGTGAAACACCTCTGTCATGGCTGTTTAGTCCAAGACGAATCTTAATGCTTGTCTGAAACTGCCCTCCAATGTCCAAACGTTCGTATACATTGTTTCTTCTGAATGAATAATACGATTAATAATAAGACTTCGCAGCCCCCCCAGCTCTTCAGGAAAGGCTTTACATTAGAAGTCGGGAACATTGCGGTGAAAATTTGATTGTGTTAATCCAAGAGAGTATTAGTGAGATCAGGTACTGATTAGTGCTGGATTACAAATGGCACTCTACCTATATACCCTTCTAGCTTTAGCTGATGCTTGACACTGAACCTGGCAACCTCCAGATCATGTGTGGTCACTCTGGAGAGTCTCATTCTGTTGGCTGGGCTTTCTATATGAAGATCATGCAAGATCAGCTGTGTGTATGAAGATCAGCTGTGTGTATACAGATCAGCTGGGTGTCAGCTAGGAGTGTCTCGTGAAGTAGCTGTGGTCACTAATCAGAAGGACAGTCTGGATTCTTTTGGACAGGCAGTGTATGATTGGCAGCTTAAAGCATTGGCAGAAATTTCAGTTGTGAAAATAAAAAGGTTTCTGCTTAAATTGCCCCGCTGTATGGCAAGAGGTCTGATCAGCAAACCCTAACCATGCTGAAGTTTTTGTACCCTCCATCTGTACGGAGTCAATGGCGCATTTTTATATAGTACCACCAAAGTAGCTCATAATAGTGCTCCCAGGGTCGAACAGTTTCAGTTCTTCCAGAAAAGGCCCGGCCAAATGAGACTGTTTGCTGTACGCCATGGCTTTGCTTTCCATTGAGGCCCTCAGGAAGTCCGGCTTGAAGCTGAACGATTGTTTTTGCCTTTCCTCCTCCCGCGTGCTGTTTTTGCAGTGCGGTCACGGCTGTGAGGGGGCATAAATGCAGACTGCAGCAACGCCTACGTGGACGCGCTTTACACTAGCCCCACTTTTTTCAGTCCTTCAAAGTCTCCTTGTGACCTCTTGCTCTCTCTCGCTGTTGTGGTCCCACAGTGCGCAGGACCAGCTGTGCTGTGGATAAGTACAGCGTCTGTTGGCCCACTTATGCTGTGTTCCACTGAGGACATGGGAAATGCTTCCACATATTGTGTAAAGGCAGATGCCTGGGATGCAAAGGGACATGTGTGAGTCTGTGCCCTAGTTACTTCAACCACCCTGTTGCTTTACTTCTATCAGCAAATATAGGGGTGTGCAATATGGCATTAATACAATATACTGTTTCATGATATGTAGTAAAGATACAATACACATTTCAATTTGTCTGAGGATTATTTGCCTAATTTGATTATTGAGTGTATATCATGTTATCATGTATACACACACACACATATATACA
>JBBPCY010000001.1:42724693-42739911 GCA_037974405.1 Brachyalestes nurse
GCTGATTTCGTTTCATGTATGAAGTTTCGCAGATCCATGCAAACCATGCACACACACACACACACACACACACACACACACACACACACACATATTTATATATATATATACACACATACACACACACATATTTATTTATTATATGTAATTTATTTATTTATTTATTATATTTATTATATATATATATATATCTCAGCGTTTCTCAATGGGGGCGGTACCGCCCCCCTGGGGGCGTTTGAAAACCAGCGTTGAGAATGAGAAAATAAGAAATAAGATGTAATAATATATTAATGGAATGATTAGAAATAAATAGGCCAAATCCTGCCTGCTGCGTCTTTTTATGTGGCCCGCCAGCCATTTTCCGATTTCCCATTTTGCGCTCAAATCCAAAATTGGAAAAAAACAGAAAACGACGGCTCTCATTCCATTTTGGGTTTTCATTGGTTCCAGTTGTTTGCAGGAGGCGGTACGGAGCGCGGAGATGTGCCTCATTATAGAGAAACTGGCCTGGTAGCTCCGCCCACTGCACGGTGCTCCATGTTGGTAGCTCCGCCCACTGCGCTCCGTGTTGGTAGCTCCGCCCACTGTGCTTCGTGTTGGTAGTTCCGCCCACTGCTTGGTGCTCCGTGTTGATAGCAGCGGAGCTGGGCTCAGCCGTGGAACAGCAGCTTGGGGAGCGTGAGAGTTTGAAGAAGCCACTTATGCATTGCTTTTGGTGTTACCAACCAGAAAATAAAAGAAGAATGAAACGTATGCGCTGTTTTAAGTAACGAATGCGATTATCAGGTTCAAAACGTGCTGGAAAATGTGTGGCGAAGTGAACTGTGTGAGCAGCAGCACGGTGCTGTAGGGGACACGCCCGCTACTCAAAAGCTCAGTTTCCTCCAGAGTTTTCATTGGACAAACAGAGCATGGGTGGGCACGGCTTTCCACCAGAAGAATTCCACTTTTTCCTCATAGTGGGATTTCTGTTGTGTGGTGGGAAGTTGATATTTGCCTGGCCCAAAGTGGTTTAAACCTCCAAAATGATCTGGGGTTCATGGCTTCTTATTGGAATGAATCTGCATGATGCAGTGAAATACCTACTGTGTACTGGGAATTATGCATTTCATAAATCGTGTTCAATCTTAAGAAAAGTGTTCTAAGAATAAGTTAAAGAAAAATATAGACCAGTACTTGAGGTCTTTCTTCAAACATTTTTCATAAGGCTACTCAAAGACAACACGTAGGCATCCATAATTATCATCGTCCTCATTATTATAATTACATTTACGGCATTTAGCTGAGGCTCATGATGAGGTCAGGGGGCGTTTGTTCAAAAAAGGTTGAGAACCACTTATGTATAAGTATGTGTGTGTAATATATATATATATATATATAGGGCATTTTTTCAAGTCGACTAGTCTGTCAGGATAGTCGAGTTGACTTCTACTATTTGATGATGTCATCACACACGCAGCGGAGGAACATGGGTGTGCAACATTGAGCAACTTTTATTAAAAAAAAGGGTGCCGGCCCTTTTATGAAGGGACTAAGGGATGTGTGTGTGTGTGTGTGTGTGTGTTTGTACTGAATCAAACTGATGTGTGTAAGTTAGAGAGTGAGAGAGCAGTGCTTTAACTCTGCTAACACAGCACACTTGTTATGCCGTAATTAGTGGCCGTCCTGGGGGAGGGTGTGTTTGTTCACCTCATGTCAGCTGCTGCTTAGGTCGGTCCCGTGACACTGTGGGAGACTAGGCTCTGTCCTTCTCTTCACAGTCTTAATAAAACTTGTTTAAGCCGATACAGTGCATTATCATGCCTTGTGAAATCACTCAGCCAGAGCCTGTGGTCATGTTACTGTAATAGCGTCACAATTTATGATTAGCCTTGCTCGTAATCAGCAGCATCTGTTATCAAAATGGACCAAAAAAGAGCTCTTGCTCTGTTTCCTAGCCTGTATTATTTTCTGTAGCTAAAACAGTCTTTTCCATTCTAGTGGAGCCAGCTACAACTGATGTCATGTCTTCTGAAGAAAGGCGGAATGAGCTCACAGGACAATAAAAAATCCCTCTTCCTCCCTCAGAGAGCAACTGGCCTTTATTTGCAATCCATTAAGGCAGGCCAGCTTATTGTATAGAGGAGGCCAGCCCAGTCGGGCTCCGCTGGAGTGCAGGCGCAGGAGGAATGTGTGCCGTGCTCTGATCATATGGTTCTAAATTAGTTGCAGCTTTCCTCACTTCTGTTTCTCTCTTCCTCTCGCTTTGCAAGGTGGTGTGCAGTCGACTAGGGTGCCAGCCAGCGCCACGTGGCCGCTCTTCATCTAACCTGCCCTCTGTGTGTTTACTTCTGGGCAATTTCACCTAAATTAGCGGTTGCTTCTATGGGACAACTGGGAATGGTTTCTGTTTACAGGCAGAATTTTTCTTTAATCATGGGACGATTACCAGTTTTAATGATGTAACAGGGTGTAAAAGTTGTACTGTAGATGATTACCAACCAGTGTCCCTGCGAATCACCGGGACACTACAGCTGCCGCGTGAATGTTTTGACGCAATACGTTTTGATGTTTGGATATTTTTGTAGTTACATTTTTAGTTCAGTACAATGTTGATCAAGGTATTACAGTTAAATGACATGGCAAGATGTGGTTATACATGGTCAAATGACACATTTGGTTTCTTTTAGAATTATAAAGAAGTTGATACCACCTCTGCGTGGAACAAATGACATATTTCTGCAATTTCCACAATGAATATGATTTAAAGCCAGCAAACAGTCTTTCCTTCCTTTCTACTCTTTCCCAACATGCATCTAGTTCATGCAAATAATCATAGATCTTCAGGCCTTGCATGTTTAAGATCTAACCACACATTTTCAACAGTATCAGTGTCTTGGGATGGTGAGGTCCATTTCAAACTTTCATTTCTTGAAGTAGTTGAAGGTTGATTTGAATGGTCTCAGATTGTTGTCTTGTTGTTTTATTCAGCTTGTTTTCTTCTCCGGTTTCTTCATTCACTGTTGGACATTTCCTTCCAGGATTTGTAGATGTTTAGATAGTCTCCTCTCTATCCCCACAACATTTCTGTGCTACTGACAGCTATACAACCCCAGAGCATGATGGATCCAACCATATGCTTAACAGTTGGCGAAGTGCTCTTTTACTGAGATGCTTCTCCTTTTTTCTCAAAACATGATTTGAAAATGCCTCAAATCGAGTGTTGTGTTGCGTATGTCGAATGTTGTCTTGAGGTTAAATTACACATTTGGTTAATTTTAGAATTCTATAGAAGTTGACACCACCTCTGCATGGAACAAACATGACATATATTTCTGCAATGTTTAAGTCCGCAATGAATATTTATCTATTTAAAGCCAGCTAACAGTCTATCCTTGTTTATTTATTTATTTTTTTTCTACTCTTCCCCAACAGTTGAGAAATAATTATAATATTGTATAGTGTCATTTATTGAAATGCTTCTCCTTTTTTCTCAAAACATACTTTTGGTGACAGTAGGTAGTGTTTGCCTCCTCAGCCCACAGCGCTTGATTTGAAAATGCCTCTGGTTTATCTGAATGTTGTGCTGCACACTTCAGATGTTGACTTTTGTGATGAGACCATAATTACCTTCTGATGGTCCTTCCGTGTAGATTAGTGGCGTCAGATGAAAACCTGCAGCCACGCTTTGCCCTTTGCAGATAAGACTGGAACGACACTGTTTCAGATGATGTTTGTGTAACTGACGGTGGGTCAGGGCACCACTATTCCCATGCCAGATCTTCCTATAGGCCTTTGGTAGAGATGAGGGGTTTTGCTGTCTAGACCTGGACTGCCTACAATCAACTTTTTCAGCCATTTTTCATTGGTCTTTCACATCAGTCCTTATTTTCCACTTTCTTTTGAAAAGTGGGAATTACTAGCAGGACGTGTTTAGAAATCATTTATATTATTGTATTGTATAATTATATATTATGATACTATCTCTTGCTTTGTAAGTGTCCGTTATATTTGTTTAGTTGAGTCCATTGGTGTTGAGTGCAAGCACAACACCCTGATAGGTCTGAAGCTTCACATCATTTATTATCATCTGGAATTGTCAACACCTGCCTTGGAACTTATTTGAATTAACCGAATTCTTCTTCTACTAAATTCAGCAGCTAAACCGTATTGTAGGAATGCGTCATGCTTAAGTTCAATCCATGCACATTTTAACTGAGAACATCAGCAAATCGTGTAATCTGACCATGGATGCTCAGAGTTTTGCATGTAGCTCTACCTGTGATTAAAATAATGTATTTTCATATAATAGTATGAGGTTTCAAACTTCAGTCCTGGAACGCCGGTGTCCAGCACAGTTTGATGGTGGTTCTCCTTAAACACATTCACTAAACCTGACAATTAACTGGTGAGGTGAACCCGGTGTTTCTGAGCAGGAAAATCACCAAAACATGCTGGACCACAGCCTTCCAGGACTGGATTTCCACACCCCTGGTATACGCTATGATGCCCTACTCTCTTATGTACACTCTACAGTTGGAAGGTGGAAGTTGTTTGGCCTACGACAAAGTTCGAACCCATTAAATAAATGATCTCACTAACAAAAGACGAGATTATGCGATTGTGACTTTCAGTATGTTTTGCTTTTCATGAATCATACTGGTCCAGGCAGGAAGGGGACTGTAGTAGGTTGCAATATGCAAATAAGCTTCCAACCAGTTGCAATGATTTTTACTACGTGCTGTAAACATTCGTATCCTGTGGACAAAGTATGCTTACATACATTTCTGTTGGTGGTTTAATGAAGATAAATCCTCATGTAATCCAAAGTTTTATTATATTAGTCATATATTAGCCATATGACATTATAGATTAAGCAATTCGAGGGGTGTAACAAAATGTATCATTCAGTTTGATACTTTACACTGCTTTCAGTTTTGACTGTAAATATGCCTTATATTAATGTTAAGGTTCCAGTTTATTATAGAATTCACCATCTTAAAAGTACAATATTTGAAATAGAACTCATGGTGTAGTGGTCCCAGTCTAATGCTCTAGCCACAGTCGAATATTTTAGTCCCAAGCTAATACATTACGCCACATGCTTACATTTTAGTCACAATGCAGTATACACAGCTGTAACACAGTATGTTGCATCCCAAATTTCTATTTGTCGCAGTGTAATTGCAATAGCAGTATTTTGTGTATATTATAAGGACCAAACAACAAATAAACCAGCTGCTCTGGCATGTTTACATCATAACAGAGAGGCTGTGTGTTTTGGACACTGGAAGTAACGGAAAGTGACCGTTAAGAGTGGCGATTACTTGCTAAACTGCTGAACACGCTTGATGTGTACAGGAGCATCTCTGCTAATGGAAATCGTAGCATTTTAAGGCACCCCACCTCTCGCTTTAGCTGTGTGTGTGTGTGTGTGTGTGTGTGTGTGAGAAAAGGGAAGAAAGAGCAGCAGTCTGGGTCTGAGAGATAGACCCCTGCTGTCATTCCAATCGGCCTGATGGAGCGGACAAGGTGTGGCCCCCCCAGCATTAGAAAGAGTGGGCCATGTCTTAGCAATCATGCTAATGGAGCGTGCACACACACACAGACACAGACACACACACGCACTTCACGTTTGAGTGGACGCCCTCTTTTCCGCTCATCTCCACAACGTGAAGCGGTTCACAAATGTCACGACTGTATTAGTCTCTTTGAAGTTCGTATTATAATGCCACATGTTGTGCTAAAGACCCTTAAAGGAGAACGGCACCTTTCAGACAAGCTTGTGCATTTTGATTAGCACCCATTTCGCCTCACCTCTATTCATTCTTTCACTGCGGAACTCGGCTCAGCCACGGAAGCGCTTGAGTGCATTCTCGTTCAGCTCTGTGTTGAAGCTAATTAGACAAAAGGGTCCCGGCACACCCACGCTTCTCTTTTATCAGTTGTCCCATACTGTGTAGCGTCGTGGGCCTTTACAGTATCTGGTGCCTAGAGTCTAGACCACACACCGTAAACTCACCACCATGATTTAATTGTAGTGTTTTATTCAATTTACGCCTTCTCTATGTAAGCTGATGGGGTGTTTCTGTACTCTACTGCATGATGGGCCCAATATTGTGTATGTTACTCCATATTATTGTTATTATTATACTCTATTACTATTATTACTACTACACTAGTACGACTACTACACTGTAAAATGTATGACATGTTTTTGAAGGGAATTTTACAGTGTTTGCTCATTGACTTTTACAGTTTTTTTACTCACAACATTCACATGCTTACAAAAATACTGAGCCTAGCAGTTGCCCATATGCTACACATGTGGCTGGTAGATATTTAAGTTGTGGAAGAAACACTCCGGAGGTTTTAAAGTTCAAATTTAATTTGTCTAGGGGCGAGGCTGTTTGCTTTTGGGCTTAGTTTGGTATCCACAATACAGTAAAGTCCAGATTCTGAACCAACATCACCCTGGTATTTTCTTTGACACCAGCTCTGCTGCAAACTACAGTGTCGGATGTCTCACAGAAGCAAAACACACCACATTTCCACTCCGCTGGGCTATTTATTTGCCTAACTAAAACATCTGGTGCCTCAGTGAGCCATAGATGTTAATCAGCTCTCTGTCTGTCCCCGCAGTGAAACGGGGAGTAGCGTTCTAGTAGCGGTTCAGCATCGCATTCAGCCTACTATGGGGTGGTGCCCCAAAGGAGGGGAAAACTGGGGGGGGGTGGACTTGCTGCGGCTCTTTTTTGTGGATGAAAGTGGAAAGGGGGACATGTGCAGTCATGGCACACGTTCTATACACGTTCTAGACCCCCCACCCCGCCATCAGGGTTGCTTCTAAAAGAGCGGAGCTGCTGGCGCTGGAGCTCAGACTGGGATCCAGTGCAGTGTGAGGGGGAAGGAAAAGTATCTGAAATATGCCTGGCCAGCACAACTGCTTTGTTTTCTTTGCCTAATGTAAGGGGGCGGGGGGGAGAGGTCGCCCACGCTAGACGTGCCGTCATCAAATAGTTTGCGGATCTGAACACAATGGAGGCCGGGTCATCTCTAATCCCAGAAGTGCAAAGGCCCCTCCAGTCCCCCTATCTTGAGTCTAATTAGAGAAGAAACCCCAAACTTCTGTTTATCCAGTACGTTGTCATAATAGAATTTATTTTTCACTATTTCAAAAAAACCTTTGTCAAAATATCCAGGTGGATATCCCAATAGGAATGTCACCGTTTTTTTTAAATGAAATGAACGGTCATTCAAGTAATATCTTTTTTCTACTATAAAGTTTGCAGTGATGTACTAATTTTGCGATGCTTTAAATGTTGAGCAAATTAGGGCCTAAGAAATGTTGCTGCCCAGATTTTATGCTACTTGGGTTCAGGAGCCTGTATTGCTGCTCATCTGTGTATTTCTGTTTATGGCAGATTGCTCAAGTTTAAGCATTTACATATTTACGTACATATTCGTTTTTTCCGGAGCCATATTGGCTCAGCCCTACTAATTACATTCTTTTTGTGATTAAACATTATCTCAATGAGTTCCTCAGGTACCGACTTTATCTAGTGCTCAAAAAAAGCATATAGTCATGTGATTCATCACAATAAGGCAAATGTCACATTGTCCAGCCCTTAACGTAAACAAGAGATACTTCAAAGAGCTTAAATGAGATGTTTTGAAGAGGCACGGGGTAGATCAGACGTTCAATAAGGAAAAGTTCACATAACCTGGCAGGTGCATTTCAGAGTCTCCTTTTCACTCTAGTGAACAGAGCAATTCTAGCTATTCTGAATCTCCGGGGTTGTTTGTGGTGTGGGTCGGGTCAAGGGGAGTAGAAGGAGATCCTGCAGTGTTTGCCCCCTCTCCTGCTAATTTCTTTTCCATGTTTAGATGAAGACCTTTTGTGAAATGGGCCGAGTGTGTTAAATCTGTCATCAGGCCAACACTGGCTTAGTCAGAGCCAGACAGCAGATGTGCGACTTGCTTTGGTCAGCCATTCTGGAGCTGGTGGCTAGTTGTGGTCGGGTAGTTTCACCAGGGCTGGTGACCAGAGGTGGAGGCAGGATGCTGGCACACGCACAGGCAGGATGTGTGTTGGTGTGTGTGGTGGTGGCTCTGGATAAGCAGTTTCCCGTCTCTGAGTTTCTTGCAGTCTATGTATTTATTTCTATTTAAAAGGCACATATCATACATTTTTCCCTGTGTTTTTATTTTTTTCCCCTGAGCTTCCCTGGTTTTGTGGTTTTATGTACCGAACACAGTCCTAATTCTTCTTCACATGGCCGTTTTCACCTCTCTTAATCCCTCTGTGGTGTTTTCCATTCCTGACCATAATTACATTACATTATATCACAATCATTCGACAGACGCTTTTATCCAAAGCAAATAACAATCATTCTAAACCACCAGCCGCCCTTTACACTTTTCTTCCCTTGTAAAGCTAGTATTATTATTATTATGAATTAATATATTTAATATATAGATATGGTTATTCATTTTAGAAATACAAGTTTTTGGTCTAACAGTGATAATATGTTCTGATTGGCTGCCCTTTTCATTTATTCGAAGAACAGTCCCAATATCTTGAAGGGATTGGGCTTGACTAGTCTAGGCTGAGTAGATGTAAATGTTTTGGTTTTGTGACCTCACAAAAACAACGAAATTCAAAAATGTAAAACCTTACACAGTGTTTATATACTAAATTAAAAAAATATGTATTTAAATGAGGAAAATGCATTTTCATGTGAGCCCTATAATTACAGTGAAGACTGTGTTTGTGTTGTATATCCACAAAATAGCTACGTTGTTCTACCCTGGGCATTAATATGCAAGGCGTGTAGTCAAAAGTGATGAATTAAAATGTGGGCCCACATACAGGCCCTGGGGGTTTAAGAGTTTGGTCATTTGGAAATGGTCATTTTTTTATTATTAAGACCACTCTGACTTACTGTAACATCTGCTAGGTGGGTGTCCTTTTTGCCCCTTGGCGCTAGCTTCCCCTCAGTCATTGCAGCAGTAAATCGTGATTGGCTGTTGAAGCGTCGATTAACTGCCAGTGGTCATAGTGGTAGAATGACACAGTGACCCCCCTGGTGAAGACCTGGCAACCTCTGTGATGATGTCCTCTCAGACTTGGATCGGCACAGATGGCAGCTGACGTCAGACAACCAGGACCATTCATTCATTCAATCTTTTCTCTGCCCAGCCGCCCAAATAAAGTTGGCTTCTTCTAATCAAACGAGTGCCAGAGCAGCTATAGAATCTGCAGTGTGTGTGTGTGTGTGTGTGTGTGTGTGTGTGTATTTGTTGGCTGATTAAAAACAAGGAGTTTCTGTGGTTTTTGTTAGAAATATAAAAGTATAAGGCCATGTCCAAGACATAGTAATCACAGAACAGAGATGCTAGTGAAAGGGCTGTTAGTTTTACGGTGTGCGTATGTATAGATTAAAAAAATAAATACAATTCACAACCTTTCTGATTAATTAATCGAAATTAATCACTCACAATTTTGCTGTAAACGTATTTTTAAAATGTTATGGATTTTGGCATATGAGTAAATGAATAATCAACATTACAAACTTTCAACATCTCTTATTTTATAACAGTTTCTGCACTGTTCATGTGCAGTAAGTAATGGTCACAACAATCAGAAATACAACCTTGAGGGAAAAAAGGCTTCAGCAAGAACAATGATAGAACTAAGTTTATCTGTCAGGTTCAGTTTAAGACAATGTACACACTAGCACGAGCGTTCTGATGAATTCTGCTGCCTCCTCGAAAAATGCTACCGTCAGCAGAGTCTATGGATTCATGCTGCCTTGTCGAAAAACGTTATACAGTTATACAGTTCATACATTTTACAGTCAGTTTATGACCCTGATAATGATGAGAAATAGGCAAATAATATGTGTAATCCGAGACAAATATATTTTATTTTAAAAATAGGCAAATAATGTGCAAAATCCAAGAAAATATTTTTTGTTTAACTGAGAAGGGCCTAGATAGATAGACATATCTTTAGAGGTACACAGAGCCAGGTTATACAGTCTAACACTGAGAAATGCTCCCGTGAAGAAAAATGCTCCCTTGAAGTTTATACAGCTGTCAGTGTCCCAAGGCTGCACTTTTTTTTTTGGGGAGTGGCATGACACTATTTTTTCATGTCCTATACTGTTACTGCAATCTGATATGGATACCAGTTTGATGCTGTCTATTTCCCTCTCCTCATAAACTAAGCTGTTAATAATATGATTATTATTAAATCTGAGATTCTACACCCATGCGGTACTCAATTGATCCATTATGGAGTTCAGTATACATAGCTCTTTGTTAAACATATTACATTATTTGGGTGCTGGAGCTTGTATATTATTTGGGTGCTGGCCTTGCTGCTCATCTGTCCATCTGTCAGACTGTCCAGTAGGGAAGGTCATTCATTATTCATTATGATTTCAATTTGATGGGAAGTTGTTATGTGTGGAGTTCTTTACATGTTGTCACTTTTTTTCCCCTCATTTCTTAAACATCAAAACAAAACGAGATAAGTATTCTGTCTCAAAGCTGTTGATGTACATTAATTATGTAACTCACTACATAATTTATTTTTGTAATTGCAGAGATTAGATATATATATATTTTGCATTTAGAAGAGTAGATCACAAGAAAAGTAACTTGACTTCCATTGGACCCTAAACTGATAGGAACTCTGGGAGAGAGACACGTTTCTTTGTCTGCTGTATTTTATTTCTATATTTTTATTAGTATTGCTATTATTATTACTTGTATCTGTATTTGTAATCACTCTCTTTTACCTTGTTTTATTATTAAATCATTTATTGTATCATTTCAATGCTTGGCAATACTATGCATGCCCATAGTCAGGCCAATAAAGCTCTTTAGAAAGAAAGGGAGAGTGAGACAGAGGAGAGTGAGAAAGAAAGGGAGAGTGAGACAGAGGAGAGTGAGACAGAGGAGAGTGAGACAGAGGAGAGTGAGACAGAGGAGAGTGAGACAGAGGAGAGTGAGACCGAGGAGAGTGAGACCGGAGAGAGAAGAGACAAAGCGAGAGAAAAGGAGAAAGAGAAGAGAGGAGAGACAAAGCAAGAGAGACGGGAGAGAGAGAGAGAGAGGAGAGAAAAGAGAGAGGAGAGAGAAAAAATAGGCAAAAGCACTGAGCTCAGCCTCACTTAATTCAGGTTATTGTCTGGCTTTAGTCCATGTTTGACCTCACCCAACATACTTAATAGATATTACTTCACCCGGCTCACTCACTGGATATTAATCATGTTGCTGTCTGCTTAATCTCGTACAGTGGAGTGTGAGGGAAGCTGCGGTAGCTGGATCTGCTCTTTATCTGTGTCTAGACACCCCCCTATTTAACCCATTGAGAGAGTGCATCTGGTAGATTTCTGATGTGCGTTATCATGGTAAGAACATGCCGCAGGGATCTCAGGGGCATTTTGGCTTTGTTCTGTGATCCACCTGCCTTCATACAAGTGGCTCCTCAGGATCAGTTTCACCATGTTCACAACACTCGGGAGATCATGAATGTTCGAGACAGCCTTTTGTGGTTCCTTTTGATGAGCGTTTTACATGCCAAGGAACAGAGTCTTCATCAGCAACACGTTCCATAAAGTGTCGGATGTAACCTACACTCGTTGTCTTTCCTTTGATGTTTGAATGAACGTTCAGCCTCAAGGGCTGGTCTCCGTTACCCCCACCAACCCTCTTACCGCAGTGCACAATTGGGACATGATGACAGACAAATAAGAAAGAATGCCACTTCCAAAAAGACAGTGTTGTCATAACATCACTTCAATGGATGTACCTCAGCCCCCTCCCACCTCATCTACACATGCACATGCAGAAGTGTTTAGTACGTCTGAGTTGAAATATGGCTGTTAATGCTGGTAAAAGCAGCTATTATACACTATAAGGACAAAAGTTTTGGGACACACCTGTTTTTCAGGGTTTGGACTAGTCCTCTTATTTCCATTGAAGGGCAATGTTAATGCTTCAGCATACCTGGACAACGCCATGCTGGACTACGCTGGCTCACATAGAGCCTGACCTCAACCCCATCCAGCATCTTTGGGATGAACTGGAACGGAGATTCTGGGCCAGACCTTCTCATCCAACATCAGTGCCTGACCTCATAAATGCTCTACAGACTGAATGGGAACAAATCCCTTCAGAAACTCAGAAACTCTAAAAAGAAGCTGCTATATTTTGGGGGACCAAAGGAGGGGCTCCATATTAAAGTCTTTGTATTTGAATGCAGTGTCATTAAATTCCCTGCTGGTGTAATGGTCATGCGTCCCAATACTTTTGTGTGCATATACATACACTATATACATGGGCTGCTTATGGTTGATAGGGACAGGTAGCCTTTCAGGACCACCATCTCAACTAATACACTGAGGGCGAGGGGTCCTAAGCCTTCTGCTTTCATTTCAGTAGCGAACTGGACAGATATTGCGCATATGTCCTTGAATGGCATAGCACTCTATGCCATTCAAGGACATATGCGCAATATCTGTCCAGTTTGCGTTTGCATGTTGCGTTAGTGCCAGTGGAAGCACCTCATCATATTCACTTTTCCAGTGTTGGTGGTATTGTGTCTGAAGGCAGTTAAATTGGGCAGAAAAGCATGAACTGACCCCACTAACCAAAAAAACAAACAAACAATAAAACAGGCAGCTCAGGGCTTAGGTGGATGCAATCACTTTAAACCTATGCTGAAGTAATATTCCCCATCAGAATAACACATTCTAAACTCTCAGGATCTGGTGTTTGAGTATGAGAAGATGCAGAGCAAAATATGCTGTAATGTGCAATACATGCATGCTATATGTGGGATAGTTTCATAAACCTTTTTTCTGGGTTGGAGTGAAATGCCTACCCTGAGGAGTGTTTTGGTATGGTTTATTATCACCTCTGTCTTGTCGTCACTTAACTTTGATTTTCAGTTTTGACTCATGCTTGTTGACAACTTCATCAGTTAGAAGGCTGGGCCGTCACGACTAGTGTAAGTAAATCAAGCAATACATTCAGCTGATGCTCATTTTGAACTGTGAACCTGCTTCTTCAGCTTTTGATTTGATGGTGTAGTTTATTGTTTTAGGCTGATTTCTGTTTCATGACTACCTTCATGATCTCTGTTGCTACATAGAGGACACACAGAGCATTCAAATAGAGCTGTTTTTAATCTGCTCCCCTATATCTATGAACGTTTATGAAGCAACCAAATGTGTTACATGCAAACAGGGATAGTTCCTGTTCACGTTTTCCACTATACCCAGGTGCAGTCACTTCCTTTTCGGTTTATCGTTGTAGGCTAATGTTGCTGACAGTAACTATAACTATAAATATAGTTTCCCATACTATTTCCAAAAATATCTCCAAAACGTCTCTTAACCCGCTTAAACCACTTCCAGCTCTTCATTACAGTGTCACTGACTTGTAGATGTGGTTTATGACTCAATATGACTTACTTTGAGCTTTTACTACTGGAGTGATTTGTGAAAACAGACCCTGTTGTCTAAAAAGTGTGCCTGTAGCATTTGGCTGCACAGAGAAGTTTTGTTCATTTTTATAGCTTACAGTAGGTTATGCTATGTTCTTAAACGCTCTGGCAAGTTTGCCCTAATTTAATTTAAGTGTGTTAAGAGAAGTTTGGGGGTGTATTTACGGAAAAGAAATGCATGACTATTGACTGCTAGTGCTAGATAATCATTGTAAATGGTGTTTGTTAGCAGCATTAGCCTTGTAGCTTTAGTGTTAAACTAAAGAAGCGCATTTGGGCGCCAAACATTGTTATACGCTGTATGTTACTGTATTGTATATTTATTTAAAAGTGTGTTAATTAAACAGTAATAGACCCAATAGACCTCCTGTTCCCCGATTATTATATGTAGCTTATGTATGCTTTGCCATTACCATAACAGATCCCAGAAACATTACTGTGCATTAGCAGAGCAGTATAATTACACAATAACATTTACAGAGCATTTACACTTGCTCTGTAGTTCTTTAATGTGCAGTTGGAGCATGGTGTGCACATTAGGCGTAGTTTGAGACGTGGAGCTCATCATCAATCATTTGTCTCACATATGTGTTGATGAAGCTTTCAGCATGACGACTGCCAAGTGCCTAACTTAGCAAAGAGATGATAAAGGGGGATCGGGTAGCCCTTCAAGTGCTTAAATGCACAGAGCGCTGAGCTCTAAGGTGATACTAAATGGGCGCTTCTGGATATAGTTTCAGATTACAAAGAGATGGCTCCAGTAGTCTATTATAGTTTTCCTCCAGCACTCACATCACTTTGGATTTCTACATTATGCTGCATGATCTCTGCGCTATAAAGCCCAGGAGCCTGTAAATGAGATGATAGAGCTTTGTCTTTGCCGCTCAGTTTTCAAAAGGGTGTTGTCATATTATCTTTTTTTTCCAAGAAACCTGCAGTTTTAGTTAGCTTCTTTTTTTTGCATAATTTCTTCACTTCTTAACGCTTGCTTGAAATGAATAGGAATGATGTGCGTGCGTGCGCGTGTGCGTGCCCGTGTTTGTGTTTTGGTGTGTTTTGAAAACACACACAGAAAACAGAAAATGTCCTGACTTTGTAGGAAAACCAGACATAACCCAGTTTCCCATGATCAGCAAATGGTCCTGACCTTGTATCTCTGAAATAGAAACTTTTTAGCACAATGAAAAAAGGTTCTTAATCTGTGTAAATGTAATTAGATTTTAGGCGGTCATGTAGATTTTTGCACTATGAAACACAATGTACTTAAAATGTGCTTAACCCAACCTTAATTTACCCCGGAAATACAAAAAAAAACCCTAATTTGAATAAAGTGGCTGTTAATTTGTGGAACCGACCCCTTAATTTTACCTTAACGCTTGACTTAAGACGTGAGTGTGAAACACCTTAATCTTAAATTTATGGAGTTTCAGTTATTTAAGGGGCATGTTTGAAAAAGTAAGGGGGGAATTAAGTATTTTTATCTCTTAATCAGCTTGTGCACTTTTCTCCTTAATTTTCCTTCATTTCCTGTATGAGAAATTAAGATCATAATTAAGGTTATTTTAAGGAGTAAAATTAAGGGTTTGGTTTCGTAGTGGTGCGTTGTGTGTGTGTGTGTGTGTGTGTGTGTGTGTGTGTGTGTGTATGTGTGTATATATATCTCCTTTTATCATATATATATATATCATATATATATCCTTGTTTTTTTTCTCTGATA
>JBBPCY010000001.1:42740011-42753937 GCA_037974405.1 Brachyalestes nurse
CATTATGGCAAGAACCACTTAACTAAGTAAAAAGAAACAACAGTCCATCATTACCTTATTACAAAACATATTCTGGTGTGTTTAACTCTTTATTTGTTTACTGCATAATTCCATGTGTTCCTTCATCATAGTAATGAAATGGTCATTTTTTTTCTCACTGTAAAGAGTAATATGAGAGATGAAAAATGTATAAATGCTAAAAATATTCTGCAGTAGTTTAACAGTAGACAGATGCTTTCCACTTTAAAAAGGTTAGAGACAGCGTCATGCTGTAGGTTTTGCCCAATTATTTTGGAAGGTCAGCGGGAAAACGCTGCTTGAAGAGGAGATTGCTAGGCAGTTGAGAGAGAGAGCGTGTCTGTCTGTGTGTGTGTGTCTGTGTGTGTGTGTCTGTCTGTGTGTGTCTGTGTGTGTGTCTGTCTGTCTGTGTGTCTGTCTGTCTGTGTGTCTGTCTGTGTGTGTGTCTGTCTGTGTGTGTCCGTCTCTGTGTCTGTTTGTGTGTCTGTGCCTTTGTGTGTCTGTGTGCGCCTGTGTGAAGGTCAGCTAGCTCTTGGGGAGAATTCAATGCTAATTTAATGCTGTTTTAAAGCTGATTGGATGTCTCTTCTCAGTTTCTTTCAGGACGGCCTGAAGGCGGTGGACAACCTCAAGCCCTCTATAGAAAAACTGGCTACAGACTTGCATACAGTGAGTATTTTTACATTGGTTTAAAAAAAAACAAAACAAAAAAAGCTTTGTTCTTGTGTCTCTCCCCACCTGCTGACTTTGCACTCTTGTAGATCAAGCAGGCTCAGGATGAGGAGCGCAGGCAGCTCACTCAGTTACGAGACGTGCTGAAGACAGCGCTTCAGGTGGAGCAGAAAGAGGTAAGCCCAGCTTCTCTATGCTCAGTGAGCTTTACATCATCCACGCTTAATCCTGCTCCCAGAGACCCAGCGGGGGTCGGGGCTGGCTTTAATTTAACATGAAAGAGGGCTGCCTAAAACCGCTGGGTTCTTTAATACTTATACACTGAAACACCAAGGTTTAAGTACGATTTTCTACAAGCGTACTGCAGTGTTCATATACGCAGGGGTTGATATAATTTTTTTGGCTATTTTTATAGTCTAAATGCTAAATATGCCCCCAAATATGCACCCAAAACAGCTTAATACATTCCCCTTGAAGAAAATGTGAAAGTTAACCTGTATCCATACTGTACAATTTGCACTGAACTGCTGTCTCCCACAGTGCCCCCATATAGTACACATTTAATTATTTTAAAACGTAATTATTAGTTTTCTTATTAAGGTTTTCCTTGTATACTACAGTATGTGATGTTCCTTAAAATGTACTTTCAAGTAACTGCAGTTGTTGACAAGTATATGTTTAGAGTCCTAGTAGTATCTTTAAAGAATTTTCTAACTCAAAACCCAGACTTTTTAAGTGTTTTTTTACCCAATTAATCCAAAGCAAGTATAGAAAAGAAAGACCAACATAAAGTGTCTTGTTGAGGTGCTGAGCCACCATGAGCTGCCAGAACACCTTGGCATTACTCTCTTGAACTGTACTGCATGGACGGAACCTCATTCTTCCAAATGATATTCCATCACTTAGTGTTTTGATGATGGTGGTAGAGCACTGTCTAAAATCTCCTATAGGTGGGTAATTGGATTGAGATCTGGTAACTGAGAAGGCCACAGCACGTGATGTACTTCTCATAAAGACCTCTTGTGGAAAAGGGCCTTATCAGACTGGACAGAAATTCCTCAGTCAGTTTTTGTTTGAAAATGAATTGAAAATTGAGGTCAGCTGTTCCTGTTCTGCTTTTCAGTACATGCCACAAAACATGATATAAAGTCCTAGATGTTTACCCCTTGAAAGATGTATTCACAGATTAAAATCTTTACATTTTGTATGTAAATGGCAGTTCTTTTTCATGTTCTTGATCTTTAGCTTGACTTCAGGCATTTCTCTTTACATCAAGCAAGCCGCTTTGGCTGTCGTAATCCATGATCATTAAGAGATTACGTGCTCTTAATCCCAATGTAAAAATGTCTGAGTTTAACGGCCTTCTTAACACCACGTGTGCAGCTAAGTAGCCAAGAAATTGTTTGAAAACTGTTCTTACTTTTGTTGTCTTGCTTGTCTTGTTTGCATAAAACTGTAAATTGTCTGATACAATGCTTTCCATTCTTCTTTACTGCTCCATCCTTTGCCAACGAAGTCTAGGAGAGTAAGTGCCTTCTTGATGTCCTTTTTGTGTTTAATGGTGCAGAGTGTCAAAAAAAACGTCCCAGTTAGTGCTTTGGTTTTGAAATTGATAAGAAACCAACCCTTAAAGTTCCTAAAACCTGCACCTCTGATTGTCTTGTTCTAAAACATGTCCAAACGTGTCTTGAAGCTTAAAGGAACAGTTGGTCCACCAAGACAGATTTGGGATCCAAAGTTTTTTGCTTTTTTTTTGATGCTAATGACTTTTCTGACATGAGGACATACTGTTGTGTAAAACTGGCAGAACATCAGGCTTGAAGATGACCTTTACTGTCTTAGCTATACTGTGCAAAACTCAGAGACACAACTTTTGCAAAAAAACAGCCATTATTATTTTTTCATCGTCGGTAAAATGCAGAAAACATATTTAACAGACAATTTAACACAAGCTTCAACTAAATATAATATCAATTGTTTCAGTATTTAGTGTTGCCCCCCGTTGCATTTTGTATGTCTTTCATGATTTTCTGAAGTCTTGCTTTCAATTTTTCATTGGACATTTTCAGGGATATTTCTCCTGCCCTTCTCTTTGATAAGGGCAGTTTTTGTGGCTTTCCAGATCTTGTTCTGTTGGGTGGATTTTAGGCTCTTCCAATAAATAATAAATAAAACAGTAAATAATAAATAACACTAGTTTTGAAAAATTCTTGTTACTACTTTTCATTTGATTTTCCTTTCCTTGTGCAAGTGGGTTATCTTTTGTCTAATCTCGGCAATATATTTTAGATGAGTAAGAAATGCACAAGGCAGCTGAGGTGTGTGTGGGTACCATAAATACTTAATGTGCAGTAGGGGGCACCAAAATGGAGTGGACAAAATAAGGACTGATAGAAATAATGGCATAATTCTGTCTAATTAAATGTTTTCTTTTTTCAGACACTTTAAGATAAAAATGTGCACTTATGTGGATAGTTTGATAGGATGGTAAAGTTTTTATTGATAACATACAGTGTCAGAAATGTTAGCTACATTAATTTTGTAGCCACAGTACAGAACTAAAGAAGCAAATTTTGGTAACCAGACATGTATTGGTTAATGAATTGCCTTTGGATTAGTGGGGAAATGATGTGAATCTAATTTTTCACAGTCATTTCTTTAGTGATGAGTGGGGTAAGTCTGCAAGCGAGTGTTCAATTATGTTTATTAAGGAACATAAATCATTTCACATGCTGTTTCCATTTTTCTCCGTTCTTGACTTCACTAATTGGATCTCCTCATGAGCTATTTTATAGTGTTCCTCACATCAAAATAGTTTGGTGCTGACTCATTTTGAACTGCATTTCTAGTTTCCAGCAGGATAATTTTTTTCTATTCAAAGCTCGTTTGAAATTTAAGTCCGGTAGGTACAGCAGTTTTGGCTTGGCTTGGAAATGTCTTTCATAATGAAGTAATCCCCTTTTTGTGGGAGGATTCTTGGCAGTCTTCTTTTGTCATTTCCTTAGAGGATGTGATCGCATCAGAGTGCAAAAACATTTTTTCCTTTCCTCAGAACGTAGGTTTAGCCACTTCCTCCAAAGGTTTTTACATAAACGTACGCATGGCATGTGTCATGTACCTCCAGATGACCCTGTTTTTGTCTTCTCAGGATTCGCAGGTGCGACAGAGCGCCACCTACAGTCTGCACCAGCCTCAAGGGAACAAAGAACATGGGACAGAGCGCAGCGGAAACCTGTACAAGAAGAGTGACGGGTGAGTTTGCGCAGTCGACTCAAGAGACTTCATTAAATTGCATTCCAGTACATGGGTGCGTATTCCTAATGTCACTGAAGCTCAGACTACATTATTCATGGTGCAATTAAGGCCTTGAAACTTCACTTAACTGCAGTGGAGGTTAGTTAATGTTGGAAAATGACACTGGGCACTGTAGGACAGTGAGTGTACTCATGGTGATAAACTCCTGTTTCCTGTCCCCAGTCTACGGAAAGTGTGGCAAAAAAGGAAGTGCACAGTGAAGAACGGCTACCTGACCATCTCTCATGGGACAGTGAGTAAAAGCAATATGTGACTTTGTTTATCCATGTTGCAGTACTGATCTTAGCAATAATCAAGGCAGTCATGTAATCCAAAAACCACAGTAAATCCTTTTTATTCATATATTTATTTATTAATTTTCTACACTATTTGCAACTTCTAGGCATCCTTTGCATTGGGTGAATATTTCATGGTGAATACAGCAATAGAAATGCTTCAAAATAACTTGAAATAATAAAATATTAACATTAGATTATTTACATTCAAGAGCACTGCGGGAGTTCAAAATAAAATTAAGTGCTTTGGGAGCATATTTGGGGGCATTTTTAGACATTTTAAGGCTTTTGTTTTTACCACATCACAACGGCGCATATTTTTATTACTGTAAATTAAATGAACTGTATTTAACCGCATGACAGTACAGTATATTTAGGGGTATCTTCAGTATTTTACATTCTAGCACTGCGGATGTTCAGTGTAAACTGTACAGTACGAATATGGGTTTACCTTTACATTTTCTTCAAGGTTAAGGTAGTGCACTGAGTTTAAAAGGAAATGAAAGTGTTTTGGCAGCATATTTGGGGGCGTATTTAGGGTTTACACCGAAAAAAAAAAAAAAAAGCATTTTGTTTTACCACATCACAACAATGCGTTTTTTTCACTATACGCAGGTGCTCTTGGAACATAACCCCGTGCGAAAAATGGGGGTTTACTGTATTCTGTTTGAACATTGCTGTAGGAATAAAGTCTTGTATCTCTTCAAAAGTTACTTTACAGAAGAAAGAAAACCAAAAAACAACATAAGTTGGTGTGACTGTTGCTCTGTTCATCCTGAAGTTTTTCCACAGCTTAAAAAGCAGTGACCAATTTCAAATGATGTGAATGAATGAAAAATGGTTAAAATGGAGATACATGGTTCCAGAAACTGTACCTCCTGAGCTCATTATACAATGTCCGTCTCCTTTTATGTCTTCACTAGGGGAGCAGGCCAGATTAAAATCATCGGTCTGTACTGTTTCTTACTTCTAGGAACGGTTCCCTCTCTTCCTAAAGACAAAAAACCATCCCAAACTAGGGCCTGCTTTATAAATTGAGTATAGTTAATCCTCAATAGGAGGCTTATAGCGGTGTGACTGAGCGCATTGATCTTAAGAAGGAATAGGAGAGTGGAGTGAATATGCATTCAAAGACACAAAGATAAAAAGCCTCTGCCTCAGATTTTAACATTAATTCATGAGCACACTGTGACTAATGCATCTCACCAACTCTCTCTCACCCCCTCCTTTCTCCTTTCTGTCCCCCACCTCTCTCTCTCTCAGGCGAATAGGCCACCAGCCAAGCTCAATCTCCTGACCTGTCAGGTGAAGCATAATCCTGAAGAGAAGAAAAGTTTTGACCTCATCTCACGTACGGTGGTCTCCTCCCGTGCATCTACACGCCTGAAAAATCCGCACAAACAAACACACCCACCCCACACACTCACACACCCCCACCCTGCCTTCCCCCGAGTGCTAAACCTTTGAAGCAGCTCATCTGTAAATGTGATGAAGGCTCTTTTGTAAATTCGAATGCGGCTGGGCGGAGTGAATGGTATTTCAGACCTGCAGAGCGCCACAGTGCGCTGGGCCCTTTTTCATGCAGAGCTCACTCTCCTTTCATGCCAGAAAGAAAGACTCAGCTTGTGCTTCCGTACAGCCTAGAAAACAGCCTCTAATCAGAGCGTGGACGAGGGTCAGGAAAGGAATGTCATCATGTGGGTAAACACCATCCAGCCGCTCTCTGTGTAGGCAGTGTTTGACTGGAGTATGACCTGCAGCAGTTTCTGCTTGGAAAATACACATTTGTGGGCGGGGCATGTCCGTAGGTGCGCTGGAATAAACACGAGTGTCCACTCTTTAAATAGACTTAATGGTATATGTACCAGTTTGTACACACGTACTGTTAGACTACATTATATACGTGTTTGGAATTTTTTAAACCCCGCCCCCTCTTTAGACCACCACAGGGCCTTTGGACAGTCCCACTACGGTTTCACAGACATTTTTAGAAAGCTGTTTCTTCCAGACTGGAAGTGGATGCACTGAGGTCACTTGTGGCTATAAAACTGCGTTCCTCCTCCAAAACACCCAGCATACTTTTAGCACATGAGAAATAAGTGAGACACATTTTCTTCATTGTTCTGTAAGTGTTGAGTCTGAGATTGAGAGCCGCCGTGGCAGTGAGTTTGGAATAAGGGCGTGTCGTATTGCAGCCATGCAGGACTACTGTAAAAGGACACCCCTCACCACCTCAACTAGTGTGAAACCCAGACCTGCTGAGTCACTAGAGAAGCGTGGCACACTGCCCTGGCTGGTGGTGATGAATGGCAATACATTTTTGGGTGGTGTACTATTCTCAGCCCAATAGTGACACTGAAGTGTGTAAAACAATAGAGGCATGTGTATGTGAGAAGTATGTGTAACACACACCCTCTACTACAGTGTCAGTGTCTCTTATGTGCTGAGTATAATAAAACTTGCTCACTATTGGACCTGTGGTGGTACTAACTGTTGATGAACAGGATAAACGGCGAACTGATGAACTACGATCTGCAATTGTAAACTACGAAGTACACCAGTATGGTAAGCTTAGGTGATACTGTGAACAATGAGCTTAGATACAAGATAGTTGCACCTAATAAGTGACTTCACAGTGTATCTACAGCAAAAGAAATGTGCATATAAATGTAGTTTTGTTTCTTTACGGAAGTATTTATAATTTCCTTGTCATAACTCTACTTCGTCTTGAATTAGCTACATTGAAATAAGCAAAGGAAAATGCCAATTTGTATTAAAAACATTTTTTCAAAAGTGTCCACCATTGTTGAGGTGCTTTGTACTCCTAAATACAGTAGTAGACTCTTGCTGAACTCTGTGTGTTTTCTGTATTACAGCAGTACCTTATATAATATGAAAGGGATCCGCAGTCTTTTATAGTTAGTTGTGCTTCTGTGCCTGAGGGTGTTTTTTTTTTTCTTTTAAACAGTAAAGTGACAGTCAAAAGACAGAAGGGTCCTTATTTGACTTCTATAGTACAATTCTCTTTTAACTGTAAGAATCCTCTTCTAGGGCATGCCCTCTCATCTTTCCCCTCTCTCTCCTTTTCCCTCTCACAGATGATAGAACGTATCACTTCCAGGCAGAGGATGAGCCAGAATGCCAAATGTGAGTTTGTGTGTGTGACTGGGTGTGTTTTCTACTCTAAAAGGAAACCGTTCATCGTACAGTTCCTTTTCCTGACGCCCCTAATTGCCTCTTTTTCAAAAATCCACTACTCTCTCTCTTTCCTCTCGGCTCACACTCTCTCTCTTCCTGTGGCTCTCAGCTGGATCTCGGTGCTCCAGAACAGTAAAGAGGAAGCGCTCAACAACGCTTTTAAGGGCGACCAGCACGTGGGCGAGAACAACATCGTCCAGGAACTAACCAAAGCCATCCTGGGAGAGGTCAAGCGCATGACGGGCAACGACGTCTGCTGTGACTGCGGCGCGCCCGGTGAGTGACCCACAAAAGGGCAGGAAGGAAAAGCGAGAGAGGATGGGAAAGCATTAATGGATCGGCAGGAGAAGGAAAGGAAGCTTTGTAATAGAACATTAGCTGGAAAAGCTTCAGCTTGTTTGAGGATGTGATACAGAGATGTGTTTTCTGTTGTTTTAAGTCTATAATCTCCCTCGATCCTTTAGTTAATAAACTCACTAGATACCTGCGGCTCCATTTTGGACAGTACAACGTTCTCAGTAGAGATTGAAATGTTATACTTTAATTTAACCAGAAACTGCATGTCCTAATTCAAAGGAAGGTATTTTAGCTAATTACTGATCTAATACTTATAGAAATAGCTGCTTATTGATCTATAGTAATGACTGTCCTAGTACTTGTATTTACTGACTGTGGTGTTATGGTTATTTTGCTCACTCTGATTTATAATTTACTTACACATACTTAAAATCTCTTTAACACTTGTAAGCCCTTGTCTCTTTGTCTGTCTGTCCGTGTGTGTCTGCTTATCTAGAATGTCACAAAATCATCGACAAATCTCATAAATCACAGAACATGTAGAGAGGCCTCTTGCTGTTCTTACATTTATAAACTGTGGAACTTAATTCCACAATTTTATCTTTATTTCTATAATAAATAAATATTCAGTTGAATTCAGTCCAGAGGATCAAGTATGCATCTTGTAATTTCTTCTAATTTTGTAGCCAGTTTGTGTGTGTTTATCAGTCTGTCTCTGTGTTTTAGAGATGCAGTGTATTGTGGCGCAATGCTTTATATTGTATCATTCTTTTGTCATTAGCATGTTACGTTGTTGCTTACGCATAGTTTAAGCCTTAGTCTAATATATTGGAGTTAGATCAGGGCACTATGAAGCTACCAGTGTGACTGGATAAGGCAAAGCTCCAATTTCGTTCTAAACCCTTAAATATTGCACTTTTGTCAAATTAAATAGTCTAATGAACGGAACAGAAAAACATTATCATAAGGCACTCTCTCTGTGCGTGTGTCTGTCTTTACTGACTGTTGATGTAAAGTGTGTTCATTCATTTTATTCACCCATAACACTTTAAAATAGGTTTCAGGGAAGCACATTCTGAACATTTCTGATCTGTTGCTTCCTCTACTCCAGGACCCACATGGCTCTCCACCAACCTGGGGATCCTGACCTGTATAGAATGTTCAGGGATCCACCGTGAGCTGGGCGTTCACTACTCCAGAATTCAGTCTCTCACGCTGGACGTCCTCAGCACATCGGAGCTGCTGGTTGGTGTTTGAATTTGATTATAGCAGACATAGATGTTCCTCATTATGCACAGTCTGTACATTGCTGCGTGCTTTTGCTGGTGTTGGGCTGCATCTTTGGATCTCCATCTGCATATTTCCCATTTCTGTGGGTCTGTCTTTTAAACAGTTTGCCTCAAAGCTAATCATTCCACATGAACACTTTTAGCCCAATGGGTCGCGTCCAGCCGTGCGGAATCATTGCAGTCATTACAGCGGACGACGGAGGGGCTGGCCACGATGAAAGGGGCTTGGAGGATTTTTTATTTATTTATTTATTTCTTTTTAAATGCTTGTTTGGCGAGACTGACCAATGCTTTTGTTGAAAAGCGGTGTGGATGAAATGAAGCGTGGGTAAACGCAGGGTGATGGGAAGAGCTGTTTGTTTTGGGTAGTGCGCTATTGTAATTATCATGGGTTTGAGAATAGTCGTTGTGCTGGTCATCAGCTCATGGTGTGTGTGGATTTGTGTCTGTCCTGCAGCTTGCCAAGAATGTGGGGAATGCTGGCTTTAATGAGATCATGGAGGCCTGCCTGAGTGCGGAAGATGTGGTCAAACCAAATCCAACCAGCGACATGTAAGTCATGCTCTCTCTTTTGCTTTCTCTCTCTCTCTCTTATCTCTCTCTCTCTGACTCTCAGTTGGTCCACGTTTGAGGAGCTCCAAATCTGTTGTAAGAGCTTCTCAAGTGGCTCCCCATGAAGACAACATCAAAAATGAAAGGATTGCTGCTCAATTCCATATAGTGGCTGTCAGAACAAAACCTTGTATCTCCAAAAAATGATATCTCTTACAGGAGAAAGAAGTAACCTCTGTATTGTTCCGACAGCAACAATGTTGATGTTTTCGCTAGTGTTCTAAAATGTGGAAAAAAAGTGCAAAATAAAGGAAAACTGTTCATGTGTAGGTATGGCCAAACTTTTGACTGCTGTTATAAATGTACAGTTGTTCAACAGTGCTTTAGACTTCACAAGTTTTTAATGTCCTGTCCTCTGTCTCTCAGGCAGGCCAGGAAAGACTTCATCTTGGCCAAATACACAGAGAAGCGCTTCGCACGGAAGAAGTGTCCCGATGGAGCATCCAAACTGCACACACTGTGTGACGCTGTGAAGGCCCGAGACATCTTTTCCCTCATCCAGGTCTACGCTGAGGGGGTGGACCTGATGGAACCCATTCCCCTGGCCAATGGCCATGTGAGTCTGTGATCGACCAAAAGAGTTACTCTTGAACATTATTCTTGTACATTACAGCCCAACAGCATAGAGGAATACAAGCAGTGTTCATATAACAACATATTTACTGATGTATGGTTTGCTTTTGTTTCAATATTTAACCGGTGATGTGGCCTAAAATAAAAATGACACTTGATTTTTTTATGCATGCTCCAAACTCATCAGAAGCAAAACAAATGAAGAGTCAGTTATATACTGTTGATGCGGATGTTTAGCTTAAACCCTATTCTTATGTTAATAAACATATTGCTGTCATGAATATTACACAGAGTTAGTGTTTCTTCTGAACTTTTGTCCTATAGAGCATCAGGTTTAGAATGAATGTCACTGATAGGGGATTCAGCTTAGTTAGGAATGTGCAAGTCTGAATAAAATGGCTAAAACAAATAGCGTGGTCAAGAAGTGAAATATGAAATGCATTGTAAGCGTTCTCCAGCAGTAGCTGTACACACTGACCATTCCTTTATCTGTTCTGTTATTACAGGAACAGGGAGAGACAGCCCTGCACCTGGCTGTGAGGCTGGTGGACAGAACCTCTCTGCACATTGTGGACTTCCTCACTCAGAACAGGCAAGAACCACACAGCCAGTCTAGACACACCTTCACTCTTATTCTTCTTCTCTGATGATCAAGCCCTGTCCAGCATTATACTATTCCTGGTGCTAAAGCCATTTTAGCCAACCTAAAAAGATTAAAATGTGCATTGCCCCAGCTGCACTTGTTTAAGGACACTAAATGGTACATCCAAGAAAGTGGCTGAGTGTTGTTTGTTTGTTTTTTTTAGTGTGAATCTGGATAAGCAGACGGTGAAGGGCAGCACAGCGCTACATTACTGCTGTCTCACGGACAACAGCGAGTGTCTGAAGCTGCTGCTCCGGGGCAAGGCCTCCATAGACATCGGTAAGTCACTGCCTCTACCAGCCGCACTAATACAGAACTATGTCCTTAAAACTATAAGGCAAACCAAAACTCAAATTCCGATGTTGAAGCATCTGTACTCTCTGTAGACTCTGACTCCAACCCACCAGCCCTTTCCCCATGTATACTACTTCTGCATGACTTGAATTTCGCAACTGCCTGCACATACTGGATGTTCATACTCATAATTTCTAGCACATATAATTTTTAATAGCACAGAATGTTTAAAGGACCCACATCATGCAAAAAAAAAAAACAAATCCGCAATTCTGTAAAATAAGAAATTGGAAGAAGTAAGCAAACGTTTACGTTTCGAACGTACCGCAACTCCCCGGCCCATACAGTCCACTAATGGAAACTCGAAAAACAGCTTGTTTTGTTATTGTGGTGTGATGAAAACCAATGTATTTATATGCATGAGAGAATATCCGTGAGATTTCCATGAGAATGAATTAGATAAAAATAGGGCAGACATGGAGTGGGATTGGTCTGATGTGTACTCAGGGAGTGATCGAAGAGCAAGAAATAGAAAACTCAGGGAAGAGTTGATTACAGGATGCTTTGACTGAGGACATTTCTGCCACTACTCCCAACTTGTATATTTAGCCCCACATGTACACTATATGGACAAAAGTATTGGGACACACCTGTTTTTCAGGGTTTAGGCTAGGCTTCCAGTGAATGCCAGTCATAATGCATCTGCATACCAAGACATTTTGGACAACGCCATGCTTCCAACTTTGTGGACACAGTTTGGGGAAGAACCTTTTCTATTCCAGCATGACTGTACCTCATTGCACAAAGCAAGCTCCATGAAGTCATGGTTTGTTGCATTCGGCATGGAAGAACTTAACTGGCTCACGCAGAGCCCTGACCTCAACCCCATCCAACACCTTTGGGATGAACTGGAACAGAGATTGTGAGCTGGCTAACATCAGTGCCTGACCTCATAAATGCTTTACAGAATGAGTTCCCACAGATACTCTCCAAAATTTTGTGGAAAGCCTTTCAAGAAGAGTGGAAGCCGTTATAACAGCAAAGTGGAGGCCAACTCTATATTAAAGTCTATGTATTTGAATGCAATGTTATTAAAGTCCCTGTTCGTGCCAGGTGTCCCAATACGTTTGTTCATATAGTGTATATGCTTTAGCATTAGCTCCTATATGCTGATACTGCAGACATCATCTCCCTCAAACCAAACTAAAAAAGGTCAGCTTATGGATGAACACACACATTAAATGGAAGCTTATATAAATGTATGTCTGCAACCAAATTATTTCTATAACTGATTAATACACAGACTGGTTTTCTGCCCAACAAGCATGTTTTTTACAGTGCAATAAAACAATAGAAGCTTTACGGCACTACTGAAACAAAGTATGGGTATTAAAGAGCATTATAGAACATAGTGTAAACAATGCATTGAAAATAATGCTACATTTTTTCATTATTGACTTTGTTGACTAATTGCAGCTCTATATAAACAGGGCCATCTTGACTAATCAAATATAACAGCATGCAAGACCAATGATATGTCACAAGGGAAGAGGACATTTCAGGCCATTAGCATAAAAGCTGAAATCCACTCTGATCTTAAAAGGCCAAGCTGTTACTGAGGACCAAGAGTGAGAGTAAGTTTTGCTTGATGACAGTTTCAAAGAAAGAAATTCTGGGCAAATTCATGAAATGACTGAAAGTCATTGAACTGACACAGCTAAGACAAAACATGCTGGGCACCAGTATTAAAAACTCATCTTCAACTGGAAGAGGAATTTAACCAGGGCTTTCTGGATGGTGCATCAGGAGAAAAACTACAAAAACTAGCTGAGTTCTGGCAGAGCTCTTGATCAGCAGGCCTGGGGGACAGCAGCCGGCAGCAAAACCCAAGAGGAATGAAGCATTTCACATTAACGAAGCCTGAAATATCGTTTTCCATAGCGATTTCTGAATGAGACACAGGACATCTCTCCAGACATGTGTTGATGAATTATACAGATGCGGACAGTAACAGTGTTTCTTCACTGAATCCATCAGTATTAGGTGTAAATGACTTCACCTCATCATTTTAAAAATATAGTGAAAAACACCATGTAAACAGACCACATGGTTTACATTTTCTACACGTTTATTTTCAGGAAGTGCAATTACGTTCTTAGAAGGTATTTCAGTGTCAGTACATTTATATCTTAAAGCAGTTTGCGACTAAAGGTTTCCACAACCGGAAAGGTGAGCTTCACTACACTCTGACCAAGTTTTTGTATACATGCTTCTGTTATAAGATAAAATAACCCAGGTGGATAAATTGTTATGGCAATAAAGTGGACAATACAAAAGTAGTAGATAACCATAACCAATAGAAAAAAACAAACTATACAACAGTGCAATTATACAATTATGAATATATAAGCCGTATGTATGTATGCATGTATGTTAGGGCTGTAACCCGACGATTCGGATCGTATCACGATTTTTGACTCACGATTCGGTTCGTATCACGATTCATTTGCGGTGGAGGAGAGGAACAATTTTGAGGCGCCACTGTGTTTGGAGACACCTTATCATTACCACAAAATTATAAACCAATAAATGCTTAAATACTGCTTCCTTTCCATTCATACTGAGGACAACGCTTTGGTGAACTGCTCCGTTAAAAAAAACAAAAAAAAACGCTCCGCCCAGCTGCCTGGAGCCACAAAACTCGCTCAAAACACAATAAAACAATTACACAGAAACTCCA
>JBBPCY010000001.1:42753962-42796773 GCA_037974405.1 Brachyalestes nurse
CGAGGCAAAGATTTTGCCTCGATCATTTTTTGTAATCGAATTATTCGAATTACTCGAATAATCGTTTCAGCCCTAGTCTAAACTTTGTTTCTGCATCTTTTGAACATGGAAGCTGTCTTTTACATTGTTATATGGTTAAAAACTAATAAACAACACACTTAAATTAAACAATACTTAACTTTAACTTACACTGGAAGTAAAGAAAATCTTTGCCTTCTCCTGTAAAGTCTCATTTCTGTTTCCATTTCTCCTCCTTTACTCACATTTTAGTGGCAGTGTTGGTTTGAGAGCAGTTCTCACCAGAATATGATCACATCAGTTGCCTCAAAGAGAAGCTGCTTCACATTCAGTGAAGTGATGAGAGTAAAACTGTTCTTTTCGGGTCTGGTGGTCATTGACAGTATGTCAGACAACTGAATTCAAGCCACTGCACACTGTTTTCTCACACCTGTTTATCGTACACCAGGGTTTATTTATCAGTTGGAATACATCAAAATATTTGAGGAGATTATGAGGCCATATGCCACAGAGGAAATGCCTTTGAAATGGGTGTTTCAGCAAGACAACGACCCCAAACACATGAGTAAGCGAGTTCCAGACAAAAAGGATTGAGGTAACGGAGTGGCCAGCTCAATCCCCTGACCGCAACCCCATTGAAAACATGTGGGGCATCATTAAAAATGCAGTTTCAGAAGCAAAACCCCAAAATTCACTGGAACTGTGGAATCTAGTTTCTTCATCCTGGGCTGAAATACTTGCTTAGAGGAACCAGAAGTTGTTTGACTCGATATTTTGCAACAAAATATTGGCTCAGTCTGAGTTTGAAGATAAAATGTATTAACAGATTCCTTTTCTTTCTTGATCAGATTTCTCGATGCTTTGATTTGGAATTCAATGTGTAATGTTTCCACTACATTTGAAATATGGAAATAAAAGCTAGCTTCACTTTATTTACTTTTTTTAGTGCACTGCTGTAACACTAGAAAGACACAACTGTAACACTATAACATGCATTCATTGTCATACGGATGTTTTTAAGTTGGAACTTTTGTGTGATCTTTCCATGCACAGCCCAGTCCCCTGCGGCGAGAAGAGCGTCCGGTCAGCTGTTACACCCCCGGGAGTTCGGTACTGCAGCCCAGTCCGGCCAGCCTGACTAAGGACAAGCGGTGCTACATGCCCAACCTGGTCAACAACGAGACGTACGGGACCATCCTGACCAGCAGCCCCCCCACCGGGGTCCCACTGTCCTCTTCCGCGCCTCCACTCCCTCCACGAAATATAGGTACCTACTGCTGAACTCCTGGGACTTAAATCACACAGGATATTCTGTACATTGTGTAATTTGCACTATACTTAAGAGATCTAAAGCATTTTAGTACCTTGCCAAACATGTTTTTTTTTCCCTGAAATCTGTGAACAGCATTTTTAACTCACATTGCGCTTTTAACAGTTTAAGAAACAATCAAATAAGTAATTTATTTACACAGTTCAAGTGTACATTCATTCACTGTGGGCGGTTATTGCTGAAATCAAATGAAATGGAAACCTTGAACAACAAAGGAAGAGCAGAAGCTTTAATCACCTGACAACCTTTCAGCAACACCTCTCATTATGAAGGCTGCAGTGTTAAGTAGAGGCATTTCTGTGAGAAAATGAGAAGTGCGATTGCATGGTTGCCGTTTATGGTTAAGGACGGCGGAATGCGTTGCCGCATTCACAGGCTGATTATTTTTAATTAACCCACAACAAAGAGTGACACACATCTTTTTCCGTAACTGACATGAGCTTTAGTGCCCTTATGTCTGTTTATGAATCTGCTGTGTTTTGCAGCGCGTTTGTTTCTTCACGTTTTATCACCTTTGCAGCCACCATATCCATGACGTCACAGACAAAGAAAATGAAATAAATAGATAAATAAAGGGGTACCTTAAATAAATATCAGGTTGTACACCTATATGCCACAGCCATAATAGTTGCATGGTGATTTTGGAAGCTGCCATACTTTCAGCAAAAGATATAAAGGGTTGCCAAGGAGCATAGAACTTCAGACAGATTCAGCACCATGTCTAATTATTTCAAAATGGATATGACACAGGACCTCTCTAATCCAATTCCCAAATGTCAGAGGGAAGCGGTCCTTCCATTTAGAAAGAATGAGCTTCCTGGCCAATATCTAAGTGGGAGTGCTGATCTAAGATCTGTTCAGATTCTAGTCAACAGTATCTACTGGAGAGTAAAACCACACCACAACATGAATCCCTTTTTTAGGCCCATTTAGAGAACAGCTAGAGTCACAAGGCCATCACAGCAGGTGGGCTGAGCTGCTGCTGTGTTCTGAACCACTTTTTAGAACATGATCCAGAATTCTGGGCACACCAGCTTCTACATGTTATTCAGTGGCTTTGGCAGATTCTTTGGCCCAGTTCCATTGCAAATTTAATTAATTAAATGCTATCAATAATACCACCTATGGTTGAGAAATAAAAATGTGTTTTCCTTTTTTTTTTTTGCTTTTAACATTTTTGGAATGAAGCCCAATAGTATCTCACAACTCAATGAAGGAAGTGTGTAATAAAACCGCTATGACTCCTGGTAGTGCTAGTGGGTAATGGTTTAGGCATGCAGTTATTATGACGTTAGTTGGTGAGACTTGAGCTTACTCGGGGGTGGTAGTCAGCCTAGTTGGTAAAACACTCGCCTGTGAACCCGACGACCACAAAGTCGCATGTTCGAACCTCCACTTTCTACCACTGTGTCCTTGAGCTCCAGGGGGACTGTCCCAAGAACTAATGATTTTAAGTCTCTCTGGATAAGAGTGTCAGCCAAATGCCACTTTACCTTTTACTTGTTTGCTACACCAGCCTTGTAGCTCCAGTGCATAACTAAAAAAGCAAGCATGTCTGATCGGCTGCATTTGGCGTAAGAAAGAAGTTGTCTAAATTAAGTTTTTGTCGTTCCCATAACAGTCATTAATGTTGTAATCGATCTAAAGAGAGGCGTCAGTTAGAGGAGCAGGGACACCATCATTCGTCCCAGAGAAGCTTGTGTCTTGTCATTGGCTGCGTGGGTATTGGCTTTCCTTTCTTGACAGCAGGCCTCAGTTGCAGGGTTCGTATTGGACTGTGTCCTCACTGACTCTAATGTAATTAAGGCTGAATAGAGCTCTACTGGCCTGGAGCCGAGCCAAAGCCCAGAAAAAGAACCAAGGCACATTCCCGTACTCTCTCTTCCTGTAGAGAAACAAAAAGCAGCCTCTTCTGAGCAACTATGAAGCCTGGAGAGCTTTCGTTCTTGCTTTGACTAATGTTTCATTCTTGCTCTGACTCGCTCTCTCTCTCTCTCTCTCTCTCTGTGTCTGTCTGTCTGTCTTTCTTTCATCCTCCCCTCACAGCCCAGTTGTCTGGCCTCAGTGGAGTGGTCCAGGGCTCTTCAGGATGGAAGCCAGGCTCTATAGATCTTGCAGGCAGGCAGAGGTCGTCCTCAGACCCCCCTAACATGCACCCCCCTGTTCCGCCCATGCGGGTCACGTCGACCTCCCGTGAGTCCGCACAGCACGGCACAACAAGATGAATCAGTCATATCTTTAGTCATGTATGACAAAAACATAGCAAAAATACCAAGGATGAATTTTCTTTCAAAACATCACTGTATGCCACAGTAGCTTTTCATCAAATTCCAATCATAGAACATCTTCACTTCCACTTCTAAAATTATAACAGCCCTTTGTTTACTTGCAGCTTCTAAGGACTGGAAGATCAAACCATTAAACTATTTTTGGATGTTTTCAAAAAAATACCCATTGCCCTTTTCCCTGTGCTATAGTGACTAATCACTAATGGTGTAATCTTTGCAGTCTTGGTGCCAGGTGCCGCCCCTCCTCCTGTAGCAAAGACAGCCAGTGTGATGGAGGCCATGAGCATGCAGTCCAAGACAGGACAGGTGCCTCCAGGCCAGGGCATCAACAGAAGTACCACCAGGTCAGAATTGTACACACACACACACACACACACATTTCTCAATGTTTTATTTGATCCAGGTCTGAATACCTATTCTCTATGCTCCACAAAGTTTTGAAAAGCAATTGTAAATCATCTGTATAATTTTAAAGTGTGAAAAGTCGTATCTACAAAACAGCATCTTTAAAGCATTTAGATTAAAATATTAATATCTGTTATGTATGAAGCTTAAATGTGTGTGTTTCTATGTAGATATGAACGTGTGTGTGTGTGTGCGCGCACGCATGGGTGTATGTATATCCAGAATATTTTTGGATAATACCCTTTGCACTTTCAATGTGTGTATATAAGGTATATGTATATTACATACATAATGTACACAATACATTATATAAATGTAATATATATGTATATGAATACTATGTAATTGGTATATACAATATATATTCAAGGACAATCAAAGCACTTTTAACACTTGACAAATTGAATGGTGACCACAGAATCAAATCTGAAAATATCATTCCCCACATACCTAGTAATGTGCAGCTGTTGTTTTGTTCTCATGGTTTACTTATGCCGATAAAAGAATCCCCCACCCCTCTGAATGACAGAACAGGACTGAATAACAGAGCTGTACATCGCCATCAGCACCGAGGGCTCTTTATAGGGATCGTCCCTTTGTGGTCGGCAGTGAGCGTCTCTCCCGAGAGTACAAAGGTGACTTTGCCCGTATAGAATACCAGGAAGGTGGAAAATCCCCACAGGGGAGTGCTGCTCTGCCGGGGTCATTAATTCCTACTCAAGGCCCTCTTTCAAGCCCGTAGAGCTGGAGGAGTGGAGAAGTAGGGCACACATTGTGATAATGGTCCCTGCCTGGTCCTGAGCGTGGATGCTTTAACTGTGTATTATCCTGGAGAAGGCTGGGTGACCTCTGTGCAGCTCAAAGTGTCTCAAAGAGTGAAGCACTGAAGAGGTTTTTTTTCCCCCTATTGTTTGTTGCAGCTCGGACAAAAGCTACAGTAAAGGCCCTCTGGTGCATTCGGACTCCATAGAGAGACCAGGTAGATGTCAAAGAAACAACTTGAACTGTAAGTTGATGTTTAAAATGCACCAAATCTGAACCACATCTTGGGGGGAACAAAAAAAAAGGAACAGGTTCAAGAAGTGAATTGTATGCACTGATGTGATGCTGGACGTGCTGTTTTTTTTTTTTTTTAACTGAGACGTTATTTTCTGTATTTTGATGAGAAGCAAAGGAAGCTCCCGGATGCCCCCCGAACACGATCGGTCAGTCTCTGCCACCCGGGCACATACCCAGGAAAGGGTACCTGGTAAGTTCCATCATGGGGAGGGAATATAATGTGAAGGGCTGAACGACTGAGCAAGGACAGCAGTCAGTGTGCCCAGAGACATTTGAGTATTAGAATATGACTTTTAGTGCTAATTTATTTAGTTATATTTATATTATTATATTATAACTTATATTTTCTTTACAAATTATATTTTAGTTACAATTCATAGTGGTTGCATGCAACAGTTTTGGTGCTCTTGGTCAAATGACATAATTTGTTGATTTTCTGAGTGAAGGTAAGTCCACATCCTTTATAGAGTACACACTCCTGCACAGTAAATACAGTTACTGTGTATTTGCACTATTTGTAGGTGTAAAATAGGATTGTTCATTTTACATATTATGTTTGTGGAAAACTTGCTTAAAAGTAGAACTTGTGCTCTAAAATGTGATGTTTAATGGGATGCTTATTGTAACTTATTTTACTTTAAGCAAAATAAACATAATGTGACTTGAGTGTTCATTCGTTTCGCAGCCCTTCACTTCCCCGGGATTCAAATACTTTGTCACACCCGTAACACCTTTTTCCTGCTGTTAGTCTACTTATATCCTAGTTGTTCAACAAAATTTAATAGGATGTTATCACGAATGTAAAAAAAAAAAACAATTATTGGTGGTGGGCAATATGACTGTAATCTTAATTATAAATTTGATATGTAATAAATATGTTGTGGGTATATATAAATAACTTTTTGCTGTGGTATAGAGTGAGTGTTCCACGTTTTTCTTTTCTCTGTCTGACCTGTCCTGTGTAAATATGTACGTGTGGCAGAAGCAGAGGCCGAAGCGGGTGAAGGCTGTTTATAACTGCGTGGCTGATAACCCAGACGAGCTGACGTTCACCGAGGGTGAGGTGATCGTGGTGGACGGAGAGGAAGACCAGGAGTGGTGGGTGAGTATGTTCATGGGTGTCCTTTGCGTGAGATTCAAAAAGGGCAGCTTTGTAAGTAGGAAGGACGGCCGAGGCCACGATTCTAAACGGAGAGAGGCAGAGAGGCAGTTGAGTTTCATCAAGTTCGGGTTACCATGGCTGCCTGGACACATGTGATGACCTCATTCTTCCCCCCTAGCCCTTCTTGTTGTGAATGCAGACCAGCTGCTGCTTGTTTTCCCCTCAAATCCAAATCTTTTTCCACAGTGTATTTAGTCATTAGCCCTTCATGGAGCCAAATCTCCAAATCTCCATCCGCGAAACTTGCAGATGCGCTTCAGTGACTCCGACCAACATGCACCCCCCCTTCCATCCGTGCTTGTTTTGTTTATCAGCAGTGGTGGCTGTGCACATCTTTAGTACAGGAAGTGAACAAGGGGTCATTTATTTCCAGTGCACATGCCACAAAGCTCTAGTTGTTTGTGCACTGACTGCACAAGAGCTCATGTTCTGTTGTTAAAGGACTACACTGAAGAATTTGATATATTTGTAGGCTAATTTCATCATTTAATTGCTGTAGGGCTGGTCTGAGTCATGTGAAAAATCAAGTGTTCTTTTAGTGTGTTGGTATTTGATTCTAGAGTTAGAATTTGGATGCTTTGTGGGTTTTTTTTTTCCTTTTCTTTTTAAGCCACAAAAAATTATACCCTGAAAACGAAAGTAGGCAACAAATCCAAATTACAATAAGAGGTTGATATGAAGTTATGGCAAGTATTTAAAATATAATAATGACAAGCATTTCAAATATTATACATTTTTAAATTGAAATATAGTAATACTCATGGCGATACTTATTTCTAGTCTCCGGTAACATAGCCGCTACAGTCAGGAGCTCAGAGCCGTATATGTTGTGGTCAGTTCTGGCAGCTTCCTTAGTGATCCTCCTCATATTCAGAGGGGCTTCTAAAACCTCCCAGTTCTTCAATCCACTCTATATAGCTATGACTCAGCTCAACTGTGCCTGTATCTAAGTAGACAAAGTAGGTCCTGCATAAAATAGAACAAAATTTTGGAACTTCAGTTATAAATTTAAAATTCTGATATATAATGCCCTTAAAATCACATAAAAGCTTAATGAGAGGAAACAATTGCAGCTTCTATAGCATCACATGGCGCTGAAGCTGTTGGGGTTCAGGTGTTGATACACTGTTGCACTGTTACAATTATCAATAAATATTCAAACAACACAAATTAAGCTGATCAGCAAAGATGCGCTGTCTACAATGTTCTTCCATATTTTTGTACTGAAGTAATGTTGCTAACCAAAGCTTATGTAGAATGTACTATTGTGTATATATAAAAAACAGGCTCCAAGACAGTCGCTACTGTTTTTCAAACCGTTTTTTTAGTTGCTTAGAGAAACGAATACTTATTTTCTGTTGATTTTTTTTCCAGCTGGGCCATATAGAGGGAGAACCCATGAGGAGAGGCGCCTTCCCCGTCACGTTTGTACAATACCTGGTGGATTGACGATCGAAGGTCAGCATCGCTGACCCCGGCTGACTAACTGGGCTCACTAATTGTCCTTTGTCATAAAGCTTGTACCTACACAACTCTCCCCTAGATATGTAGCTTTCACTAACTGGCCCCTGGGACATGGAATTGGATCGACATGTGCAATGGCAGTTGATGCTTCTCATTCCTGAATGTCTTTACACTTAATCCTATTTGTCCTTGAAGATTAAGGAAGTCCTTTTGGCTCCTTTTTTTGTTTTATTAACCTGAAAAAAATGATTGTAGTCGGTGGCTTTGACACAGTAAATGCACTTTTGACTTTATTTCTCCTGGACACAGTGCAAAAGAAGGAAATGTTGGCGGAGATGAAGGCTCTGTTCGAAAAGTGCACCATTCATATCTGTGGAGGTTCTACATGCAGTGGACCGGAGGACAGCTGGTTTATTTATGTGGTGCCATTTGTACCTAAGCATATCTGTGAATCCAGTCCTGATCATTCACATTCCACATGTTGCATGGACGAAGGAGGTGGGTGGAAGGAGAGTGAGAAACTGAGCTGTTTGGACTCGGAACGGCCGTTTAGTGCTGACCCAGGAGGAACGAGCTGGTGCTGCCTCCCCTAAGGGGCGCTCCACTCACTGTCCCCGTTTCTACACTCAGCGGCCCACTTCAGAACGTATAAATAGAACTTCCTCTGTTCACACCTGGGAGAGCCCTGGCCCTGCATTACATCTGTGTGTGTGTGTGTGTGTGGGTGTGTGGGTGTGTGAGAAAATATAATTGTGATTGACAGAATAGTCTTTGTGTATCATCACGGTCATATCAGATTTTTTTTTTTTTTACTTTTTTTTTGTTACATAGAAAAAACCCACTGCCCCACTGCCCTTTTGATATCTTGTTTTACGAACATAATTTAAAATTTGGAATAGTCATTTTAGAGCTGCCGGGTTTGTTAAGACAGTGACTGTATTTATGGGACAGAGTGAGTGTGACCTTACGCAACATGAAATAAGAGATTCTGCTGCTTAATCCAAAGTGAAGTGACGACTGTGGCAGTTTGTGGAATAATTCCAAAACCGTTGCGCAAAATGAAGGAGCCCTTGGCGAGGGCCTCGGCTTTGAGTTCACCGTTAGTACATTCGGACACTGCGATGCCCCTGACCTGCTGTTTTCCTGTTTATGCTCCGTCTGGATTTGCTAGGCATCCTGCTCCTTCCTCCAGGTTTTCACTGCATAGAGAGTAAGCAGAGAGTAGATAGTGTTTTCTCCCTGTGGAGTCACTGTGTATCAGAAATAGTTAATAGCATGAAGTAGAACACTCACATTCACTCCCTTCTTGTCACAAAGCTGACATAGCAGCTTCATAAGGACCTCATAAGGAGAGTGCTAGCTCTAAGTTATGTCCAGTATCCATACTATATCCAGCAGTTAATGCTTCTCATTCCCATTTCGGTGCAAAGCCAAAACCATTCCTCACAGCCAGTAACAGCGCCGCACACCGTAAGTGGAGGCCGCAGATGTAATAATATACAGGAAAATGTTTTATGTGAATGACTTTTGATTTGGTTGCAGAGCAACTCTATAGAATGTGTTACATAACGTTTAATTAAAAAAAAAAATCTTCGTAATCTCTGTTAAGCTTGAAACACAGTGACCTATAACTTTAGCGGCGAGAGGAGACCTGTAATTACCTTCTAGACTTTTTAACTCACTGGAAACGAATAGGAACTGTCTGCCTGGACCTGTAAATAACTAAAGACTTTATATGTGTATATTTAATTGTAAACAGAATCGATAACATCTGCTTCAAAGTCACGTCTGGCTCCAGAAGACACTTCTAAGCAAGGAAAAAGAATCCACCTTGATTCACCCTCATTTACCATGTCATTCTGTTGACTCTAATACTGTATAAATAAATGGAAAAACTGGAAGGAAACCAAACCTACATGCAGTCGTCTTTTGTTTCTCCTGACTTGTAAGTACTGCGTACATGATTTGGCTTCTTGGCTGATTGATTATAGTGGAATACATTTTATCTACAACTAGATCGCCATCTAGTGGAGGACTGGGAGCTTTACAACTAATCACTTGGTGACCTTTTATCATGCACTGCTGGAAGCTTGGTGCATCACTGCATTACATATTTTCCATCTGAGATTAAACCTCACAGCCATGCTGGTATAGCCTTCATGATTCATTTTACAACAGCTATTAGGGACCTGATCGCACGGATGAAGTCGCCTCAACTTGTAATGAAGTGTAGTCCATCCTACTCACAACATAAATTGTTCACTGTTTACTTTCCTTAAAGTTTTCTAAGTATGGGTGTGTTACCATTCGTTTATGACTGTGGTCGCTGCTAGTGGTCACAGTTCAAGCATGTAATTTAGCAAGCAAACTGCCAACTGCCTTGAAAAAAAAAATCATCAAATTATGTTAATTGCTTCAGTCTCTTTTTTGTGTTGATTTGTTGCAAGTTGAAGATTTTGACACTATTTATGCATCCAGTATTCTATAACCTTCGTTAAAAACAATGTAGACGAAAAGGTTAACGAAAACAAGTTCCAGTAAATTCAAATCTATTCAAAGTTGGATTTTATTGTACCGCATTAACTGGCCCAGTCCCATTTGGACCAGGAGAGTGGGAGAGGTCAGGAGGCTATTCCAAACAGCGCTGAATGTCAGACACAGTTATTGAGGGAACTTGAATTTACAGCATTTCTGATGAACGTAATCTTGTGCTCCTCTAAAGCAACTGTAATTACTGTACCGCTGATCGCATTAATCCCATGAGGTGCTCAGGAACCGCAGTGTTACTGCCGGGCCCACACTGAGCTTAATGTATATTTACATTAAATAAGATTAAATTAGGTTACAAAAATAAGAGAACAAACTTGGTTGGCTGAGCTTTGGATGACGGAGACAGCAAGGAGCAGAGGAAGCTGAAATAATGAGTGATGTAAACACTGCTCTCTGTAAAGGTTGCCCTTATCCACTCATCTTGGAGCAGCTGTACCTCATCTTGACCTAAAGTCAGTGTGAAAAGGGCAACATCTACCAATACTGTAAACATTAGCCAGGGTTTCTGGAGCCTAAGGGACATCATATTGCTCCTTAGTCGTGCTCGGAGAGAGGCATGGCCTTCAAAAGAAAGCAAGATACAGACAAGAGTGAGAGAAACAGTAAAGGTCCTCAGGATTTCTCTAAAGCCAGGGCACAGTCGAAGGAAGCTGACAGCACTTTACAGATGGTCTGAGCTTGTTCCTGTAATAGAAACAAAAAATACACACACACTGAGTAATACTGTCATCACAAGTGGAATCTGTGGAACTTGATTTCAAAAGTTATTTTAATAGCTTAAGTAACAAAGAATGAAATCCTACAGAGACTCATAAGGCACTTTTAGATGTTTAATATTTCCAATTTTCCGAGAGCACCAAGAACATATTAACTAATAAATGACATTCTGTAACTGCATTTATATTTCTCATCACATTGTGAGCTATAGGTCTAAGAGAATTTCAAATATGAGACGTCCTAGATGTTCATTGTTCTCATCATAGCTAAAATGTGCCTTTTCCTAAAAATTGTTTGAAGCTAGTTGTATACATGAATATATGAAAACATCTTGGTGATCTCCATGTTTCTCTGTGTCATGGTGCTGAACTGTCGAATCAACTACAACCACAGTAAATAGTGATAAGATACATCCCTCTCCAAATATTCACAGTAATAATAATAATAATAATAATAATAATGGAAATGATACATTTTCAATAACCTGGTCCAAATTGGTCGTCCTTAAGTCTTAGCACTGAGGATCTATTTTTCCATTCTCTTAACAAACTTGACTCCGCTAATGAAGAGATGAATAAAGTGAAGGGTTAAATAGAACAAATACAAAAATGTTGAGTGTTTGGATCTTTGGAGAGCAAAGTTCCTTTGAATAAATGATAGTCTCACCGCACTGCCGCACTGGTAGATCCAGATGCTGCACTCCTGCTGCTTGGTGTCAGTGGTGCTAAGTGCCAGAAGGTTTTTCCCAGCGCCCAGACCATCATCATAGCACAGCATGCGCACAATCAGGTACAGCGGGTGGCGGTGCAACACATCCTTATGGGAGAAAGCAGCAGCACAGGTATTTTACAGAATGTCCGTAAGACAAATAACTGTAAACCTACCTGCTAGGTCAGTGTATCGTGATGCTTTGATATGGAAGTGGTGATTCAACCACATTCAATTTAAAATGTCAGAATGAAATTGCAGTCAAGTATGATGATATTGTATCACAATTATTATTTATATGTAAGTGTTTTTTGCTACTTGAAAATGTAAGTTTGTTCAGTTTGGTGTACTGTGTATATAGCTCTACTGCACATGAAAACATATTCATAAACCATCCATATGTTATGGATGTCTGCCAAATGTATATAGATAAAATAATCAAATGAAACATATGTAATGTATACTAAATGCGTCCTGTGTTTGAGAAGCCATGTTTTGTGATGGGATTGTAATGTAACTGCGAAATCCCACCACAACACTTGCAGGCCTAATTGTGACTCCTCAAACAACAGGGCACATTTAGTGTATATTATATTAAGAGCAAACGTTGGTTGTGTTAGAATGTGTGTGTTATAAAGTCTTTTAATGAGACTCACACATTGGTCCAAAGATGCCACTTTGACTCCGTACTTGGACACTCCCAGGATCATCTCCTCTTCTCCTGGCACAAACGGCAGCTTTCCGTCTTGCTTTGGAGATGAATTTGGAGATGCAACAGATGAATTAAACATAGCCAGTGATTATGAGGTTAGTGCAGTTGCTAAAACCACATTAGAAGACAGATAACAATCAGAAGAATGGAGCAGTCTTGAAAAATGTTCCCTACATAAGCATTCATTTTTTATTCCATTCACTGATCAGCCATAACACTACAACCACTGACAGGTAAAGTGCATGACAGGAGCCACTGCCACGAGATACTCAGTGTTAAAGGGTGGAATATTTTAGGCAAGTGAATAGTCAGTTCTTGAAGCTGAAGTGTTGGAAGCAAGAAATATCATCAAGATTAAGGAATTGAGTGACTTGTGGGGTGTCCCTGGTATGCGGTTGCTCCTCAGTGTTCCACATGAGAAACAAAGACTATCCTGTCTGGTCTCACCCCATAGAAGAGCTACAGCAGACAGTGTGATGGTGGGAAACCTTGGGTCCTGGCATTCACGTGGAAGTTACCTGGACACGTATCACCTACCTAAACACTGCTGCAGACAAAGCACAGCCCTTCCTGGACTCTTTCGGCAGGATAATGTTCCCTGCCACACTAAAAAAGTTGTTCAGGAATGGTTTGGCCTCCATATTCCCCATATCTCCATCCAATCAAGCACCTGTGAGATGTCCTGGACAAACTGCTCTTCACCTTCTAACTTGCAGGGCTTAAATTATCTGCTGCTAATGTCTTAGTGCCAGATACTACAACACACTTACATAGAGCCCATGCCTTAATGGGTCAGTGCCGATCTGGTGGTACGAGGGGGGCCTCCACAATATTATGCAGGTGGTTTTAATATAATGGCTGGACTGATTCCATTAAAGGCTGACACTGAACTGTTATCATCCTGCCAAGATTACTCCAAAATCATCCAACCATTACCTGAGCTGCATCAATAAAGCTGATCAGGTCCAGAGGCTCCTGGAGGGTCTTGCTCATCTCAAAGTGCAGCTTCTCAATAGCTCCAACATATTTCACCCTGAACTCGGCACACGTCTCTGTACTGTTACCTGTAGATTCAGAGTAAAGAAGACTCTACTATTTCAGTGTCTTGGATTTTAATCCGCGGCAAAATGTCAGTAATTCATAAGTAATGCTAACCTGAGCTCTTGGTGGAGTCTGTATCAAGACTGGCGACTGTGCTGGACCGGGACAGACCACCCAGACTGGAATCTACAGACTTGACATGGAGAGGGTGAAGTTAGGCCAGTTGTGCAAAGGGAAAAGGGTCAATTTTGCCTTTTAATTCATGATCTCAAAATACTGTCTTCATGCCTACAGCAGCTATGGGCCTGTGTGAACAGATTACTCATGAAGGCTGGTCAAGAGGAATCGAACCGTAAAGCTCACCTTACTCTTGGTACTGATCTCACTGCTTTGGGAGCTGCTGCTGCTGTGGCGCTTCTTGACCTTGCGGAACATTCTTCACCATGACGCCGGCACTCTAGGCCTCCAGCGTTCCAGCAGATGCAGAATCTGACGGCGGCTGAACGAACCCTTGTGAAAGGAGACACCAAAACATGGTCCGGTCGTCAGGTAAACAGCTCATTTTTCAGTCTGACTTCGTAAATGAAGCGTAAGCAGCTCTGCTTCCTGTCAGATGGCCAGATGACCTCTAAACACAATTAGCAGTGGGGTTAGAGCTTATTCTGAGCAATGTATTGTAATTAACATGTACTGAACATCCACAATAAAGGAATTAATTACATAAACGTTTTGTAATAACTTTACTAGAGGTGTAGCAACTCACAAAATTCATTATTTGATTGAATGTTTTTGACTCAGAGTGGCTAAAAATATGTGCCTTTCATTAATGTTTCTCTTTCCAAGTAATTACATTCAGCACTGTAGAAGTACAATATTTGTAACAAAATTTACTACTAATGCTAATCTGCTGCACTAACAACCTAATCTATAGACCATAATTTAATACATTAACATAAAGCTAAATAAATACAACAGAGGCTATGTCCCAAATTACACACTCTTGCACTAGTAATATGTAGTACACCACCATTAGGACTGCATTCAGTAATGTGGTGTGTAAAGTATAGAAGTGTGCGATTTGGAACACAGCTCAATTTAAAACTGGAAAACTGTTATATACATGTTATAAATATTAGAATTACTTGATTTCTCCAGAAGGGGATACAGAAAACATACTGTCTCTAATCGGAAATCTTAAGTAAGAATGTCAAAATTTCTACAAAGTCATTCAGATCAATCTGATATGAAATGGTGCACTGTAGTGAAACTTACCAACTCGGATTTCCTTACAATAGTGATAACCATTCATTTTACTCACCATCCTTACTAACCTACATGTATCTTCTGGGTTTGTTTATGTATGTGTATATAATTGTGGGGCAGCTGATATCCTAGCAATTAGGGAGTTGCCCCTGCGATCAGAAGGTTGTGGGTTTGATGCCCAGGACTGCTAGTGGCACCACTGAGGTACTCTTGAGCAAGGCACCATCCCCACACGCTGCTCCCCGGGCACTGCGTTGGTGGCTGTCCCCTGCACCACTTGGTGAACGGGTTAAATGCAGAGAAAGAATTTCACATTGTTCACACCCTGCTGTACTGTGGTGTGTTTATGCGTGACTATAAGGGGCCACTTTACTTGATATAAATGTATTATATAGTAGAATAGCAGTACAATTCTCAGGTTGTGGAGGCTAACAAACCTTTCAATGCCCTGTCTGCACCTCTCCACCAAAACATGCATTAAGACAATACTCTCAGAACTATCTCAGAACTGTCAGAAATATTCTCCGCAACAGGCATTCACCTCTTTGGACGTCTGGTTCCTATCACTACCATTGTTAATAATTCTTTTCACACCAAACCATCCTGAATTAGATTACTCATCTTAACCATTTCATCATTCATTTTTTTCAAACTGTGAAAAGCTAAAGGCATTCATGTCTTTGGTTCCTACTACTAACACTAAATAATTTTTACCCTTTCAGTTTTTCAAGAATAGCACTCTTCACACCAAACCACCCTGAATTAGTTTGCTCATTTCATCTCTTTCATTATAACTTACATTTTCCCAAACTGTCACTCTTTAAGTCCTAATCCTGTGAGAAAAAGGGACGAATAGGAAAGAAAACGTGCCCTCTGCAAAGTTGAACTTGGGCTGTGTCCCAAACTGCAGGCTCCCACACTATAAACAGTGTGTGAGATAGTACACACACTCATTATGAATGGGTTCAATAGAGTAGTAAAGTGTGGATGTGTGAGGTTTGGGAGCAGATTTAAAGAGAGTTTTCTCTGTCACAGTAGCAAAGAGAGGACTGGAGAGGTTCAGTGTGGAAGTAACGGAGAGCCGTTGCTAGGATAAACACACGGTCCCACCCACGGACTCACTCGGGCACTCCTCAAAACAGACACGGTCCCGGACTGGGTAAAACTCGGTAAATCTGGGTAAAGCTCCGTACCTCCAAACTCAGCCCGAACCGAGCTCTTTCAGAACCGGACCAACAATACCAACGACCACCACAGCGGAGACTCCGGACCTCTGTATTCTGGCGAGACTTGTGGTGACACTTCACTTCCTCTACAGCTCCACCCAGCAGAGCTTAAAGAGACACGACTGAATTCTTTCATTCAGAAATATTGGCTTTTAAACAGTTAATAATGCCAATTACTAAAGGAAACAATACAATCTATTATTATTAGTAGTATAATAATTATAATTATTAGTGTACCAACAAATATACACTGTATACACATACACTATATGGACAAAAGTATTGGGACACACCTGTCCATGCTCTACAGAATGAATAGCCACAACTTCCCCGAGAAACACTCCAGAATCTTATGGAAAGCCTTCCAAGAAGAGTGGAGGCTGGTATAGCTGTAAGGGGGAGAGCAACTCCATATTAATATCTATGTATTTGAATGCAGTGTCATTAAAGTCCTTGTTGGTGTAATAGTCAAGCGTCCCAATACTTTTGTCAATATAGTGTATCTACACACAACAAGCTTAGTGCTATAAAAAGTTAAATAATTAAAGGAAATGCTATTTAATGATGACTGTAAACTAACGTTACATGCTGGTGCAAACACCTAGCAACAATACTGATATAAACAACAGCTGTGTTCTGAAAATGTTTTTTAAACGACTAAGTTTCCTTTAAACAGATTTGGAATTGTAAACATCTGTTATTTAAAACAAAAATGAAAAATAAAGTAATTAAAGTTGAATTTAAGTCTGTTGTTGTGAATAGGGTATCTGACCTCCTTACAGTCAGAGGCGCGAGAGAGCCAGACTGCTCTGAAAACAGTGAAGAAGACAGTTTAAACACACTAGTTTTCGCAAAATGTCTAAAATTAAGAGCATTATCTGGCCTCAAGTCGTCCTCTTCGGAGACTCAATTACACAGGTAATTTAGTCTGTGTTTTTCAGATACGAAGTTTAGTGTCTTTTTGGCTGGTAAAGTGTGTTTTGTGTGTTTCAGTTTTCTTTTCAAGCGAATGGATGGGGCTCCGAGATAGCAAACAAGCTAGCGAGGTGAGGAACACCTGCAGATATTATTAAAAACATATTTGGTAGACTTGTTTGACTATACATATTATATATTATGTATCACCGCTACAATGTTTTTTTGTCAGAAAATGCGACGTGGTGAACAGGGGTCTTTCAGGATACAACACACGGTGGGCTAAAGTGGTCCTTCCTCGTATTCTGCCCCCCTCTCCCTCCAGCCCCCCTGTAGCAGCAGTCACTGTCTTCTTTGGGGCCAATGACTGTTCCCTTGAAGGCAAGATAATTTTCACTTCTATCAAGATTTTCTCAGACTGCAGCTGGAAACGAATTAGGGTACTCTGTGAAGTCTTTCAACTGGACATGACACTATACTACTTGTTCCTTGTTTTCCTTACCGACATCAATACCATTAAGTATCGGCTGATCTTGGTTTTACATTTCCTTTTTAAAAACTACACTATTTGGGACCCTAGTCAAGGGCAATCTCAGTGCATCAGCATACCAAGACATTTTGGGCAACGCCATTATTCCAACTTTGTGGACACAGTTTGTGGAAGAACCTTTTCTATTCCATCATGACTGTCTCTCAGTGCACAAAGCAGCCTCCATAAAGACATGGTTGGTTGGATGAGTTCAGTGTGGAAGAACCTTTGGGATGAACTAGAATGGAAGTTGCGAGCCAGACCTTCTCATCCAACATTAGTGCCTGACCTCATAAATGCTCTACAGAATGAATGCGCACCATTTTACACAGAAACTCCAAAATCTTGTGGAAAACTGTTCAGTTTTTTTCACTAGTACCTCTGCTATTCAGTTTAGCACTTGGCCCAATACCGATATCTGGTAATTAGGATTGTTCCATATCTACTTTTAACCCAATTGTCTTTTCTTCTTCTCAGATAAGAACCCACAACAGCACGTTCCCTGTGAGGAATACACAGAGAATTTGAAAGACATGGTTAAATACCTGGACTCGGCTGGCGTACCTAATGACAAAGTTATTTTCATCACTCCTCCACCTCTTCATGAGCCGTCGTGGGAGAAAGAGTGCATTTTAAAAGGTCTGTTTCTCTCTCTCTGTCTTGCATTTTCATGTTTGTGTGTATGTTTACCTTGGGAATTTACAGTGTTTTTGGCTTCACCTTTGTCAGGCTCCTCTCTGAACCGTTTGAACTCAGTGGTCGGCCAGTACGCTCAGGCATGTGTGGAAACCGCCGGCCAGTGTGGGGTGGACGTGCTGGACCTCTGGTCTCTGATGCAGAAGGACGGACAGGTGCACACACATCCTTACTGATGAATTAGACCAGATTTCTCTAACCTTCGTGGTCCTAGAGAATCACAGCTGTTCTCTGTGTTCTCTGCCCTCAGCACACCTGAGCCAGGTATTTTTCAGTTATTTATTATGGGTAGCGAGTGGCCTGCTGGTTTAGGGTGTTGCCCCTGCAAGTGGGAGGTCGTGGGTTCAGACTCCAAGACTAACTGTGGCACCACTGAGGTCCCCTTGAGCAAGATACCCTCCCCACACACTGCTCCTGGGCACTGTGTCGCTGCTGCCCACTGCTTCACTCAGTTAAATACAGAGATGAATTTCACACTGTTCACACTGTGCTGTGCTCTGGCATGTTCACACAGGATAAAAATAGCCACTTTACACTTTTTATTTCATTAAAAACCTGTTAGTGTGTGGGGAAAGCACTAAAATATGCAAAGCAGGGTTAATAAGCGTAGCATTTGACTGGACAAATACAGAAGAAATAGAACAAGTGGGGATGGAATGGGATTTTTTGGCTGATTCCAGTGTTTTTATTATCTGTATCTGGCAGTGCTGGTAGAGGGTTATAAATGCAATAAAATTTATAGGGGTGGGAATCGAAACCCGGTTCCGATTCAGAACCAGTTCTAATTTTGCAAAGTACTGAAATCGTTTACGTCCGGCGTTATCAGTTCCTGTAACGATTCTTTTGGACTTTTTCCTGCAGCGCATGATGTCACACTCACGACTCAAATTATCATGGAGCAGAGTGTCAGAAGAAAGCAGCCCATGGCGTGGTTGCATTTTACAAAAAAAAAAAAAAAGCTGCATTTGTAACCAGTGCAGTGCCGTTTTAACGTGCAAGTGTGGCAACACCAGCAACATGTTAAAACACTGGAGATCTCAACAAAGCATTAAAATTCAAGAATGCCATGTGTTCGATTCTCAGCCCTCGAGTGCGAGCTCTGTGGTTTAATAAAACAGCTGTCTTCGAAGCTAAAAAAAATGGCTTATATACCTTTTTAATGTAAATATGTATGTAAACTAACCAGCTCTTATTACCTCTCCACAAAATTGTGCTCAGTTAAAAAATATATATTTATTTTATAATGTTATTGCCTTCTCAGCCTCAGCTTTAGCGGCTGCTAGTCAGGCTTTGGCTCATTACTCTTGGCCACAGAGCGGGTCCAAAAATAAAACGATTACGGGGAACAGGGTCTGTTCTTTCCTCCCTCCGGACGGGAGCGTTTATTTATTGACTGTATCAAAAATAACATTACAGTGGCGAGAATCACTCACAAGCAGAGCGGCTATGTAAAACTCCAAACACTCCCTGAGCTACACACTGAAAGACTACATCTCCCAGCATCCTTATAGGCTTAATTACCCAGAATGCAAAGTTTCTTAAGGTAACAGGCTCACTGTAACACTATTTAGGAATCGATAATGGAATCAACAAGGAATCGGAACGATAAGAAGAATTGATAATGGCGTTGGCATCAATAATTTCTTATAGATTCCCATCCCTAAAAATTAATAAAATTCAGACATATTAGAATTGTAACTAAAAGTCACATTGGAGTAGCTGGTGGCCCAGTGGTTAGTGAGTTCACTCTGAGATCAGAAGGTGGTGGGTGTGAATCTCTGGACTGCTAGTGTCATCACTGAGGTTCCCTTGAGCAAGCTACCGTCTACACTCTGCTCCCTGGGCGCACCTCGTTGATGGCGGCCCACTGCTTCACTTGGTGAATGGGTTAAATGCAGAGAAATAATTTCACATTGTTCACGCTGTGCTGTTGTGTCTTTACTTTAATAGCCAGATCCAAGCTGCTGATGAAAAAGTATCTTCTAATACAGATGTGATTACAATATTTACTCGCATCTCTAGGAAAGCATAAAAATAAACCCCATTCAGTTTCCATGTTGATCAGTCATATAGGCAGCTATATTAGCTTGACTGGGTTTATGGTTAAACCCCATACAGATCTGACAAATCTGATTCTCATCCCTCAGGATTTCACTGTATATCTCTCAGACGGCTTGCACCTCTCTGCGAAAGGCAACCAGTTTGTGGCCGAGCACCTGTGGAAACTGCTGGAAAGTCGAGTGGCTGACCTTCCTCTGATCCTGCCTTACTGGGCAGATGTGAACGCAAAGAACCCGGAAATCAGCCTCCTGTGTGATGGGACTTGTTAGGTCTGACAGTTCTGAACAGCATAAACATAAAACTCATGTTTTGGTGAGTTTGTGTGTTTGAGGGTGAACCCTCATCAGGTGAACAGTTTATTGCCTTGACCTTCTTGGGTCAATGTGTCTGACTGTCTTTACAAGTAGAAGGCATGTCAAGCAGCGTAAAGTTAACTTATTTTCCAAACTTGGATACACTGATGCAGCAAAGATTACTGAGCATCGTTGCTGAGCTTATTTCTGAAACTCTGAAATGTGGTTAATGACCTCATGTATTACGTTTTGACTGTAAAACAGAATCTGAATTAAAATGGTGTCTGAAAGAGGTTTTGTTGGGTCCCTATAGCCTAGTCATTGAAGTAAAATGAAATAAAATATGTTCCTAATAAATGTTTATTTTTACAGTTACCTCGTTTTGTATTGTCTTTACTGAGATGGACAGTACAAGAGTCTGGTGCAAAGACAGTTTATTTGTGTGGGTTCAAACACTGCAAAGAAATGCACCTGAAATACACAAAGTAACATTAGTGCCTCACAAAACTATGAACGCTTCAATGAGTGAGAAGACGTTAAACACAAAACTGTTGCTTTAACACAAAAATTAGTATTATGGCACGTTAGAATGCTTCAAACATCATGACATGGGAATTACCAAGTCAGAGAATCAAATACTTGTGTTATTGTTACACTTACAGAAATATGGGATATAATTTCTGAATGTATAAAACACAGTCCAGTCGACAACAAAAAAGGCACAGTGTACATTTTATAGCTGCATAACTACAGTAATGCAAGACAGTACTTATTCATTATCGTGACCATTTGATTTAATGCAACTGTTAGATAAAAAGCATAATGTTTGATAAATTCACAATTAACCTACATTTTGAAAACATCTTTTAAGATTCGATATTAATGCGTTAAGACAAAAACACCTTTCAAAAAATACAGTGCAGCAGAAAAATAAATAACATGCTCTGTAACACATCTACTCCTGTTGATATGCATACTTTGAATTGCAATAACACTATTCAGCAGTGTTTCATATACACATTCCAGTTTAAGCTTTTAAATAATTAAGACACAGTAATTAAATCTGCCAGAGCAGAGAGTGAGGAGGGTTTTGGTAGGTGCCTTGAAGTTGGCAGGAAATGGTCTTCATACCTCAGATCTTTTATTTTTATCTCGTGTGAAGGCCCCCACCTCCCCCTTGTGTGGGTTTTAAAGTTTCAGTGAGAGGATGATGTGCAACTATCTTTCTTGTCATGAGAAGAGAACACGCCTTTTTTTTTTTTTGCATAGGGCCTCAGGGTCACCAGGACCTGCTCTGGTTGAGACAGACCATTCAATTGCTGCAGAAACTAAACATCTGAAATACCATGACCTGATGAATGGCTGATTTCACAGTCTAGGACTAGATTATTTTAAGTGAAAAATCTCCACTGGAAAATACAGTCTAGATTTGTCCAAACCTGTCTCTGAAAAGATGCCCTTTAATTCAACGTCTGGAAAGATTTCTTTTGGAACAGAAAAGTTCACAAAAAGGAGCAAAAAAAGGAACACATCTCAAGGTAGCAGTATAGGATTTCACAGCAATAGGCAGGATTCACTGATACAAACTGGGGCATGCTCTGTCATTAGACACTCCAGTTTGACGGACATCAAAATCTTTTTAGTTTCAGTGACTGCAGAAGGCACTTTATTAGTCTCATTATCAACAACTGAATATCCCTAGACTGCAGTCTCTTGCATTTCCACATGACTTCATCTAATACATCTCCATTTATTAACAAGTATAGATATGTGTATAGGATGTGTGACAAGTAACAAAAAATATACAGCAGTTTACATGCCATTCCTGAACGGTGCTGAAGTTGGACTGTTTCCTAACTGATTAATTAGGAAGGCATTCAAGTGTTGTGAATAACTGAGTGTACTGGTGGAGTGTGTGAGGAAATGGGGGGAGGTCGTACCCTTCTCAGCATTCCGTCTCCTTGCTGTCAATGCGGGCCTGTCTCTGCAGCCGCTTTTTGTCCTGCCGGTTTAATGGTGACTGTTCGGTGAGGTCCTCGAAGGACCTGGCTGCTGATGAGCTTTGTGGAAAGTCTCCCGGTTCGTCCCGGGGACAGTCCCCGCTGGGGTCCTCGGCGATGGTGGCCATTCGCGGCGGATCCGCTCTGGGTTCGGCGGAGGCCGGGGAAGGGCCGTGGGCTGCTGTGAGGAGGGCCGGTGCCAGAGAGACGGTATTGCTGCCGCTGGGATGGCCCTGCTGGGCCGGGGAGTGCGGGGGCCGGGCTGCCGAAAGGAAATGCTGGGGAGGAGCCCTGACGATGCGCATGGGAACACCTTCCTGACCGCCCAGCATCTCCACGTTCTGACAGGAGGAGGAAACAGACAAATGTAGACAAGGGGTCTGTAAGGACTGTTTCAGCTTTATTTCGGCATCACAGATCCTGAGCTGCTGTTGCACAAATATGTAAAAACGTTATTCCATGATTCGGTGTTGTCTGGATTAAGAAATTTCATAATTAACGTCTTGACTTTAAGGGGAAAATGTTATCCAATGAAAGAAAAAACAACAAATGAATAAACAAGATGTTTTGTTTCAAACTAAAATATGAAAATAAAACTAGATGAAAGGAATGAACATGTAAACTATACTAAATGTTGTATCACTGTATGCGCAAAATATTTTGTTGAACATGCCAGATCAAATTCTAGTTTTGAAACACCCCTGGCCTGCACATTGTAATGTTTTCCTTGCTCCAGCACCCCACTGTAACTCAGTGAGGCTTTGGTTAATTGGCTGGGACGGATTTCCCAAATGCATTTTGGCCCAAAGATAATTCTTACATGGCAAAGTTAGTGTGACACCGAACACTAGTTCAGATGATAACACCAAATGCTTTTGGGAAAGTGTGTTACAGCAGCAAGAACAAGATAATATGCAGGACAGGGAAACTCCAGAAACAAAACTGAACATCTATACAATCACACCTCAATAGAACGATTCACTTCTCAGGTACCAGGGATGACCACATAACCATGCGACAAGGAGCATTCATGGCATGTGTAATATGTACCAGAAGCCATGCAGCCATAAAACTAAAACACAAATTCAAAACCAGACTGGACTGCATTGCAAGACTGCATTAACACCTTTACTGACAATGACTGCACAAGAACACAAGCTTAACTATAACCGTGCGTCAACATTCGACAAGCTGTCATTTGACCGCACACCACACGACAACTAGGCAACACGTGTGCAGCGACCCGACACTTCTGCCAGCCCATGCGACAGGATTGGACTGGGAGGCAGGAAGGTGAGGCCACATTCAAACACTCACCTGAGGCTTTACTACACACTTCCACCATCATCTGCTGCACGAGGCCCAGAGCAAACAGTGGAACCACAGGTCACATCTTTAGCCAAGCTCACCCACAATGTGTGTTAACCCTACTGAAGAGGCCCATGCTAACTGCAGCTATGTATGAAATGTTCCACACATGCATTGTGTTAATGTTCTAGCTTGCTTTTTTTGTGGTGCCTTTAATTAGTATGTTAATGGTTCTGGTCTCTGGGAGGATGCATGATGTGAATTGAGTTTAGGTTAATGTGGCAAAGAGGCTTACATTGGGAAATAGAGACTTGGAGTTTTCCTCATACTGTTTGTCCAGCTTCTTGTCCTACAAGCAAGCACAAAGTTGGTTACATGTATTGCATCTCTTGCCACCATTTGTGAAAGGCGTTTAGACATAAGATGAACAAAATTAAATGTAGATATAAACAAAATGTGCTCCTACCACACAATGCACCAAAATGCTCAGAGGGATCCAGAAGAGGAGAGAGAAGACCACCACTGAGCCCACTATATTGTCAGCCAGGAACTTCCCTAAAGATTTTAAAGACAGTTAGCAGTCACACATTACTGTGGATGAGTCAGAAAAGCAGCCAAGACAACACAACACATGCTGGTTTTACATCCTGTAATGTTACGTAAAGTGACCAGTATCCATTACCAAACGTGTTGATGTCCAGCTTATCGATGAAGTCCCACAACCTCTCAACAACATCTTGGACTTGCTTCATGCATTTACCCTGCAATACACACATTTAGCACAAGTACTAACTTTAGAACATTTGTAAACAGGGGTTTACACGACAGCCATTTTCAAAACAGCTACGCAAAAAACGACTATAATTAGTTATTATAAGCATCAACTCAGACTTTCATTTTTAATCATTTCATGAAATATCTTGGATATTCAAATATATAAGAACAGGAAAACGTAAAAATATTTTACTTTAATGCCAGAATAGAACTACACTTGTTTTTAATTATTACTATTATGATTATGATTATTAGGGTTAATTTACAATCATGTATAAATGTAATAGATGTTGATTCTTCATGTTTTAATTTTGTTGCAGCCCTAGCTTACACACACAGATCCGTATTTGGCGGTGGTGCCAGCTACAAAATGATATCCTTAAGGGTCAATAAACAGGAATACAGCAATACAAGATGAAATGTCAACATAATTAGTGCCCTGTGTAAGGGATGCAATCACCCTGTAATACCTGCAAAAGTACCAAAGGGAAAAATGCAGATACTCACACGACCGTCACAGAAGCCCACAGTGCAGGGTTTCCCCTTGCGCAGGTACAGAAATTCTCCGTTCGAAAAATAAGGCTTGCACACTCCATTCTGGTCTTTACAGCACACTTTACATGAGTTGTCTGTGTCTAGAAGCACAGAAGTATGTTAACTTGAATTGTGCATATCGCACGTTAAAAAATGTAAGGAAGTTATAGAGAGGCTACACTAAGGACATCAGTGCCAAAGCTAATCAACACAAACAAAAGGATTTCAAGGCTTTGGAAAAAACCTACTTAAAGTGCAATAAATCTCTTGGCTTCCAGTAAGCTAATGAAAACACTGAGATATACCAGAAATATGTTTAAAAAACAATCTACTTCTAAAAATAGAGAATATAAATCTCAATAAAATTCCACTGTGGTCTGTTCGTCCTACAACAGATCAAACCAAATTACAAGGGATTTTCAACCAAGAAACAGGGACTTTCAAGCCTTTCCAAAACCTGCTTATATAGGTTGACAAAGTCAGTAACATTATGAAAAAGTCATTCCAACAGAAAGCAATACAGCTAAGAAGAGTTAGGTTTGGTTCAGCTTGTTTTGTTGTACCATAAAAGAAGAAACTGCTTGTTTCTCAGACAGAATGTCGGGGTGCTGTAACATGGGCAAAGTGACTGAAAACCACGAAAGGAAAATTTGATTATAGAAATGATCGAATGGTCTGTATCCTCACCATTGCAAGCACAAGGGCGACTTCCTTGAACGGCCTCGCAGAAAGGCACACACTCGCCCTGGCGACACACTCCTTTGTCCACACACTCTGTACCATCAGGAAGGTTGCCGGGGGCTGGGCACTTACTGGAGCTGCCTACAGAAACAAGTGTATTGAGCTGAATTTAACATGAAATTCAAGTGTTTTGGGAGCACACGTGGGGCATATTTAGGATTTACACTATAAAAATAGGCATTTGTAGGCATTTTACACATCACAAATTCATGTTTTTCACTATTTGCGGGTGCTCTTGGAACGTAAATGTCAGGGGTTTACTGTACATCTGTTTTACATAAATATTATATTACTTTCTATAGTGTCAGGTCATCATAAAACAAAGTGCACTACTCTACTGTCCCAATCATTTCTGTGTATGACTGTATATACATGTCCAATGGTCACATACATGAGATGATGGGGTCTTTTAGAAGCACCCCATGGAACTGGCCTGTAACTCACTCTCTCATTCATGTTTATCAGGCCAAAATTTTCCAGAAGCAGTCAGCTTTGCCCTTAAGCAAGAGCAGTGCTTCTTTCATAGGGACTTCCTTCCATAGGGTCCGCTAAGAAGGAACCAGTCATGTCTGTTACGAACCGTAAGATATATCTCAAGTATGCATGGGTCTGAATTAGACATGCCCCTTCCAGATCTTTTGTCTTTATCAGGTTGTGACATAAAGTAGGCTGTTCACATATATAAAAACGGCACAAAGCAGATTAGAGAACAAAACCACAAAGAGATCATAACGGAGTTAATGTCCCATTATGGAACTCCTGTTCCCTGTTTCCTATTACAACATCAGCACAAATGGATCAGCACCGGTCCCAAACCTTAGTCAAAACCGTTTAGTCAGTGTTTTCACTGCTCATAATAAGTACACTGTTCACTGGAATGGACTGAATAGACTTTCACTGAAAGAGTGAAAACCATCTAGACTGGTAAGTGATTTTCAAAACTTCTTTCCCAACATCAGAGCATCTTTTACTTGCCAGAGGCAATAGTCCTGTCGAATCAAGAGCCACATTTCACAGTGAAAACGTCACAGCTCACCTGTGCACTTCGACATGGCTTTACAAGTGGCGTTAATGGATTCCTGACAGACCTTCCCAGCTTCCTGGAACTTGCACTTGTTACAGCAAGGACTGTTCCTGTCACTGAAGTATGGACAAAAACATGTACTGCATTTATGTTACAGTGTTCAAATATCTCTAGAGCATGCCTGCAAATGTTTAAGTATTTCAACTTAACTATGAAAGCAAGCAGAATATTACACTTTAATCCAAAGCGACTTATAGTATGATTCATTACAGTAATCAAATGTAACAATTACTGCAAGTGGTCTGTGCTGGGCTTCCTGATTCTTCTGTTTCTTTAAAATGTCACAGTAATGCACTATCCAGCGTACCTGCACTGTGCATTCTTCTGGAACTTGCAGCTGGCCGTGCAGCAGGGGTCATCGTTGCGATGGAGGAGCCCGGGGTCACACTGCTCTCCCTCTTCCACCCGAGAGTTGCCACACAATTGGCTCGTTCTCTCCGTGAAGCACAGTGGAGCCTTGACCTTCAGGGTCTTACTCACTGAGGCCCTACTGCAGTTAGAAAACCGCTGGAAACACAGAGGAAAAGAATAAAAGAGAAGAACACAGCATTTTAAACTTCACATAAAAGGCTTATCTGTGGTGGCATTTGTAGTTCATTCTTTGATACAGAGTATTCATTTACTGCCAAACGAAAAATACACTTTTGTTGAAAGGGACGTTCTCTGTAATGAGGTACTATTACCCCCCCCCCCCCCGTGTTCTTTGCTTGACATGAACCAGATCTCTTTTGCATGTTGTTTGGTTTCCTGAAGACACATTTTCCTAATGCAAAAACTCGGCAGGACTTACGGTAGTGTATTTAAAAGTGGTAGTTTACTGTTTCAGTTAAAGAGCAACTGAAGAAGACATTACAGACATTAACACAGCACGGAAAGACCAGACTCATACCTTGTTGTTGACGTGGTCTCCACTAACGGCAATGGGGTACATAACATATTTTCCCCCTTGGTCATCCCTTGGGGCGCAGTGAAAGACGTTATCTGGGTCGTGCTCTGCTCCGAAGTTGTGTCCAAGTTCATGAGTGGTCACCAGGTCTGCTTCCTGAACATTAAAATCAACGTTCAAGGCACGGCATCTCACCATAGTCAGTGATGAGTTATTTTTTCAGTGACTATAACCATACAAGCTGCCAATTCAAATTATCAATGGTACCATGTATAATACACGGCCTTGTGTGAAAAGCTGTTGCAAACCTTGGTGAGAATGGTCTTTCCATAATTCCTGGTGCTGGTTAACCCAGTGTTTAGGTAGCTGGGTTTCTTCATAGAATGGGAAGGATAATAAGCTGTAGGAGGGAAAAAAAACAAAGTTTTTTCACATTTTGCACAAGGGGAAGTCAAACTCTGGCATGTGGGTTTCAAACAGTCTTACGTTTAGAGCAGAGTCCTCCTAAGGCCTGGTCTTTGTGAGAGGCTACGTACGCCAGACCCAGTGTGCCCTCATCGAAGTCCTGATACGTAAAGAGATGGACCAGGCACACTCTGGACGCATTGTCCGCAATATCCAAGCTAAATTGCTGTGCAGAGTGGAAAGGGAATAAGGTCAGCATCTGTGGACTTTTCCAGTCTCCAGCTACTACTTCTGACTAAATGGGCAAAATTCACTTCTACCAAGTGTATTTAGTGTGGTAAGAACACTCACTTCTAGAAGCTTCTTCACATCCCACACTTCAGAATTGGGCCGAGGGCTGCCTGCCATATTGTAGTGCAACTGTCCTGAGGATACTTTGGTTGGTTCCTTGTTTATTATAATCTGTTGAAGCAGGATTGAGACATGAGCATCTCCAATTAAATACACATCCATAACAGAGCTTAGCAGAAACTCTAAAGCTGAGGCTCTACTCCAACCACACAAGATTCATGACCTCATCCTTACAAAAAGATGATTGTATTCACTTGAGTCAACGTCATGTGGTGATGACTCAGCAAGAATGGTGTACAACTACTTCTGATGAACAGAGATACAGGGCTATGATAGAGCAATGAAAAAAATTCTACATCATGGCCAAAATGCATTGAGAATACAAAAAATATAAATGGTTCTCCAACTAAAAAAAAAAAAAACATGGGATAGGGTTTCTTTTGTACTGTGTGGCTCCATACTAAACAACCATATGACACTACCACTATGCCAGACAGACGGCACCTCTTTAATCTGTACACCGTAGCCTTTCAACTGGTCGTCCCACGATGTGTTCCTGTAGATGTCATCCACACGGTCGATTAGCTCGATCTGAAAAATAAATGGGGTCCTTTTCATTATAAGGAGATTATAGATAGAATTACAGAATACATGAAAAGAGATTTCACAAACAAATATAGGAAAGCATAACATGTCATTTTATTGTAATTTTATTTTTTTACTTAAACACAAACTAAATACTTTTCTTGCTTTTACTAAACATTAGATCTGAGGTTTACTGAACTTTTTTTCCTGTTTTTTTTTTTTTTATAAAACAGCAATCATTTTTTGTTTACTTGTTTAAGGAATAAGTTACATTTTATTTCAGAAATAAATAAGAGAAAAACAAAAAAGGAACAAAAAATTAGTTTTACATTTTGCATTTTGAATGTGCATGAGTGATTTTTTATCTATTGTGGCGAAATATCAGGAGCCATACTGTCCACAGAGCTTCTTGTACTACATTATATGAGACAGAATGAAAACAGTCTGGCTACGCAATGGATTTTTGCCACTGTTGACTTTACTGTCTAATCTCACACTTCTGCTCAATAGATTTGGCCTTCAGGACTTACCAAATAATTCAGGGTGGTGCTCTCCTGTTTGCGGCCCATGTGCTCGAAGAAGCGGTAATCTGCCACCAACAGCAGTGTACAGGTATTCTTGGGTTTCTGAGCTTGCCTCCTCACTCTGTGGCTGGGTTCTAAACACAGTCATCAAAAACAGCTATCACAATACTAAAAAAGGCATCACTGATAAGGCACCACACATTTTATTCAAAACTAGCAGCTTCTTCTTTCATGTTTCCACAGGCTTTACATGATGCACTTCAGAAGTGAGAAGGTAATGCATGATGACTGTTCTTTTGAGTGCTTTTTCATCGTCAGAACAGATCATCTCTAAATGTCCTTCTACAGCACAAAGCATTGAACAGCGAATGAGAGAAATGCTGCCTTTATTTCTTTCTCTGTACCTTGTGATATCTTGAGGTATCATTGGGCAACTCAGTGTGGCCACGGGGGAAGGTTAACTGCCAATTCTGTTACATCAGCTAACAGCCCTTTATAACAGGTTTATAAACCTCACCAGAACTGTTAACACGGACTCATATTTTTGTGATGTCTGGTATGATAAGTGTGTTCTAATGTTCATATTAACTGCTAATTCCAGAGGTTCACATTCTTTTGCTGCTCTTACAGTTATATTGGATAATCTTCCACAGCAAATTCTTTGTCTATATTTAGGAATGCAATAATCTGATGATGTTTTAGCTCATATTTATACAGACAGAAACTTTAAGGGGTTCACGACTTTTTGATGAATGGGTAAAATAAACACGTTGACACTCTACTAACAGCAACAAAAAATATATATATATTCTTGCCTGTGTGTTCACTCCCGTTTTCCAGAGTTCTCATGGCTGTCGTGATCTCTGGAAAAAGGTCCTGAGCTCCAGCACTCATGTACCCGCACACTTTGGGGGAGGCTAATCGGCTGATGTTCCTGATGTCCTCTGAACGGTACACCAGCAAGCGCCCATCTGGTAGCGTCTCTGTTATCCTCCATAATGGCTAATAAGAGAGAGTAGAAGGGAGAGCTTGAATGAATGTGTGTTCTACTTGTTTTGGTGGTGAATAACAAGAAATGTTTACATACATTTAAAGTAGAGATGGACAATTACATTTAAATTAGGGATAGTGTAGAGTTTACACTAGAGCAAGAGATGGAGGGAGTGTATTTTTTTGTTTTCTTTTTAAATTAGACACTGGGGGGTAGATGATGGTGGGGGTGGGGTTGGGGTTGTTTTGTCGACTTTATTTTATTGTTGTGGCAGCCCATGAAGAAATGTTACTGGTGGAGACCATGAACAGCACTATTTTTTGGAATACTTTTTGAATGTACATATTTGAAAAGCAAAAACATTTCAGATGTTCATCACAAAATTACATAGAAGATTAATTCTGTTGAACTCTAATAGCTGACTGCTTTAAATCTGCAAGTATGGCTATGTGCAAGCGCTAAGAACGACAGAGCTGCTAGAAAACCAAATCAGCCACTGCTTTTATACACACTTTTTTTGACGAAGTACAGCAGAAAAACATCCGAGCAAATTTCACCTACTTGGAGAAATAAGTAATGAATGTAAATAGTGTGGAGGTTTCATAAACTTCAGAATTACCTCCACGTTGTACTCTGCCTCGTCGGTGAGAATGTGTGCTGAAAATTCCTCCCCGTCCATGTGCGCCTGCACCCTTGAATGCTCCTCACCTGAAAATGCCAAGAGCAGTTTTTACTCCAGAGTTAAACTACCCAGACACATTCAGGATGGACTTCAAAAGTTTCCATTCCTTGGAGAGCTTCATTTCAAATGGGCAGCTCACCTACTACATGTCCTTTGAAGTAATTCTGCAGTGGGACCTCATAACTCTCCTCTGCCCCGTGCGCGTCGACAAAGACAGCTTTGAAATCATTTGTGAAAAGCTCTGTGTTGGTGGTCAAGTAGAGCTTGAATTGCCTTATGCATAAGAAGAAAAAAGCACAATCTTTGTGTTCCTGGTACATCAAAAAACATTTAGGTCTACAACATTCTACTTGTGTATACAGGGCAATAATAATGAGAAGAAAACAAAATTCAGCAAACAAAGGCCATTCTTTAAGGTCCTACTTTGAGTACTACACTATGACTATTTCCAGTCTAAACTATATATTCTGCACTAGGCAGTGGCTTAATGGAGTCTGACTCCAATTCTCCAAAATCTTCATTTTGTTGCCAAAACCCAAAAAGATACACATTCTAACTAAATGTATATGTTTGAGGAACACTTCCAGGCAGGGGTTGTAGGGCTCCAGAAAAAAAAAAAAAAAAAAAAAAAAAAAACATTAGGAGCTATTGGCTCCTAAACACAAAATATTTGGGAGCCAAATAATTTTTTATGAGTCATAATCTGCATCAAATGTGATATAAGTGAAAAAAAAACTGGAGACAAAAAAACGGCACATTTTGTCTCCAGTCTTACCTCGTGTAAAGAGCGTTAAAACGAAATGAAATCACGTCATGGACTAAATAGCAAAGTATGCCAAAGTAAAACACAGCGTTTCTCAAGTTTATTGTTCTTATATTTTAGCTCCGCAACAAGTTGCCAGGCCGTGCGAATCATTTTAAACAAACTTAATCTGTCAACACTGCTCTCAATAGCGATGTGGCAGTCACCAATGAGTCGGTTCTTTGGTAAATCTGGTAAAACGAAGAGCCGTTTGGGAGCCAAAAGAGCCGGATCTTCTTGGTGATCTGATACAAATGATCCTACTCATTAAAAAGAGCCTCACTATAATCACGTGATAGAGTAGTAAGAACGGCAGACTCGGGTTGAGCGTATCTACACATAATTATAGGAAGTAATCTTTCTTGTATTTTAGTTATTTTAATTTCTCTTGGTTGTGAGAGATGATCGCCTTGGCAACAGAAATGAAACAACTAGTCACAAAATAAATAATCTAGTCGAATTGGCGACCATTTTAGTCGGCATCTGGAGCCCTGGGTTGGATGGCCGCTTTACCTCTTCAGAGCCGTGAAGCTGAGGAGGCGTTCTACATGAGACTGGGAGTCGGTGTCCCTCTTCCTTATGGAATGCTGCTGGAGGCTGGAAGCGGGCAGCACGTCAAAGTCTGCTAACATCGAGCTGAGGATTCCTGCATTAAAGTGCAGTAAACTGATTACACACATTGTTAACAATCATATCTCACCCTGAAAGCCCACCTTCTAGAGTTGATCAAAACCTGGGCAAAGTTAAATCAGTCTGAAAAGCTGAGTGAGGCTTTTGGGGGGGTGGAGTCTGAAAGTGATCAATCGAAGAAAAAACTAGTGTAAAATACACTCAAATAATTTTAAGATTAATCACATTCTGCGAAACCTTACTAAAAACTTACAATGATGTGAAAACGTCACAGCAGCAAGGCAAGCAACATAAGGTACATTCATGTTTCATACATGAATACATGAGTACAGCAAATAAAATCTAAAAGAAAAGACCTTTTAAACAATCCATAGAAATACGTCCCTTGCATTTTTCCAATGGTCTTGGATTTGCTGATTCAAAACCAGCCATTTAATTCCTTCCAAGAGATTTGTAAAGGAGACGGCAAGAAGAAAAAGACAAATGTGACCTAACATAACATTTGAATCACGTTGCACACACCATATTTAGACTGTATTTATATTTTGCACTGAAAATAAACACAGTGCACATGCTATATGAAATCATCATGTTCCGGTGCTTGCAAAGGGAATGTAACTTTTTTCAGCATTCTTCATTAGAGGAAAAACAGACACTTTCATAGCAACCATAGAAATGGAGATTTACTGTATATAAACAGGGTACATTACAGTACTCAAATGAACAGATGCGTTCTAGAAATGAATGCACATACAAATAGCTGGCACAATTTCAGTAGTTTATTTTTGATAACTGCAGAGGTCTGAGGTGCTACAAACATACATCTATCATCTAAGCGGCTTATTCTAGCCAGGGTCACTGAAGCCTATCTCCGCACCCATAGGGCAAAAAGCAGAAGCATGTCGGCACTTGATCTTAGGGCTGGTAACAAATGTCAAGGAGAAATTAAAAATGCAGTAAATAATGTTTGGGTCTTAAATTGAATTCTGACATTAGGACTTACTGATCATACTGAATCTGAATCAGCCAACTTCATTCAGTGTCTGAATCTAAAGAACAACAACAACCATTCTGCTTGCAGTTTTATCAGTTCATATGAACAGGCCAAAACCAATTGGAAAACAGTCAACACTGTTCTGCGTGCTCGTGTGATCCACAGGGATTAATTGACCAAGATCCCAGGTAGGAGGGCTCTAATGAGGAGTCTGATAAAAGAGAAAAACTCAGGAGGTCAAATAAGGATCAGTGTGTCAGTGGAAAATATTTCTGGGCACCGAACCACCGAGCATGACCACCTCTGGGAATTTTCTTGATTCATCAACTTCGTCTCAGTGTGATAAACAAAGAGATACATTATATGGACAAATGTATTGGGACACACCTCTAAATGACTGAATTCAGGTGTCCCCTCCATTCAGACGATCTTAATGTTTCAGCATACCAAGTCATTCTGGACAACACCATGCTTATAACTTTGTGGATACAGTTCGTGGAAGAACATTTTTTATTTCAACATGACTGTGCCTGACCTCATAAATGCTCTACAGAATGAATGGGCACAAATTCCACAGAAACACTCCAAAACCTTGTGGAAAGCCTTCCAAGAAGAGTGGAAGCTGCAAAGGACCAACTCCATATTCAATTCTATGTAAAGTCCCTGTTGCTGTAAAGGTCAGGCGTCCCAGTACTTTTGTCCATATAGTAACGTTATACTTTTGCCTATCTGGGGTCTTGGTCAGTCAGTTGTTGTTGTTGTTCACAGTAACTATAACATCTCGCCATGTTTGCTCGTAACAAAAATAGCAATGAAGTCAGAAAGAGATGCTATCTCTATAGGAAATAACAGCCTGTCCTTTAAAATGAACTCGAACTAAAATTAAAGCCAGTTTCCAAATGAAATCAACTCTGTAACACTGACACTTTTAGCTAGCCAAGAGCTAACAGTTAACTGTTTATCTTAAAACTACTTAACATTAAATGGAAAGACAATGAAACAGGCAGAGAAATTTCATTTTTTGCAACAAAAAAACAACCAGCCACGATATACAGCTGAAGTTAAATGTCTGAAGACCAAAAACGTTAACTGATGCCGTGTTTTGAGGCAAAACAGCAGCTAAATATCAAGCTAGCTGAGCTACTCACCAAATTCTCCTATCTCTTCCTGTTTTCTCAAGTCCTCCTCGACTGGTCTTATGGCACAGTTAGCCAAAAAAGGGGCTAAAAAGATTATAAAAACGACCGAGAATATCATCCTAGCGGTGTCAGTAAGAGAAGTGCTAGAGAATGATGGTTTACATGACAAAACTGGGTACCAGGCTCAAGTGTTTTCAGAATTTAACGAACAGAGAGGACAGATAGTCACGCTCCGACTCCTCAGACACGCCCTTGAGACGCACAGCCCGGAGACACGCTCAGTCAGACCCAGCACACGAGAGAAATTTACTGGAAATATTAAAAATCCCCCAAACATCCAGACAGTGTGCACTCTCCTCTTCTCACAGCCTGCATCCGTGTTTCCGGATGAGGAAAAAACTCCTTTTACTACATTAAAGAAGCACCAGAACGTACACTGCCCTCTGCGGGCTGCTGTCTGGTGTAGGTCCTTGTTGAACATCAACAAAACCAGGGGTGCCTGAACTCTGTGTCCTGTTTAAGTCATTTTGATAATTTTTATTAGTTCAACATTGTGCCCTGTCCATGAACGCAGTTGTCTTCCTGTCAGTCCATTCAGAGCCAGCTACACAAAAGTATTGGGACCCCTTGACTATTACACTAACAGGGACTTTAATGACATTGCATTCAAATATAGACTTTAATATGGATTAGGTCACCCTTTGCAGTTACAACAGCCTTCTTGAAAGGCTTTCCACAAGATTTTGGAATATTTGTGGGAATTTGTGCCCATGGTGGACAGTCTTCCAAGAAGACTTTAGCAGCAAAAAGGGACCCACCCCATATTAAAGTCTCTGTATTTGCAATATCATTAAACTCCTCAATACTTTTGTACAGGCCAGTGGTTGTATGCATTGTATGAAATTTCAAATTTAACGACTATGCAAAAACAAATATGGGCTATGAAAAGTGTGGGCTTTTGGCAGTATGAGTCCACGGGCAAGACTCCTAACGCTGCATTTGCCTGCCTCTGTAACATAATTCAAATGTAATTCCCTCTCAAGATGAGATTGACTGTCAAATGCAAAAAAAAAGCAATTTATTAAAGGGTTAAAAAGCACCATATATATATCACTGTGATAGTGGCACAGAGACTACAGAGAATGTTTTGGGGCAAAATGTATAATTTTGTATTTATGCAGCACTTTACACACATGCAAATTTATTAGATTACAGCTGTACAAGTGTGATCCGATTCCTCCAATATACAGAAAATACAATTAAATATTTTTTTTTCCATCTATGAAGTTTAAAAACCAAACAAATTACACATTAAAGGCCATCTAAAGAAGAAAGAAAGGCAAAACCAGTTTGAGGAGCAAAGGGTACAACACTGCCAAAGTCTCCAGAGTTACATGGCAATGGACATACATTCTGTCATTTTAAAGCAAGTATCAGATATGATATTTGGAATAGCCAAAGCTGGGGGAGGGACACAGACATCGCCCTCACAAATAAACTACTGTGGTATACAAGAAAAAATGTCTATAGGCATGCATTAAAAGGAATAACCGTAAGTGTAAACTAATATAAATGAACTCAGTTCAATGTGCGACTCCACCTGGGGTTTTGTGCAAGAGGTGTAATTTTTGTACAAAGGAAAATGACTTCTGAATAATGCAGTGTCAAAGGTTTTTTTTCTTGTCTTAACTTTTTTCTTCGTGCAAATGAATGAACTTGACCGTTGACCTAGTAGATGTGGTCAGTAGGCTATATTCCTCAGTATATGCTGAGCTAAATAAGCCAAATGTGGACTTGCAAATCAGACTACTCCCTGAAGTGTTTAAGAAAAAACAAACAAAAACAAAAACAGGAACGCACAATAAAACAACAAACCATTGACATGTGCTGTACAGAAGACAAATCTTTTAAAAAACAGTACATACAACATCAAGGGGCCAAAAGTACACTACAAACCTATAGAAGTAAGTTTTTTTTTCACTGCATCAAAAAGCGATCCCCCCATCAGCATCTTAGAAACCTGCTTGGCACGATTGTCATCCAAAGATGAACAAAAATTGCATCTACATGCAACAAAATATCAAACAGTGACAAACTGCTTAATCCGTGAGGACCTGAGATTAAATGAAGGGAAAAGAAAAACAGGGCTACGAGCGAGGAAACATGTGAGGTACTGAAAAACTTAAGGCAAAAACTGTCTATGAAGAGAGCTAACGTTACTAAAAAATGGAGTTAACCGATCAATAATATTTACAAGGTTTACAAAGAACATTATGAACAATTAGCTACTGCGTTAAGTTTGAACGGGACGTACAAATGAAAAGCAATATAAAGGAGAGACTGATGTTCACCCCAGTTGTATCAGTCCCACAATATGGCACATTTGCTGCATGTATGAAAACAGGAAAGGTTGTAAAGGACTCTAGCGAGCTACATATTGTCCGGCTACATCGACACAACCTTTGCTTCTGTGATGCTAATGCTAATTTTCATGTTTTTTTCTTTTTTGTATTGAACGAGAAGATGGCACAAGAGCTTCTGAAAACACATCCATCGTGTAAGTGCTGTAGGCAAGACTGAATGAAGAAAAAGAGCTTGTAAGAAAAAGGCTCTGATCACTTAATGTTCTTTTCAAATGTTACGATCTGGCTGGCATGATGTTCATTGGGTAGAAAGCTGGACGGATTTAGATATAGTACTTATGGCTGCAACACACCTTCACGCCACATGGAGGCGCCGTCTTGCCTACAACACTCCTCAATGCACAAGAGAACAGCACAAAATCACGTTCTGAAATCTTCAAGTTGTACAAACTTGCATAGATATAGTGCTAGACCTAAATGAGCACAAGCCGAACAGTCTTTATAATCAGCCAGAGTTTATCATCCCTGCCAGAATTACAGTGACTGAATTTTTTTTACATTTACTTTTCTTTTTTGAGGGTGATCTGTTTCGAGCTATAAAAGCTGACATGAACGAAACAGACATGCATGTTTCCACCTATCTGACATAGAATATACAAAATAACTGTACAGTACATTGTTATGATATATGCAGGCATTACCTCCAGATATGCTTGCGTACTTAATTTAGACATTTAGACACAGATAACGATCAAAAACATTTGCAGAGTTTGTTGGGCTGTGCTTTTGAGGGGATTTCTTTAATGGTAACCATTTTGGGATGAACAACATCATTTTGGTTTAAAACATTTTGGGTCTTTTTTTTTTTAACTTAGATGTTTTCCTAAGAGTCTTAAATGAATACAGTAAAGAGTCTATAAAGTGAATTTGAAAAAAAAGGTCAAAAAACAACAACAAAAACAGTCATTCAACAAGACAGTTAACACAAGTGTGTTTGAAGCTTAAGCAATAACTAAGTGACATTTGGTAATAAGCTAAAATCGGCATCAGTACTAATATGGAAAGAAACTTAATAGGCAGCATTATATGCCTAAAACACGATATTTGTAGGAGAGCTTTGTGTCCTTGTACAAATAATAAGTAGTAACACACTGAAAACAAGATATAAAAACAAGTGTTGCAATAAAAACCACGCTGTACATTTAAACAAAGTCCTTGCTTACACTGCAGACCTTAAAGTGACAAAAGAGCCCCTTGTATGTGCAAGACAGAGTGCGAACCAGTGAAAGTGTTGAGTGACCCAAGTGCTACTATGCACACAGAGCTACATGGATTGCAGTATTTCTCTTCAGAAGCATCTCCGCTATGTTAGAATCCCCCTCCCACAAATAAAACAAGCACCCAACTAGACAAACTCGACAGGGCCTCCAAGAGTCACTCCCACATTGCTGAGGGCACGTCTCCAGCCTTCAGCACGTGTAAAGTTTCATTCAGCCTCTTTAAGCAAGCCTGACCACAAACCACTCCCAGAATCGGGCCAAATCATGGCATGAAATGGTTCGTGATGCGGCTCCACAAGCACAGGCCCCGTCAATGAAGAGCTCCATCCTGGAGGGCGAGTGGGGAATAAAGAAAAAAGAAAAATAATGGAGATGGCCGGAGAAGTCCCCGCAGCGTCTCCTCTGCGCAGGCGGTTAGGTGGGTAAGGGGTCGTCGTCTCCTTTGCTGCACTTACACTTGCAGCACAAGACAAACGGTGTAGCCAGCAGCAGGAATGGAGATGCTACCAACAGGAGCAGGCCAAAACCAGCAAAGATACCAACAACCTGAAGATAGACACAAACACATTAATTAGGAGACAATGAGGCATGTCTTCTGCCAAATATAATACAAAAGTGCCATTCCAGATCTCTAATATATATGTGCCAAGTTGTTAAAAGCGCTGAAAATATTGAAACATATCTTGAGGAAGATCATGTGTATTAAACAGAATGGAAATCAGCAGTTGTGCGTTTCCAGAATACAAAATTAAGGTTCATCACATTTTCATATAGCTGTTACTCGATTCAAAAATAAACTGATTTATATGTACCTTCCTGATGAACTGGCTTAGTGTTTTACTCTGTATTTTAACACTACAAAGCCAGTTTCAGCAGTCTGAACATCTTCCACAAGGGCAAGCTATTAATGTTCAGATCGCTTTTGCTTGTCATTCTACTATATTTTTACTTTAAAGTATTCAGATCGGACTAGTGGATCAGGATCAGGATCAGGATATACACTATATGGACAAAAGTATTGGGATGCACTTGTTTTTCTGTTTGGATTAGGCCCCTTACATCCAGTGAAGAATTTTCAACATACCAAGACATTTTGGACAACACCATGCCTTCAACTTTGTGGACACAGTTTGGGAAAGAACCTTTGCTATTCCAGCATGACTGTCTCAGTGCACAAAGCAAGCTCCATAAAGACATGGCTGGAGGAGTTTCAGTGTGGAAGAACTTTACTGGTCCACACAGAGTCCTGACCTCAACCCCATCCAACACCTTTGAGATGAACTGGAATGGAGATTGAGAGCCAGGCCTTCTCATCCCACACCAGTGCCTGACCTTATAAATGCTCTACAGAATAAATGGGGCACAAATTCCCACAGAAACTCTAAAATCTTGTGGAAAGCCTTCAAGGAAGAGGGGTATAAAAGTCTATGCATTTGAATGCAGTGTCATTAAAGTCCCTGTTGGTGTAATGGTCCCAGTATTTTTGTCCATATATTGTACTTTTAAACCATTTAGACATTAGGCCCAAAAATGTGTTTGCGCAAGTCGCTCTAAACTGACCACAACATGATCTGCTTTAAAAAACAGGACACAACACAACTGGTCTTTTATTTCACATGGAATTCCCTTATAACCATGAGACCAAGAATCATGAAAACAGCATGGCAACAAATACAACACTCTTTGCATTCTTTTCTGGTCCTTAGAGCTGGTTATTTTGTACTGGGACAGCTGGTTATGTTTACTGGTATAGGTGTCACACAACAATATTGATATTTTGTTTTAGTCATACTGAAAGCTAACAGATGTAATAGCCTTGCGATGACTACATTCCTATACATAAGATAAGCAGCATCCATCTTAATACTAATATTACTACTAATACTACTAATAAAATCACTGGCTGTCTCAGGGGTAGCGGAGAGAACCCTTGTGCCGTGGCCGAGAGCTCCACAATAGCCACAGGGCACGGCACAGAGGCACTATACATTTTTAATACATTTTAAACTTGTTTACTCTAAAAGACCAGATACAGTCCCAAAATTGTGAGCATGACCCCGCCCCCAAGAATGTCATTACACAGTAATGTTTAGTGCAAAAACCCTGTAACCTACCACTTTAAGATTAATTTTTGTTTACATGTTATAGAATAAAAACAAAGACGAATGGACAAAATGGGCCCAATCACCTGAGCATACCGATATCTAAACTCATCCTGTGTTTAAGTTGGCTAATTTTGAACACAAAGCAGAAAAAAGAAGATTAAACAGCAGACATTAGCTTTAATGCGCTTGTGGTTACTTCTGGTTTAAACTGACTTCAAAACAGTGTTCTTAGGAAGTAGACTCCTTTCCATATTTCACTCCCAGGTTAGTTGAACCCAGTATAAAGGGGTTTATATATTGATTTATACATTATGTTGAAGCCTGATGTCAAACATCTATAACCAGAGGGTGCATTTCAGATGCCAAACTGACCACAAGAATTGTGTTATTTTGATAGTGGGAAAGTCTTTGTGTCTTCTATTGCTATTAATCATCATATTTCAGTTTTTAACGATTGTGTAATTACAATTTAACACACAAGCTTTCCATATCTTAATAAACATTGCTGCCCTGACCAACAGAGTTTATAAAACAGTTATGAAACGACAGCTGGACAGTAAAAGCATGAAGGTATTTGAGTTTTAGTGCTTACTCAATGCAATGCTGCACATCAACACGCTGAAACTTGTATTTTATAAAAGGAAAATCACACCTTACAGTTTCTCAAATATATATATATATATACACACACACACACACACACACACACACACACATCCCCCAGTTTTACGCGGATCAGGAGTCGCGGATTTTGTTTGAGAACCGAACACAGTTTTATGCGGAAATCCCCCAATAACGCGGAAACTGCAAATATCCTACGCATTTTTTTGGCAATAAATATATTTATTCTGGAGACCCGTTCATCTCAATACTTTTCTCCCACGACCTTCCGAGTTGCATATCTCGGTGGGGAACACACTCTTCAAACTCCACAGTTCTGTAAATCTCCAGGAGACCTTTCCAACGAGCCCTCATTTGTATTTTTAGCCCGAGTAGATCAGGTTTTATTCTCCGAAAACCGGGTGTCCCAATACTTTTGTCACGCAACCTTCCGAATTGCATATCTCTGTGGGGAATTTAAAATAAAGGCCAGGTTTACCTTGAAAAGAGGCGAATACAGGTTTACCTTTACATTTTCTTTAAGGGCAATACATTAAACTGAATTTAATGTGAAATCTGGGAGCATGTTTAGGGACTTTTTTAGGGTTTACACTATAAAAATAGGCATTTTTACCAAAACACAGCAACGCAGTTTTCCACTGTACGCGGGTGCTTTTGGAATGTAAACCCCGGCGAAAAGCGAGGGATTACTGTACACCCACCCTCGACAGGAGACCCTGTAACAAGCTCACCAGTGTTCACTTCATCTGTCAGTGGTTTTAATGTTGTGGCTGATCGATGTATAATAAGCTAAGTGTCCCTTTATATTCCTTTCTTCTGTGCAGGATAATTGTATTTTCTTGCAGTTCAAGGATGAACGAGGTCTTGGTTCGAAACGCAGTATTTCAGTCAGAAGTTTGTATATTAATTTTGCAGAATTTTTGAATGACTAAATCAGGAGAAAGAAATCTGTCACATGATCCTGCGTTTGCCATGCGTTTAATGTCCTGTGTGTGACCATATAAAAGGATTCTGTATTATATTGTTTGAAAACCACGACTCATTAATGTATGGTGAGCAAAACATTAAAATGTAGAAACAGGAGAACGACTGATGTGGGTTCAAAGACAGAATGAAAGCATTATCTGCTGATGGATGTCCCACTTCTGGTGAAGTTGGCCTGGCAGGTTAAATTAACATTACTAACATCAGGATGTCTCTGGTATTGTTCAGTCATACATTAATCATTTAAACTGCTTATCCAAAATTTAGTATGTTTATTCATCACAAACACCGTTATATGGACAACGCACAGTGAAATGTAACCCTGAGTCACTCCTGTGGAGAACATGAAGAGACCTGAGCTTACCCAGAAACTTTTCTCTCTGGGTGACAATACTGCTCAGTACAGAGGTGGCCATGGCTTAGTGGGTAAAACACTTGTCTGTGAACCCAATAACCACAAAGTTCAACCCCCCACCCAATTTCTACCATTGCGTTCTAACCAATGACTGTAAGTCTGTCGCTGTAACTAATGACTGTAAGACTGTCTCTGTAACTAATGACTGTAAGACTGTCTCTGTAACTAATGACTGT
>JBBPCY010000001.1:42796873-42810653 GCA_037974405.1 Brachyalestes nurse
GTGTAAGGCAGCAGAAGTGTTACGCCAGTAGGTGGCACTATTGCACCACACTACGATCCAGGTTTATGATTTACTGGCACATTACGCAGATCAGGAGTCGCAGATTCAGTCACACGCTGAATTTTTTTTGAGAACAGAAATTCCCACAATAATGCATTTTTTGCTATTTTGCAGCAATAAATATATTTATTTCTGGATGTTTTCACACAAGGGGACTGGAAGCACTGGAAGGGGCTCAACCCTGGTGTGGATTTCTCAGGGGTTATTCCCCGAGAACAGTTCACCTCACCGCGGTGTCCCAATAATTTAGTCCCGGGACCTTCCGAGTTGTATATCTTGGTGGGGAATTTAAATTAAAAGAGGCGAATACAGGTTTACCTTACATTTTCTTTAAAGGTAATGCACTACACTGAGTTTAAAATCAAATTTAAGTGTTCTGGGAGCATATTTGGCGCATATTTAGGGTTTTACCAAAACACAACATCACGGTTTTTCACTATACGCGGGTGCTCTTGGAACGTAACCCCCGTGAAAAGGCGGGGGTTACTGTACAGCTTTATCTGCACACTTGTCAACAAAAATTACTTTTAAATGACTTGCCACTAAAAACCCATAACTGACATACCAACTTCAGCTTATTAAACTTGGAAACAGTAGTAGTCAAGTACTGCTACATGGTGAGAAGGAATTTAATCTGTTGGCTTTTGAAAGAAAAAAACCCAAAGACAAATAAAATGCCCAGAAAATTAAAACTCTCTTCTAGGACATTCTGAATATATGTTTCAAATGAAGAATAATTAACTACATCCTTTTTTTGAAAAAGCTATGCAAGTTGACAGCCAGCCAACACTGAAGGTTAAGGACCCCCAATTACTGCCGGTCATTGTTTTGATCGCTGGCTGCTAGCGACATGTGGCTCAACCCATAACCGACCCAGTTCCTGTGAACTGACCCGAGATTCGGATGGGTGCAAGTGGGACGAGTCAAAAATGTACAAATCAGCGGTCCAACTAAGTTGTAAATAACTTACATAAAAATGCAGGTCAGGTCTGGGTTTTTTATTAACGAATGTTTTGGCGGGTCAGATGGGGTGGCTTGACTCTCATAACGGACTGGGTGGGTATGGATCACAAAACACCATGAACAGTGCATCATTATGAGCTAGGGAAGATTCTAAAGCAGTGTTCAGACTGTTTTCTTTTTCATATCTACATTCTAAGGATAGACTGTTTTTTTTCCAAGTGATCAGACAGGATCTGTATTCTTAGGCACTGGTAGCTAGATTAATGATGAACACACAGCCTAGCAGAACATCAACAGTCTCACAATATAAATAGATTTTAAACAAAATAGACTCAGTGAGAAAGCATGGTTTCTTAGCCGCTTCTAAGCAAAAAAGAAAAATTAATTTCAATCCTTTAATCTTCAAGACTTTGATGCAGGAGAAAGAGGTTTTCAGTTCGAGCACTTACATCCAGAGACTCGAGGCAGTACCAGCAGAAGGCATGCTTGCAGTTCTTACACATCATCTGGGCACATCCTTCATCTCTCTCGATGTAAACTTTACATTTAGGACAGCGCTTGATAGGAGCGTCATCCTCTTCGCTCTTAAAGAAAGAGCTGAGAGAGAGAGAGAGAGAGAGAGAGAGACACAGAGAGAGAGACAGAGAGAGAGACAGAGAGAGAGACAGAGAGAGAGACAGAGAGAGAGACAGAGAGAGAAATGAGTTTAATTCTGAAGTGATCCAAATTTATTTTATTTCTATAACAATGACTGCAGTCATGGTACAGCATTATATTTCTTGTATTTGTGAAACCTATGACCCACAACTTGGGAAAGAAATCCTTGAAAGTGATCTAGGATGCATTTTGGAACGAAATCATTTATTGGTTTGGATGTAAAAAATGTTCAAGCATTAAACTAGTCTGGTCCATCAGTATTACTGAACAGATTTCAGTCAGCAGCTTTAAGTCCATCTGTTTTTAATGGGGTTTGTTTCATGACTGGGAGGCAGTGTTGGCAGACCAAGAAATCGTCCACAGCTGACCGATATGAGCTAATACTTTTCCAGATCTATTCTCGCCATGCTGATCTCAACTAGTGATTCTCTTTTTTTTCGTGCAGTCTGCGTCTAGCCCTTTTAAATAACTGTGGTTGATTCATTTGAGACATTTAGTATTTATGTTAAAGTGGGCGATATCTCTTCACTTTCTGTAACCATTTATTCCTCACTGAATTACTGCAATACTTATTGTATGTCATGAAAAAATCTGGAGCCCCTGGCTATAGGTCACTTTGAGAACCATGGACCTTCACCATTCATATTCACTGCAGAGTCTGTTAACAGCTCTGCTAATGTTTAAACTATTTTTCAAAGGTAAGGCAGAAAGGAACAGATACTGAACTACACTATCCCCTAATAACACATTTGTGTGTGCACACAGTGCTAAAAATCAAACGCGTTGTAGAGAAAGCTTAGAGTTATGCAGACATGCTTGGTGAGCAGCGGGCAGCACCCTGAGGCTCTTAAAGCAAAGGGTTCAGGGCTTGAGTATTACTTCCCCTTGGCATAAACAGGTCTAAGCACATCTTCTTTAAAATGTAATGCTAGCACCTCAGCAAACACGGTCATCTTGAGACTCACATGGGGAAGAGTAAACATAGCTTCAAACAAGAAAAAAAAAACTTTTCTGATGTTCAGTATCAGTGTCAGAATGGACTTCAGCAAGTTCACTTGAGAACAATAACAGTTTAAGCAGGCAGGAACAGTTGTACATTACTAAAAGGTTAAAAGTCTCCATAAGTGGTTAGCTACACCGCGCTACACAAGTGGCTAGCTACACTGCCCTACAAAGGCAAAGTGCAGTAACTATGCCAAAGCTGAAACGGAGAAAAATGGCTTGAAAGTTTTAGTATTAGTATGGATTTTGTAGGATTTTGCCGCAATTTTGACACCATGATTTCTCTGAAACGGAACAACTCTGAACCAGGATATTTTCTCACAAGTCCTAAACCCCATTTGTAGTCTAAAGTCAATGTTGACCAATTATGGCTTTGTGGCTTTGTAGGGCAGTACAGTTGTTTTGTAGCTCCAAATCAAAACTACAGAAGCTGCCATCAGGATAGGTGGAATACTGGAATCATTTTTATCAACCTGTTCTATTGAGAGGAGAGGTAGGGAGTGTACCTGGTCTCCCCTGGCAGGAAGGCGGTGATTGGGGGATTTTCCTGGCAATCCTGGCCTGGGTGCCAGCTGGCCTTGCAGGCTGAGCAGAACTCCAGGGTGCAGTTGCCACAGCGTACCAGCTGCGGCCGGGCGGCGTCTGTCTCTTTCAGCTGGCACACAGCCTGGCATGAGGATGATGGGCACCATGTCCGGCAAGGGTCCAGCAACACCTCTGTGTTGGGACAGAAGGAGGAGACTGTGTGGTCAGATGTCTGCGTGTGTGTACATTCCACCAAGTTCCATAGCAATCAAAAGTTTGCACATATATGATTGGCATGTGCATTTTTCATCATCTGAAATGCACTTTAATTTAAATGTCTGATGGTTTTCTTTGTTTTTAATGCTTACCATGTACTGCTTCTTACTACAGTCTAAACTGCAACATCCATAACAAAACCTTTATGTCTTCCATGTTCAGCAATCAGATTTACTGGCTAAAATATTGGATCGTAAAAAGGAATGGCAGTTTTGAATAACTGTAGCAACTTCAGGTACAGCTGCAGCTTCTTCGGCAACCTAGTAACTGTCCAGCTCCTTATTCTCATCAAACTTTTCTTTAATTATTTCTTTTGGGTGCCACTGGAATACAGATATTTGTTTAGTTCATTTGTTTAAATCTGTGAACTGCTTGTGGCCAGCAGCAGGCGCCCAACCTCTGTGGCCCCGTGCATGTGTGTGCTTTGCATGTTGCTAGATATTGCCACTGTTCGTAGTTTTGAAGTTCAGTATTTTTTTGTTCTTACATTACTATTATTTTTGGTGAATTTTGGAGCCGCTTCTCTTCTGAGGCTCTTTGAAAATATGCCAAATGCACTTGTATACAGCTTCTCAATTGGATGAGCAGGGCCTGAGCATTGATCATTTAAAGACTGAGATTTTGACTTGCTTTTGCAGTGTATGAAAAGAAAATCTCTTTAAAGATGTGTCCAAACTTTTGACTGTTATTGTCCAGGTTGCCAGAACAAGTTACCATCAGCAGGAATACTTGTTTTTAACCCTAGTGCATTTGAGTTATATGATCAATTATGAGCATCTGTACACCGAGATGGTTATTTGGACCCAATAAATGAATAAATAAATGAATACAAAATGAATAAATATTTAAGTACATTCAAATAAATACAATTTTAATACTGAAGCTCAAAAGAAGTTTTTAAACTTGAAAGAATATGTGGGTTGGGCAAAAGCTAAACTCCCAAAGGGCACCGCGGCCTTATTACTTCATCAGCCTGGCTAACTTCACGAAAAGGGGTCAGCCACTTAATGTAGTGTCGCTGTTAGTAAGAACTTTGCTTTAACAATGGCTGCAGACCGGCGGTTATCTCCAGACGTGCTGCTCAGCCATGGGTGAAATGACATGTTTGCATTCCTGCACCTCCTATACACGCACATGTGCACACACACGCATACCAGACAAATGCAACAGGCAATGGGCAGTTCTGCATGCCGCCTTGGCTCTGTTTTCTAGAAGTGCAAAAATGTTACATTCTGCTCCAGCGCTCAGGAACATCGGTGAACTGGATGAATGCCTTTTAATCGGCCTCTCTCATTCTCTCTCTCTGTCTCTCTCTCTGTCTCTCTCTCTCTTGTCTGACTCATTTATTTGAAGAACAGTCACGGTGGCTCTCGCGTGTGGGTGCAAGGACCTTCGAGGCAGAGGCTTAGCACTGAGAGAGAGAGACTGGCTTTCACCACACCACTCTCACTGTGTGGGAACAGGGGCCACACAAACACATCATTCTCACTCTCTCTCTCTCTCATAAATAGGAGGAAAAGCAATTATCTTACAGATTTATGCCTGCTCTGACTGAACTCTCTAAGGATCTGACTCAAAGCCCAGACATCTACAGCTGCTCTATGAAACTCTTTTCCTCTAAAAGTTTAGAAAAACAAAAAAAAAAACAACACATTTTCACAATTCAAGTCAATCAGGAAAGACACAATCCAGTATCCAAAGTTTCCTTTTTAGATCATCTCAAAAAGGTTTGTTTATGCGGTTTCTGGCTATGTATAAGATACTATAAGATACTATCATTATAAAAAAACAGTAGCACTTGAAGGCCTAATTCTTCTGTTACCTAACATGTAAAGGCTAACTGACGACATTTGGGCCGAGTAGAAAACTGCACACGATGGATTTATGACTGAACTATTCCTTCCTAAGGCTTCCTAAGCATTAAATGTTACTTTAAAGAATCAAGAATTACTTTCACTTCTTTCATCTAAAATGAGACCAATTTATTCCTATAAATTCCACCTTTAAAAAAAATCATATGCAACACTAACACACAAAGCATCAATTTAAACACAACAACCCCAAATCACCCTCGCATATAAGCAAATTCAAGGCCTTTTAGAAGGAAATGCTATTTTGAATAATGAAATTGCCTTTCATGTAAATTATGTTGACTTTATGTTTTTTTCTTATTCAGGGAATTCTGAGAGAGAATTCGCCCCAAAAACACAACAGCAGGAGTTCACATTCAGCCAACCCACAGACATAGTACTTAATTTTATGGACCTAATAGAAATGTTACTGTCAGGTTAGGTCTCTAAAGATTTCTGCCAAATTACATATGATTTGATCATTGATTGTACTATTTAACAAAAAAAAACCAAAAAAAAAAAAAAACAAATCAGTCCGACTAACATGACTTTTACTGAGTTGTTGAACTCAATGAATTAAATAACCTCACAGCAATTACCCATTTATTTATGTCTCATAGAGTCAAAAATCATTTTCTTATGAACAATGTGACTGAATTCTCCACCTAAACATTTGTTTCCATATGTCTGTCTCAGAAAATAAAAACAACAGTATTGATCTAGAGAGCTTCTGTGATTCTACAATATGTGTATGACTGAAAGGCCAGCAAGTGATTCTGAATGACATTGATACAAGGAGGCAGATGGCAGGCCGTGTTTGTGTGTGTGTGTGTGTGTGTGTGTGTGTGTGTGTGTGTGTGCGCGCTACAGAACGCTCCAGTGAAAAAGACAGCATAAGCCAACGTGACCTCCGCCAGTCACACGTGCGCCGACACTGGCCCGCCGCATCTCACTCCCACTCACACACACACACACACACACACACGCTCTGACCTGCTCACAAATGAGACTGAAGTGAGGTGGAGAGTGAAGTGTAATGCACTCACACTGAGCTAACAGACTGTACCACATTCACATGGAACAGTCCATGCCATTTGCATTTCCATTATCCTGCGATTAAAAGCACAGAATGTCTTTAATATTCATACCAACAGTTTCTAACAAATGCTAAAAATCTCTTGAGAACAGTGTGAGCATGCCAGTGATTTCCAAGCAAAATGTATTTCAAAAAACTTCTTAAAGCTGTAATGCAATTTTCAGAAGACTGTTCCAGCACATTTAAAACATGCTTAAATGTATTCCACCAGTGACTTACTTTCATTCATTCATTGTTTGATATTGTTTCCCCAGAGTATGTATGTATGTATGTATGTATGTATGTATGTATGTACGTATGTATGTATTTGTTTTTATAGATCAGAGATAAATAACCTAAAGGTAAATGTTAAGAAGTTAACAGATATATTTTTTCTGGGCTCATTCCAATAGTTAATAAGTAAAAATGAAAATTCTGGTGTCAAAAAGAATAACACAAACCTTTGCTGATATACCTAAAAGCATTATGCATATGAGAACTGGGCTGGCGCAAATAGCATTTCTAAGGTTTTGAGATAAAAGTTATTCACTTCACCTGTCAGTGGTTTTAATGTTGTGGCTAATTGGTTGCAACAAATATTGAACAAAGAGGCCTATCCTCCTCACCTTTTTCAAACTGCAGCTTCCTGTATCTCTGCATAATCTCTGACGCCACCATGCATTCAATCTGGGAGACAGAGAGAAAGGGAGAGAGAGTGAGAAGCACGGAAAGGTAGATAATAAACAGAGGGTTGCTGTGGAAGCAAAGATACAATACAGAAACATTAACACAGAAAGGCATAAGGCAAGGTTAGGAAACCACCTGTACACAAAGCCTCTTGTGGACCTTGCCTTCATAACACACTGTTTGGTTTGAACGCATAACTGGACAAGACAGTGGTTCATTGTGAGCAAATCAGGCATTACACACATAGTCGCTTAGCCTACAGCACGGAGGGTTCTGCCCTCAGACTGACCTCAGACTGAGAGCATGCAGGCTGTGCAGGCCCTCCACTGTGCAACAGCCAACACTGTGTCTGATTCTGTACATCTCAAGCTCAGCAGTGGTGATGCTGGCTATTGGTCCGTTTCTGCCTTTCAGATTCTACTATGGTCAGAAAGAGCTGGTCTTGGATCAACATGTGCACTTTAGACACATGGTTGCAGTTTATTAGTCGCAACTGCAATATTGGCTTTGATGATATTAACCACAACAGGTTGCAATAAATGCCATATGCAATAAGTCCTTTAACAAATTTGCCTTTTGAACAATCTCAATACACCAGATGAGCGTTCTATTGACATTTTGGATTAATCAAGGCAAAAAGCAAAAAAAAAAAAAGAACATTTTGGTAAAAAATTATTGAAGCCTGCAACCATTATGGGCTTTTCAATGCATTTTAATGAATTGGACTGTACTACTGCAATATGTTGCAAAATATATATACCACAATTTTGGTATCCCATCAGGATCATGCAGCACTAGAGCTCACCACATCTTCAGTTAATCAATCACTTGTGGTTTGTGGCTTGTAGAGTGAAAGCAAAGCTGTAAGGATAAATAATTCCAGGAACTAGGGATCGAGCTTTAAACAGCTCTTGCTTCGACATCTGAACCCTCCACTCGCTGAAGACTGGATGATTTCACGAAAATACAGCAGTGGGGGCAATGAGCCATGAGAGGCCATGTGTTACAATGATTTCAAAGGGTTTAAAGAGATAAATAATTTAAAGAGGGCAGGTTGCAACGAATAGTTAAATCCACTGAACACTGTAAAATCAGCAAGGCGGTTTAATTCTTTAAAAAAAGACAATATACAGTATAATTAAACAATAAATTAATGACAATAACTTGGATAAAATGATTCCATGGGGAACATCTGGCTGGGAGATTTTAAGTTCAGTTCTCTGCCATGCCATAGCCATCCATGGCTAGGAAGTCCATGAGAGCACTTGCTCTGTCCAAGGGGTAGAATGGTCCTCCTCCTCCTGCCATCACTCAACTGGCTAATATTTGTGTCTTTTAGTGGAATTGGCAGTTCTCCAAGAGTGTTGAGCGGTCCAAAAATGAGCAATAGCTAGCTTCAGCCTTTACCGTCCTAACTTGGTGACACTGGGTGATTTGGGGAGTTCTAGAAAGCAAGTGGTATCAGTCATGACTAAACAAAATTGGGTACAATTCCAACAATAAATAAATATACAATGGCAATTGGTTTTTTTTTTTATTAATGCTATGTAAGTACTTCACCATGGCTGTAGATGTGACTCCGCCAATCCAATGTGATCAACTTAAACAAGACTACTTATAATTCAACATTACCCAGGTGGGGTTTGAGTTAAAACGAGTAGTCTGAGATTTTATCAACGCTGAAGAAAAACAGAACAAGAACTCAGTCCTCTTACATTGTAAACACAAAGAACACTGAGGTCATTTGCAGCTGGTCTCATCAGAGAACAAACATCTTTCTTCCAAACTTCGGTTATTGCTATTTTTACTCCCAGGAGGAACAGGGGAAGTGAGGCATGAGTGAAGAGAAGCCAGCATCAGACAAAACCAACATCACCAGAAAGCCAAATATTCTGGGCAATAAATCTTTTGCTTTTGCTCCAAGGTGAAAATATTTTTGGGAAGACTGGTGGGAGTAGTGTTTTCCGCTTCCATATGGCCAAGACTGAGGCTGGTCGACTGCCATCCAGGATTTCTAAGCTCTAAAATGATTTTTTTTTTTTTTCATTTTTATCATGGATTGGCAAAAAAAAACAAAAAACACGCTTGTACTGATGCTAGTGTTTGATTAAAGAAAAAGGGTTTGACAACTGTGACTGTTTTAAAAATGAAAGAAATTAATTCTTCAAAAGTGTGTGTTATTCAAATGAATGGATTGGCTTTGTTGTTACCTCATTTTCTTGTAAATGCCCTCGCTTTGGACAGGCAGAATCTGGACAGCTAATAGCTGTTTCAAGGCCTTCTTTGATGAGAAGTTCCACATACTGCTTCAGGCACTGCAAATAAAGACAAATTGGACCTCAGATGTAAACTCGTGATGGTCTGACATCCAAAGGATCTGCACTAGCTTCTCTGCATGTATCTATAATGTGCAATTATGAACAAAAAACCATAACCTTCTGTAACACATTTTGTTAATACATTTGAATGAACAACACATTAGAAAAGTTTCACAATGTTTAGAAACACTTTCAGAATACGGCAATCATAATGCATTATTATGGTGTGCATTGATTTTCAGTGAATTGGAGGCACGGCGAATTGATTCTACAACAAATGCTTGGTCAACACAATACCACAGCTATCACATGTCCCAAACAAACTTAACTTGAATTCCGGAGAAAAGAAAGAGCAATAACAGTCTTTAAATGGTTCAACATATGGCCTACTGGGCACCAAAAGACACAAAAAGGTTATTTTGCAAGTAGCGCCTGATTATCCTCAGCACAGCCATATTGCTGCTGCTTCTCTCTCTGTCAGTTTATTAGCTGAACTATGCTTGTAAACAAAACAAAACTCAAAATTTCAGGAATGCAAGAAATCTGGTCTGAGAGAGACTCTTCCACAAACACTTTGCTGCTACAAGGAACAAAGACAGCCTGTTTCTGGTGAGCCCACACTAGCGAACAAGCCTCCACAGTGTGTGAGTGGGGCAATACCACACCCAGGGTAGAATTTTCCCCTTGTCCAAGAATCCACATTCTCTCAACTGCCTTTACGACAACAGCATAACCGGAACTCTGAAACTGGTCTCAGATCAGTGTAAAAGGCCAAGTCCCACCACCACAGTGCTTCACAGGGGGGCTAAAAGAACAGAAGCTGCTTCCAGTGTTTATTCCTAGACACTGAATCACACTCAGCCATGTTGGCATAACAAACAGTCCATTTGGCCTCTAAATGTTGTTTCTAGCATAGTGAACGGTGTTGTTGTATCTGTGCACATTTCACGAAAAAAAAAATGCCCGAACAAGAAGTGTAGACAGCGGTGTAGCAATTTTGCAGGCTTATTTTGAGATCTAGCCTGTGGCTCCGACAATAAAACCAAAGGGAAGACAATCTGGTGCACAAACAGTAAAGGACTCGAGTAATGGAGTCATTTATTGGTAAAAAAAAAAACCCAAAAAGAACGGTTGTCATACTCAGAGATGCCATATATGTATATTATTTATCTTTTATTTTAAGTATTGAACCAAACAGCTTTTAAGAACCACTAACAATTCTCCTTATTTCCAAATAAAAACACTGTTTTTTAAAGCATAATTTTAAAGGAAATGGCAATACATCACAACAAGAAAAATGATGCAGTGTTCACAGAACTTCAATAATTAAAAGAAAACAAATCTCTTGTTCACAAACTAAATAGCAATAATCACCTTTGACGTACTTCTAGTAGTGTTTTGCCATCCAGCTGGTCTCATTGCAAGAGGAGAGTGTTGATTACAGCAGTGTTTTTATACTTTTCCTCATTAAATATGATGTGATTCAGGTGATCAGTACTCAGTCCCTCATAAAGCAGAATGAGGTGCTTGTGTAGGAATATAACAGACACTGGCATGGAATGGTTGTCACACTCATAGAGATTGCAGTGGTCTCTTATTTTTTCCAGAGCAGAAGTTTCCAGTGCAGAAGTTTCTCTGCAACAATGGATTTCCTCATAGCTCTCTTAGGTTAAATACACATATAATAGAAGTGGAAGTATAAGAGTAGTGAGATCATACTTTGTGTAGTCTCAGTTTTACAAATTACAGTTTGCAATTACTCTCAAACCTTTGTCAGTGATTTGTTGTTACCTGACCACTGTATTCAACTAAATTATTTCCGTATTACTGATCCTCCTCTCTTTTATGTGTGTGTATGAGACGAAAAGTAACCTTAGGGAGAAATGTAATTAATAAGATGTTTTCTAAGCATTGGACCAGCAGCTGGAACACAAATGTCAAATTGGGTTCACCTGGGGGGTGGGGGGTGTTTAGTGTGTTCCTAGTACTTGTCTTAATCCGCTTACATATGCACCAGCTTGCCCTGCCAGTAATTACCCCCTTTTCTCACTTAGGCCAACACAGCTATCTGTGCGCAGGGAGAAATGACTGCATCATTGACAAAATCCGCAGGAAGAACTGTCCAGCCTGCCGCTTCCGCAAGTGTCTTCAAGCTGGCATGAACCTGGAAGGTAATGGGTGCCAAGTTATCTCCACTAGACCACTCAGACACATTATAGACCATTGGCTATAAGGCACACCTGACATCAGCATATCCCCCTACTACATTAAAGCTCTAAATGGTTTCGCTAGGGTCACAAAAGGGCTGTGTATTCCAATGGCTTCTCTAGGATGTGTCCTTGAACAGGTGAAAGAAGTCTTTTGAACTATCACAGTGCTGCTTTTACTAAAATGTCAGCATGCTGTAAAGTTATGGCCTGAGCAGCCACTTTGATGCATTTCATGGAGCTTAAAAGGCCTTGTCTGCTTATGCGCAAGGGTATAAAACTGTAGATTAACTATTTGTTTGAATCAGTGGAGGAGAATATGGGGTTCAATCTCTGAGGCTCTTAGTTGCCATAGAAACATTTATGGTGGGAAAAAAATGAGACTGAATTTAACATTTAACATTAAGTGCAAACACTAATTTTAGCAGGAGAAATACACAACCATATTTTTCTGTTACAATGAAAAAACTAGGCCATTTAATGAGAAAATGCTGTATGTGTTTAAGATATGCATGTACAGTTGTCCATTTGAGGGGGAATGAGGCAGCATTGCAACCTTCCTTGTTAAAATAACCAAAAAGCATCCCCTTTATTAACCTTCCTGACTAATTAATAAATCTCTAGTAACTGTGGCATATGTTGGTGAATTGAAAAGGAAGCAAACCACAGCCCAGCTAAATAAATATTTGTATTGAACCCAATACTGTCCCTTGCATTTTTCTATACAAACTGTATACAAACTGAAACATGGATAATGTTGCCAAACATGAGATATTAAATAGTAAAATGTTTGGGGTTTTTTTTTTTAGTAGTATTTTGTTCATGAATTTGAAACAAACAATTTTGCACAATTCCCACTCTCTCTCTCAGTTTAACAATAAAACTATATATATATAACAGTAGAACATATTGTGTATATATGTGTATGTATATATATACATTGTATATGTATAAAACCTTATCAAACTAGTGAAAATGTACAGCTCTAACTCAAACATCCAGTATTTTGACATACTAAACAGAAAATCTCCCTTTTATAAGCTTATTTCCCACGTGCATTTCTGCCGAGGCGTCCGAACTTGAATCAGAACAGCCGATGCGTTCTAGTGAATCAGAAGAGCCGATTCTTTGTAGTGAATCAGAAGAGCCGACTCACATCGAGTGTGAGGCGCTCCCCACTTTTTTATCAACACACAGAGCATTATTATTTGCCAAGTTAGGCTAAAATATTATGACAATAAACTAAGAGCCGTTTGGAAGCCGAAAGAACCGTGGGAGCCGTGCCACAAGAGTCGGCTCTCTGAAAAGAGCTGAACTTTGCATCACTATCGCCTGCGAACGTACAACGTGAACTGCGTTCAGTCTCGTGAGAGTGAACGTCACTCACGGTTGCGTTTATAATTTGTAAACCTACTCGTTCAGTTCAGTGTTCACGAAAAATAGGAACGTGTTTAATGAACGCCGTTCATTGAACGCGTTCATGCACAACACTGTATGTATATATACATACATATTTTGCGTTAATTTATTTTCTATAATGCTTTAAAATAAATTGATCGCGCGATTGATTTGAAAATTAAACGCCCCTCTGCATTGCAGTACCACATCAGTTGGGGCTGTATTACGCCACGCCAGCGACCAGCATGGCAGAAGAAGAAGCCCGAACACGAGCCCGAAGCTCTCTTCCACCTAGAACCGGAGAAACTCACATGTTAAACCTCACCAAGCTGTCCCATTACTTTCGACCCACAGAACTGCAGAGCGGCATAGCTCCGCGGCACAAGCACCAATCAGCATCAACCTAACAGTTACACAGGCCTCCAGGAGACCTTTACAACGAGCCCTCGTTTGCCATTCTAACCCCCGGGGATCCGGAGTTATTAGCCGTAAACTGTTAGAGCCAGAATATTTAAAGCCGCGTCCGTCTTTAAATGCGCTCCGAGTCTAATGGTGAATTTCTACCTGTAGCTCGGCCGCGGAAAAATCCTACCGACACAAAATTTTACAGCGACCCTCAGCTCCCCAAGACCATTCGAACTGACTTTCCGAGCGGTGTAGCTCCGTGGGGCAAGCACCAACCCACGTCAAACTTCACAGTCAGATAGGGCTCCACGAGACCTGGCTCTGCAAGCCCTGGTTCTCTAATTTGTTAGAGAAGAA
>JBBPCY010000001.1:42810753-42829617 GCA_037974405.1 Brachyalestes nurse
TAAATAAGATTTGATTCAGGTGATCACTAATCAGTACCTCATAAAGCAGAATGAGGTGCTTGTGTAGGAATTTAACATACACTGGCATGGAATGGTTGCCATACTCACAGAGATGCTGACTTAAAAATAAATTGCAGTGGTCTCTTATTTTTGTCCCAGAGCGCTATATATATATATATATATGATTGGGTTGGCACAATACCACTGCTATCACATTTCCCAAAAAACCTACAAAAACCTAGGAGTAGCAAACTGATATATGGACGAGCCAATGAACCAGTGTAGAAGCTCCTACTGTGGTCCCTATTGGCTAAACTCATAAAGGTGCATCTGTGCGGCAGAGCAGCCCCTCTGCTTTGTATGCCGCTATTCACTCTTGCCCAAAAACTGAGAGACTGGTAAAATGGATGGATATGTTTATACTCACCAGCGTGCAGAAGACACATTGGCACTGTGTGATGGTGGTCATCTGCTCCAGGGGGAACTCTCCCAGGCACAGCTTGCAGGAGACCAGCGGGTCCAGAGCCAGGTCCCAGGTGGGCCGGTACCGAGCTGTGGTCATGGCTGCTTACCGCAGGGCTGCAAGAGAACGACTGCCTTTAGAAAGTGCCTCGTTTTTTTAGAAAAGGCCGTTTCCACACCTCAAACGATGGCTATCCAGAGAGCAAAAGGCTGCTGCCTCGCAGATAAGTGCATTTGTAATGCACTGGTGCTAACAGCACAAACAGAGAGGCCGACACTCCAAATGTATATTAGATTGGAAATGGGCTCCACTATTTGTATGAGAGAAGTCTAATGGATGCGATCGGGAAAGGGTCAAAGACACTCAGGCGCAGGTGAATTATGCAAGTGACTGTACATGTTTCATGAAGTGCTTCCTAAATTGATTTCAAGAGTTCAACTGTAATGGAATGACACGAGAGCCAGCCTAAAACACTCAGTCAATCAGGCCCATGCCACAGACTGAGAGGCGGACAGGAAATGCTATTTAGCCCACTTCTGGTCGGACTGCTCTCCGGCTAAAAATGGAGCAGAAACCACACTTTGCTGCCTCCTTCCAAACCTCTGCTGCATATCGAGGGAGGAGTAGGATTATTTTTGGCAGGCGTCTCTCTCTGTGCTTTCCTGTTTCTTATTCTGAGCGGGGCTCCGGCACATAGGCGCACTTGTGTCTAAAGTGTTTACAGGAAATGCTCCTGTGAAAGTCAACGTCACCCGGCGCTGTCAAAAACTCTCCCCTGGCTGCTAGGCAACTGGAGGACGGCTGAGAAAAAAAGAATGACGTGTTCCACGGTTGGTGAGACAGCACCTGTACTAGGTTCTCTGCAGTATGGCTGGAGACTGCAAAAGTGAATATCCCAGGCACCCGAAGCTGAACACCTCAACTGTGGAGGAAGGGAACCACAGACAAATCAGTGTGAATGACCTAGGGGAAGCTTTTGTCAGACACTTGCACAGGAAGGCTGTGGGAGGCCTGCCAAAAGCTCTAAGAGACACTACAAACCAATCAGAGTGAAGAGCAGCAACGGCAGCGGAAAGACAGCCAGGCTGGATCAGATAAACAAATGCAAAAGCAGTATCTTTACTATCTGTATTCAAATATGTAAGCATTTCAAGACAGACAGACATGCATTAGAAAGCATATCGCTTGCACTGCAGTCCCATTTTTTAAATATGACACTGCAGAATTTGAAGGTGTCTGGCTGCCATCTTTACCATCTCAGCATCTCATCAAAGCCAAAAAAATAAATAAATCAACATATCAATTTGATATTCAGTGCCAATAGGATGCACATTATTTAGCCCATGTCTGTTCAGAGCTGCTGTGCTCTCTTTAGTCAAAATGGCATATCTGAGGGGGTAAAAAATGTATCCCATCCGGCCCTGTAACAAACTTTGCCTGAAATAGCACAGATTCACTGTTGCTGTATCATGTTGTTATACTTCTTTTGTCTGAGTAGCAGCATGGTAGCCTACGTTGTATTGCTCATATTAAGAGAAATGTTTCAAAATTAGAGGTGTAAAAGTGAGAAAAAAAAAAAGAATGGGTTGGTTTTTGTGTGGAAGAAAGCAGGACTTTTTTCTTCCAAGTCTTCAAGTTTCTCCTCCTAGCAAAGACTCCCCCTAATTTCACCACACTATCAACTCTAGAGGGGTCCTTTTCAATCTGCTGCTAACTTTGTGCTGTCCATTCTGAGTGATGGGGGGAGGGTAAGGGTCAATGTACCTGCTCAGAGATTTGTGCTCTGTTGGACTTCCAGCTGTGAAACGTCTGTGGCGTCTAAGATCACGGTCAGGAAAGCTAGATACACAAGCTTCATGCACACATTGAATACACTTCTGAATAGAACTACGCTTGCGTAGTATACTGCTTGTTGATACTGAATATTGATCTTCGCATCAAAAGGCCCCTATGCAAAAGAGTCCACAAACCAATGAGAGCAATCTATCTATTTATTAACTATTCATTCATTTATTTATTAATAGCTGCACACCATTATTAATATACAATTCAAAGAGATTCTGTGGGTGTTTTGATAATACAAGGCATGCATAACGGACAATCCAATAAAAGACACTTTTATTGTATATGATATTTCTCCCATCTGCTATATTTCAGGTACAATATTACTGTGTGCAATGTACAATTTTCTGGTGCATTCTTACTGTTTCTTTCAATGTCTGCTGCCACCAAGCAACTGAGGATTCTCCAATGTGTACATATATCTGTATCCACTGCGTATGTTTATATATACATTTTATATTATACCGTTATATTGTATATCTTTTATCCCATTGCCTATGCTGCTTCTACTTTCTTCTTTTGTACCGTCCACTTTGCTGCCGTAACAGTGCAAATTCCCCACTTGTGGGACTAATAAAGGCTTATTTTATCTTCTATTTTTAATAAAAGCAAGGCAGGTTGACCTTAAAAACCACTGCAGGCGCAGCATGAAGCAATATAATTGCAAAAGCACCATTCTGTCCATGTCATGCAACCCTACCTAGCACTGAAGAGGCGGAGAGGCCGGGGCTAATTTAACATGCAGCGCTTGCAGTCTTACGTCATCCCTCAGACTCTCCTCACTCTGTCAGGTCCTGCCACTCTCCTCCATTTCCACCCTCCCTGTCGTGTTCTCTCGCAACCCCTGTTAGCAGCCGTATCAGTCTCTGAGCACCTTCTAACTCATCTTTGCATATCTACAGCCACGTAAGCTATGCAGTGAAAGTGTGGGCAGACTGAACTCTACTACGCTCTCCGTATTTGGGACGGTGTTTTACTACCATTCACACACTATTAGCCTAAATGGTCCTGATTAATTGTTACCCCATATAGAATCTTGTATTTTTTAATTAAGTCCATATTTCATAACTTACAAAAAACAAAAAAAAACCCACTTTGCTTTATAATCGTGTAATCAATATTTATTAAAATACCAATATGGCAATTAAAAAATTGCACGGCGTGTATAATCTCATCAATCCTGTCAGATACTAGTATATGCACCCCTAACGTTGCACCATAAAGTAACCCAACACCAGACAGTAATAACCTGATTGTTAAGAAAAGAAATTCCGTTTTTTGGTCAAGCTTTGGCTCTGCAACTCACTTACAGAAATGTACTATTCCTAACATGGGGAAAGTATGCCAGTAAAGAGAGGTTTTCATTTCAGAGCTGGAGAAGAGAATGCAGGACCGGGGTGGTGCAATGCGAAAGTGAGAGTTCAGAGTGTTGCATTATTTAATAGCAGATCTATTAACGCTCTGCAAGACATCAGCAACAACAAAAGTTCCAAAATGTCGAATGCCACAGGCAGAGTTTTGCCTCCATTTAAATTCTAGTCCTAAATCAAATCAGAAAGGAGAAAACAATCATTTGTGTCATCTGGTTTTGAAATAAATTGCACAGAAAATAAAGCAATCAGAAAAGCACTGTATACTGTACATCTCAGCGGCACACCATACAGCGGTGTTCTTTTGTTAGCGAGCTACTTTTGGGTTTGGGTGATCAATATGGCAGTACAACTGCTACACAGTTTTATTGTAATGTAACTGTAATTACATCACAGTGCTGGTGAAATTGCACTATATGGACAAAAGTATTCATCCAGTTTTTGAATTTAGGTGGTACCTTACTTCCAGTAAAGGGCATTCTGACAGAAGATTTTGGACAATGCCATGCTTCCAACTCTGTGGACGCAGTTTGGGGAAGAACCTTTCCCATTCCAACATGACTGTTGGCGTAAAGGTCAGGCGTCCCAATAATTTTGTCCATGTTGTATATATGTGAAAGTGAGAATAATGCACAGCTATTTATTTGTTCCATTTAACCTTGGGCCATAACTTTGACACAGAGTATATTTTGTTGCCCTGTCTGCACTTTGGGTTTTGTGGTGTTCTATTTCTGTTCTTGTGATGCACTATGGCTCTGTTTCCTTTCACTGTGCATTGTGTGTATATGGCTGAGAGTAAACCTACTTGACCTGACCTGATTTTTTTTTTTTCAACAAGTAAACTGTTACTTATTTTCACCTCAAGAATCAACAAAATGTGACTTGCATCTGACTGTACCTAGAGCAGACTGTAGACATCTTTCTGTCAAAGCATAAAAGCTGATTGGTTAAGGCCACTGGGTCAATTTGCGGAACGTTCACAGCATCTTAGCTAATCAAGATCTTCCTCTGTGATCAGTTCCGCAAAAAAAGCCTGACTGTGAATGCCTGGTTTACTCTACAATAAAGCTGTCAGAGATTGTTGCCATAACCTCTCCACCAGAGAGGAAGCATACTTACTAAATAAGCAGTTGTGTTATGGGGATATGTGAGAGTGAAGGACTGGTAAAAAAGTACAGAGAACCTTCATTTAATGTAATAGTGTAAAGTGTTCTTTCGGGAAACTTCAAGTTTTGTTTGGGTTCTTTAAACTCACGTATCTCTCTTTTGAAGGACCTTCCAATAGTCCTTTAAAAGCTCTTTGGGGAATCAGAAATGGTTCCTCAGCAGCATAAAAGATGTGAAGAGCTTTCTTCATGACATCCTCTCTCTTACTCAATATTTATCCAAAATGTCATATTGTATCTGAGATACAGCAGATTCTCTTTGTGAACGATCATGCCAACAAACTGCTTCAGTAACAGGAAATGTGATACGGGCAGTAAACACAACACAAAAAAAGAAGACATCCTCTTGGACATCCTTGTATAATCTGATGACAGCCCTGATCGCGCTCCAAGAGACCCCCTGCTCTGTCTGATGCCACTGGCTGTTCAAAACAACAAACAACAAAGTAGCTCCCAGATATTTTCATTAGGATGTAGTACCACTGTCCTGAGATAGCGAAATAAAACTGTGGTTCTCAATTTTCAAGTCTTATTCATAAAACGTTCATACTCACAGATTTGACATTAAAACGACTGAATGTAAAAACTCGCATTTAAATCATGATTTATAAAATGGGAATTTCACTTGACTACAGAACAGTGCAGAACATTTGTGTTACAGGCCACACATCTGTGAATAGTGCATTTTTAACAGTTGTACCCAAATTCTGAGAACAAAAGTGGAATGAAAATTTTTATTTTTTTATTTATTTATTTATTTTTTTTATAAATGAGGCCCCTGGTCCTAAAGGATCAAAGTACTGCATAGTTAAGTTTTTTCCCATTCTACTCTAATGCACCTGGTCAAAATGCTTGTTAAAATAGCTGATGGGTTAATTCAGATTTTGAAATAGACTGTTCTTCTTTAAAACAGACTCGAATATGCAGAGTAGGGGTGCTTCATAACTATAAAGGAACACTTCCTGGATTCTTCAAGCCAAATATACACACACTTCTACGAACATTAAAGTCACCTTTAATTTGAAAAGCTGTGGGACGTTCAGTGAGGCACTTTATATTGTTACTGTAGTCTGTATTAGCCTGAAAATAGACACAGACCTAGTCAGGCCTGAACAAAAACTATCATTAATATAAAGATCTTGATTCATTAATGTGATTTGACTGAAGAACAAAACCTTTTTTGGACTAGGGCGAAAAAGATAATAAAAAAATTTAAATGGGGGAACGTCACCATAAGAGCAAAGCTAAATGAAGAACTGGTAACACCAAAGCTTCTGTACAAAACTGACCACAAGCAGCAAACTTTCCACAGCGAGTGTCATGTGAACGACGGTGGAAGGGACGTGCAGTTGCTGTGCTCGAGCTCCAAGTTTACATAAAATACCCCAGTGGAATTCGTCACTTGCTTTGGAGCTGTGCAGCAAGCCTTCGTGCCTCATTTGTTTGGAGTCCAGTGAACTTTTGGTAGATTAAACTCAGCATCATGCCAAGATATAGACTTGTTTTTAGTAGTGACAATTAAACATTAACCCAATTTTCAAAGTTTTCCCCCATACATGCCACTCAAACACTATCTGGATGTTGAAAATCTATCACTGGGACAACCTTACCATCAACGTTAAACACAAACACACTTTTTAAACATGCATTTTAAGCCTCTCTATAGACAACTGTTGATTTATAGTTCAGCTCAAGTTGGTTTCTCTTTTTGCTATTCTTTTGTATAAAGAAATCTACTGAAATATTATACTGTATATTATACTGTATTATACTGTCATTATACTGTAACACTATTATACATTCTATGTAACAAATTAGTAAATATACTATTGTTCTTTAAAAAACAGAACACATCTAAAGATCCATTCAGACCTATGATGATCTTGGCATCTGTGATGGCCACACCTATTCCGGTAAAGCACGTCAGATTAAACGGTGTTTATCTGGAGACAGCCCGTCAGATTCTGAATAAAGATGTGGGTTGGATACATTCGGATTTGATCTCCCACAATGTAGTCTAATCATATAATTGCGATGATGATTGCATAAGATCCATCTCATGAGCTACCTTTAGCTGTTAAACTAAAACGCTAACAACAGCTGCAAGGTCACAGAGATGGCTACAGGAAATACTGAGCTGTTACCAGAGCAACCATTCAGTCCTCACTGTCAGTGACGGCAATAGCTCTGGTGCATGCTGGTATTAAAGTAGTAATCATGAGGCTGCATGATTTCTGTGAGGAGAAACATACTCATAGCTTTCTTAAACCCTAAGTGCAAACAATGTAGATCAACAAAAATGGGAGGGGAAAAAAAGCACATTACTGTCGCCTTAACAGCCCAGAGACATATCAAGCAGCAGGAGGGCATAGGCCTACTCATCATCCTCATTCCCAAATATAGACTCATCGCTGGAAGTCCAATTAGAGGAGTTTTAAGTCTAATTAGCGTCATCATCTCTCTCTGTTCAATGCATCCAGTGTCCTGTGATGGTCTGCCAGTCTCCAAGTCATTCAAATCAGCTTATTGAACTCTCACTCCACTGATCCTTTTTAAGCCAATACTCCACACTTTCAGAACAAAACGCCACCCTTGCTGCGTCTTTCAGTAACAGCTAACAAAGACTTCTGCAAGTAAATGCTAGCAGTGTAAAAAAAAAAAAAAGTATTTCCTACTTCTAAGAACTGGAGACAATGAATAGTCAAGGCTGTTAGATAATTGTCAGAAATGTACTCAGTTGGTCAGTTATTCAGGAGTTAATTTCAGAATCAGAAAACTTCATTGATCCAGGATGAAACTGCTTATGTTATGACTGCAAAGACGCACAGAGACAAAAACAATGTATAAAGTATAAAGTCTAAATAAACAGATATACACAGATGCTGGGTATAAATAAATACTACAAATAAATATGTAGATGTTATTCAAGTCATTAAGGCTCCAACATAGGCAGCAATGCATTGTAGATGATCATCAATGGAAATGAAGTGCTAATTTTCATAGAAAAGCCAATAAACTTCACAAAACAAACAAACGCTGTTCAGTCTTGTGGGTTAAAAGCAACGCAGCCACCCTGGAGACAGGCTGTTGAGAGGAGACATGGTTTCAAACAGGCCAGTAAGGTTCGTCTAGCAAATCAGATAACCACAGAGGTGTAACTGCCATCACTGAAGCCTTTTCAACATGCATGGAGAACAGACAACCTCGTTCATTCTAGCACCAAAAAAGTTCATTCAGTGAAATGAACCATGACACTTCTGTTATTCCGCAGCGAAATGTAACTTGATTATATGCTTCTGGCAGCAGCATCATGACACATGCAGCTGTCAACCCTGAGCACAAAACTGTTGTAAAAGATAATGTGTTCAATTTGCTTGGGGATAACAGGAGATGCACAGAAATGTTTGTAAATGTTCATATTTATGTAAACACCTTTGTTTGAAGAGACTATTCTAGAACCATTCACAACAGTCAATTAAAATACACTAGCTGTCTTAATGTCCAAAGCCTTTATCATGGGATTCTCTTGTATCTTACACATGTAGTGTTATCCATTATATTACGCATTTGAATACAAGGGGAAACTCTCAACCGTGACTACATATGCACATGAGGTATCATTGTGTACAAGAGGTAAAATAGGATGCTAAATGAAGGGCAGGAACAACTGTAACTCGATGACTAACTGAAAACAGTTTTACAAATGAGTGTGGAGAACCTGTTCTTGGTAGCATATCTACACCATACACTACATACCTGTTTTTCAGAGTTTGGGCTAGATCCCTTACTTCCAGTGAAGGGCAATCTTAATGCTTCAGCATAGCAAGACAATCTGGACAACACCTGCTTCCAACTTTGTAGACATAATTTGGGGAAGAACCTTTTTATTCCAGCATGACTGTGCTCCAGTGCACAAAGCAAGCTCCATAAAAACATGGTTGGATGAGTTCAGTGTGGAAGAACTTGACTGACCACACAGAGCCCTGACCTCAACCCAATCCAACACCTTTGGGATGAACTGGAACGGAGATTGTGAGCCAGGCCCTCTCCTCCAACATCAGCGCCTGACCTTTTAAATGCTCTACAGTATGAATGGGCACAAAATCCCACAGAAACACTAAAAATCTTGTGGAAAGCCTTCTGAGAAGAGTGGAAGCTGTTATAGCTGAAATGGGGGGGCAACTTCATATGAAAGTCGATGTATTTGAATGCAACGTCATTAAAGTCCCTTGGTGTAATCGTCAGGCACACTTTTGTTTATGTAATATATGTCACTGCCATGTTTTCACACATATATAAAAAACTAAATCCAATCAGTTTTAAAACCACAGTTATAAAAAAATAAAAAACCTAAATCTTAACCAAACTGCATAAAAACAAACTGTGATCATCTCCTGAATGATCCTTGTGCCAGAGATGCAGGCTTGGCATACAACACTCCTCTAACCATTTTAGGTAAAGATACAAAGTCTTGTTCTCCACGTCAGGCATGGGCAAAGATATTTTTAATGGCTGAAACATAAAACTTTAACGGCCCAACTTCACAGCATAGGTCAATGGCTGAATCACTGTCACCGCTGTCCTTGAACTTTAAAAGTGGTTGTGGACCATTAGGGCCAGGCCAGCTGCTTTCCTGCCTGCGGCCTCATCTCAGTTCTCCCAAGGCTCCCACAGAACTCCAGAAACATCCGTTTCTCTCTTTTAAAGGTCTTTTCTGGCCTCCTGCCGAAAACTGTACCCTCATTATTTTTGCCTTGTTGCCACAGAAACACAAAGTGAAAAGCTATAACTCTCAATACAGGTGTAATGGAGGTTTCATGTACACCAATCAGCCATAACATTGAAGGTCGGCACTGGGCCACTAAAGTAATTCTGACTTGTGGAAGCACGGACAGGCTATGGTATCGATGCTGGACTAGTTTGTCTAACCCACAGATACTTAAGACTGAGAAGAAGGGAATTTGGAGTCATTAGGGAATGCCATGACAAGGGTACTTGGTTTGCAACAATATTTAGGTAAGTGGTACATGTCAAAGTTTCAATAAATTATTGTTTTTGTAAAATATAACATTTTATATTTTTATGGGGATCCTGGCCTGAGATTAACCGAAGCAACGTTGGGGCCCTTCAATTTTCAGACATCCATATTAGCAAGTCCGCTAAGGCTAGGTTCAAATGCAAACAATTATAGGAAAACAGCGCCATTTCTTTTGGTTGTATGTTTTAAGCAAATTTAATAAAAGAGATTTGCAGATTACTTGTCGTCCCGAACTTTGCCCTTATCTAGAAATTAGATTTGGACCTTTGAATATAAAGTTTGAGAACCCCTGGTCTAGAGCATCACACTGCCTTCCATAGTGCACCCTGGTACCTTAATTTCTCCAGGTAAGTGATGCACACAATTTTTTCATCCACATAATGCAAAAGAAAGCATGATTCATCAGACCAGGCCACTTTCATTCAATTCTTCATGGTCCAGTTTTGTTGCTGATGTAGACTCATTTTCTTGCTTCCAGCACATCAACTTCAAGCACTGGCTGTTCTCTTGTTGCCTACCCCTGGACAGGTGCCATTACAATGAGACAATCAATAACATTCATCTCATTTGTAAGTAGTTTTAATACTGTGGATTATTTCCTCAGAATATTTTGCTGCTGCTAGAATCGCTGTATAAGAACAAAAACGGGAAATGGTTTCATGTAAAAGAATCATTTGCTTATTAAAAACAGGCTCCACCTGAGCAGCACAGTTATATAATATTATAAAGCCTATGTCCTGCATATCCATCACCCTGGAGAATTTAGTTCTAACACACACGGCTCCAATATTTGGATGTATCCGAAAGCTTCAATGAACTGGACTGTAGCTAAATCCAACTAAGAAATTTCTTTACAGTTGCGGTGATCAAGACTAGGGCTCTCAATGTGTAGCCATTTTATTTCCAATCCAAAAATGACAAGTGGACCAAAATGCACAGAGATATTACATGGAATGCCAATGATGGTTAAATTGTGATAAATGCCTTTCACTGTGTGCTGTACTCGTATATCTATGCACGTGACAAATAAAGAATCTTGAACAAAATTGTGAATTCATTTTTAAAAATTGTTTTATGTTTTAGGTCAAAACTATCATAAAGAAGTCTATTGGTAATCATTTTATGCCAAAATATGTCCAGAAAATAGTTTGACATATTACATGCTTCCGAGGTCTGGCTCCCTTCAGCACGGCTGTGAATAATTCAGACGCTACGTTTCTCTAGAATGGAGAATCCCACACAAACCACTCTGAAGGACTTTGGGCACATTTAACAACCTAATTATGCAGAAATGTTAGGGGGCACTTGTTAGCTGGCATGTCTGAAAATATTCTGCCCACTAAAGCCTTTATGGAACAAATGTGACAATTAGTTTTGCTCTCAACACTAGGGTGTGACTACAAATCACGCATTTTGAGTCTGACTTATAATAGCAATAAAAGGGAAAAGTTCACGGACATTTATGCTTTTTCCAAACTTGTTTTAAAAGAGAGCTAATTCTGATTAAATATGGCTTCAACAAGAATGTGTGTTATTTAACTGACTTCAGAAATCTGAAGAGGCTGGTTTAGTTCTTAGGCAAAATGACCAGAAAGGATCCCCTTCACATAAGAACACACCAGTCTTAATGTATTAACTGTAAAAGTCCATGTGCTTATCCAGAGCGCATGAGGAACCATCACAGTCTCGAAAGAACACGGGGACGTTAGCAATTATTTCTAGGCTTCTCAGAAATACTGTACGAAAGACATCTTTTCCCAAGACACAGGCTAAACAAGACATTATGAAGCTTACACTATCTAATAAACAGGCAGGAAGTGTGAGACTGGTTACAAAAGAAAAAAACAGGTAAAAGCCAGTCTTCAGTGTGGGCATACGTCAGTATCCAGCAGCCTTCTCTAAGCGCAGACATTTTCCCAAATGCGTCATTGGGTAAATTAGAAGTTGAGTCAGCACTTAAAACAGGCAGGCTGAATGGACAAGCTAGGAATTATTCTCTGCTTCTGTGATACTTTTATGTGTGCGCAAATGACTGCTACAGTGTAAATCTAGCCTAAACTGCATGGCAAGTCCTCACATCTTAAATGGCACAGTGTAAAACGCACATCCAGCATGACTTCTTTCGCAGAAGATGTACTAAATTCACAGTAAACCAATCTTAAGATGAGAAAAGACATTTTAAAGGAAAGGTTTCTTGAAGCACTTATCATCACATACTGGACAACAACCCTAATAATGGGGGAGTGTTCTCCAAAGCATTCGTTATTTTATTTACACTCAATACTGGGTATTTCTAACAGTCTCTGAAAAAATATTTGCAGAAATGTAGGCCCAGTCTGTTGTTTTTAATGCGGAGATAAAATAGATCAAATGGATGGCTATTAAAAATAAAGCAGTTGCTTACATAACTGCCATCCATGTAACTGTTGTCATCACCATCGGCTGAAATAAAAGAAGAATTCTTAAAAGCAGAAACTTAGCATGAACCTTGAACCTGATTTCCTGCGAAGGCAAATATTTAAAAGGAGAAAAAGCATGGGAGCCTGCCATTTCAGACTGAACCAGCCGCATTTAAAGAGACATCCTCCTCTCCAGAAGCCTTGTGGCATACCATTTGTGTCTAAAAAATTAAGAGGATATGACAACCGTGCTTTGCAAGTGCTTATTCCTATTGACATGTGCAGAGAGCGAGAGCCCAAGGTCTACCATGAATGCAATCTGTTGTCGCTCATGGTTCTAGATTTAAAAAAAAAAAAAAAAAAAAGGAAATCAAATAGCACGCTTTACACATCAGCTTGAACAGGGAAAAACAAGCAGACATTATTGTGAAAGAACAACAACTTCGACCATACAGTCATTTTGGGGAAGTGTTAACTGATGTAATACAAAATGAGCATGTTTTGGTGCCACTTTGAGCACTTTGTCTAAGAGTCAGGGTGGTTTTGGCAAAACTAACCCTATGCTTCTAACGAGAACATGGTCAACACTGGGCTACGATTAAATTAAAAATAACCCTTGCCTTAACCAGAACTCTGTTAGTGGGATTGGCCATACATCTCATTCTGCCATTACCTGTAATCCTAGGTTAATTCACTTAACACTAACACCAGTCAAAGGGCTGTACCAGCGATTAGGTATTTAGACAATACAAAGTCACAACAGGCTACACCTCAACAAGTAATGACTCCACATACATGCCATGCTGGTAGGACAGGGCTTGTTGATCTGCGAATGCACGCAAACAGAAAACACAGCCAGCACATACACCGTGTGATTCACCTACTGCCTCAAGACTCCATGTCCTCAGCTTGACTTGGCTTTCAAAACCACATACACACAAAAGCTGCATGACATGGACATAATACTAGTACTGTGATTACATTTCTACATATCACTCTGACAGAAAAGTTGAACCAGTAATGTACAAGATTACATTACTTTGACTAGCCTGAATTACATGAAAACACAGAAACACTCACCAGGGACTGCGACTGGTAAAGACGGTCAAGAGTAAAGAAATTCGTACTGCAGGTAATCTCTGAACACTTCTTGGTATTTCTCAATTACACATGCTCATAATTTAACCATTTTCTAAGTATTTTAATTACTCAGATATACGCATTAAGCAGCAACGGTGTATAAACAGCCAGTGGCTCACAGGCCATATGTTGCTATAGAAGCAGCAATTGTAGCCTCTTGTTCAGGTACAGCTCTCGTGAGCCACTCACAAAGATGTCTTTTGTGCTCTGGGCTTTTTTTTTTAGATGGCATTTTCTGATAAAACGTGATGTAGCTTTCACAAAGCTTTCAAATAGCAAATACAGAGTACCAAAAAAACCCTAAAAACAAAACACTGGTGTGTAAGAAGCATAAGAATAAGAACCAGCACTATTATATTGTAGGTTTCTGTTATACTAGTACTGTGAAAGCCAATAGCATGATCATGATTAACAACCAATACGTAGTACAGTCCTAACACCTACATGCTAGAACATTCTTGGACGTAAAGCCAGATGACAGACATGTTTCCCCCAGGAGAAAACACTATCATTCTACACACAGAACTGCACAAAACTACAATGGGTGTAAGGGATGAAATATCTTTAATTCAGGATCAGCTAGGCCATTTTACAGAGTGAGAGTGATTACTTTTTTTCTAATTTCTTACCTGATTCAGGTTCACTGAGTCCTCTTATACAAAGTAAGACAATTTAGCCCCTCAGAGTGGTCATCATCATTACTGTCTCCCGAAGTAATCTAGAGCTGGCAAACGCAGACGGCTGAACTGAGAACACACTGCACGTTATTTTCTTAAGTAGCAGCACATTGGGTAATTTTGGAAAAGGAGACATACAGCAGGACTTCCTTATTATCAAGCTAATGGGACAATATCCTGTTTTTACTGACAGACAATGGCATCACAGATGTAAATGGAATTAACCTACATTTCAATGGAGATGGAATGAATCTCAGACAGACTTGCATCTGACAAATCCATGATCAGTTTATCAAAAAGAGAGACGTCACACTGCTAATTCGGTGAAATTATAAGGTCTAAACTATGTGAGGTAATCAGTACTAATCAGAAATGTTAAGTACGGAAGTAATCAGTAATGCACGAGTCAGACGTGAAGGCTGCCTACATCGAAAAAAAGGGCATACTGACAAAAACACTTAAGAAAACAAACACATTAAAATATTGCCTAAATAAAAGATGAAAGGCTTTTTAATCCATTATGCACTGTTGTCTCCTCTTCTAATAGCCCGAAAATTGAATTTGCTGCCACTCTGCTCTCACCCTAGAGCAGACCTGAGATAACACCTTACGCTGCACTCTGGCCAATATCTATCCACGACCAACTAAACGGTGCCTTCTGCGTGGAATAAAAGCTTCCCCAAAATGATGAGGTAGCGCCTTTTACCGTCTACGTTTGCTTCTCCACAGCTTACGCTGTTCCCTTCCTGACCGCAGGTGCTGACTAACCGAAGCTGCACTGTCTCGCTGAGTAAAGTCTGTGATGAGGTACGAGAGAACCATAAGCTAGCTGAGGAGTAGCAAGGATGTGAAAGAGCAGAAAATGAGCCCGAGAGCACCCGGCCCTGGCACGGCTCCTGCAAAAGACAGCACAGCAAGTGACTTCATAAGGCAGGAGTGGCTTGGGGGCTGCTGTGAGTAATAGCCTTATCTAACCACTGTATGCTTCACCCTTCCTCAGACCAAAATTACATAATAATGTGCTCCACTCCGTTTGTACCATTTATGTTCCTTCTTAAGGAGTGGCCTGTACCCATCCAGGCTCCAAACATTCATGCCTATTTGTAAGGTCAGAGTAACAAACTCCCAGAATCATGACCAACATGCAGATTCAGGCATACACATTTTAAACCGCATGAACTGGAAGACATGGAAGATAAACACTGAGAATTAACTTCATTGTCTAACATTCAGTTTGTAACATTGTCTTCTACTACTGCAGCGCCAAGTGCTCAACCAGGACACTTGAATATGTGCTTATAATAACAATTCATATCCCAAAGAACAGGTTTTTTTCCTCCAAATTGCACAAAACTGTTTGTTCCCATGTATAAGCCTGATCTTGTTAACTCTCATGTCATCGTCATGAGGGAACTTGCTGCTGCTCTATTTATTACTCAATGTGCAATCAGTCATTAGAAGGAATGTCTGGGAGGAACAAAGACAAGTTCTTTGAGGAAAAAAAACAAGAAAAAAAACCAAAAAAACAAAGCCTCACTGTCCTACATGTTATTTTCTTTCATCTTTTAGGTTCACTTATGCGATTTTAGGTTTATTTACCTAAACAGGGCATTTTAACATGACTATTTTCAAGCCTAATTATATCTGTAGAATTAAACAGGTTCTGTTACTGTGCCGACAGTAAATGTAAATAAAGTAAATTGCAACTCATTCAAAAAGCAGTCGGGGCTGAAACGCTCCTTATAAGTTTAATGAGAACGGCCGAGGCTAAATAAGTGTGTATATGTGGAAAAAAAACAGTTTTTTCCAGACCATTATGAAAGCCTTGAATCCAGAACAAGCTGTTTAAACAGTTTAATTTTCATTTATGGAGTGAGAAGAGAATGGGATGTTTTAAACCTAATCCTGTGTACATGGTACATTAAATTCAACAACTATTGATGTGTGACTCTCTACCAATGTTAATGGTAAACCACAACCGCTCCCTTCAAAGGCACTCCCTCTGGATTTTACCTGGAACAGCGGCCTGTCCAGACCATAACCTCTCAATGACGATGTTCCTTGACTACCCATATTACTTCATTTTTGTTGAAATGACAACTTCGTATAATTTTAAGGAGCACAGGTTAAACACAACGTTCCTTGACTACCCATATTATTATTATTTTTTTTTTGGTAGAAATGACAACCTCGCATAATTTTAGGAAGTACTGTACAGTGGCACAGTCCCTTGACATATGACTTATTAACTGCAATCTTCCAAAGTCACTACAAACATGCGTTTTGCACTCAACAATACTGTCATTCAGTCCTGAACTATCATTACAAGAGCTTCTTGTACTTTTATATCATATAAATCGACTTGGTCTAGCCTCAAAGGAAAGATCAGGTTATAACAAGTCCTGCTTCCTCAAGTACTCTTGAAACCAAGAACAGAAGTAAGAGCCGCAGGCTTCGAGAGCCATGGCCATTCTTCTCCTGTCAAGTGAAGGTCGCTGACTTTGCCTCTGCACAGCAAGAGCATTACAACACAGCAAGATAAGTGGCCTACTAATTCTTGGAATAAACCCTGCTGAACTGAAATGAGACAGTAGCACCTATATGCACACCATTATGCAGTAATGGGCAGAAACATCATCTCAAAGCTTTGCAGTATCTGAGTAGTGCTGAAATAAGGGAAGATGAGTATGTTCTCAGATGCATAAGAAACAGCCCTAGAAAGCATCAGCTCAGGCAGCCATATCATTGTAAAATCCACCTACAAGCAACGGGCACACAGCAAGTGATAACTTGCTCAGGCTTGTTCAACAGCGTTCCAGACGACGAGATTAAAATGCAAATGTGTCTAGGTGGAGAAGGGAATTGTGTGGCAAACACATCTGTAGTTAAGGCAGATTAAAGGAGAGGCAGTTCCTGTGCAGAGTATGAAAAGGCACCCTTTTGATGCTGCCAGTGTTAATAAAATAAAACTAGGACACAAGAAAATATCACTTCAACAACCAAAACCTCTACCCAGACATAAAATGCTTCATGCAGTGCCAGGAAATACCTTCAAGAGAGATGGAAGATAGCGGACATAGTGGCATCTTGGAGACAGTATATGGACAAAAGTATTGGGACGCGTAACCATTACACCAACAGGGACTTTAACGACATTGTATTCAATGACAATGCATAGACCTTTCACAGCTTCCACTCTTCTTGGAAATCTTTTCACAAGATTTTGGAGTTTCTGTGGGAATTTGGGCCAATTCGTTCTGTAGAGCATTTATGAGGTCAGGCACTGATGTTGGGCAAGAAGGACTGGCTCGCAATCTCCGTTCCACTTCATCCCAAAGGTGTTGGATGGGGTTGAGGTCAGGGCTCTGTTCGAGCCAGTCAAGTTTTTCCACACCGAACTTGTTCAACCATGTCTTTAAGGACCTGCTTTGTGCACTGGGGCACTGTCATACTGGAATAGAAAAGAGCCTTCCCCAAATCTAGCATGCCATTGTCCAAAAGTGTCTTGGAATGCTGAAGCATTAAGATTGCCCTTCACTGGAAGTATGGAACCTAGCTCAAACCCTATAAAAAAAGGTGTGTCCCAATATTTTTCTCCACGTAGATCACACGTGCACCTCAGGGTCTATCCAGTGCTACTAATTCACCTGACCCTCATCATAAATGGTCTAATTGTCCTCATTAATAGAAAGGTAGGGCATGGTAGACAAAAACAGCATGTTCACACACTCACCTTATGTTCAAGAGGTGGGCCTGAGTTCGTCAAAACTTCAGGAGCTACAAAAGGGCTGTGTGGAGTCTGTAGCCCCCCAGATTATTGCCAGAAGAACTGGAGTGGGTCCAATTTCGAGCTCTGCTAAAGCTATGGTGCAGCAGCCAGCTAGACCGCCAAGCAAGTGAGATGAAGGTACAATTTTACAAAACAAAGGTTGAGGATAGACATTGTCAGCCGGCCTGGACGGGTCCTGACCTCACGGAGACCCTCTGAATATCGACCTGTGGGTGGGTGGGCACAGGGAAATAGAACAAAAGAGAGAGAGACAGACAGAACAGGAGAACGTAAACAACACTTCAGCCACAGGAGCAAAACCTAATAACAACGTTATTAGCTGAGCTACACGTCCCACTGGATGGAGAGGCGTCTTCACCGGGTTAAAAACAGAGTCTGTCCGTGTTATTAGAAACAACATCGGCTCCATAAACATTGTCGTTTAGAGAAGAAGCTTTAGTGAAGATGGGTTCCTACTCTGCTGCTGCTGGTGAGGTGCACAGGCAATTTTCTCACTGCCTCAGAGAAACCCTGGACCTGTTAAAGCTCCAGGAGGTGCACCAGCCCAACACCGGGCTGATAAAAGAGCCCCGTTCCGCCCGGGAGTCTCGGATTTACCTCAGGTCTCCGTGTGGTTCTGGAGAATCAGCTGATTAGTCCGGTTTGTTGTGAAGACGCCATTTGTCTGAGCGTTTCCTAGTTTCTTTAAACGGAGCGGCCATCAACAGACCGCACCAACAGCGCCCCCCACAGGGAACAGGGAGGCACTGTTTATTATTGTTATTAATATTGTAGCAACAGGGCTTCCATTCCTTTGGCGAGACACAATATAAAACATACAGAGCAGACTGGGAGTCTTTCACACACTGCTGTGTGCTCCTGGGGCTATTTCTTAGCTGACGTTTATTTTTCGGTATTTATTTTCTCTCTCTCTCTCTCTCTCTCTCTCTCTCTCTCTTTCTCTCTCTCTCTATCTCTCTCTCTCTCTCTCTCTCTCTCT
>JBBPCY010000001.1:42840439-42858694 GCA_037974405.1 Brachyalestes nurse
CATGAAACCTCAGGGTCTTAGCTTTCAAATGAGACCAACCACATGCAAAAGGACCAAAGCATGAGGGAGCTGTGACCGTGTCTTTCCTAACCCTAACCCTGCTCCACCCTGGTCCTGCCCCTCTGTAAGTGGTCCTGTCTGTTCTCTGTCTCCTCCTGCTTCTTCCTCAAGTGTTTCCATTTTGCCGTTACGAGTATATTTACCCATGTGTTTGTTTAAATCTATGCCTGGCCACCATAGCTCTTACCTGTTCATCTCGCTCTTGTGTATGCCATTGTTGGGTGGCTGGCGTCCTGATGGTTAGGGAGTTGCCCCTGCGATCAGAGGGTTGTGGGTTCGAATCCCAGAACTGTCAGTGGCACCACTGAGCAACACTTGAGCAAGATGCTGTCCTCACATACTGCTCTCCGGGCGCTGTGTCGCTTGCTGCCCACTGCTTCACTAGGTGAATTGTTTGGATGCAGGAAAAGAATTTCACACTGTTCATGCTATGTGACTATAAGGGGCCACTTTAATGTTTGTATACCCGGTATTAGTTTTATTGGTACACCTACTGTAGGTCTAACAAAACAACACAAAAAAAAAACAGAATTTATCAACGATTCTGCCGAAATGATGAAAATGACATCTAAAATCAACAAAATGATAACAGCATCAGGGTCATTAAGTTGTTTTGTCTGTATTTCTGCATAGGCCATCTCTCTCTCTATCATTTCCATTAGGTGGATTCGCTACAAAAAAAACGTATGGCTCGAATTTCTGTTTACAGCCTTTAAGAGAACTCAAGGCTGAACTGAACTGAAGCGATGTGTTCTGTCTGTCTCTCCTCCAGTCCTGTCAGTGTGGCAACAGCACTGTGCAAATGGCCAAACCAGCAGAAAATAAGCGCGTTTTACGATGTTTTATGATAATAGTACTGTTGGATTAGAGCTCGGTCATTTGCTGCTTTATTTGCAATGTGAATGTTAGAGAGACAGAACTGATGCTGGGTCTGAATAGTAGAAGGAAGCTTCCTTGCATATCTGCTTGCCCTGATTTCGCCCCAAAAAATACACTGGGGAGGCAAAAAATAACCACCTAACCCTCTCCTGGCCCCCTCTTGGCACCGTGCATGCTCCTGTCTCATACGTTTTAGTGGGTTTCTTGCTCTAACCAGAGGTGTGTTGAGTCCTTAAACTCAGTAAATCTATTGTAAACTTCAACTTTAACATAATGCCTCAAGAAGGAGTAGCCTGCCAACAAAAAAAAACATCTTAAGTAGGATTACAAAAAAATACCAGGTCCAAACCTAGTAATAGAGATTCCTATAGAAATGCAGCAGAAATAATTAGTATGACCAGTATCTAACCAGCATAGAAAGTATATACGTTTGGATATATTTCTCTTTTTAAGAGCTTTTTGGGGTATTTGAATGCAAAAATATTTATTATAATGTTATAAAGTGAATAAGAAATAACTGAACAACTTGTTAGAAATGTTAGAAATCCAGAGACAGGGTGAATTTTAACAGAATGTGGGGTTAGTTTGATAGAAAATCTAGCTATAATGATACACCAAATCAACTATATGATGCTTATATACTTACATGTGAAAATATGAATAGTTAAAAAAATTTACACATGTTAAATTTTTTTACAGGCTCTCAATCTTTACTTTGTGGTGCTTAGTTAAAAGCATACAAAAACAACCCTTGTCATATGGGGTCTGTACTGGTAACCTGGCTAACTCTTGATGTGAGCTCTTTTCATGCTTACTACACTAATAGGGTGATTTAAATAATATAGGTGTGAATTATTTGACTTATCTACACCATGGGATAATCAAAATGCATTAAAAAAATATATCATGGTAACTTTCACTGAGTTGTGAGAAGATACAAGAAGATGACCAGTGTATTGTTTGACTGAAGGTAATGAAAATCTTACCTTTTCCATGTTTACACAGCTGTGATATAATAAAAACTTTGGAATATTGATGGTCTGTTCGCCAGGTCATCATCTAAAACTAGTCTAGTGGTAGAATTAATACAATTTTACCAGCAGCCTTACAACAACCCAAGACTATAGCTTCAAAATAAAGAAATGCATTTATTAATTAACAGCATGCAAAAACAAAGCTTGTCATGTGGGGTCTGTACTGTATGCCTGTGTAGTTCTTGATGTAAGCTCTTTATATGCTTCATTATGTTGCTATCAATGCTGGGCAATGATCTTTTTTTTTTTAAATCGTGATTAATCACATTGTTACACACAAAATTCAATAATTAATTCAAAGGTAGTGTATTGCCCACTTTTATTTTAAAAGTACTGCTATATGAACAAAAGTGCAAGAACATTTGGTTTGCAATCACTTTAAACACATAAGAAGCTTTTTTTAACAGCAGTGTTCCCTTTAACACAGTCACACAACTGCAGTTAAAATATTTCTGTAAATCTCAACTTGAACGTTGAAGTTACCAAAACAAATATAAAACCAAAGCTAACTGCCACTGCAGGGCATTCACGTTTTATCTAGTTTTAGAAAAACAAGTTCCCTCAGAGTCCTGAGCCACAATCATAACATTATAGCAGGCACCTTCCGAGCAACAGCAAGTTAACATTTATAAATCTTTTCTTTTTTTCCTGAACAGGTACCAGCAGGAACATTGTTCTTTAATCAGGGAGCAGTATAAACAGTCTGATGTGGTCAAGCACAAACAAACTTTCAATATAAAAGTAATTAAAAAACCTGCGTTAATGATAATAACGTGTTAACTTGTCCAGCCCTAGTCGCTATATCACAGGCTCTAACAAGGTGATTCAAGTAATATTGATGTGAATACTGTGACTTATCTACACCATATGGTAATCAACATCCATAAAAAACATTAATGTCATTAATGTCACATCATTATGTGAATGCAAGACTAAAGGTGCTTTACTACATTTTGCCCTGCACTCCCATATTATCATTTATAAATATTAAGAGAAACAAATTTTACTTTTGTGTATTTAACTGAGTAAACTAGTTATTGCCACCTCTGACTGTAAAAAAGCTAGGACTGAGAACCACTGCCATGTTATATACAGATTATGGATAGGACTAAGGACAGGGCCCATAAGTCTTACCTCTATGGTACCTTATCAGGAAATGCAGACATTGTTTGGTTTATGGAAACAGAAACCTGTCACTGCTAAGTTTCCTTTCTGCCTAAACTAAACTGATACTCTTCCACCTATGACACTGTTGAAGGGGTCAGTTCAGATTCCAAGCTTTTATTTTCCATCTTAAACTGGTTTATCCTTTGTTGTCTTCATACATTACTATTGTTTTTCAGCAAACTTGTAAAGCAAGTTGGTTGTCATGATAAACAAATCAGCTGATCAGTGCAAACATGCACACATAGTGTTTGACACATAGTGTCTTAAAACATTTTTAATGCAAATCAGCATGTTTTCTTTGTCAGTTTGCATTAATTTAACTTAATAAGCACAGCGTTAATATTTATTTAAATAATTTATGGCAGTGCTAGCTTGGGAATAATGCCAACTGCCAGAGGTTTGGCATTTTAACTGTCTTCTTGGTATGATGTCAGCATTCTTCAGCTCTCAAACTTCTCTAAGCATGTCATAAAAATCATGAAAATGTGCTTGTAATAATATTTTGAAAAGGAAAGCTGACAATCATTAGGCAAGAATTTGAAAACGCTTTGATAAACATGAACACAAGTGTTGCAAAATATACCAGTCCCAAGGTACTTGCTAATAAAATCTCAGCTGTTGTTTGTTTTACTGATTCAAAAAGCAGGTAATGGTGAAAAATAAAACGTTTAAAAGACAGGAAGGTGTCCCCAGTCTTCTGACAGTCCATGTTTGGTAGGGGTGGGAGAACAAAATGATACAGTATAATATCATAATAGTTTAGGTTAGAAAAAAAATACAAACAGCATTAACAGTGTTAACACCAATTAAGCCCATTATTAAACTAATAGATTACTATAATGTGTTTCTGTTTTAATCCACAATATTTCTTTCTGGTGTGATGAAGATCACTGTTACTGGAGTTAATGGCAGGTATGGTCCAACTGCATAGTGCATAACACACGTGTCCCTCGTGAGAAAACAGGGCTCAGCCCCCATTCATGCAGGAATCAGAAATGTCACGATAATTTGCGAATAATACTTCAGACTTTAAGGCCTGGCATCACTTTAATGCCTGGCATTAGGTGGCCATTTAGTGGGCTCATGGCCCACCAACCAGTCATCATGCCCCATGCAGATGATGGCCTGGTGGTTAGGGCTATGCCCCTGCGACCAGAAGGTTGTGGGTTCAAATCCCAGGACTGCTAGTGGTAGCACTGAGATACCCCTGAGCAAGGTACCACCCCACACATTGCTCCGCGGGTGCCCCCTGTTGGTGGCAGGGCCACCACGTTAGGATGTTGCCCCTGCGACCAGAAGGTTGTGGGTTCAAATCCCAAGACTGCTAGTGGTACCACTGAGGTACCTTGAGCAAGGTACCGTTCCCACACACTGCTCCTCGGGTGCCCCCCAGTTGGTGGCAGCCCTCTGCTTCTGTTGGTAAATGGGTTAAATGCAGAGAAATAATTTCACATTGTTCATGCTGTGATGTGTTCACGCATGACTATAAGAGTCACTTTACTTTGCCACATCCACTAGTTAGTGCAAAAAAAACCCGAAAAGTGAAACCCCACGCTGTTTGCCACATATAACCCGTATAAACAGCTGCCTCAATTAACAGGAGAGTTATCTATTTGTATCGGATGCATTTTAGAGAAGCATTGTGTGTTGTGGGAGGATAAATTAGCAGATTTTCTAAATGGGCAGACATTTGGCAAATTGCTGTTAATATGGCTCACTTGTTGATTCTCTCCTGAATGCCACGAGGACCACTGCTGTATAGTTCTGCTGCAGATTTCTCACCCCATATGTTCCTTAATTGTATTTTTTTTCCTGATGTGTGAATGTGCAGCCCCCGAGCCAACATTCTTTAGATGCACCACTTATGATTTAATTCTGGCACCAGGCCTGCTAACACTGTGGTTACCCGCCACTGTGAACGGCACCGGATCAAAGCATTTGCTATAGATGTAAAGATGAAACCTGTCTGGAATGTTGTTTACTATACAAGTAAAATCGTCTGTTAATATGCAAATGTTATGACAAAAACGTTTTTGTAAATGCTAATTTGCCTGTTTTGCTCCGGTAAGTGAGGTGAACAAAATGTGAGCCATGTAAAAAAAGTCTAAAAGTCTAAAAAAAAAAGAGCAATAATTACTCATGAATAATAATTTGCAATGAATCAAATTGTCACTATCCAAAGAAATAAACATCTCCAGATTTTTTTTCTAGTTTTCATTTTTCACTATTACAAGCCAGCAGTTGTTCGTGTGACACCTGGACCAACAGAAATGCTTGGAACAAAATCTGAATGATGAAATGTGAATGTTTTTGCTTTCTCCTATAACGAGGCCCTACATGTATATTTTTGGCCAGCAATGATATGATAAGTATTGAAAAGCATGACAAAGTAATTGAAACCCAGTGATTATTTTGCTTCATGGGCCCCATTTCCCACCCTTAGTATTTTGCCAGGTCAATGGGATTGTATACAATGACTTCTTCTTCTTTCTTCTTTTTTCCAGAGTGGAAGAAGCTTATAAGCGAATCCAGAATCCCGCCTGCGTGGTTGTGGATGCCAGCCCCTCACCGGACCAAGTGCTCCAACAAGTGCTGCGTTTAATTAGAAACAAATGCTGCTTGTAAACACTGTTACTGATTTTGCCTGGAGGCTGGAGTACCACTCTGTGCCACTAGATGCCAGTATAGCGTTATAAATCCGTACCCTTAGACAAACAAGGCCCCATTTAAAAAAAGTCCCAGGTCTTGAAGTGTATTGACTGCAAAGGACGCTGAAGGCTAAGGGCCGGCGAGCATCAAAACCCGTATCTGAACATGTCACAACCTGTTCACTTCCCACAGAGCAGTGCTGATGACACGAGAGGGAAAGTTATTATGAATGCTGGGGCTAGCAGTCAACTCCCATATACACAGCCACAGCTTAGCATGTTCCATTCGCTCTGCGTTAAACCGTTCCCCCAATGCTGGAGCGCAGGAACTGAACCGAAAGGGCTTGGCAAAATCATCAATCACTTCAATTAGATTTCAGCACAAGGGCCTATTGTTGGTCAGCTCCACATTAAGTCCTATGAGAGAGAGAGAGAGAGAGAGAGAGTGCGCTCCACATTAAGAGCTATCAGGACCTTATAGGCCAGGAAATTCGTTCAGTTGTGGAGATTTCTTTTCAGCATTAATAAAGAGAGATGTTATAAGCGAGTCATTTTTGTCCACCATGAAAGAAATACATTCCACTCAGGCTTTTAAAACAGAATATCCTTTGGGAGATTGTCTAACATTTATAGACAATAAGCACTGAATTTGTTCTTGTTTGCTTATAAAGGAGTGGAAAATTCCCCACCGCACTTCAACCCCTCCAGTGCTCTGTTATCTGTTAATAGTGCCCACACTCAAGAGCCACACACACACACACACACTTGCATGCACACCCATACAGTTAGGCCCATAATTCATTTATATAGTGAGTGCTATAGTTACCCCATGATAGCAAGATTAATTAGAGGTTTTAGTCGTTATGAGTTTGGAGCGGATGTGGGCTGGGGAAGACAGAGTGACCCGTCTCTCTCTCTCGCTCTCTCTCTTCCTCTCGCTCTCTCAAAGGCAGCAGCAGTGGGGAGATGAGAGAGGAGCATTCATATAGCAATTAATGGACTCCTGTAGATCACTGCCAGACTGCTTTCCACGCCACTGCGCAATCACACACTCCCCTCAGCCAATTACCTAAACTGCTCCTTTAACGCGAATGCAGTCACTTTTTAATATATTACACCTCTACTTTTTTCCCCCGTAGTGAATATTCATGTACATTACTATACAACGCTACTTTCCTGGGCATTACTCATAATGGGAGACGTAATGGTATGAATGTGAGCAGAGACAAGCATGAATTTAGTGTGGATTCCTGAGATTTTTTTTTGTATAAACTACCTCTTTCTTTCTCACTGTTTCTCTCTCCCTCTTTCTCTCTCTCTCTCACACACACACACACACACAGACACACACACTCAGAGCAGAGAAGTCCCCAAAGGGCAGAATGGCCAAGCTGGCCAATTTTCCAACTATTTACAGTAATTCCCGGAGAGAACCGAGTGTTTTAGGTTCAGCAGAGAGTAGCGACCCAGACTTTCCACAGTCCAGTCTGTGGCCAGTTTCCACTTTACTTTTTGCAGTAATGTGCACGCAGGTATTCGCAGTTCAAAAGATGCCTGATGTAAAATCCACATGGTGGTAGTAAATGTGTCTGCCGCATCTTAATATGGTATAGCAACATATTGCGTTACATTATGTCAGGCCCCATCTATTAATAAAGAACACATTTACAGCAAATTGAAATAATGTCTAAGATTGTTTCTGTCTCAGCAATTTGTAGTGATAATTTACAAAAAAATAAGTTCACACATTTATTTCTGATCACAAATGTCAGTCAACCAGTGCCTGCAGTTTGTTTTTTTAGTTTTGCACTAATTCAAATGTAATGAAAGTGCATATATATGCAACTTTTGTCCAGCTGGTTCACTACACTTGCAAAACTGAAGGAACTTCTGACACCAAAGATGTCCTAGATGACTGGATACATTTGGGATAAGAGGAAAATTACACAACCATGCAAGCCTTATACTGTAGCGTATATTGTGTTTTGGCATTAGCGTTTTATTGCTTTAAGGAGAATAGGAGAATAGGAACACTGTGTACATGAATCTGATCAAAGCATACACTTATGACCTGAGACCAGAGGCCGTAATCATAAATACCCGCTTTGCTAACTGGTTTGACCCACAGTGGCTGTTACAGCACACATCTGGTCATATGCCCACTGTGAAATATGAAACAGCTGGTCCGAATTCACTGGGTCAGTCCAGAGGGGGACGACAGCGTCCTCTTCTTTAGACCCTTCAATATTTCATCCCCATAACACAAACAGCGCTCGGCTGTAATTAAAGATGCAGCATGGAGGCTGGCGCGCAGCAGTTGATGGTGGCTCTCCTATGTAATAGATCAAATGGAAGGTATCCTTGGGAGCATGAATAATGGGTGAGGTGTGGTGTGACTGATGGAGTGGTGGTATAGGAGAGTGGGCATGAGGGGTTCAGAGGCCTGGCATGGACGTCCCCCACCACCAGGCCCTGGAAGAGCTGCCAACTGGAGATGCATGTGGGGGATGGAAGGTAGCTATGGTAGAGTTGGATGATATGAAAGAGTGGGAGTGACCAGAAGGTTGGAGAGTGATGTGTGTGTGTGTGTGTGTGTGTGTGTATGTGATAGGGGATTCCCTGCCTCTGAAACTCTCCAAGCAACCAGATCTATTTTCCTCTCCAGCTGTTTGGCAGGGCAGAAGTAAGTAGAAGCTGCATTGCTGTCATAAAAACATAATAATTCCATTTTTTTACAACAACATGAGAATACCAGCTGCTCTTTAAATCGTGTGAACATTTCATAGTAGAATCAGTCCAAAAGGGCTTAGAATAACATGTTACACTAACAGAAATGTGCTAAAATGTTTTTTGAAGGTCTTTACCTTAGAAGAACCACTTTTTCTTTCAAGTATGAGTCACTGCATGTAAGGTTGGGATGAGTTATCATATTGCTGAGTGTTGGATGGTCAAGAAAAGGGATGGGACTCTAATCTGTTCAATTATATTTGTATAGCTGAAGTATAATTTTATGCAAGCCCAGCGAAGTTAAAAATATAATTAAAAAATTACTATTTTTAAAGACCAAATAAATTGGATTTCAAGATGATAAAAATTTAGGATAATGAAATTAGCTTGTTTTATGCAAGTTTGTCCATAGATGCAGGCCTTGTTTTCCTTAGTCAGGGCTCTTACTCTGAAAATAACATTACGTTACAGCAACCCAGGCACCTGTCAGCCCCTCTCCAAAACCTCTTCTGACATTTTGCTGACAGGTTACTGTTGAGGAAAAATCGTGGAGAGTGCAAGTCAAGTTTGCCATTAACATTAACTCCCTCTAACTGTAAATGATCCACCAAAAGCCTTCTACCCATTAATTATCTGATTATTATCCACACTATATGGACAAAAGTACTGGGACACACCTAGTTTTCAAGGTTTGAGCTTCTAGTGAAGGGCAGTCTTAATGCTTCACCATACCGGGACAATTTGGAAAACGCCATGATTCCAACTTTGTGGACACAGTTTGGGGAAGAATCTTTTCTATTCCAGCATGACTGTGTCCCAGTACACAAAGCAGCTGCATAAAGACATGACTGGATGAGTTTGGTGTGGAAGAACTTGACTGGCCCACACAGAGCCCTGATCTCAACCCCATCCAACACCTTTAGGTTGAACTGGAACTGAGACTGTGAGCCAGACCCTCTCCTCCAACATTAGTGCCTGACCGTATAAATGCTCTACAGAATGAATGGGCACAAATACCCACAGAAACTCCTTCCAAGAAGATGCAGAGGGACCAACTCCATATTAAAGTCAATGTAATTTGAATGCAATGTCATTAAAGTCCCTGTTGGTGCTATGGTCGAGTGTGCCAATACCTTTGTTTCTATAGTGTACATGATCATGCTAATTTCAGCTAGTGACAGTGGGGTTTGCAATGTTGTGTTAGTGCCAAGCTAATGGTTGTGTACATTTGCTTTCTTTCTCAATCTGGGAATATTACCAATTATAGCAGCTCAAACATAAACTTATCATCTGAATACTACTGGAAAAGCCTGTTTCTAAACTTTTTCTTACCAGGACCTGCATATAGAGGTAGCGTTTGTACTTAGACCAACTGCATTTTTGGTGATGTGAAGTAAAAGATATTTTCAGTGCACATGTGCTGACAGCAGGGCTAAAAAATGAGGAAATTAGGCCAAAAAGCAGTGAGGGTGCCACAACAGTTTCTTGTATTTGGAACGAAACTGTACCTTGAGTTCTTGGCGACGGATGAAGATGCTAAACCAGGAATTGTTAAATATTTAAACACACAGTGAGAACTCATTAAAACCAGCCCTCGCCACACCCCACATCAATCTTCCCCCACCCCCGAGTCTCCCACTGTCTCACACAGCCGTTCACGAGACTAGTCATAACTCAGTGAAGTGTGACACAACGCTTATTATTTAAAGCTTCCCCCTCCTACCCTTCCTCCAATGTATCATCATTCCCTATGAAATGAAACTTTGAGTACTGCAGATTCATAAGATCCACAAGTGATCGAGCGGCAGTTGATTTCCAGCATGGAAAACAACAGCAACAAAAGCAGTGAAAAGATGGAAAACAAGCAGGAGAAGGATTTAAAAAAGTGTGTGTGTGTGTGTGGGGGGGTTTGTTATGGCTCTACTGCACTAATAACTCAAAACACAAAAGCAAGATGGTGAACAAAGTTTGGCTCTCCAGAGAGCTCTCCTGCTCCTAAAATCTTGCCAATTAATTGACTGTATTGTGAGCGTTGCCTATTTTAGCAGGACTGCCCCGCTCAGATAAATTGATTTCCTGTGGTGAGCTTGTAGTGTTCCTCCAAGTCTCTCTCATTCTTTTCTTGACCCCCCCATTCTCTCTCTTCCTCTCTCTCATTCTCTGTCTCCTTCTCTCTAATCACACAGTATCTCCTTATTTTTACTCTCTCACTGTCTCTCTTTCTCTGTCTCTCTCTCTCTCTCTCACATACACATACTACCCCATTCATTTGAAACTTTCTCTTTCTCTCTCTCACTCACTATGCCTCTGTCTTTCTCTCTCTCTCTCTCTTTCTCTCACACACTACCCCCCTCCTTTTTTACTCTCTCTTGCTCTCTCTGTCTCTGTTTCTTTCCCTTTACATACCATCCTCTCTCTTCCCCAAAAGAATAAATCAAAGGCCAGTGCTGCTGAGTAGCTTCACAGCTGTGTATCTTCTTATTCCAAATAAAAAGGTTTATTTTTGTCTTAGTGCTGTTAATGTTTGAAACCGTCTGTGTGACAAGCGTCACTGTATCACAGATTCAACTTTTTTTCTCTCTCTGTTTTTTTGGCACCCCAAATGACATTCAGGTTTGTTTTTCACAGCTCCCTTGAAAGGAAAGTGGTGGCAAGGTCGGAATAAACTAAACTCTGTTTTTACCCCCCCAAAACAAGATAAAAAAAGAACAACTCAGGCTCCCCAAACAAAAAAGAAGCAACCTTATCTTGATCCTGTATTCATGTTTGAGTGTCAGGGGAGAAAGCTACTCTTTGAAGGAGACGCACACTGCTGGGGGGGGTGGAGAGGTGGGGGGGATGAGTTTGCTCACAGTGAGCAGAGGAATTACAATGCAGTGTTTGACAAAGCGCTCCCAGACAACCTACTGGCCCCGTTATGCATTATTAACTGCAGCAAATGTGCATTCAACCTGTGCTAGGTCACATAACATCGCTGTCGCCACTAAACCTCATATCTCTGAAAGGGTAGAAGAAAGAACCACTCTTTAACAAGAATGTAAGTGAAAGTTTTGAGATTTTATTCCAAGTGCTCTGCAGAAAATGAAGTATATGTCAAGTGAGATGATCTCAAATCTTGTCAATATAGCTAATGTTTCTCATTATGACTTGAAAGAATATTATAAGATTTAGGATTTAATATTATAAGATTTACTTTTAGCGAGGCTTAGAAACTGAATAAAAAATGAACCAGTTCTCTTGGAGCTGAAGCAAATATTTTCCAGCACTGACATAATGTTCTTAAATCAGAGCAAAATGAAAAAAATTCCATTCATTTTACCTCAATGAACCTGCACATAATGACCACTCACATATGAAGCCAATAATGTAGATTATCTTGTACAACAGGACATGTCAAGGTCTGGGAAATACACTACATGGACAAAAGTATATGGACAACAGTATTGGGACACATCTGTTTTTCAGGGTTTGGGTTTGGCTACTCACTTCCAGTGAAAGGAAATCTTAATGCTTCAGCAGACCAAGACGTCATGCTTCGAACTTTGTGGACACAGTTTGGGGAAGAGCCTTTTCTATTCCAGCATGACTGTGTCCCAGTGCAGCTCCATAAAGACATGGCTGGATGAGTTTCGGTGTGGAAGAACCTGACTGGCCCACACAGAGCCCTGACCTCAACCCCATCCAACACCTTTGTGTTGTGATCCAGACTTTCTCATCCAACATCAGTGTCTGACCTCATAAATGCTCTACAGAATGAATGGGCACAAATTCCCACAAAAACTTCAGAATCTTGTGGAAAGCCTTCCGAGAAGAGTGGAAGCTGTTATAGCTGCAAAGGGGGGACCAGACCATCTCCAAATTAAAGTTTATGTATTTGAATGCAATTTCATTAAAGTCCCTGTTAGTGTAATGGTCAGGCATCTTAATACTTTTGTCCATATAGTGTGTTAGTGGGTAAGCTGAGAAACAGTTGCAAAATTGGGAAGGTGTGAAGATTGTTATGGGGAGGTGACTAGTTTGGAACATCTAGGAAAGGCATGTGTATGGAGAGTATCTACTGACGATGGTCCAAACCACAAACTGGTGACAGGGTGTAGGGTGCCCAAGGCTCATCAAGTCGTGAGAGCAGTAAAGGCTATCTCATCAGGTCTAAAATAATTCTTCTTAACTTACTTGATCTATTCTTTGATTTTTATTTCTGGATAACTTGGGTTTAATTGAAGCATATTCATTTGGGTTTACATGATTTTTAAATTAATTTATTCACTTTGTAGCACTTTGAGATTTGTGCTAAATGAAAAGTGTGTATCACATAAAATTTATTATTATTATTAAGTAGATGGCTGGGTACATGTGCCTTGTTTAACTGTTGTGATGCACTAGAAAGCACGGTGGGAAGAAGGAAAGCTGGGGGAGGGAGTGTGATGCTTTGGGAAGTGTTCTGGGTCTGAGTGTATGTCAATATGATGTACCAACCTAAACATTGTTGCAGACCAGGCACATGCTTTCATCACAATGGTATTTCCCTATTGCAGGGCCCTGTTCCAGCCTGGCCACACAGGAAAACTTGTTCTGGAATAGTCTGAGCAACATGACCAAGAGTTCCAGGTGTCGCCCTGGCATCTCAATCTGAGTATCTGTGAGATCTGTTGAAACAAGTCTGATCCATGGTTCTACCTCACAAGCTACTTAATATGTACTTAATATAAACTCTTAGATGTGGTAGTAGTATGATTTGGATATGTACTGTTTGTGAATAATCAGTTGTTCCAGAAAGTAACTTTCATTTATCAGTTGTGCTGTACTTGTTAGGCTGGCTTTCTGAAACAACCAACAACCAAAAAAAAACAAACAAAAAAACAACTGATTATCCATCTAACAAACACTCACCATAAAACGATGTTGTAAAAAGGTGTGCTTTAGTAAAGTAACCTAACATTAAAGTAGGCTTAGCCTGCGTTGTTTAATTCTACAACATAGGCGTCGATGTTTAATATAGACGTTATTACAGTGTGTGTAAAATTAATTAAAAGCATACTAAATGACATAACCTGTGTTTTTCCTCTGCATGTTTAAAGAAGTGTGGAAAATTAATATTTTATTAGTATATGAGAGTCATAGCATGATGTGACACAACATACTACTTTAACTACTACTGATTTTTGAGTGAATCAGAAGTGAAAATGCTTTATTGCCTTTTTTTTCTAATTCACTACAAAATATATAATTCCAGGTGATATCAGCAAACAACCTAAATAAAGAGATGAATCAGTTTAGTTTGATGATAGCATGGACTCCAGCTTCCATTGACTCCACAAATTTGTGTAGTGGCCTTTGAGGCGTAGACCACATTTACTAGAGAGTCATCGAAACACACACTTCAATGGACAGGACGAGACTGACCATGCCACCGTTCAAAATCTGATTTTTTTTGGTATGGTGGCATTATCATAGTCAGTGTCAAACAGTGACCTTGAATTAGTACACAATCTTGAATACTTCTTCAGTTTGCTTCTTTGTATATTTATGTTTCTATTCTAAAATTTCCAATGCTTAAAATATGTGCAAAGGGCCAAATCCACTGAAATATTTGCCAGATCCAATCTGTTGGTTTCCAGATCTGGATCGATATCTTAGTTATTCCAGTGCAAATTAAACCCCAGGTACAAGAAACTGTTGGTATTAAATAGCATTTCTGTTCTTGAACAGGAAACATAATCCCAGTTATGTTTAGTTTTTGCTCTTAATAAAATTGTTTTTCAAACCAGTTTGTAACGCCGGTTCTAAGTTCATTTGTCTAGTGGGATAATCTTATTGCATGGGGAAACATTAAAAAAGTACTTTGAATCTGCATGATTCAAATGTGTCAGTTGCACATAAATAGTGTTAGATCAACACACTTTTTTTGCCAATAGAAGTAAACTAAGGACAGCAACTGTGGTGAGGCAACATATTTTATTCATGTGCATCTGACTGACAGCCACAATATACAAATGACTCCCATTAGAAACATAGATGCTCATTAAAAGCACCAAAGCACTTTTCTAAGTGTCCCTCATGCTAGGATCCACATACAGTAAAGTAAAACCATATTTCACCAAGCATAGCCTCTGGTGAATATTTCATGAGCACTTTTTCCCCATCAGAGTGGCCAGAGAACGTTACAAGCCGGACATTGCTCAGATACATTTCCATTTGAGCACCTCTCGTCTTTGTCACAGGCTGGTGGAAAGCGCACTACGGAAAGCCCTAGGGGTGCAGGATGCTAGTTTCTTATCCTGGCTAAGCCCCACCAATCCCTCTACACCCATTTAGCCTCCTTGCTGTGCGCTTAAGACCCCGACATCTTCCCTGCTTTATAGTCCCCTCACTCAACCTCTTAAAATATCGAGTTTATAGCTGTTCATCTCAATAATCAACCGTGTGTGAGCTTGGCAGCTCCCACCAGACGGGCTAACAACGGAGCAGGCTTTCTGCCAGCTCCCAAGCGCTTCGTCCATTTTTTTTTTCTATTTCTCTCAAAGGTAACTGGCCTGGATGTCCCTCTGAGACTTGAAAAGCCTCCAGACTCTGCACAGTTTGATATGCTATCAATCTAAAATATGTCTCCATCCGAGATCTTTGTAAGGAGGCAGCATAAAAAAATGTCATCAATACAGCGTGTGTAAATATGAAGCAGAAAGGCTGCGCAGCGGCTGGTCTCAGAGATAATATAATGTTTTATCAACAAATCATGCACACTGAAAAGCCTGAAAGCCTTAAAAGCCTGACATGAACTTCATAACACTCCGCATGCCTGTACTCTGTGTGTACTGAGGGTGTATTTCTATGGAAACATCATTGACTAGCTCAGCTAGCATTTGTCAAAAACTCCCTACCTATGTTCCATCTCCCCAGGAGCTGATGTAGGGTCGGTTTTTCACATGATGCCAACGCAAACAGGGAAGGAATTTGATCCAAGATCAGCACTTCTTGTCGGCTTGTTGCTAGAAAACATTTATTTGGGATTGAATGTAGTGGTATTTGGTTTAATGTGATCTGTTTAGATGTGATTGCGGCACCGTGTGAAGCTGCTCTCTTAGTAGCAGTTACAATTGGGTGTAGAGATTAAAAATGTCTTTAAAGTAATTATAAAGTTAGTGGAGCCACTTTTTTTTCTTGTTCCTGGCCAGCACTGAGATTTACACAAATTCAGTGAACAAATTTATAAGCAACTGTCTTAATTTATGCTAATATGTCACCAGTAGCATTAGCCCAGCATGATACACTATATGGACAAAAGTATTGGGACTCATTACACCAAACAGAGACTTTGATTACATTGCATTCAAATACATAGACTTTAATATGGAGTTGGTTCCCTTTTGTAGCTATAACAGTTTCCACTATTCTTGAAAGGGTTTCCACAAGAATTTGGAGTTCAAACTTCTCATGGCAGATGTCATAAGATTTTATCCATTGATATAGATACGTAAGTATTTAATGTCAACTCATCTAAAGTTACAATTTTTCATAATCTGATTTTGAAGCCTATGTACAGTACATAAACACACACACACACACACACACACACACACACACATATATTCACATCAGCTGAACTCTGTCTAAATGCGGCTTTGGCTTAGCAACCGTAGTTTTTGTTGAAGTTAAGATATTGCTTGGTAAACATTTTTATTGAGATTATTATTTTTAAAAATTCAAGTATCTATTGACAATTGATTTGTTGTATCATATTCTATAACCCCACCATGGTGACTGCATGTCCTCTTATGGCTAAAAGCTTTATTGTATAATTGACGTGTTTAATAAACTTGTTGTTTTTCATTACGACAAAATGTCCATTGGTTGGTACCTTTTACTTCATCAGCTTAGATGTATCAGATTCATCATAAAGTCAATAAAAGATGTTCCTGTGAGACATTGGGATATATATTTACTTACAGACTATGTTAAAAGCTTGATCTATAAGGTGCAACATAAAGCTGTGTTACTCACTGGTTATGCTCTGGGGAGCCCTTACTCAAACCGACAAAAACCCCAGTATGAATGCCCAGGGTTCTGAGTATCTATGCCAGATTATATCGCCTGGGATTCGGGGGCCTTTTTACATTTACGTTCGAGACCACTGGAGGGGAGAACATGATCTCTGTGGTCATTCGACTCACTGCATAACCAGCTGTTACTCAAGCAGAACTTGCAACAAGTACTCACTCAAATCCTGTGACACCACTAACCCTCACACAAACACTTTATGCAAGCCTGTCAGTTCGTTTTTAGTGATTTTTTAAATATGTATGACATCTCCAAGGTGGTCTAATTCAAGTAGGTGGGATATCTGATAAGGTGTCACTTAGAAGCTGGAGTTATTGCTGGATTTGATTAAGGAGTAAAACTACTGAATTTTCTCCTTACTTTTTCAAATGTGCCCCTGAATTACTGTGAAGTCCTGAATTACTGCCTTAAATTTAAGACTAAGTGGTTTCACACTTAAATCTAATTTTGAGGTAAACTTAAGAGATCCGTTTCACAAATTAACAGCCGTTAAATTCAAATTAAGGGCTTTGGTGTATTTTCAGGGTAGGGTTAGGCACATTAAGGTAGGGTTAAGCACATTTTAAGTACATTGTGTTTCGTAGTGATTACAACACTGTCTCGTAGCGTGCTCAATACAGTCTCAGTCCTAAAGGAGAATGTAACTGCACTCTTGTACTGTCCTGTTAGTGAAATGTTCTTATCTCTCCAAGAGGCGCTCCGTACAGAGTGCAGGTGTGTGATTTAGTCAGCTGTCCTCAATGTGCTCTCTCATACAGTGGCTCTCTGTCAGAGTGCAGCACGGCTGCTCAGGGACAGAGACTACACCACACTCCACACTCGCAGACAGCAACAGGCAAGACTGTGAAAGAGCCAGCAGGGGCGATCTGGCTAAAAGAGAGAGGATTTATGACTGGAAAGGAGAGAGCGAGAGAGAGAGAGAAGTGAGAAAGAGAGAGAACGTGATATTAAAGGGTGAGAATAAGAGAGAAAGAAAACAAGAAGGCATGAAATATATGGTGAGAAAGAGACAGAAAACTAAGAGAGTGAGTGAGAAAGAGAGAATAAGAGAGAGAAGAAAATGAGAGATGGAGAAAACAAGAAAGACAGAGAGAAGGAATATATTGTAAGAAAGCGACTAAAGAGCGAGAGAGAGAGAGAGAGAAAGAGAGAGAAAGAGAGAGAGAGAGAAGAGAATGAGAACGAAAGAGGGAAGCGATAATGCTGTACAAAAGAGACCAAAGAGTAAGAGAGTGAGGAACAGAGAGAGAGACCAGATGAAATGTTAATTTAATTCACAAAACCTAACAATTAAAACTCACGAAGGAAAAGTTACACCTGTAAACACCAGGATTATTGTTCAGTTATGAGGCTCTTCTCCAGCAGTTATGCATCTCATTGCCCTAATAACCAGCGCACTCCTGTCAGGTAAGAATTACACCAGTCTCTTTAGCAGTGTTGTGCTTGAATGCGTTCAGTGAACGGCGTTCATTGAACACGTTCCTATTTTTCGTAACGCTGAACTTAACGAGTCGGTTTATAAATTATGAACGTAACTGTGAGTGACATTCACTCTCGCGAGACTGAAGGCAGATCACGTTGGGAAGTTCGGCTCTTTTCAGAGAGCCAGCTCTTGTGGCACGGCTCCCAAAGAAGAGCTGGATCTTTCGGCTCCCAAACGGCTCTTAGTTTATTATCATCTGTAG
>JBBPCY010000001.1:42858794-42873434 GCA_037974405.1 Brachyalestes nurse
CTCTTCTGAAAACTTCAATAAAAATGACCAAATTGGCATGAGGAGAACCAGGCCTAATCATCCAGGCAAGTAAGCTGGAAAAATGTTTCCTTGGCTGGCTGCAGCCTACCGTAATGACACTAATATCACTCTCTGCTTTCGGAAACCGTTGGAATTTTTTAGATTGCACAAACGGTTAAAGAGTTACGGTAATTAAAAAAAAACATTGAAAAAACCTGTCTGCTGCGACAGCTTCGGTTTGAAAGGCGCTTAAAAGCCTAACATGGAACAGAAAAATACCGCCGTGTAATCCATTTATTTCAACAAAGTAACTGTAATCTTATTATCACCTATTTTAACGGTAACTGTAACGGAATACAGTGACTTATAATTTGTATTCTGATTACGTAACGCCGGTACATGTATTCCGTTACTCCCCAACACTGTATATACCCCCCACTTTTCCACTTCCGGACCCTGCGTCCCCCCCACGTTAAAAATGCTCCCGGTGCCTATGGTGCTTGTCATAACTGGTTGCTAAGTAATGGATCTTTTTTTTTTCTTGACTCTGAAACAAATATAAAAACGTTCAGATTCAAGCTTGTCAGTAAATCAACAGTAAATGATCATAATCGCATTGTTCAGTGTCTAGCTGCTAATCTAATATGAGAATGCAAACAAACTTCATGACAAAGCTTCTGATTCGTGTCTAACTTCAGAAAGCATGCAGGACAGCTGCTGATGTCTTCATTTTCTGCTGACACATCAAAAACAAGGTGAAAGAGGGTACACTCTTCAAAGCACGAACCCGACCATCTGTGTGGAAAAAAGCTACGCTTCAGCCTGCATATCCATCAGCATCTACAGCAAAGCCCTCTGCACAGACATCACAGGGAGAAAACTCGCCGCTAAAACCGAAACTCTGCCCTGAGATAAGCCCTCGTATTACATATTGTCAACACAGGATGCAGTTTCTCTGTGATTGCCCCCAGACCGGAGAGTTAAAGAGGGGATTTCCATGCAGGACAGGCAACCTCTGCTTTTCTTCAAACAGCCCTCGGACCCGGGGTTGTTGCGAGGGGACTTGGTGGGGAGAACTGATGGATTGCGATTTTCACCTTTGAAACTGACCCCATTAGCGCACCTCCTACACATGTGCGCACACACATGGCAAAGGAGGACATGGAGCTGCCCTGACCTGTATCACAGTGCTTGATTTCTCACTCTAGTCTACATGCAGAGAGAGTTCGCCACATGTGAGGGGTGATTTAATGCTACAGCCATTACCCGTCCCTCTTCACCGGTGGCCGAGTGCTCTGGGGCCTCAAAGTGATGTTAAAACATCTCATGATGTCTCCCTTTAAGGTAGAAAGCACTGTTAAACTTGGAGTAGGAGGCTCCTGCGCATCTGTCTAATGGTTGGCTATGTCTTTGGGAAATGGCAAGTTCAATAACCAGCAATGCCTTGGCCTTGCTCTCTCTCTGGATGAGTAAGATTGTCCTTCTTCTGTCCCCATCGCTCAGAGAGGTGCTAGCTGTCCAATGACGTTGCGTCAGTAGCAGCTCGAAAAGATGTGGTGACTGCTTACCTGTGACTCAGAGGAAGCATGTGATAAGCACCAAGCATGTGGTAATATGGTGTAATCTGGGTCAGAGCTTGCGAGTGCAATTGAACATGACTAAAACTGTGTGGGAAAATGGGTTATATAGTGTTACAGTATTTTTTTACATTTGTTTCAGTGTCAAGAAAAAACAAAAGTGTTCCAGTACTGGGCAACCAATGATCAGTAGAATGATTCAGGCATGAACAAAAAAAAAGGATTGTTATCTGATGTGACAAGCGTGCTTTTGAACCAGGGCGTGTGTGTGGATCAACAAATAAATAACCAAAGGTTTTTCAACAAAATCAAAAATAGTAAGGATTAAACGTGTGTGTGTGTGTGTGTGTGTGTAGTAAATAGGAAGGATTAAATATAAATATATATACACACACTATGGAGCCCTATGGAGATGGTTACTTTAATTACTCACTATAAATAAATTCAGAATCGATACTGGCCTCACCTTGGTATTCTATGGCAATAAGTATTCAATCCCTGAGCTGTGAAAGGCTCAAGTTTACACAGATAAAACATATCACCTCAACAATTTAGTTGTCTTACAACTGACCTTTACCTGTGAATCATTTAAAAAAGGTCCCATTACTGGGAAAAGGCCCCTTTTATTCAATTACTGTTGGTCAGAATGTGAATCTGAAGGAAAGCTATAAAAAGATTCTAATGAAATTTGTGACAAACACAAGATAGAAAAAGCCTTCAAAATAATATTTAAGTGTTTGGATATCCCAGTGTGCACTTTTGGATAAGTTGAAATGAAAGCTGCACCATACCACCCAGACACTGCCTAGACACGGCTGTCCCTTACAAATTATTTTGAAGGCAAGCCTCTAAGAGACCAACAATCATTTTAAAAGAGCTCCCGAGTTCAGAGTGACGCTACACAAGTCAAGAACAGAGCTCTGTCCAAAACTAGCCTGTATGGGAAGATTAGAGGACGATCCTCCATCAGATACACACATAGTGTTTCTATACGTCTGTTGCAGTGTTGTGGTTTATTTAGAGTTAAAATAAAACAAAACTTTTTTATGAAAAGGGCTTTTTTGCTGGTTAATGTTCCATATTTCCAATGTCAGTCAATGGAGGGGAGTGAGAAACAAACATAGTGGCTGAGTCTAGGTGCCCTTTCTTGAAAAGACGTTTGAGGCCATCTGTGTGACATTTAATACTTCTTTTAAACCAAAACTTGAAATAAGAGAGGTACTAAAATACCTGCAGAGTTCAAATACATACATAATACAGAGAAAACATAAGTCAGAGAAAAATAATCTGACAAGTAGAGACTTTTTTCCCAGAAATGAGTGTGTTTGAGTCTTTCCCTTTGGTAAATTTGTATTAAACACTTATAATACTACACCACAGGTGTACTACACCTCAAAGGTATTTATTTATAATGTAAACACTCACTACAGAAATCTGAAATCTCCTTAATTCCAATTTTGGCAATTCCCATTTTGTGGCTGGCTATGTGGTCAGTTAACAAGTGATTAGACTATACATGGCACATTTAGACTATTAAGTAACTGTGATGTTAGTGTACATTAGTATTCTGTTGAACCTGATTCCACTGATGTGACCTGCCAGGGTCATCAGGCCTACTTATTAGAATTGTGCAGTACTGCAAACATGCAAGATTTACAAGAGACATATGTTTTGCACTTTTCATCTAAGCAGGAAGTAAAAGGCATATATTGGCACTATATAATGCTTTGAAATATGAAAAAAGAAAAGTGCTGCTATCATAATACCCTTATTTGAAATTAAAACAAGCATTAAGCAAGAGTCTACTGAAGTGGACAGTATGATAAGTGATCAGATGCAGCTTGTTTTTCCATGCTTGTGAAACCCATCCTCTTTCGGAGCTGCCTCAGTGAAAACACACCCTTGATTCAAGCAAGGCAGTGTGTATGCCTGCATATTTCACAATTGTATTACCTCAGCAAACAAACACATTATAGGCAATAGATAAAGCAGTACTGTATTTACACTTGAGCACTCTCCTTCAGAGGACTGATAAAGCAGATTACTGTGTTTTATAGAGCAGGGCTGCAGGCCGACCCTAATGATCGCAACTGCCGGCTCATGTAGTCGCAGCCTTCCGAAAATTGATTTGCCTCCTGCCTCTTCATAAGGCCGCGCCGTGATTTACGGCAGCAATATCAGGTGAAATGTTGCCAAACATTTTACATAATTCACTGTATGGCCTCTTCAAAACGGCTGCGGATGTCACTCAGCAGATTATTGGAGAGGGGAGCGTTAATTACCTTCACCGTGCTATTTGTTGCATGAATATGAAACGTATAGAGTCCATAAAACAAATGGCTACGGGGAGGAACAGATTGCATTGTTAAAGCAAATGTTGTTTGCGACGCTCGCTGGCAAGCAGGATCTGTGCATAAAATAGAGCAATAATGCCACATGCAGTGAAGATTTATGCACCCTGGGCCGCTTGTTTTGTGTCGTTCGGATATTGCTGGGTGGTAAATAAAAATGCCCCCTTTTTTGTTCTGTAAAGTGTGAGTAGTTTTTGTCTATGCACACACCTATTATGCACACACTTGCTGGGTAAGCTGATGTCACCAAGCAAGACTTTAAGTGAATCACTGGAGACACGCATTCAAGAGTGTTTGCAGTGAATAAGGCCTTTCACTGTGCCCTGTTGAGAACTATAGAGAGATAAGAGCTTTAGAGAAGAACAGGTGGCCTAATCGTGCGAAAATAGTCCTAGCAAACAAGAACATGACTTATGGTCACCTAACCTGGATGGCCATTTGAGGGAATGGCCTTAGTAAAGCAGCCACTGTGGTAGAACAATGTCCAGCACCTCTGACAGACCTAGATGTGCGAGTTTGGGGGAGGAGGTCGGGTGCTTCTTGAGATGGAGCCCCTTCATACCCCATGGAGCTTGATTAATATTTTTTTGTAGAGTTGTTACTGAGTTTAACCTCTAAATCAGGGCTGCACCTGGAGATCTACTCCTCCTGCAGAGTTCAGTTCCAGCCCTCACCGGGGTAGATTGTGGTCTGGTGGTTAGGGAGTTGCCCCTGTGTTCAGAAGGTCATGGGCTCAAATCCCCGGACTGCCAGTGGCACCACTGAGGTACCTTTGAGCAAGGGACCCTCCCCACACTCTGCTCCTCAGGTGCTGTGTTGCTGTCTGATCACTGCTTCACTTGGAGAAAGGGTTAAACGCAGAGAAATAATTTCACACCACTGTTCTGTGGTGTATTCACACGTGACTATAAGGGCCACTTTACTTACTTACAAACACACCTGATGCAACTCAGGAAAACATGATCCAGTGTGTTCAGTTAGGAACTAACTTTCTTTGTAGTAGGGTTTATCAGACCTGCCTAAAATGAACAGGATTTTTGTAAAAATGCTTATGTCTAACATAAATTGGGCCTTGAATGAATATGATTTGGATATGCATTCAGTGTTTGCACATGAATAAAATGTGTTACTTCAACATAACTCCTGGAAAAAAGTAAACTATAAGACATTTTATTCATGTGTTGCCACCTCAACACATTTTAATTTAACCAGTTGAAAAGAAAGTAAAAAAAAGTGTGTCCTTTGCAAAAGTATATTTTATTGCAATACAATTTATATTTGACATAAAGGAGAAAAGAGCATCATACATACATACATACATACATACATACTGTACATACATACATACATACACACACATACACACACACACACACACACACACACATATATATATATATACACTTTCGATCTTATGTAATTTTAAAGCACCATCTTATATTGTGTTATCTAACAGATTATGCATCTTACAAATTATAGCAAAGTGAGGTAATTGGTTGCTAGTAACCTGACCTATGCATTTCAGGTTAAATCTCTGACTGGTAGATCTGTACTGCAAAACCAGATGCTTTCTGCAACATTACAAGCCTGCAACTGATTAAAGGTACAGTAATGGGCCTTTAATGAGCTCTGACTAGTAATTCTGGAGCTAGGTCTGGGCAGTGGATATAATGTTTAAGTAATTCCATCTTGAGGTTTCTATAGGCTGCGCTGCGCTTGTTGACTTCATGGAACAGATGACCCTGCTAGATCATTTAGGCAGACTTGCGTATATGTGGTAGCGATTTAGCTAAACAGATTTAGCTAGACCAATTCTGCTACAGCCTGTGATTTGCTTTTAAATTGTAGCAAAGCAGAAAAGAGAGCTATACAGTCTGTGTTTAGAAGCAGCAGCAGCCTTTCTTGAGGATTGTGGGTACAGCTGGACCCCACTGAGAGAGTGCATCACCACTGGCACCCCTATGGGGAAGCTTTTTTTATTACTATAAAGAGCAAAAACAGACACTGTGTAGGTGGAAATACATTCACAGTGAGTTCACGTTTAGTTCTGTGGCTCTGTGCACAGATTTGTGCTGGGCGAAGCTGAGCAGGCTGACTGACACACAAACACACACACGTTCATAGACAAGCATATTCTTTGTGTTATATTTTTTTATGATAGTGACCTGTACATATACCCCATATGATTTATATATATGAGTAACTTTTTAATGTGGAGCAGCATTTACAAGCCTACACAAGAACTACATGACAGCTGACACTGATAAAGGCGGTCAGAGCAAAACCTTGTATGTCCTTTTATCTGTTGAAAACATCACCTGATCTTTAAATGTGGTCAGCATTCCATCATGAATAGACCACTATAAAATGGTCCAACATGAATTACTCAAAAACTCCCAGCTCCCAGCTTAATTATTGAATTCAGGTGGTCCCTTACCCCCAGTGAAGGGCTTAATCTTGAGGCTTCAGTATACCAAGACATTTTGGACAACACGATGCTCCCAACTTTGTAGACACAGTTTGGGGAAGAACTGTTTCTATTCCAGCATGACTGTGTGCCAGTGCACAAAGCAAGCTCCATAAAGACATGGCTGGAGGAGTTCGGTGTGGAAGAACTTGACTGACCCACACAGAGCCCTGACCTCAATCCCATCCAACACCTTTGGGACGAACTGGAACAGAGATTGTGAGTCAGGCCTTTTTGTCCAGCATCAGTGTCTGACCAAAATGCTCTACAGAATAAATGGGCACAAATACCCACAGAAACTCCAAAATCCTTCCAAGAAGTGCTAAAGCTGTTATAGCTGCAGATGGGGACCAACTCCATATTAAAGTCTATGTATTTGAATGCAGTGTCATTAAGTCCCTGTTGGTGTAACAGATATTTTTGTTGAAATAGTGTGTATACTGAGGTAATATCCTGAAGTCACTGCAGTCACTGAGGTGTTCAGTCCCTTTAGTTATGTCCCCACATTCCAGCCTTTTGTTTTATGCTTCTGTTTAGAGGTCAAACATGTAACAAAGCAGAAATACTGTCTATTTTGGGGCTTTTTGTTTGTTTTTGTTTAAAAGAGGATTACCAAAGGGCCATTCTGTTGGTCCTTATTGTATGTGCGCCCTGACATTACTGTCCTGACAATGTATGAATACAAACATGGGCACATATAGAGTCATGTACACACCGTGAGGCTCACCTCTCAGCCGCTCTGTGCAGACAGCTGGCTGGTATTAAATTGGATCCCCCCGGTCCCTGCAGTGGCTCTGGAAGGTAAACCCATAATAAAAGCTTTGCGCTGGCCACAGACCAGGGGAGAGGATGGCCGTGGGCCAAGCCAAGCAGCTCCCTGCCAACTGCACCCCTGGATCATGGCATCTGATTGCCTTCTTACTCCACCATGACACATACAAGCTGAACACATACGTGTGTTCATGCTCTCCGCTGCAGACGCTTCGGCCTGGCTAGCTGCATTCACACAAATTGCATGCGCTACTTTTCCTGCAATAGGATGACTGGCTTAAGTTACAAGCCCACGCGAACTTGTGTTTGCTAAGGGTTCGGTCCAAATTGGAGATTTCCCCCCATCTCTTTTGATTTATGTGGAATCTTATACCAGGCCTCTCAGATCTGGACCCTGGGCTCATCTCAGTGTGTGTGTGGTGTGTGTGTGTGTGTGTGTGTGTGTGTGTGTGTGGGGGCAGCTGTCGTTTTATGTTCTAAGCTCATTTTATCACTCGCGCTTCCTCCAACTACATGAAGTCACAGGATCACCCATGCTGCTTCACAGAAAGGGAGGAATCTGCAGAAGCCACATGGCCATAACACACATGTGCGCATGAAAGCACTGCAGTTACGTTTTATAACGACACATAAATTTGCCCTCTATCATTACAGATATTGCTTTGAATAAAAGCAAAGGCGGAGCCATGGTTGTGTTAACCCATAGGACTCTAGAGTTGTTGTTATTCTTTGTTGTCGTTATTCAATGCATTTATATTGCATAGTGGTTTATATCTCTTTACTTAAAACATGACAGTTACATAATCAAATACGTTGGTTTGACATTCTGAACTGACAAGCCCACGACTGCACTTGAGCTTTTTTCTGTTTGTGTCACAGGAGGACAAATACATGGCAGATATGTAAAAGATTTTTGCTATTTGTTCAGTTCACATTACAAAATCACATGTATAGAATTAAATAGAACATATTTAATTGCAATTAATCAAACAATGAAATATATTTTACTTACATTCTGTTTTGATAATTGAAACATTTTATTCCTCAATTCTTCTGCGAGTTGCAATGAACTGAGAAATTATTAAATATAACTATTTGGGCAGAAGTATTGGGACACTGAAGGGCAGTCTTAATGCTTCAGCATACCAAGACATTTTGGACAACACCATGCTTCCAACTTTGTGGACACAATTTGGGGAAGAACCTTTTCTATTCCAGCATGACTTTGACCCAGTGCACAAAGCAAGCTCCATAAAGACATGTTTGAATAAGTTCAGTGTGGAGGAACTTGACTGAGCCCTGACCTCAATTTCATCCAACACCTTTGGGCTGAACTGGATCGGATATTGCATGCTAGGCCTTCTCGTCCAACGTCAGAGCCTGACCTCGTAAATGCTTTACAGAATGAATTGGCAAATTCACTGAAAAATTCCAAAATTTTGTAGAAAGCCTTCCAAGAAGAGTGGAAGCTGTTACACCTGCAAATGGGTAACCATTTTGTTCATATAGCATGTGTTCTCTTATGCTCTCACTCAACCACCTAATCACATGCCTGTGGACACATTCTCTCCTCCTTTTCTCTCTTTTCTGTAGGGTTCATATCGTTTGTGGTGGAGCCATTGTTTGTGGAGTGGGCTCGTTTCTCAGACACGACTCTTTCTCGTATTATGCTGGGTCACATGACTTCCAACAAGTACAACTGGATCCACCAACCACAGGATGACCTGAGAGAAACCCTCCAGAACACATCCTCCAAAACTCTACCTCAGGGTGGCCTGGGGTCATGACCTCTTTATACACATGCACACACAAGCACACACAAAATAAATAACATATACTGTACCTATGCCAAGGAGGGTAAGAGACTGAAGCACTGCCAACCCCCATGAATACACACACACTTACACAGACACACAAACAAGCTTGCACACACTCTTCACTTCATTAAACCACTAAAATTTCTTATTATTTCTTATGTTAAATGTAATTTATTGTATTTAATTGTTTTTCTTCCTAAACCTAGAGCAATACAGAGATACCTCACACTGCCTGTTCTTCCAGTGCTCCTCGATATGCTTCTGTTTAATTTATTTTGTGTTTGAAACAGTGGAAAGAGTGAATGGAAGGGAATAGAAACCATCGTACGCACACACACACACACACACACACACACACACACACACACACACACACACACACACACACACAGATGAGCAGAGAGGGTGTTTGTGCTCTTCTTGAACTAATGTGCCATTATACTGTACGCAATACTGAACTGTACGAGTGATGACACGCATGTTATTGTTGTGCCATACTTCACCCCACCTGGTTGTCTCTCTCCACACACATGCATAATTATGCATGCGCACACACAAACTGCGTAAGTGCAGATGCATTTAATGCCATAAAACCAGTGTGTTTGTCTTTACACTGTGAACTGTGAGCAAGTTGCTCACACACACACACACACACAGCACAGCAAAGCACATAAGCCAGCACTACTACTACTGCTGTTCCTGCTAACACAAACACACACACATGCACTATATGTTTGGGCGTATAGTGATCATATTTTAATACCCACTCAACTGAAGTGTAGTGTAATTTTTTACTTCTTGTCTGCCTGCGATGTGGGTTTGCCTACAGAAAGTGCACTCTGGCTTACACACATAATTGGTAGGATGACAGGGATGTATCATATAGCCCACTGAGCCCTTATAACTTTATACAGACAGTCAGTTGAACCCTTTTACAGCAGTGTTTGTGAAGAAAGTGAGGCCCAGTGATTTATTGCACCTTGTAAAGATGCAATATTCTCAGTGAGCTCTAAAGCCTTTATAAGGGTGCTTATAAAGACTCGTAAGAGAAAGAGCAGTTTAAGAACGAAGCTTGTTTATAAGCTATGCACTAAGCTGTGTAACCAGCCTTTTTCAGCAGCTGCTTGCCTTTAGCGAGGGACTTTTTGATTTTTCCTTCCAGGTTGATGCATTCCACATTTATTTGACATGCCCTTATTCCATTTTCCCCAATAGTCTACACTTGGTTTGCCCCTTCCAGTAGAAGCTATAAATCATGGTCTAGGATTGGTTTTATCTTTTAGGTCTGTTTTAAAGGGCAAGGGGACCCTAGATCAGACCCTTTTTTGGCTCTTAGATACTTAATACACATGAACCTAGGTTCTCCAAAACCTTTGCATTTCTCTCTCCTGACAAGCACTAGGAGGCTGAGGTTGATTTGAGAATGTTTACCATTTTGTGGGAAGTTTTTTTTTTCCATACAAAAAACTTTTAACAAACCGAAGGAGAATCGTTTCTAACGTTTTGCCAAAACTGATTTTGATACATGCCCGTTGTGGTGACATTTTCTTTAAAAAAAATAAATAAACAAAAATTTGACGTAGTGTCCTTTATTGTTGCAAATTTTACAAGCTGAAACATGGTGTACTAGCATGTTATCAATGGGTTAATTCAGTTGGTTTTTGATTTCTAACCAAAATCCATTTTTCAGTATAAGAATGTGTTACTGTTTGTTTTGGCCTTTGGGTCAGTGTGCCTTTAGAACTAGACATATATGCTATATAATGGCAGTATAGGGTACTGAGACCAAAAGTAAACATGACAAGCTCAGAAATATACAAATATAAAAAAATATATTGTTTCTTTTTTTGTGGTTATATACACTATTTTTTTAGTACAGCAGTGCATGTATCCACACATATTGTCTGTGAGATATATATTAAACATAAATAATAAGTTTTAATGACAATAAAAGGAAAAAGGTATTCAGACCCTTTCAAATATGCATTCATGTAAGGATTTTTAAATGTTATATATTAATGTTGCAACTCTTTTAATTAAAACTGTACCTGGTATTATTATAAAAGCCATTAGCTGGACAGAATTTACGCAATAAGTAGCATTATAATGAAGGTGAACACTTCTTAAAGTTGAGCTGTGATATTAGCAAAAACCCTGCTGCCCGAACTGCAGATTGAGCCCCACCTGAACTTGGTGGGTCTGAACTTCCAAGAACGGTAGTGTGTACTTGACATAAGCAAAAGTGACCTATCACAGGATCAAAAGACTTTGTCCAAAACTGTGGAAATACACTATATGTACAAATGTATAGGGTTTTAAGGGTTTGGGCTAGGCCAGGGGTCGGCAGCCTTTAACAGTCAAAGAGCCATTTGGACCCGGTTACCACAAAAGAGGAAACGCAGAGAGCCTCAAATCTTTTTTGACATCTAAAATGAAGATAACACTGCATATATTGTTTTTTACTTTAATGCTATGTATTAAAACTAGGCTTGTGTGTTGCTTGTGAAATGTTATTTATTCAAGGAAAACATTTGTACATGTGTACATTTTGTACATTTAAAAACAAAAAATTAAACACAGTATTTTAATGTTACAAGATCACAATAACCGATGTACAATTTAAAAAAAACAATGAATAAAAATAAAATACACAACACATAGAATCAGAATAGCGTCTATTGGAGCAGCAGGCATGCTTTGTAAGAGACATAGGCTATGGGTTGGTGCAGGCACATGTACACACGTAATTTTACATATTGTTGTGAGAGACCATTGACCGGTGTTGTGCCGAATTCAGCCCCCCCAATAAATGCCTCGTTTAATAAGAATGCTATTGCTTGGATTAGCTCTTATTTGTAATAAATCGTGTAGTTGTGAGTACCAAAAACATGAGTTTGATCGCGCGCTGTTGCCGTTTACTAAATGTATGAATGAGTGAAACGTCTTTAAGTAACTGCGCCGAACGTTTGCGCGCGCTAGAGTGGCATCTACCAGCAAGGGGGGGCTGAATTCGGCACAACAGCTGTTGCAGGCTGCGTGACAATACGCACGAAAACACTGCACCAGCGTCGTATCAGGAAGCGTCTTGTGCGAAACTGGGCACGCAGCCGTTATAGGTATAGGCAGTTAGCCGTTCTAGTGTTAAATTATTATTTATTTTCCAAAGCCACAGGGAGCCCCAGCATAAGGATGAAAGAGCCGCGGGTTGCCGACCCCTGGGCTAGGCCCTTTACTTCCAGTGAGGGGTAATCTCTTCTCTTATTCTGTCAGCTTTTGCTGCTGTAACAATTCACAATTTCCAAACAGTTATCTTAAAAAGCCCCCGTTGATTGGTTGGAGCCAGGGAGCTTCGTCCAATCAGATGCGGACGCAGCCCTTCTCTGGGAGAGGATGCTGAGGTTACTTATCGACTAATTTTGGCTCATCGCGTCTGTTTTTGAATTACGATCAGTTAATGGATTGATGGATACAGATCCGATAATGTTTGCTCTTACACCGTGTAGAGAATTGTACAGGAAGTTGTGATTGTCGGTGGGTGAAGCCATTTTCATGGCTGTGTTGTGTTTGGGCGACGAATGGCTTTTTGTGCGAGGATGCAGGGCTGCAAACAGAGTCATAGTGCATACTGACTGCTAGTAGACTCCGTTCATGGCCTTAGCTCGTGATTTTTAGCTGAGAAATAGTGGTAGAATAAAACTGACAGTGGATTTGGCGGGATGGGCGAGGAGGCTGATGCTCTAGCCGTGGTGAATCAGTTGAGGGATTTGGCGGCGGACCCCCTGAACCGGCAGGCCATCGCGGACGACCAGGGCTGTCTACCCGGCCTCGTTCTGTTTCTGGACCACTCGGACCCACAGGTGGTCTACTCAGCTCTCCAGGTAACAGTCGCAAAAACATGCGCACGCGTAATATACATAGGCTGCTATAAGCACCAACGCTCTCGCTACTAATGGCGTTTTACACAGTTTGTTGTATGTTGGCAGTATGTTGATACGTAATACATACATGCAACTAATTTGTTTAATAATTGTTTGTGAATTGACTGATTAATCTCATCTGCCTGCATTTATTTGTGTTGCATTAACACTAAGTCACTTTCATAAGTCATTTTGCACTACTGATTCACTAAATCTTTACACACATCAGTGTCAGTAATGTTCAGTAATGTTCCTGTCATTGTGGTGCATTATTGTTCATTGCCTTTTTTCTATTTTCTTATCTTTTTATTCTTTCTTGTTGTACTGAAAATGCTAATAACACAAGACTTTCCCTCAGTATAAACAAAGTTCTTTCTTAGCTTGGGGGACACAACCCATTGATTTAAGTGATGTCATTTACTGTAGCTGACTGTTTTGTCTGTGTGTGTGTGTGTGTGTGTGTGTGTAGGCTCTGCGCTACCTGGCAGAGTGTCGTGCAAACAGAGAGAAGCTGAGGGGAGAGTTTGGAATGCTGCTGAGTCTTCAGAACGTAGTGGAGAAGTGAGTAGCATTGGTAGTTAATGTCATTATCTTTCAGGTTTAAAAGCTAACTTTGTAATTGTATTGATATAATGAATTTTTACAAAAATAATTTGCTCAACCACCAAAAAAAATAGTGAAATGTGCACTATATACTCTTTTTTTTAAATAATTTGTACTTAGACAATTTGTATTTAATCATATGTATTACTTTTAAGTCATCATAATTCAATAGTATTCAGTCACAGATAAATATACACTGTTGTGCTCTAATTTTGAAGTGTAGTGAAGAAGAAACACATTTCCAAAGATGAGAAACCAATTAAAATCTAAAAGAAATATCTTAGAAACATATAAATACAATTTTGTGCAATAATATGACAAAAAAAAAGATGAGCAATACCACAGTAAATTTAAAACATAAATGATCATACAGAAGTTTAATTCATCACTGTGGTAGCTAGTTGTTTTACTAGTGTCATTTAAATAGTGTAAAACATACGAGGGACATTCAAAAAGTTTTATTAACAAATGATATCACATTTCTACATAGTAACCTTCCTTTGTGATCATTTTCTAGTGATGTAATTTTCCTAGCTGATCAGCAAAAAAAATTATTGGTTGAGTTCATAGCCACTGATGCACCGTTGCTTTCACATCGTCAAAGTCAAAGTGAACTTTACTGTAATCTCAACCATATACAAGTACAGTAAACCCCCACTTTAACGCAGATCAGCAGTCACGGTTTCAGTCCAACACAGATTTTTTCTGAGAACCGAACTAATAATTGTTTGCTGAAACCCACACTAACATGGAAACTGCAGAAAGCCTCCTTTTTTAAACTTTTGTGACGTCCAGGCCTCGTCTGCCACCAGTGGTGGCTGCTCTAAGACTACAAGGGAAGCTCTGCTTCCTCTAATATGTCAGAAAATAAATGCTCAAATATGTAGTATTTATATTGTTTTTAGGTCGAGTTCAATTTCATGACTAGCTCGAACAGAATCAGGTATTTATTGTAGATTGTTTGACGTGATGTTCATACGTTTCCGTGCAGCATATTCAGCGTATTAAACCCGCCAGAAGCGCAGCTTCACTGGAGCTCCATGGACGGGAAAAGAAGAGCTTTTTTTCCACTGCAGAAAAGCTGGACCGTGATTGGATAAATGCACCAAAATCGTCACTTCCAGGGAAGCTCAGCTT
>JBBPCY010000001.1:42873534-42889424 GCA_037974405.1 Brachyalestes nurse
CCCACACACACACACACACACACATGCATTCCCTCTGCTGTAGTAATGAAATGGGCTTATGTAAATGTTGGGGGATATAGGCCTAAACCAAGCAGACCAGACTCTCCCCAAATCTTTCCAGACCACTGACAAGCGATATTTATAGCACTTACATTCAGTTTCTTGTTAGTTTCAAATATGGAAGTTTGCATGCTAGCCACAACATGCCGCCAAATATTAGAAAGGTCTGATTACCAAGGATTAGCAAGGTTTTGGAAACATTTCCAGTTCCAGTTTCTTTCATGGAGCAGCAATGTTTCTGAAAGCCTTGAGTCAAGCACATGTTAGGACTCATATTCAGAGCAGAAGCACGGAAGACGTCCTGAAATTACTTTAAAACTTGTAAAGCTTCACCTGATCCCCCTATGCAAAACAGTTTGATATATTCTTTCTTCATTGTTCTTCATTCTACTTCATTCTCAGTGTTGTTGTAGCATGTTCCATGGATATGTAAAGACTAGGTAGTGTTTCCCAGTCTTGGTCCTGGAGGCATACAACCTTATACTTTCTATTGAAACTCATATGAAACAACAAATCAAATAATGATCTTATAATGAATCCAACAATAAAGACAGCAAGATGCTGCATTCATGGTGATATTGTAAGAACAAGTGGCACACAGAAAGCTCCACATGCTGATCCATTTCACTGATCAATATGGACAAACATGTGTCCCAGCTGCTCTGGGGACAGATTAAAAGTAGTTAATGTAATGCATCATTGGGTTTTGGGACAGCCATTTAGAGATTCCTCAGATCATTAGCTGTCTAGCACTAATTTCTAATGCAAATGTATCTAAATATCTAATGCAACTAATGCAACTGTATCTAATGAAACTGTCTAAATACTTCATTGACACTAACAAATAAAATGTTACCCTACAGGGTGTATAAGGGGAGTTAAGACATGTAGTTGAAGGTTAGTACATTGGATTTAATTGCATTATTTGCAGTGCTGATCTGTGTCCTGTCAAATGGTTTGCATTTTAAAGGGACGGTTTAGTGAAAAATCAGATTTACACAGAGTAAGTTATGCTGTGTCCTAAACCACATTCATAGGTCTGGTCCACCTTAATGAAGACCTGGAGGTGGTTTGAGCAGGCTGGGAGTTTTGAACATGTGTTTACTGAAGCCAGTGGGTTGACTATGAAAGTCTAGACTTTGCTTGATTCCTAGCTCCATTTTAAAATGAAAGAAGCACAATTTAGACACTAAACTTGGGTAACAGACTACATTTAGAGTAGGAGAAAAAATTACGTAAATTAGATTTTTGCCAGCACTGTCACCTCACGGCAAGAAGGTCCTGGGTTTGATTCCTGGTTGGGGTGACCAAGAGTCCTTGCTGTGTGCAATTTGCATGTTCTCTCAGTGTCTGGGTGGGTTTCTGTTGGGTAGTGTCTACTGTTTGGATTCCCCCCACAGTCCAAACACATGAACATTAATTGGAGATACTAAATCGGCCCTAGGTGTGTGTGTATGTGTGTAAAGATGTTTGTCTGTGTGTATGCCCTGTCTGTGTGATGGACTGGTGACTTGTCCAGGGTGTTTCGCTGTCTTTTGCCCTACGACAGCTGGGATAGGCTCCAGCACCCCCAACTCTGGTAAAGGATAAGCAGCTTGAATAATGAAAGAATGAATGAATGATTTTTTGCTGAAATGTTCCTTTAACAGCGTTCCCACTTCAGCTGTCCTCATGGTTTTGGAATGCTGTATCTTTGCCTAATAAAATGTAGCTCTTGTGGTCATCACAGCCTGCCATCTGATGTAATGCATCTGATCTCTGAACAGGCTAAAGCACATCAGGAAAACTCCCTCATTAATTACTGAGGCTCCTGCCAGCACCTGTGATTAAGAGGATTAGAAAAATGCAGAGTCAGCCGTTTCCATAGCGCATACAGAGACCGCTCTGTTCTAGTTTTCATGGATTTGCTAGTCGGATCTAAATCATTACCCCATCAGCAGAGATGTCACAGCTCTGATCCCAGTGTAAAAACCGAGTCTAACAAACATCTTGTGCCTCTTGGGTCACGTCTCCATGAGTAAAGGGTGATGTATCTCTTAAAACATGATTAAAAAGAAATGACATCACATTTGGTGTAGGCGTGCCTCTCAAAGTGTGAAACACTTTTCAATAGCGCTTATGCCAAAACCCGCAGGTAGTGGTCTGCAGTATGACCTCTTTTATCAAAACCTGATCCATTAGTGTGATAGCGTAGCATAATAGCTGATGTTAGGAAATTGCTTTAGCAGCGTTGTAAAACACTGTCATGCAGGCTTCTGACCACCTTCCCAACAATAAATGACATCTAATCAAGACAATTTATCAACGTGCAAATCATGTGCGTTCCATTATAACCCATACAGTCAATCAATGTGAGAGATTAAAACGATAGTTTTGCATATCAGAGTTCCATGAATTACAGTGCACCATGGCAAATGGGTACATGCCAGAAATGTAGCAACAATCAGTCGAACAAATATTTACACATGCATATAGTTCTGTTTTAGTACGCATTCCAAGTAGCCTTCGGAGGGGTGTGAAGGTCTACTGCGATTGAATAAATCGCCCACGGCTACATACATCAAAGTGTCTGACTGCTGCTGTGTACAGCTAGCTCTCGACAGTGGCCAGGCAGACTAAGTACGCTGTGCCTTCTTTCATACAGCAACAAAAATAACACGTCTTTCACCACTATTCCACTCTACTTCTTTTGCAGACATGAGGAATGCATTTTCTCAGAAATATGTTGGAAATACTTTGAACTTTCCATTTTAGGTTGGACAACAGTTTGCACTTTATGGTTCACTCTAGATAAGTGGCACAAATACACACTTCCATGTTCGCCCAAATTGTGTTACCAAACACAAGATGTCAATAGTCACGCAAAATGTTTCCATAAAAATACACGCTAAATCTTCTATTAAGCTTGTCAAACCACTAACCATTCTTCAGTAAGGTGGTGTAGACGTATGGGTGTGGTTTATTAAACAGAATGACTAACTATATGATGAACAAAACTTTGAGCATTAAACATTACAAGCAGCCATCAACAAAATATCATTGTTACATTTCATACAACCTCGTGGCTGATATTTACAAAGCAGTCATAGTGAAGACTTGTCTTAGATCAGCATTCCTCCAGGACCCTGGTGCAACAGAGTGTAAAGAGAGCAGGAGAGAGAGAGAGCTAGAAAAACACAAATATCAAAACAACAAGACGAGCCATTTAGTGAATACAGCATTATGACAGAGAGTGGAGTCGTGCAGTAGTGCAGAATAGAGGTGGACACCAATAAATAATAACTGTTCAAATAATACCAGCAGCAAGACAGATAATGTGCAGTACATAATAAACAGTATTTGTAATGGTAGTTGTTGTGTAAGTTGTTTGTTTAAGGCAGAACAATTCAGTGTGTAAATGAATTAAAGGAGGATAAAGTTCAGTTCAGGGATATGACTGTGTGTGTGTGTGTGTGTGTGTGTGTGTGTGTGTGTGTGTTTGGTCGTGTCCCTGGCAAACCTGATGTGGTTTGAGCTGAGGGAGGTGTTTAGGCCAAGCTGTCTCAGCTTTCCAACCCAATGCTTAGGAATGATAGTGATAAATGCTGGACTGAAGTCTATCAGTATTCTCATGTAAATGTTTTTTGTCCAGGTGTGTGAAGACCAGGTGAGAGCTGGTGGTGATGGCATCATCCATAGAAAGGCTGGGGCAATACACACACTGCAGGGGGTCCAGTGAGGGGAGGCAGCAGTGATTTTAAAAGCATGTGCACGCTTTGCTGCTCAGATTGCCCCGCTCAGGTTTGACCTTGCAATTCTCAGGGCACCCTTATTACATGATCTGAAGGCAGTGTCATGGGTTCTCGCCACCTCTGCTGTCATCCATGGCTTCTGGTTGGGGCGTGTGGTGATGGTTGTGGAGACAGTAATGTAATTGATGCTGCTCCTGCTCATGTATCCAGTCACCCATGCTCTGTACTTCTCCAGGTTTTTAGAACAACTGTAGGTTGCAGCCTCCCTATACATGTCCCAGTCAGTGTTCTCAAAGCAATTCTGAGGAGTGGTGACCGCACCTGGGGGCCAGATTTTTGTCTGCTTCAGAATGGGCTTGGCATGTCTGACAAGTGGTCTGTACGCTGGGATCAACTTGACAGATATGTGATCTGAGTTACCGAGGTGGGGGTGGGGCTCAGCATGGCGCATGTTAGTGATGTATGGGTAAATATGGTCCAGCATGTTTGGCCCCTTATTGATGGAATTTCTCACTGATGGTGCTGTAAAGTTCAGCTAGTGTAAGTAAAGTGGCCCTAATAATAACCTGTGAAAACACCACACCACAGCATGTGAAATTCTTTCTCTGCATTTAACCCATTCACCAAGTAAAGCAGTGGGAAGCAAGTGATGCAGTGCCTGGGGAGCAGTGTATGAGGGCGGTAACTCAAGGGTACCTCAGTGGTGCCACTAGCAGTCCTGGGATTCAAACCCACAGCCTTCCAATTGCAGGGGCTACTCCCTTACCACCCGGCCACCATTTGCCCCAGTTAGCGTTAGCAGTGGGTGGGGTGTACACTGCGGCTATGACTACAGGTTCCTCACACACTTGCGATGTCCCCTCCTCCAGCCAGTGGCATCAGGTGACACCAACATCTGAGGTCCTGGTTCCCACAGCAAGCTGAGGTTACAGAGCTTTTCTAGTGGTCTGTTCTTGAGGTAAGTTTCTTGCTAATGTCTCAGCAGAATCAGGATCTGACGATCGTAGACATGTTTACCAGCTGTTCTGATACACATACGAGCAAAGATTGTGTGTGAAAGCCAATTGAAAACTATACTTTTGCATCAAAGTGTTGGACCCAGAGGCCACTGTGACTTAGCACACCACCTCCTAAGAAAGCGCTCACTATGGCCACTATAATTGTAAGTGAAGGTGTTGCTTACAAACCAAATTGCCTCAAACCTTAAACACTCTCTCCTTCGTGGGTGGGAATCACTTTGACAAGTTTACTTGGGCTAATCTCATAAACGTCCCTCTACTTGCCCCCAGGACGCAGGGCTCGTGCAATAAAATCACTAACATAAACTCCTGTGCTGGGATGCGATAAAACAGCTGACATATTAAAAATTCCACTTCAGCCTCTGCAGATGCGCCCCACTGATTTCCTCTAGGAATGCTTTATTCCTGCTCTTCATCACCAGCTCTGTCCCGCTGTCTGAAGAGCTGCTTTAATATGGCCTTCAGTACCGAGCAGGATAATGAGAGACAGTGCAGAGAGGTCTTAATGCCTCACTTAGCCCACAGCGTACACTGCTAGCGAAAGATGTTGCAACTAAAATAGAAAAAAAATACTTCACCCCCATGTGGCCAACTGGATCCTTATTAGTATTGCTACCCTAAGCTGCACGTGAACGGACAGGTATCTTAGTACCCTTTATCTAACCCCCTCAAAAAGGTTCTGATTCCATGTGGAACTTCTTTTTTTTCTTGAGTGACAAGAAGGCCTCCATAAACAAATCAATGTAGCCCTAAGGGTCCCACAACATAAACACACTTGCAGAGGCAAGTAATTTACACTAGTTTATTTTTACATGGTTTCCAGGGCCAGTTTCCACCAGAGAGAGTGCCGACACGGATCTTATATAATAAGGAAGAATGAGTGAAGGAAAATAGGATAAGGCAGAAGTAGAAACAAGGAGAGAGAGCGGGAAAGATATAGTATAAAGGAGAGAGAAAGTGAAAGCAGAAGAGACTGTAAAGATAGTCTGCATGGAGCAGACAGCATTATGTATTCTTCTCCATGCCTCTCTGGCTCTCTCTTTATGAGGGATCTTATGATGTGCCATCATTCACGTCCACATGTCATTCTTCCTCAATGAATGGGATCATAATCGGCCCAGCTTCGCTTTTAATAGCCAAAGTGACAATATGCTAATACCTGGCGGGGATGTGCTCCTCAATTTGACACCTCTGTGATTCTGGTTTTAAGCGCGGGCAGATGTGCCCACTGGAGCGGAACCGGCCAGGCCGCATAACAGGCTCGCTCATTAACGAGACGCTGACAAACCGCAAGAACGCCAATTAATGGCACTGAATGAACCCTTTATGCGACAAGATTACAAACTGGCGCGCTCTGACGGTGGCACGTAACTGTAAATGTATTCTGGGCTACCCTGGAAGGCTCTGACAGTAATGCATTCATACAGGTAGTTGATGGGGCCGTCGCTTTCCTTTTGGTGGAAGACGCCCAACACAGGTGGCTTATCATGACAAGGTGTCAGGTTTTGGGGAGGATTTTGTAGCAGTGTGTCAACTATCCCTAAATCTAAAATCCAAAAAATCCCAAACTTTTTTACAGTCCAAAGAGCCTCTACAGCAGAAGTCCCTAACCCTCATCCCCGGCCAGCAGAATTTAGTTTTTCTCTGCTTTAAAACACTTGACCCTTATCCTGAACGAAACACCACTAATCAGCTCATTAACAAGATCTTCCTTAATTAAACGGAGTATTTTCATCCTAAAAAAATATGTTCCTAAATAGCTCTTGATGTACATTTCTAGGAATAATGGTTTACTTGGTACAGAACTTTCATTTATTGTCATTTAGGGAGAAAAAAGTGGTTCCTCTCAAATATGGAGAATACTTGCATCAAATTGTACTTTATTACTATACTAAAGTATTACTTTGGTCGATTTGTACATTAATTAAGTACTGCTGTAACTCCAAGAGGAACATACTTTTTATACCTTACATTTTCCTTTTAGACCATTGTAGAACTACAAATGATAAAGGCCTGGAGAGTTTGCTTTTTTCAGTTGCATAGTAGCTGAGTTTCTGTGTGTTTGAATTTATCGTTTTATGAAAACATTTAACATCATGTTCCTTTCAATGTAAGATTACGTAAACAGCGCTTGAGTAATGACTAGTAGTCTAATCTGTTAACACATTAACTTTTAAAATAAATGAAGAGCTCTTTTCCAAAACAATAGACGCCAAATTTTTAAAAAATGAGTTTGCCATGCCATTTTGCTGTGCTCTGAACCTATTCACTAATCCATCAACATTTCATGCCAAATCGCTATATTTCCTTGTTTAAGATGTGGTGCAAGATGCCATTTTTATCCAAACCGCAATAAGCGCCGTACCTTTTTTTGTCAAAACGTGATATGTACTCTCGACCAATCAGAATTCGGTGAGCGTGCGACTTAATCGAGCTTGGCGGCGTTCTGAGGCGAGGAGTTTTGTTTCGATCTTGTTTAGTGTCCTCTTCAAAATGAGTGCTTTAAACCCTTTTGATGGCATCCATGAGCCAGAGAGACCTACAGCTGGAGGTAGAAAACGCAGAGTGGACAAAGTCCAGGACGTAAACAAGCGAAAAGACAGGAATGTGTCTGTCAAGTTCAGTCTCTTGTGCAACAGTCACCCTGAGAAGGTGCCCGTTTGCAAGAAGACCACTCAAGTGTTTGGTGAGCGCAATTTTCGTTTCAGAATATGCTTTAATCCCTCGTTTCTCCCTTGCAACAAAGATATTTCACTGTAAACTAGCATGCTAACGTGACAAGTCTTCATTGCTAGTTGCCCAACACGTGTATATGTGTACATGTGTGTGTGTGAGAGAGAGAGAGAGAGAAGGGAAGAGAGAGAGTGTGCGTGTGTGTGAGAAAGAAAGAGAGCTGAATGATGCAGATTCCTTCCTTGTATCTTTATTTAATTAGTGTTATTTATATGTGTTATTTTAAAATTATTTGTTTTATGTGGTGGATGATATTGGAATGTGAAATTGCCAATATTGATTTTATTTTACTATTTAGTTTATGTTAATATTAATTTTATTCATTTAATGCATTTGATGTCATATGTTGCATGTTCACACATAACGCACATAAACGATCAACTTTTAGAAAATAAATGGATGGATTTATATCATTTTGGAAAAAATAATAATAAACTTTGAATTCATAAAAACAGTTCTGTTGTTTGATTTAACAATTGTTGTTCAACATGTTCAGACTGAGCCAACAGACCATTTTAACAGGATAAATTAAATATTAACAAAATGTGTGGGTCTAGGTAAAACTATCAAAATGGATTCATGCCGTTTTGGAAAAGAGCTCTTCAAATACTTTTTTAGATACTTTTGCCATTTCTTTCAAGTGTCTTTGGTTCCATACTTCCAATTTTAACTGAGTTGTGCTGTTAGCAAACTACTTGTACTTTCTCCTAGGAATAATTTCTCTTGACTTTTTCCAGCTTTGGTTATTCTATTACATTGCTGTTCTCTACAGCATTGCCAGAGCAGGGGCACTTCAGGATGAGAGTTGGGAAGCACTGCTCTGTAGAATGTACTGCAGAGGAAAGCAATGCTACAGATTGCATGGTGGACCCGTTTTGGCAGCTTTCCTGCTCTGGTTAGGGTGTGTGTGTGTGTGCGCACATGTGTGTATGCGCTTGGATAAGGCAGCCGCAGCCTGGTGACTGATGACCTCCCTATGTGTTTCAGCATCTCATCCACTGCTGACAAATCTCACCTCTGTCAGCCAACAGATGTGCCTTATTGAACAACTGCCTTGCCAAAGGACTGGTTAGGTGACCACTTGGGATTATTCTTTCTTCTACTACTCCCATCTCCCACCTCCACCTACCCTCTCTTTTCCGACTGGCTAAGTAAGGCTTGGGTGAAGGCGCACATGAAGGTTCAGGGGGTTGGGAACATGTCTATGGAGCAGCTGGAGGCTGTAGAACATGCAGTGTTGGTCAGAGCAGCAAGTGGTCTAACATGGCCTCTCGAGCAGACCGCATTGATCACAATGCTCTCCTCTACCCCCCGACCCCTGGCTGGAGCTGGGCCCCCTGAAGCAAAACGCTGGTAATTGATCCTGCAGTATACCCGTGTGTGCCTCCCAATGATGCTGCAGGGTGCTCTGATCCTCACCTCCGCTGTCTACCTGTCCACTGTACAGCTGGGCTAAAGTCTGACTCTCAGGCAAAGCCTCTCTCTCCAGCAAGAGCAAGCAGCGATAGAAGAAGAGCCTCCAGGAGCCGCAGAATCCAGATCTTTCCTCCCCCGCTATTGACAGTGCCCTGCCAGGAGATCCAGATTTCAATCGAAGCCCTGAGCCCCATGCAGATGGAGCAAAATTGCCTGGCTTTCCAATTGGTTCCATTGTCTCAGTGCGATCAATGGCTCGGATAGAAAAGCACGTTCATATACTTAAGACTGTGGTTGAATACCCCTTCTCAATAGAAAACAGAAGAAACTCTCAGAAAAAGACAGGTAGGGTGTTTGAGACAAGCGTGTGCCATTGATTAAAAACAGCAGAGCGTTCTCTAAGCCTTTGCTTTCAGGCCAGTTGGGACATTTGGATTCCAATGTTGTATATCTGTGGCTCACAGTGGTGAGAGCGGCACACATGCCAAATTACAAGCTTCATTGGACAGGTTAATTAATGGTTCATAGCACGGCCTTGAATTTATTAAAGCTAAAGCTCCCAGCCAAATCAAGCATGGGAGGCCTCACAGATAGTTGTTAACCTGTTAACGGGCTGTAGAACTTGACACCCCAAGAAACAAACTTGTTACAGAGAGTCTGTTTAAAAGCTTCTCCCCGGTAGTCTTCTTTTATGATCTCCGAGACTGTCTAGTCAGACAGCTGTTATATATTTTAATGCAAAGGTGTTTTCTAGTGGTATATATATATATATATATATATTAGGGGTGTCAAGTGATAAAAAAATGAATCAAATTAATTTCAAGGTCTCTGATTAATTAATCTATATTAATCGTACATATTTCACTGTTCATGTGCAATTTGACCTAATATGTTGAGGAGAGCAAAATAAAAAATGCTTCAGTAAGAACAATAAGCTGCAGTTTAAGACAATGTACATACAAGCACGAGTGTCAGATGCTTTTTAATGTGGGGGGGGCTGTTGCGGGTTCTGGATCTGGGGGGGTGATGGCTGTAGCGTAGTGTTTTCTGGGGTGGGGACGTGGGGCCGTGCGCTGCACTCGTGTCTTGCATGTTTCATTCATACAAATTGCTAGGTGGATAAGTGAGTGGGGGGATACAACTAATACAAGGCATCTCAAGCCACAATTATAACACCCCTTCACATTATTTCTCCAAGACAAAATAAACTCAGTAACAGAGACTATTTTGTCAGAGAGTTAGTTAGTGGGTCACAATATTGCACTTTGGTTGCAATATTGTGCATTTTCAAAACACCATTTGTTTACAAACTTTGAAAGGGTCTATAATATTGAATATGTGTTACTTATTCCCATATATATATATTGTTGACAAAGTGCCTGTTGCAAAGCATAGCCTTAAAATGGAAAAGCTTTGTGGTTTTTTGACAGACATTTGTGTGTGTGTGTGTGTGTGTGTGAGAGAGAGAGAGAGAGGGAGAGAGCGAGAGAGAGAGAGAGAGAGAGACAGAGAGAGAGAGAGAGAGAGCGAGCGAGAGACAGAGAGAGGTTGACTTCTTTGACATCAACCCTATGAATGATTTTTACTCCTCTATAAATCTACACAACAAATTTATGAAAGGTTCTATTCCATGCACAGACCTTAGTATGTAATGCCCATAAGTGAAACTGAGCATATTTTGCTTTCAACCAAGTTGTCGACTTGCACAGAATGTATAAACATCCCTGGTCCAATCAGTCTGTGTGATGTGTGGTCACGTGCAAAGCCCTGGTTTCGAGTCAGATTGGAGAAATTGATTTGTTTTACTCGAACATTTTTTGAATGATTCGGCAAGACCGTCAGTAGTAAAAACATTTTTGCCAGTTTGGTGGACTGACCTCTCAATCAACACGAAATCACAAAGGTTTGTTTCAATCAAAAAGGAGCTTTAGTTCCTCAAAAAGTGGTGGGCCAAATCATTCCATCAGCCTTGAGCAGAAGGCAGCAAACACCAGTGGACATAGTCTCTGAGGACGTTAAAATTCAGCTTTATCTTAAAAAAAAAAAATTACATTAGATAGAAAATAGATAAAATGTGCCTGCAGATGATAAATGGACATTTTGGGACCCATCATGTGTTAGCCAACACATTCTTCTAAAACACATCCATTAAAATGAAATGCTACAGTGAAGAGAACTTACTCAACTCTGTCTTTATCTCAGTTTTATTCTTTTGTATAAAGTTGAAGAAAACACAGTCCTTTTTTCATATATTCTTCTGGACATCACTTGAACTGAATTTCACAGCTGGATAGAAACCTGGCTATTGATCACTGAGTTTGTTTTTTTCTGCTGCATTCAACAGATCCAACCAGCTAGAACTGTATTTTTCATTTAAGATGCTATGTTGTTTCATTAAAATCCTTGAAACGCCCTGTTGGTGTGCCACTAGAGACAAGGTGTTGCTTTGAAGGGTAGCTTCCAGGTCAGGAAGAGCAATTCAAACGAGCCAGTCTAGGGACTAAACTGTCGTCAGTTTCATGAAATGCCTGAGTTGTTGTTTTCTGTGCACAGCTTTTCTCTATCACTGCCCCGAGTATAACCCGAGACCAAAAGAAAAAAAAGAAGTGTGAAAAGGTTGAAACGGGTCTTGCGCTCAGAAAAAAAGAACTGTCTGCTGCACGGTCTTGTATGCTGTCATCAGCAATCAACTACTCGTCTGTGGGGAATGTGCTATCTCCGCCGACAGCCTCCTAAAGAGAGCGGAGTCTGCCCAGCAACCAGTTGCCTGGAAGTTCCAATCCAGGAAGCACCAATTGCAACAGCGTCGGCGTCTAGTCCCTGATGTTTTGCCTGATGTGGCCGAGGTACTGCCAGTTGTCAACAGTGGACCTTTCTCTCTCTCTCTCTCTCTCTCTCTCTCTCCCCGTCTCCCTTTCTCCCTCCCTCTCCCTCTGTCTGCTCTGGATGTCACGTTCTTGCATCATGAGGTGAAGACGGAGTGTGTTGTCTCGCCCGCAGACGGATGTCCACAGTTGGCCTCTGGAGTCTGGGACCACAAAGTGAGAGAGGTAATTGAGTATCAGCAGTCATCCCCCTCCAGGCTTACCATTGGGGGGAAAGAGTATGCCTCCACATACCTTTAAGCGCAGTTGAATCTGGAGCACATTAATCTTTCGACTTCCAACTGTTAAAGCAGCAGGACTTGGGAGATTCACTTTCACTGTAGTGTTGTGGCGTTTGATGACTGTGATAGAATAAGGCTAATGCTGAAAGCCCTTGTCAGTGGAATATACAGAACATGTTAATAACATCATTCTTCTCAGATACCAATAATAGAGAGCAGTGCGATGTGTAACTGTCCTTCTAGGAGCACATGCCAAAACAGTAGTTAGAATTCTTTTCTGATAATTGTAATATTTTGTAATAAAAAAGCAATGTCACAATCATTTGCCCCCTACACATTATACATACATACATACATACATACATACACTAACATTAAAACTTTTGCCAGATGAAATAAATAACAAATGATGAAAGATTATTTCACCGCAATTTTACTACATTTAGCAGGAAGTGAACGGTTCTTGTTAGATTTGAAATTCTAGAAATATTGCCTTTATCTGAAAATATCACATTGTCACCTGTCTTTTTATTATCTGTGTATGTTTCATGTTTTATAACCACATATCATATATACCTTCATCTTGGAATGTTTCTTAATTGGCACTTAATTGTATTGCTCGCACATTGCACAAGTACAACAAAATGCAGTCTTTAAAAAATGCAATGACAAAGTTTAAGCCATTCCAAATTGATGTGTTGGAAGCAGGAAAAATGGGCAACCAGAAGGACCCGAGTGACTTTGACAAGGGCCAGACTGGGATAACTAGAGCGTCTTCACAGCAGCAGGTCCTGTGCGGTGTTCCCAGTATGCAGTGGTTATTTTCTACCAAAAGTGGCCCAAGGAAGGGCAGCCAGTGAACCGGCAAAAGGGCTTCATTAATGTGTGTGAGGATCAAAGGTCAGCCCATTTGGCCAGACCCCTCAGAAGAGTTCCTGTAGCGCAAACCTGGCATTCAAGCAGGTAGTACTTTGACATATTTCACCTAAACATTGTTTACCAAGTACACCACTTCACGGAAACAGTATTCCCTAATGACGGTGGCCTCTTTCAGCAGGATTAATTGCCTTGTAAAAGTTTTTCAGGAATGACTTGAGGAACATAACAAAGAATTCAAGTTGTTGACTTGGCCTAAAAAAGTCCCCAGAACTCAGTTTGCATCGGTGGGATGTGCTGGACAAACTAGTCCAACTAATCCATGGAGGCCCCACCTGGTAAAGACTTGGTAACAGCTAACAGAGCACACCTTCAGGGGTCCTTGAAGAGTCTGAGCTATTTTGGGGACCTACACAATATTAGGAAAGTGGTTTCATTGTTATTGTTGCTCCGTGTATTTATAAAGGCTGTAGTTCAACAATTCCAGGTGTTAGTATTGAGCTGAGATGGAGCACTGGCTTACATGGCTGAGCATGTGGAACTGGATGCTGAAGGAAGAGGCTCAGTCACCAGTTGGGTTGCAGTGAGCTTAAATCCAATGGCTATAAAAGCAATGGCTATTTACATTTGAAAGCATCCAGTTACTCCGTTCTATCAGTAATTAAAAAGTTTCATACAGCTTTGGTAATGCCTGGAAGAGGACTGGTAGTGTTGTGAGGTGGACAGTTCGAGCTGCCAAAGGTTTCTCCAAGGTTTAAGCCCAGTCAGTTGCAGTCAAATTGCAAATGTCATCAAACTGCAAGTGTAAAGACCTGGAATTTCCCAAACATTACTGGAGGTTTATGTTTGGGATAAAAAAAGGTCAGGCAGAAAATAACTTAAGGAATTATGGTGACGGATATGAGAAGTGGAGCTGTATTTCTTGTAAAGCTCCTGAGAATCTTGTTAGGACACATGACACTGTAGAGTCCAGCAAAGACTAGGAGATTTCAGATAAAACCTGCCTGCCTCTGAATGTACTGTCAAATCCATATAAAAATGGTTCACTGACCACAGAGTCAATCTTCTGACTTGGCCATCCCAGTCCCCTAATCTGAACTCTACTGAAAACTGGTGGGATGAACTGAGAGGGAGAGTTTGCCAGCAAGAGCCGAGGGATCTGGAGAGATTCTGTATACAGAAATAGCCCCAGATGCCTTTTTATGTGTTCCTCCAGCTCCTCTAGCATTATTGAAGAAGTCTTTAAAGTTACGAAAAGTGGTCCTTATAGTCATGCGTGAACACACCACACCACAACACACTGTGTGAACAGTGTGAAATTCTTTCTCTGCATTTAACCCACTCACCAAGTGGAGCAGTGGGCAGCCAGGAATGCAGCGCCTGGGCTGTGTGGGGGAAAGTGTGTGAGGACAGTATATCGCTTAAGGGTACCTCAGTGCTGCCCAAGGACTTTCCTGGGATTCGAACCCACAACCTTCTGATCCCATGTGCAACTCCCTAACAACCATGCAACCAACTGCCTCACTAAAAATGTGCGGACTGCACCCAACATGGGTCTTGAACCCACAACCCTAAGTTTAAGATTCTCATGCTCTACCACAAAGGTGTATTTAAACCCACAATCTTGCTCTTGCGGAGCAGAACCCTAACCAGTAGACCAAGTGGCAGATATGTTTTGGTTTTGGTATAAAAAATAGATAAAATGTTATAAATGCAGATATGGCAACAATTGTGATGTTTTAGAGTAATGTTCAATTTTTTCAGTGTCAGATATATTATTATGCTTCTCTTTACCAAGACTACCTGTTTTCTAGAGGGTATTCTGTATAGAGTCATTCACTGGCATCAGGCAGCACTGACATCAACTCATAGCTATATTCCTGTGCTGTTTCAACCACTGTCTTTAATATATTGTTGCATGAGATTATAAAAGGCAAAATGCTCAGAGTTGGTTCCTCACTCCCCAACTACAGCATCACAGCACTGCTCCACTCTCCCAGTACAAAAGTCTTCGGCTTCAGCTGCTGCGTTCCAGTTTGAACTTGACAGCAGTTCTTGAAATCGACAAACAGCGGAGACAGAAATAGGTTTTGAAGAGTGCTGTACAGCCCTGTCACCGCCGTGCTTCGGATTGCCTTTGAGTTGCACCACATCGAAGGGGGCCCCCTGCCGCCGCCGTTACCTTAGCAAAGAGATCGAAAGAAATGAGGGAAAGGATACGAAACCTTTTTCTTTTATGCTCCAGGCCTTGTGTGGAGAGGAAAAGAAACCCCACCCTGCACTCTTCTCTCGGGACTCACTTTTGTTCTCGCCAGTTTCGCTGTATCAATCAAAGCGCACCGCAAATGAGACACAGAGGGATGCAAAAGGAAGCCGTGTTCCTAATTGATCAATGGCTTGTTCGAGGAATTAAGAGCCTGACTGGCCTCATTAGCTCAAATGTAAGGCATCTTTGACTCCCTGGCACCTCTCGGAGAGAAACACTGCCAGAGGGCACGGTCTTCCCTCCTCCGAATAAAGCCTGCGATTTAAACCATACCAGGTTCTTTCTGGGGTGTTTCAGGATGTCACACGTTGTGCCATCAGGGAGGAGGTGGGCTTACTTACTGTGAGTGAAGAAGTACTGAGAAGGTTATGCTTCTCTTTCCTGTTCGAAGCTCTATTGAGGACATAATATCTTCTGCCCAAAAAGCCCCCCAAAAAATCCAAAACAAAAACAAACAAAACCAATGAAAAACAAAAACCCCAAAACAAGTACACATCCTCTACAAAGGACACTTAATTTACAAATATTTATTACTATTTATTTGCTGTATTTAAAAAAGTATGCATATTACTGAATCATTAAAATTGCTATGCTTGAACTGAACCGTTGTCACGCCCCCAGTCCGTAGGACCGTAGGGACTCTTGTTTTGACTGGGGGCGTGGCAGCCCGGACTGGCTCTTTG
>JBBPCY010000001.1:42916634-42924134 GCA_037974405.1 Brachyalestes nurse
ACGTTTATACACCAACAGGCTCATCAAAGCGTTTGATCCAGTTCTGATACACTTCCTTGTTTCTCAAATAAACCCAGACACCATCATCATCACTATTTCCAGTCCTATTCAGATCCAGATCACCCTGCCGCCTCTCCTACATCTCCCTGCTCTCTCACACACACGGCTGCGTGTAGCGCAAAGACTCCCACCCCTTTGGAGCGCTGGATGGAGAGAGCTAGTGCTAAAGCTACTTCCAGCCCTATCTCTCCCAATCCTGCTGCTTCTATCTCGACCAACACCTCTCCTACAGACAGTACGACCACATTCACCACTGCCACCCGCTTTCCTGTTGGGCAAAGTGCCGAAATAAACACTTGTTTGTGCTTCGTGAACACTCTCGGCTTGCATGGCAGTGCAGCTGCGCTCCAAAGCTGTACCGGGAGACGCGCGAGTGTTAGACGACCGACCGTCATTTCCAAAAGGCAAATATTCCCCTTCAGAGTCAGAATCGGCAAATAACATTCACAAGACATCACGGGACTTTTTATTAGCCATTTGGCGTTTTTTTCTTCCAAATCTCACACGCTTACTCGCGCGCTGTGAACTGAACTGCTCTCTGGCTGCTACTGCAACAATGACTCGAGACTCGGTTCCACTGCTGTTTACTCGAAACTTTGAACAGGAAGATGACGTATTTTTGGTCTTGAATTGAAGAACTAGTGATAGGGAATACAAATGCTATTTCACATGATATTTGTAACAGACATGTACAGTCTATTTATTTCATGATGACGTCTTGTCGCAATTCTGTGACTTTGGCGCTTAAAGCGTTAATTGCGTTAAAAATATTAATGTGTTAAATTCCCAGCCCTAGCTGAAACATATACTTTCTTGACCCACATTCTAACATGATAAAATAAAAAAACTCATGAAATACAATTTACATCCATTAATGCGTTTTGAATCAGATTTTGAAACAACCTCCAAATTTGGCTTGAATCCAAATGGAAAAATTTCCATTTCATGTGGCTTTTTGCCGTTCAGACTGCTGGAAATCTGTCCTGCTGAAATCAGACATGCTGGAAAATTAGATTCTAGATGCTTGTCTAAACAAGGCCTGAAACACCTGTGTGTTGATTTCGGCAGTTTTTGCAGGTTTAAGTTTCTATTAGCCGTTAGCCATATTTAACTTGATGTTTAAAACTAAAGAAACGAACAAAGAGGAAAATTGCTAAAATGGATTTTTCATTAAACTAAACAAAGGACTGGCATAGCTGCTCCTCAAACTGAAGCTGAAAATTCTTCCAACCAGGCTTGTCATACGAGTGCCGCACACCAAAACCTGTGTTTTACTTCTATGAGCCTTGAACACTGCTGTATGATTATGCTACAAAGAGTTTTACTAGCTTTTGCTCTAACTGATGCAATGCCTGAGGAACTGCCCTGACATGTAGTGAATATGAACAAAGGAAGCAATGTGTAACGTAATGACACATTTACGCTGACCTCTCGAATGCATATGACAAGCTTAGGTAATAGTCTTGAAGTATGCATGCTAGTTTTTTGGCCTCAAGGTTTTTTTGTTGTTACTGAAAAAGATGAAGTGGTGCACACATTCTTTGGTAATCTCTCACAGTAGGAGGTTTGTTGATTATATCTGAAGGCTGGTGCAATAAGATACAGGCACAAAACAAGGCTCATTCCACCACTGACAATAGTCTGAAAAAGGTTATGATTTGAAAAACATAAGAAAACATTAGAATTTGAAAAGTTGGAATTTGATTAAAAACTAAAGGAATAGAAGTGAAGATATGAACTGAGTATGTTCTAATGAAAAAACCTTGCATCCTAGACATAGGCCCAAAAGAAACAGATGGGCATGAAGAGCTCTTCAGCACACTTCTGTTCTTATGTCTTCTCATATTAAGACGCAAGCTGTATTCTGCCGTAGAAAGAGAGTAAGCAGTAACACATGGAGCCCATCACTGTCCATGGAGGTGAGAATAATTTGTAGATAATTTGATCAGCGCTGAGAGTGTTCAGGGAGTTGAGTTAAAAAAGGTGCCCTACATGTGACATTGCAGGCTGGGAGGGGACTGCAGCGAGATTCCATCCTTTGTGGGATGAAATTATCCCTTTAAACAGCCACAGATGTTAATCAGTTACAGTTACTTCTTTAAAGTGACCACATTTTCAAAACAAGCTCCTGCTTTTTCCAAATGACTTTAGCGAGCGAGAAACGAGCCCAAAGTTGCGCACAATGAACAGAACTAGCGATAGACACACAATGTGAAAACACAGTTTAACTGGAGATGCTTTGTAGAGGCTCATTATTGTAATTTCTATTTCATTCAAACTTTATTAAAGCAAAACACTCACTAACCCTGATCTTAACCTCAGACCTCAACTCAGCTCTCAGTTAAACCTGGTTTCTGTTTCTGCACACCAAAATGAGCCAAAACATTATGACTCACAGATAATATTGATTATTTCATTACAACTGTGCATGTCAAGGTCTGGGATATATTAGATGGAAAGCGAACAGTTGTTTTTCATAGTCAACATCTTGGATGTGGGGAAAATGAGCAGGCATAAAGACCTAATTCGACAAGGCCCAAATAGCCATGGCCAGATGACTGAAACGACGTGGCTTTTGGGCTGCTGCCGGTACTGATGTACACCTACTGGCAGTGGTGAGAGGAGGGACAAATCACGAACAGCCGACTAGACATTAGGCACCCATAGCTTATTGTTTCGAGAGGGCATTGAAGTCTATCCCATCTGGTCCGAACTGACAAAAGGTCTACTGTGGCAGAAGCCACCAAATTCTTAATGCTGTTACAGAAGGAATGTGCACCCTGCTGGGAATGGGACTGTATAGCAGATCGGTCAGAGTGCCCATCCTAACCTTTGTCACTGAAAGCACCTGCTTGTAATGACTATGTTTAATAAATATTCCTATATGTACTTTATATTCAATTCAGTTCAATTCAATTTTATTTATATAGCGCCCTTTACAACCAATATTGTCACAATATAGCTTTACAGATTCCAGGTCCGAGCCCCTAGTGAGCAAGCCAAGGGCGACAGGCATGCTCAGACATCCTAGTTGTAAAGAAATGCGTTCCATACATTTGCTTTTAAATTTTGTTTTTATTTCAAATAACACTAATGTTGTTTGCAAAAATATCATTCACTAATAATTCATTTTTGAGACAGGTATGACAAGCATGTGTCACATGAACCAAAAATGCTTATTTTACTTATGGACCACTGCTGTAGGGTACAAAGAAATTAAGTGTGTCTTCTCACTGAAACGTATATTCCAGCAGCAAATTACATCTCTTTAAAACCAAGAAGATGCTGAAAACATGACCACCGGCACTGCACAGCTTTCATACCCTTCAAGGGCACTTTTGTGGGAGCACCTGGCACTACTGGCAAACAGGCCCTTGCTTTGGACCTGAAGGCCGTGGAGGCTGAGCCTGGAGTTCAGGCTCCTGAATGGGGCCCATCACAACTGCCTGCTTGGTGGCTAGCAGGGTTTGGCAGAGGCCTGTATGTCTTCTCTCCTCTGTCAGCACCCTGCAGGAGGCTCAACCTGTCCACCAGCCAGGCCTGCCAAAAAAAGCCGGCACGGTTCCCCTCACTCACGTCCAAACCTCTAGCCTTGGTGTGTGTTCGGGGTGGGGGTGGCGGTGCAAGGACCCACCAAATTTACTTCCATTAGTGGCCCCATGCACAGGAGAAGCAGTGGGTGGAGCAGGTGAACCAAGCAAATTTGGCAAGACGAGAGCAGCTGACACCTTGTAAAAATCAGCCAAGAAAATTCTTCAAACTATTTAACCTGAGTATGTGTACTTGTACATGTAAAAACACAATATCATGTTATAATGAATGCAATGATATCTTGTGAAATACACTTTTACTGCACATTCCCCCGCCATTCAACTCAAGCAATATTTATTTTTATTGAATTGATTTGCAATACACTTCAATGTTATGTTAATGTCTCTATTTTAATAAATATAGGGGCAAACAAGATAACATGTTTATATCAACATAGGAATATCAGGAATAGATATGAGATTTCAACTGTAAACATTTTTTATTATTATTCTAATGAAGGCTACAATGGAGCTAACAAGTATTCTCATCAAACTTAACAAGCCATTACAATGTGAAACCAGACCAATCAAATAAAAAAAAAAAAAGATTACAAAAAGATGACTAAAACCCAAATTCTGTTGCTGACTTTAGCGAATGAACTAAATGTGGAAACACTGAGCAGTGTTCACAGAGGAGTGGCTGTGTTTTGCTCTGAGGAAAAACACATGAAAGAATCTACTGCTAGTGCACTTGTGCATCAGAACCTTTTCCAGCTTACCAGCTGTAAACAGATATTGACTGAGTTAAAAAAACAAAAAAAAAAACAAAAACAACACATCAGACTGTCCCCCTCACCTCCTGCATGTTGAAAGCGTGTATCTGAGCCATGCAGGGATCTATCGAGCTAGCAAAGGGAACAAGGAAGGAACAGAGGACATAAATCACAACTGTTTCACATAAGATAGGAGATTTACATTGAGCCTTTCAAATGAGGGCCTTTATGCAGGCAGATGACTGACAGTCATGATGGCGTAATGCTTGTGGAACGAGCTGAAAGGAAACCGGCAGAGAGCCAGCGCGGATTGAAGGAGGGAAGCAGGAGAACCCCCTCCAAAATTAGGGGACGTGCAGCCTCGTTCTGTTCTCGTACCGCTAAAAGGGTGGAAAAAAACAGGAGCGCTTCCTGTTCAGAACTGCCGGGTGTCCAACATTAAACTTCTGTGGTTTAAAAAAAAAAAGAACCACTTAGTGCAGAGGAACTGCCTGCTAACAAGGCTATAAATTACCCACAAGGCCAGGGGATGAGAAGTGCCGTTCACCGTGCTGAGGGTGGAGGAAAACACAGAGGCTCTGTCACAAGCATCTGAGAAAATGGGCATGGCTATAAAATGAGACAAGTTACTTTATTTCACAGAAAATATACATTGTCTCTTGTGTGCTCCACATTAGTTTTGTTGGAAGTTAACAGTAGTTGACTGTTTTTTGAATGTTTGACTTTTCTTTCTGTTGAACACCAGGATTGCCTAGGAAGACATATCTGTTACCCTGTGGCACCAGGACCTTTACCATATTTGGTTATGGGCTATCCTGGTCAGTGTTGGGAGTAACGCATTACAAAAGTAACGAATTACTGTAATGCATTGCTTTTTGCTTTTTGCAAAAAGGCATTACAGAAACCTGGAATGAAGTGATGTTTTTTGTTTTCTTCATACAAATTCGCCAAAATCACCGCGAGATCAGCAGAAGAGAAACGTCCGCTCAAAATGTTTCACTTCTTGTAGTCAGACAGAACAGAGAGATGAGTGAACCTGCAGCTGATCTAATGTCGGATAGTCCTGTTTTTAACCATAAGCCTAGCTCAGTCAGATACCACATCACCTTCCACTGGCTGTGTAATGAACTTATTGAGCACCATGAGCTACATTTAGATCACCAAATCCATATTTCCAGTTATTTTGGTGAGAGTAACTTAAAAGTAATGCAATAGTAGTGTACATTTTGAATATAGTAATATTGTAATGTAATGAATTACTTTGAAATGACAGTAACAAGTAATAAATAACGCATTACAGTTTTTAAGTAACTTGCCCAACACTGATCCTGGTACAGAAGTAGCCCAGCTGATGGAATTGGTTTCGACCATAGGAGCACAAACCCAGGAGTATGACGAGAAAATCCCAATAGCTCCACGGGGTTCCACCGACTGGTTTGGTGTGGTTTGTTGTATTGCTACCTTCATTAAGCAAAGTAAAAGAAACACCCAATATCATTTTCTGTCGTATAGTTGTTTTTATTGGATTATCTTAGAAGTACACAAAGTTTTGTCCACGACAGGACCAGGTATACTTTCCTGGAGGCACAGCTTTACAAAGGTAGGGTCAATTGTAAGACAGCTGTACCACTCGGGCGCCTTGAACTTGACATTTTAACGTGATAGACATGATAGACGTGTACCACTGCTTCATTTCCTGTGCATAAAAATGGGTTGATTCTAGATTCTTTATTATATATAGTAGCATACATTTATAAGTATCACATATACAGTATTGTGTATTATCTGCCCTATAATTTATCATAAAGAAGACAATGATGTTGTGGATTTAGAGTAGCTTTCTCATACTGAATCAGGATAAGACTGAAACAAACATGTTGCCATTGTCCATCATTCTGTTCAATCCAGATTCTATACTGGCATGACATTTGGGCTTAAAAGGACAAGTATAAAATAAATCTAATTCAAATGACTCAACTGAATTATAGAATATCAAGCATTTGATGGCCTATAATTAATCAAATCATGCTCCATTTTCCATGTAAACACATTCATTCAAAAGTGATTTATAAATTGGTGTGATCAATTTAACAACCGACCTGCCAAGATTGTGACTGCACACACAACAAGGGCATGTCCTGTCAACGTTTTCCATGGAGATGTTTGGAGGTTCATCAAGAACAGACTAGCTAATGTTCCCATTCTTAATGGCTCCGATGACCCTTTGGAACGAGAGACATGCCACACAAGAACACCTCCATCTGCTGCCTGTCAGGGGAAAGTAGCTCTTCTTCAAGTGTCCTTGCACTGAAAAACCGTTGCAAAGAACAACACAAGAAACAGTTCGATGAGTAATTTTAGTCCCAGTAAGTCTACAGCTACTAGTATTTTTTTCATTTATGTGATATTTACATATTCTATTTACATTCACTTACATATTTCTATTGACATATTTCACATTTACATTATTTCTTCAGTTAAAGGCACACACCATTGCATAGTTAGGCATGCCGTCACATTATTAATTACATTTACATTCAGTTTACATTCTGTATCAGCAAGTTAAGTCTGCACCTGACTTCATGTTTTTGTTTCAGGGGTAAAAGAAATATTAAAAATGCGACGAAAATGTCATTTTTTTCCTCCTTCAAGACTTTACATGCACCTTTCAGACAAATAAGAAAATCATAAGAAAAGCTCTCTTACCCTACTTTTCCTTAGTGTTGATTGAAAGTTTAGAATGTGCACTTTTTCCTCTACTTGACAGAATTTCTTCGACTTGTTTCAATGAGGTACGGGTGAGAAATCATTAATATAAAATTACGCCAGTTTTGGTATTACTGGCACCTTCTAAGGATTAACCATGGATGTTATTGTGGAAAAACCTTTGATATTATCCTGAAAAAAAGAAGAAAAAAAAAACTCACAAAGAAAACATTGGGGAACACTCTCCCACTATTGGTTCTTGTGAGGAAAGTGGCTTTCATGGAGTGTTTATTGCATACGGCTCCATTTCTATGAATATGGAATGAAGTACAGTATATAAGTCAGTCTTTCATGAATATTTCATGTTCCTGACAGTAATTAACAAACAGGAACTCTCCTGGTGATAAGCTAGCTACTGTGCTCCATTTCTG
>JBBPCY010000001.1:42926634-42928653 GCA_037974405.1 Brachyalestes nurse
TGGAGTGCCAAAATATGGCATGGCTTTAGAAAAGCCGCTGAACAGAAACAGTCCCCAAATAATGCACTGGTCTGAACGCTGTTTCAGCGGCACGGTAAATAAAGGACAGCTCAGAGGCCTCTTCGAAGTTCACCATGATGTAGAGGAGGTCAGCCTCTTTACTCTACCTGGTCAGTGTCTTTACTGCTGAAGGGGCACTGCCGGGTGTTATTTTTTGGTTGACTCTGTAAAGAGGGCAAACAAACACACCCGTTTGGCATGAGGAGGAACGCACGCTAGACTCTAGCTCAGCTGGCTACATGTAAGGAGAGAGAGAAAACCAGAACAGGTGCAAACAATCAGGTGAGAGTGAGGAACCAGACTGAGAGGAAATGGAGTAGGAGAGGTTCATGCTATGTTTGACCTGGATGGCCGGGGGCATGGAACGTGTTGCACGACTTTGACACTACTTCTCGAACTGAATTGATTTCAGTGTAGTGAAAAACGTAACATCCACTTCTCTTGGTGTGCAGGATATGCACAAAACAGAACTTAAAAAAATATAATGCAATCTGTTCTACTTTTCTATGTTATAACTATCGATAATTATCGAAAATTGCTCTCAGTTTTAGTAGTAGGTAGCCTAGCCTATGACTCAAATATTCTGTGTATTTTAAGTGGTACATCATATATGAAGCTGTACCATGGTGGGTGAAATCCTGTTTGCTTTCTTCAGTTTTCCAAATTTCCTAGTGCACTCACACAGAAAATATATTTTTATCCACCTTTTTCCTTAGTAGCATTGCATGACTGATGCACATGAACTATGCAGTTTGAACTATAATTGATTAAAATGGAGTAAGTGAATGCACAAAGAAAAGAAACAAAAAGAATGCAATTAGTTGATGACAGAATCTTGGTGGACCAAGCTACGTGGTGACTGATTAGAGAACACAGCATGGAAGACAGAGAGAGAGAGAAAGAGAGACAGAGAGAGAGAGAGAGACAGACAGAAGGAGCAGGCCGCAAGAAAATGAGACTCCGGCTAGCCTCATCACCATACATCACTTCTCCAGCTTTCCCAAATGGGCCTGTATTACATCTTACGTGCGTTAGCCTCCTTATTCCTCAATAGAATTGGCAGTTCCTTGATTTGTGGAGAAAAACAGTTTGGATTGGGAAGGCACGAAGGGATTTGCATAGCAGAGCTGTCATGCGGACCATTGGGGAGGCCAAGTTCTTCTTTAACAGGTCTGTGTTAACCCTATGCTAATACGCCAGATGCCAGGCACAAATAAAGGTTCAGGGTCTAACAGGGTCCGCATCTGTGGAACAGCAAGTCAGAGAGAATCCACACCTTCCTTTCCTTCCACCATAAATTGTGGGGCTTCTGCTTATCCAGCTGGTTACAATTTTCCCAATGAACTCGGGAAACAAGTCAAATGTGCTTGAGCCCTATTAAGCAGTTACATGTTCGACTGTAGGTAAATTAATAGGTGGAGTCAAGTTGGACAGTAGGCATTCATCTGTTTTAATGTATTCCTTACTAATATTTCCTGATCGTGTTTAAAACATTCAGGTCTAAAACTAGAAGTCATGTTTTATTTATGACCTTTTGCAGTATTCTATAGAGCAGCACTGGTTTCCTCAACATCACTGGTTAAACAGAATTCACCCAGTTAATAAAAACATCTTTGGTGCAAGAAATATTAGTTGTAAGATTTGTATTATTCGTATTTAAAATATCAAATATAAGACCCACACACTTTCACTTCTCATTCATTTTTATACTTTTCAGATACAATGACTTTTCACAAAGATGTACTTCAAAGCATGACATTAAATTATAATTGTAATATTTGAACTAAATGCTGTTTTATTGTAGCTTGATTTGTTGTTTAACACTACAGTAATTTAAATGTGAATATACAGTATATAGTAGGGGTGTACCAGCACAGAAAGATCACAGTTCGGTTCACACTATAGTTCTGACATCACGGTTCGGTACGGTTCACGATACAGCGAAGTTAAGTAACAAAA
>JBBPCY010000001.1:42928753-42954854 GCA_037974405.1 Brachyalestes nurse
ATTACACAAGGCAACAAAAATTTGTTTCATTACATTTTGTAGTGTTTCTTATACAATCTCGGCACGGTGATTTCGTTGGTAACGTTTATTCATTTTTAGAAAAAATGAAACTTGGGGTCTCGGCTTTTGTTATACCTATAATTTTGAGCTTTGAGGGTTACTTGCATCATTACTTTATCTGTGCATGCAAAATAAGCGTTGTTGCTCCCAGTGGTGTTAATATTTTGCAAATGCCATGCATGCTGGTTAAAGCGGATTGCTCGTATATGCTAAATATACATAAAACAACTCTAGAACCACTGAAGGTATGAAAAAACAGATTTGACCAAGATAAAAAAAACATTTGACTGAGAAACATCAAAAATTGCAATGAAACAGACCATAAACAGACCTTTCATAAATATTTGTTATCCAGTGTTATGTTTATGGTAATACTGTAAATCTACAATGAACTCACCATTCTCACCATCCTGGCTGCAGCCTGAATGAGTAAGAATGCCCTTCTCAGAAGTCAAAGGTTTGAGTGCATGGACCAGCAAAGCTGCAGACAGTCCAGTGGCCTGCTGCAGTCTCTCCACATTTACATCCTGAAAGACAGAGGCGAGGAGAAGCAAATGAGTGAGACAGATCCACACCTCAAAAGACACAATATTTGATGTAAGACAGCATTCCCACACAGTGGGCCTTTTGTACCTCTTGTTGATTAAACTGTAGCAGGATGTACATCTGCAGTGTGGAGACACAGAGTGTGCAGGAGCCATAACGCAGCTCAGCATGGCCAAGCCAGGTCCACTGCAGGCGCCGTGGCTTACTGTTGCTTAGGCTGTACATGTACTGACCTACCATTTGACAAACATACAAATACACTGGTCAAATCAGACTACAAAGCCCAGCAGAACCACCATAATTACTTAATTAATAGATTAATACAAATAAAAACACAAACAATTTACAATTGTGTGTGTTTATGTGCAGTAAACTAACTAACTCTTGGTGTAGAAGTCCGCAAACTCAGCAAGGTAACCGCAAAGCTGAGGGGGGAAATATTTGTTGGGGTTCTCCAGGTAGCACGGAGCAGAGATGGCCCAACATCTTGGAGACAAAACCAGCACTTTCACATCACTCTCCTCTTCTGGCTCTGACAGTTGATCATCCATCATCTGATTAACAGACAGTCCACAAACATGCTTATACATAGCATTTTTATGTATTAAAGAAGGGGATTCTGGTTAAGATTTAAATAATTAAAAATGCCTTTATGCCTCTAAAAATAACTGGCCTATGACACAGGCAGCTTCCCAAAATAGATGTAGTTCATGTTTCCATTTCTTACCTCCTCATCCATATCCTGCAGGCTCTTGTCCAGCTGCTGCAGCCGGTAGAGATGAAACTCCTGCTGCAGCTCCTCTGATTCACTCAGGTTACTTAGCATTTGCTGGGGGAAACGGTTCGGGAAGCAGGTGCTGATTTGCTCAATCACCGCACTTTCCAGCCACACCTTCCCCTGACCCAGCAGACGATCACCCAGGTAGTACCTATAGAGTGAGAGGTCATTTAATAAGGAATAGCACCTTAGGCTGTGTAAATTTACAGAGGTTCCTCAGACAAAAGGAAACAATATAGAGATCAGTAATCAAAAGATTGGTAAAACTACTTACAATTTGTCTTAAAATGTACAGTGACTTGTACCTGTAAAAGTGCTCGAACGTATTGGCCAATTCCAGTCCAGAAAGAAAAAGCATGGGCTCTAGGAACTGCTGCAGCTGGTTCAGAGTCTCAATATTTCCAGAGTCCACTCCACTTTCTTGGATCATGAGATCGATATACTGTGCAAACCGTTCACTCACCTAAAGAAAACAAATAATGATAATAATAATATTATTATGGGTTTGTTTTATGATCTTGAAACACAACATGATTTGAAAATCAAATGTGTTCTGTGCTCATACTCATTTATGTGCAAGTTATTCCTGACTCACATGCATGGCAGTTAGAATGGAGAGCTGCAGCAGTGCAGCGGAAAATCCCTGGCGCAGGGCCAAAACAAAGGCCGTCTGTTGACCAAAAAGCTCCTCCATCGCATTCTTCAGATGCAAGTACATGTTCTTGTAGAGCTCCACAAAGTCTGGCATGCTGTGCGTTGAATCCAGGAACTTCTTTACCTGCAGAACGCACAAACCAAACTTAGAGCAAACCACAAAGCGAACAAATGTTCAATTGTGTAGGTTCCCTGGGAAGCTCAACAAAATGCCATAAAACATTTGCACAACTTAGTTTCCTTATTAACTCAAGTTACCTGCCGCTGGACAACGCCCTGCCAGCACAGTGCAATCCCAGCAATACTGCTGGTGCTCTTTACTTTGGGCTTTGCAGTAGATGAGGGAGAAGAGGAAGTCACTGCAGATGCCTCTTTGTTCTTGCCTTCTTTTCCATCTGTAACGTAAGAACAACAAAAGATTGGCCACTTTGACTTCTTATATGAAAGAAAAAAGAAAAAAAAACAAAAACAATAAAAACATGCCAACTAAAATTCAAACCAAAAGTCTTCCGAAAGCTGCCAAGTAAAACTGAAAGGCTGTGCAATAAAAATAAGCGACATCTAAATTTTACTATGCTTTGTTATGGTTAGTACTGAGTTGATGGATGAATTGCTTGAACCCAATGAGGAGCAAAAAAACTGTGACAAAAGAAACTAAAGAGAGGAAAAAATAGTGTTGCCGATTATCTTCTAAGCTGTTACTTACTCTTTACATCTTTGCTTCTGTTGATACCTTCTGAAAACAAGAAAAGTACTTTCAAATACAGAAGTCTTAATTGAATTAAATATAATCGTCAAACAGGTGGTTTAAATTACGAAACTGATCACAAAACTGTATAAGTATAATCATGACAGCACTACTATAACAAATATTGTTACATTAAAATCTTCAAATCTCTGCAACAGCAATCTAAATTTCAACCAAGCAAGCAGCACCATCACTTCCATCAAGACAGAACAGCATGAAAAAAAAAATGTCGTCTGAGCACTGTACAGAAAGAAAGAGGAAAGAATGGATTTTTCAGAGCAGGCTGTTGGTTCACTCACTGGATTTAACAGGAGGTTTAAGCTCCTCTGTGTCCAGTCGACTGGTGTCAACATGCACCAATAAATGGGTGAGGCGGCGCACACGGGAGTTGAAAATGGCGGCCCTGGTCTTATAGCGCTTTAAGGATTCAGCATTCTCCAAATATTCAGTGAGCAACCAGGCGAGAGGGCTCAGAACAGAGGTCTCTGTGAAACAGAAGAAGCAGTTAGAGGGAAAATTCTACCCAGCAATGTGGAAACATATAAGCAACAATAACCCTTTTGTGTTTCTTGTTTGGGATAAATAAAATATTGAGGCTGTGCAGTAAGGCTGGTTACCAGTGACAGTGATGCTCTGTACTATGGGGTTGATGAGGGCCTCCCAGCAAGTTCTGCCCAAAGCCTCTGCAGCCTCGGCGTCAGGGAGGAAACGGTCAGCAAACATTTGCTCATGACGCAGAGCGCTGTTTAATCTGACAGAGGAACAAAAAGAAGATCAAATAAAAGATATATAAACATTAATTAAGACACCAGAGCTGAGAGACAATGCAACTAACTGACAGCAGAAGTACAGCTAAACATAACGCACTTCTTAATAGTACAGTCTTGTTTAATCACTTCGGCAACGTTCTATGGTCCCTTAGGTTGGAATAAATGAAAGTGATTAAGTTGTTACAAACAGGATGCTCACTTATTAAAGAGCTGCAGCAGTTGGCCCTTATCCCCCAGGATCTCTTGGCACCAGGTGTGGGCCTTTGTTGTGTAGAAGAGGTAGGTACGGCAGCACAGCTGCTCCTTGAACACCGGCCAGAATGTAGGCTTTGGGCCCAGAACTTCAAACCCATGCACACGTGTATCAATGCCACCCTGTGAAATGTATAATGAGCTTTCAATACGTTTATCCATGTGGCTAGTTTACTTTGTTCTAATTTCACATACATTTAAATTCAAGAACCTAACAACATTATATTTGCATAAAAACAAATGTTTTCCTTTCTGACCTGTTGACACCTCTTGACCCTGATCTGAACGATGGACCAGAAGCGAGTCATATTCTCAAGCAGAACAACTCGGCTGGCTGAAGGTGGCACATTTACCTGTATAACAGCAAATCTGTGTTCAGTCAAATAGAACACTGCATTGCATTACCGTAACTTTGTTACTGCTGTGATGCAAGTTTGTTTTCTCACAGTATTGAGTTCAGTATTGATGTTTGTAGGATCATCTCCTCCCAGCACCACAATACGAGCAGGCATGTAACTTGAATCCTCACTGGCTACAAGAACTGCCAGCTGCCTGTGGGGAAGACCAAACAAAATTAACAAGCAATTAATAAGTCATGCTTGTACTTTTCTAAATTCTTTAAACAGAAAGTGAATATTCACTACATGTCCATTCAGAGATCCACTGTAGTTAAGTGTACATTTGTTGACTTTATGGTTGCTGTCATCATTCAACTGTACACACACACAGCTTGTCTAACCTCCACTGCTAACAGAATGAGAGACTCTGGTGAACGCAGGAGTACCGGGCTGTGAAGCAGTGAAATAGGACTGATGGAACACACTCAAACTTTTTTGGATGGGTTGAAGTTATGTAAGTGATCCAGAACTAATGTTTGTATGACAGAATACAATACATTGCTCAAAGCAATGTTCAAACTACTATAAAGCCCACACAACAGAGTAGAAAGCATTACTGTAGCAAAGCAAGGTAAAAAACTCCCCATTAACAACCTTGATTTAAGGAAATACTGGAGGAGTGTGTGTCAACAAACTTTTGGACATATAATGGTAATATATATATCATGGTTGGGTTCACACTATAGTTCTGACATTACGGTTCGGTACGGTTCACGATACAGCAAAGTTAAGTAACAAAAGTTCTAAAGAATGAGGCATGGCTTGTTTTCATTTATTTTAAATAAACAGCAGTTTATTAACCAGTAAACACACACTCCTGCTTATATTTTCATGTATGTGTAAGGCAGCAGAAGTGTTACGCCAGTAGGTGGCACTACTGCACCACACTACAACCCAGGTTTATGATTTACTGGCGCTTTTTGGTCCCTCTGTGATTCCGTATTACTTCAATCATGTCTTCTCTGTCGTACCTTGTATTCTCCGTACGACATCATGTACCAAACCGTGACCCATGTACCGTGACGGTTCGGTGCGAATACATGTACCGTTACAGCCCTATTATATAGTGAAGTGTTATGTAATACACAGTAGCAAAATCTGTTACAAAATGTGAATTTACAGTTTGTTCCATGTATATTTTGAACACTGTAAAATAATTTTCAATACATTTTATTTTGTATAGGAATTCCAGTTGCAGTTCTCCCCAAATTACTTGTAGTCTTTTACAAATGGCTTCCCTTCAAGATCCAACATGATCAGAAATTTTTCTAACCATGCTTATTTACAAGAGTGATGGTTCATTTTATTATACTTCCCAGAGTGTTCCTTAAAAGTTTATAACTATCTGTTGAAACCTGTTTATGGACACTTGTAAGAAGACATTTGTATTCCTATTTTACCCTAAACCGCATGTTCACCTTTTCGGTATCAATGGATCTGCAACTGAACCACAAAATGATGGAACAGAGAATCAGTCTAAATTCTGTGATAGCGCAGCATGACCCTTGGCTAGTGCTGGCAGACCTTACTTGGGGAATTCCAGTGTATCTTGCAAGTAAAGAAGGGACGAGCTGGTTGAGTGAGCAGCGCTTTCGTTAGACAGCCCAGTGTTGCCCATTACCCTGCGTTGGCTGAGTTTGACAGTGCATTGCATCATGTGATCTTGCCTTTGATTAAATTGATGGGTATATCTTTAGAAGTTTATCGTCCAATCTCCACATGCCTCTTAGATATTCTGAGTGCTCTTCAGAACATGGCAAAAGCTCTTTTATGATCATAGAGAGTCGGAGTATATTGCTTTTTAATTGACAGTCATTAGAGCGTTATTTCTGGAATTCTCTTCCGAAAATGAGGTCTTCTCCCATATGGAGCCATTAGTTGAGTGACACGAGATATGCTAGTAATGTTTAATTTGCACAAGATGCCCTGGCAAAACATGTTCCCTGCAAGAGCAGTGCAATAGCCAGACTCAGACACAACCCAGCGCTGTTTTGTAAACTGTGAAGCGGGAGCTTAGGAGACATCTTGGATGGCCTTGCACCATCACACCTGATTCGAGCTGTCATCTTCCTGTCAAAATCGAGCCATCCCTTGATGAATCTGGTCAGTTGCATCTCAGCACTGCTAAATGATGCTGAATGGGAAATGTTGGATGGTCCCAAAGGAAAAGGCATTTCTATGCACCGCCTACTGTGAAGGGCTCTAGTTTTTGCAATTCGCTTGTCAGTCGCGCTAGTTTAGCGCTGCTTTCTGCTAGCTTGCTGCCATTCACATGATGCACCAACCTCAGGAAAAGGACAGATCATTCAAAACAGTCAAACTTCTCTTGCCTGTGGGACGTGTTAATGCTCTTGCTAACTTTTCTCGTTAGCAGCCAAGGCCCTTACTCTTTAGCAGCCAGGATCCTGGACGCTAAACAGAAAAGCCACTTGTACCTTGCGTATAGTCGTATGCTTACACTCTTGTACTCTCCTGCCAGCTGGGACATGTCTTTTCCCTTCATCTCCCATGGAATCCCAGTGGGCTCTGCGAGTCCTGCTGTATTCTTGTCCAAACCCAGCAGGTCCAAGGGCTTCCCACTGGAACTGTGAGTGGTTTGGGAAAGCACAGAATGAGCACTGGGGGCCCCAGCAGCCCCCGCTGTTCAGAGCAGCCCAGCTCTGCTGGGCCAGAAGCCCTGCTCCTGGCACTGTGCTCCACCATGGAAAATAGAAGGATTTAACTGCTCCCCTCTGCAGCTGTCAGACCAGCGAGAGCCCGACACACAAACACACACACGTTCAACACCCTCGCTGTGCTCTCCACTGCAGACCTGTGACGGGCAGAGCCCAAACACAGATAAATAGGTACACATTGTTATCAAAGTGACAAAGGCGATTAAACCAAACACGCAAGCAGATTTAGAGCTGCCAGTAATGTGCTTTGGTTTGCTTATAATAATGGGCTTAAACAAGCACAGTGCTCTTGTTTCATGGGGCTTCCTCCCCTGCACCCCGCTTCTTCCCTTAAATGCTGTGAGGTGAAAACGGTCCATTCAGGGGAAATACAAGGAAATCCTCATAGGTCATGCCATTGCTAGAATAAGAAAACCTCATAACCTGTTTTTAATGAACTTTATTTTTTACACCATTTGACATTGTCTAAACAAAACGAATTGACCAATAGAAATTCTGATTCATATAATCATTTTAACAATACATTTTGAATGAGTATTTTTTTTAATCAACACTTAAATTAACAGATGTTAAGAATGCTTTTTTCTTCTACTTTGAAGCGACCATATCCAGATTCGACCTTTTCTTACGATAGCGCCGATGTACTTTTATTATTGGACTGTTTCATCATAGATTACAGAGCATAAGAAAGCACATAGAGAAGGGGACAACTTTCAGAACTTTATGGAATAACTGGAATTTGGGAGGAAAAGCATGCCCGAAACTCTTTCTCCTTCTAATGTAATGTCCCATTCATTTCCTTTCTGTACCTTCTGTGTCTTGCTCTTAAGTTTTGGCACTCCATCCCTGAGGCCTATCTGGCAGTCATACCTCTGTTCATCGGGGAGGGGGTTTGTTGGAGGGGGGGTAAAAAGCAGGTTCAGCTTAAAGCAGATTACAACAAATATTACACCACTATGTTCCATCATGTTTAGGATTTGCCGTGGGAGCACACAGAAGTCGTGCTAATGAAGGGTTGAAACTGGGTGTTGGTGTAGAGTGAGAGGCCGCAGTGCGATGACATGCTCCTTCATTGTAAAGCCTACAGCCATGCTGTGCGCTAAAACCAGACCTTGCTATAGATCCCATCGCCTGTGTACTCACTTAATGCCCTCCTCCGCTCCCTTCAGCCCCTGTCTGCTGCCATGCATATCAATGCTTTATGAGAGAGAGAGAGAGAGAGAGAGAGAGAAAGAGAGAGGGAGAGGGGGATTGGGCTGTGCATTGAGGCTTGCACAACAGACGGAATCAATCAAGGTTGCATGGTTACTGCTCTAGTGCTCTAGGATCAATAGATCCACAACACTATCCCTCTGCTAGCATATAGGAGAGGGGTAAATAAGTGCCCATGTGCAGGAACCTTCTCTCTCTTGTTACCCCCCCCCAACACACACACACCCCCCGTGCTCCAACGGTCCATTTTGAATGCCCCATAGCAAAAGAAAGGGCAGGGGAGCAAGGCGTTCGGGGTTGTACTGAACGAGAGGAGCAAAGGTTCCTCTCTCTGCTCCACTGGCTCTCTACAATGCCAGCAGGGGACTGCAAATTTAGATTCAAGGTTTTGTGTGTGTGTGTGTGTGCGTGCGTATGTGGATGTGTGTGCAGAGGTGATACTACACCTCCAAAAGTGGCGGTGCAAAAATTGATGAAATGAATGCTAATCTGGTAATAAATGCTTCATTGATATCAGGAGCTTTAAACACGATGGAGTCAGACAACCTTGTGCAAAGTTTTTCTGACATTACATGTTAGCATAAAAATTCTCCTTCCCTGAAAACAGAGGGCTTCAAGGGCTTTTTTAATACGAGTTTTATGTTTCAATTTCAAAACATTTTATACACTTTCCAGTCTATATGATCCATTTAAAGAATTTAAGTTGCAAGACCAGTCCATTTTCAACTCTTTGTTTTTGTGATGTCACAAAACCGACCATTTTTAAAGAGCTCATTCATTCAAGTAAATGTTTATTTATTTATTTATATAGCACATTCCAACTGTTTCGCCCCACCACTTTAACACAAATATTAGAAAGAATATTTCAACCATTGCTGCTTTTTGACCAGTGTTGGGCAAGTTACTTCAAAACTGTAATGCGTTATTTATTACTTGTTACTCATCTCTCTGTTCTGTCTGACTACAAGAAGTGAAACATTTTGCGTAGACGTTTCTCCTCTGCTGATCTCGCAGTGATTTTGGTGAATTTGCATTTTCACTCTGGGTTAAAAATGCATTGTAATGCGCGATACTGACATTTGTACCGAGTAAAATATTACAATTCTTTTTCTGCGTTACAGCAAAAAGCAATGCATTAGAGTCATTTGTTACTTTTGTAACACATTACTCCCAACAGTGTTTTTGACTTAGGCAAATTACAGAACAACCACTAGGAACAAAGGTTATTTACATATATCAGCCTTATAGGCCTTATAAGAAGCTAACTCTTTAGATCTAATGAAAATTAGAGTTTGAAAATATCTGTTTGTGGTACTGGTGGAACCACATAAACATCATATGTAGAATTTGGATTCAAAACAGGACAAATATGAGATTTGAATCTCAACATATAATCCCAAGTTAGCCTGTAAAACCGAAGGTAAAATAAATGGTATCTATGAAGAAAATCAAATCCCAGCTTAGTGACTTAACATTCCAAAATAAAAGTGTTGCTGAACTATTGAGCTGCGTCAGTCCTCCAAAGAAGACCTGCCCCCCGAATCTGATGCATAAAACTTTCAATCCAAAAATTCTGAAAGTCTGCAAGAGGACAACCCACAACCCACAACTTCCCTTATGACCTAATGTTTACCCCCCACCACCAGAGAGAAAGTGTGAGTGAGAACGAGAGGGAGGGGGAGGGGGACAGCGTTGAAGGTGCTCTTTTTAGCACTGTAAGGTTTAGAGAAGAGCAAGCCCTGCGCTATTCGAACGATGGCTGCTCAGGTATGAGAGCAATGATGCAACAAAGTGGGTTTAAAATGTAAAAACCAGACGAAAGAGCGACAGGGCCTTTTCATGCTCTGACAGTTAGCATTTCAAATGGCTGAGCTGGAATTCACACTTTAAAAAATTCTCTCTGCCTCTCTCTCTGAGTAATGTGGCTCAGATGCAATCTGTGGCCAGAGGGTGGCACTCTAGTAATTGTGTTCCTTTCTCTGAATGGAACCACAAGACAGCTCAGCACTGAGGGCAGTAATACAGTACTCATTCAGATCCTAGCAGTGGATAACACACACACACACACACACAAACACACACACACACACACACACACACACACACACAAACATGCAGCTTTCCAAGAATTTCAGAAATGTCAGTAAGACAAAGATGATACACATATGTTTAAGTACTCAAACACTCATCATTTGGCTTTTTTTTTAACCCACCTCTCTTTGTTCCATAGAATTAAAGGGGCTGTTTTTGTTACTGATGTAAATGAACAGCCTGGTTGCCAGCCATGTATTGTGCATCATTCAAAAAAGCAGTCCCAGGTGAAACACTTTGTATAAGTTTAAGATGAATGAACTGTAGTTAACTGTAGGCTGAATAGGCAGATATCGTTAAAAGCATTGGTTTTTGTGACATCACAGGTTCCCCATATAACAAACTCTCGATTTTCCATAACACGGGCCCTACTTCCATCCAAGCATGAGGTCACTTAGTTAATACTCGAAATCTGATATCATGTGGTCACCGAAGACATTGTGGGCTGAATTCAGCAACCTCCATGTACCATTTGCATCATTTAAACCCATAACACCATTAAATATGACACAATGTGTCTGTTCCAAGCCACAGCCTGTGCAGGGAAAAAAGGACTAACCTCATAAGAGTCATAATGGCTGGAGATAAAGAGTTTAGCAGAAGCAGCGACCTCCTGAGCATTATTTACCTGCGGAGTAGCAGCAGTAATACCTCCAGTCAGGCAATTAGTCCTGCATTTATACACACGCTGATCTTATCTCCTCTATTAGAGGACCATCTGCTCATGATTCATGCACTTATGAACAAGTCCTCTGTTAGCCTCCAGCTACATGCTTCAAGCCCATTTACAGAACATGGTAAGAGGCCACGATCACTCAAGAGCTCTGAATGAAATGGGACCTGAAATCTTGCAGATTTTGCACTAATATGTTCAAGTTATTTGAAATGTTCAGCATGCTGTGAAGTCCACTTCAGAACACTTAAGAGATTCTAGAGCAGGGTGTGGAACTCCAGTCCTGGAGGGCCGTGGTCCAGCATGTTTTGGTGATTTTCCTGCTCAGAAACACCCGGTTCACCTGGAGGAGAACCATCAAACTGTGCTAGACATCGGCCCTCCAGGACCGGAGCTTGAAGAAAACACAATGTTCTAATTTTCTATGCTTAATATTATAGGACCAAGGTCTGTTTTTAGATTTTTGTCCACCCAGCTATAAGAAATTTAAAGGTAGCCTCTAATGTATAACATCCTTGAAGTCCACACATGAGTTTTAAAGTTGTAGAGGAAAAAAGCAGGGCTGCCATCTTTTACAGTTTTGTTGGAGCGAGATTCCAGTAGACTGGGCCAGGCCAACAAGTCGCCTTGTTTTAATATGCATCAAAATACTAAAAAGAAGAAAACACAATGTTCTAATTTTCTATGCTCAATATTATAGGACCAAGGTCTGTTTTTAGATTTTTGTCCACCCAGCTATAAGAAATGTAAAGTTACCCTCTAATGTATAACATCCTTGAATTACGCACGAGTTTTAAAGTTTTAAATACATTTATATTCACTTTCTGATGGGAAATAAGCATTTTTGTTCCTTTTCAAAGCTTGGAATCAACACTGAGGATATGGATTGAATGTACAGGCCTATTTGCATTATAACTATATTCTAACTATAACTGCATACAACCGCAATCAGTTTTGAACAATCATGCTCCCTAACTAAAGGTACTGAAGGCACATCACTGAAAGTAACATCCCATTTAGTATTTGTACCATGATAATTTTTTTAATGCTCACTAATGTAGGTAGTTGCACTTTTTGTGGGCAACCATGAGTGCAGTTACAAACCTCTTCATATGTATTTCATAAGTGCCACACTTGGGTACATATCTAATATCAAAAAATGTAACTACTGATCAAATCTTTGCAATGGTTAAATGTAATGTTAACATCACATTATTCAAACATTTATTTTAAATGAAATATATAAAAATATAATTTGAGTGTTGCTTAACCTAGTAACTAAATAATGTATAATAATTATTTGTGAGCTGTGCGATGAAGAGTGTCACATTAAGTAACACGGTGAAGAGTGACATTATTTAAGTGTTCAGAGGTTGAAAGCCGACATCTTCTGCTCTCATTCAGCACTGATATTTTGATATTAACTCTTGACTGATCTGTCTCAGCCTATTCTAATAAGGGTACAATACTGTCCCGTTACTGATAATATAGAATACAGAAAAGTTCAAAAGAGCCTGTGTGCTGTCAGATTCTTCACCCTAGTTGTATTTGATAGGTCCTGATTTCAAAGCTCACAGCTAAACAGCCAAAACAGGTCAGGATGATTTAGTTTTAGCATCAGTTACTGTTTAGCTTGTAAGCTGACCAAGTTTTAAAAAAAAGCACACTTATTTTGCAGCATAAACTATGTGCAGTCATGAATGTTGCTCTGGATTGTAAAGTCACTTGATTTAAAAAACAGTGATATTATTGATGATTTACTTACTGGGCAAGTCTTGTTTCTCTTTCCAATTTCCTTCATTCTTGTGCGCTTAATATGAGCAAAGGCTTAGCAAAGGTTTCACAGCGAGAGTTCTATTTGCACATCATGGTAGTCATTTGTTGTTCTCAGACATCCCTTATTGATTCTCTATTGCTGTGGATACTAAAGACAGTGACTGTCTAACACAACGACAGTGACTTTCTAACTAGTTAAAATGCTTTTCTTCCTATAATGCTGCCATTGCTGCTAGAGCAGTGATAGGAAATTTTAGGAGTGTTCAGGTCCATCAGTCGTCTGAGGAGAAACATAAAATTTTGTGAGAAATGTCAAGTGTGGCATAAAACCGTGAGATTACAGCTAATTGCGTGAGTGTCATGGCTAATGCATAAAAGCAGGAAGCCCTGCTAAAGTATTGCAATACTAAATATTGTTTGAAATAGTCCTGGGCGGCTAGTGGTCTAGTGGCTAGGGAGTTGCCCCTGTGATCAGAAGGCTGTGGTTTTGAATCCCAGGACTGTCAGTGGAACCACTGAGGTAACCTTGAGCAAGTACATCCCCCTACACTGCTCCCTGGGTGTCCACTGCTTCACTTGGTGAACCGGTTAAATGCAGAGAACGAATTTCACACTGTTCATACTGTGTGCTGTGGTGTGTTCACGCGTGACTATAGGGGCCACTTTATTTAAATCCTAGACAGTTTCAGTTGAGTAAACTGCTAAAATAGTTCTTCTCACAAAACAATGCAAACAACAAAAAAATGGCAGCAGAAATGGAAGCCCTTCGATGAATGATAATATAATAAAACAATTTTTTGGATCATTTAATTTGTCATACTCATCATGAAATGTTTGCAGAAAGCAAAAAGTAGCTGATGTAAATACAAACTTTCCTGTATTTATTGATAGCATCATTAGCATTCGCTAATGGAAGCAGCCTATTCAGTTAAGAACTCTTCGAATTAATACTAGTGTGGGAAGAGAGGCTGATCTCACAGGTGAAGTGCTCGTTCGCACATTGCTCTTTCAGGCTCCTCACAACACAGAAGAGGGATTTGCCTCGTCAGTGACAGGCACACTTAACGGCTTTAGCCCCAGAGCCTGAGACGCAGCCACAGAGGGAGCTAATGAAGGCCTGAGATCTATTAGCTTAGCCTCCACTGAAAAACATGCATTATTTACACAGGCAAAGCTGCGCTTCGCTGACACTGACGCATTACAACTATGACAGCTACACACACACTCACACACACGAATGAACGAACACACACACACACACACACACACGCTACTCTACAAGTGAGCACACACAAGTACACACACCAGCAGCAGTAATGGCAGCATGACAGGCAGAAAGTGAGAAATGTGATTTAATGTACTTTGAATGCATTTTTCGAGCACATTAACGTCTGTCTGAGCTTTTAAAAAGCTTCACCCACTCATTAATGGCCAAAAGTTGATAAGATTTGTTGTTCTTTGAGGACCTTGCTGTGCTGTCAGAAGGCTTCTCCGTACCGCTCTCTTGCTTGTTTTAGGCACTGAGAAGCTTCGCAGATGACAGCAGCTGCATTCCCCTGTTTATGCTACTCCTGGAAATTGCTCTTCCCTTCAGGTGAAAACTGGTCTTATATATGTTGATTCAATGTGATCTACATAATCTGACATGGAATCTCACATTGTTTTGCGAAATAAAATTTGGAAATAGTTTTGAAATTACAAGAAGTCCCAAACTTCAATTTTTAAGCTGGTGTCAAACTGAGAATCAGTTGGTAGCTGGCTGCCAAGTTTTCAGTGTATCTTCCAGTTTTTGGAGCAATTACAGCGAAGGGAAACAAATATTCAGGCATTTTGGTTTACATAATTTTATTTACTAACAGGACATAAATCCACTTCAGATTTTCAAGCATAGTGCCTTTGACTTGCAAGCACTAATTCATAGGAATAAAAAAGATTTCAAAGGTTTAAAAAATGGTACTGAAAAGTATTTAGGCACCATATTAGAAGATACACACATGTAAAAGTTAGAAATAATAAAAAATAATCAATGTACATATTTGTAATGCTTTCATTCATTCATTCTCTGTAGTCGCTTTATCCTTACTAGGCACACAGGTACCCGGAGCCCATCCGGCCAGCCCACCACAGTGCGACATTAGTAATGCAAAAAATATAAATATCGAAAGAATAGCATACACAGTAAAGTACAGAGGTGAGAGTATAATGATGAGAGGTGCTGCTCTGTCAGTCTCTTTGGAACTTTACAAATCTCGTTTATCTCTTAAACATCTTTTTCTTTATATTAAAAAAAAAACCTAGGCCCCTTACCCTCTTAACTGTTTTTCCTTGCTTGTGTATTAAGCTCTGACGGTTTTCTTTTGACGGGGTTTGTTAAGGTGTGTAACTTAGCTGGAAGTAACTTGATAAAAAGTTTAAGCTTTACAGGTATAAAGGACAGATGTAGGCTACTTAAGCACTGATGTACGTCGCTCTGGATAAGAACATCTGCTAAATGCTGTAAATATAAACGTAATCAAGAATTAAATTATGTACAGATCAGAGGAGTATTTGATCTCCTTGACCTATAAAGAAAATCATACAGCCAAAATAACTCAAACGCCCTCTAAAAAAAGAAGGTGAAGGGGCTTTCATGGGCTAGCCAGTGTCTAAAATGAATGGAGGGGAAGGAAAGTGAGGACTGAAGACCAAAACACAACACAATTCAAACATTTTATTTGAACTTATGCATAATTTTTCTTCATGTTTTTGACAAAGACATTATGCATGTATTTAAAGTGGACAGATACACAAATTGGTTTCACTAACTAGCATCAGTGTTAGTGGCTATGCTAGCAGATTATTTATTGCTTTAAGACCACTTTTCTACATTCAGGTCCTGCTCTTTACTACTTTAATTAAAACCACAGATCAGATCCTCAGCAAATTCTGCAAGGTTGTGAGGGTGACTTTTACCAACAGCTGTGTTGTTTTGGCTGATATTTACTTCTGCTGCTGTAGACCTGATAGCACTGACATGAACCTGTGGGGCAACCCCAACCTCCCGGTATGAGCTACAGACAGCCTTTTCATCTTCCTCATATTGACTAAAGATCTGGCCTGATTGGATCCCCCCTCCATATCATGTTTCCCAACCCAACACACAATTCTCCACCTACAATGCTCTTGTGTTTGCCTTTCATTAGCTTTCATCTCTCTGGGTTTTTTTTATTGAATTTCACCACTGGCAGGAAAAAAAACTGGCTTTGAAGTGATGCTCACCAACACAAATCCATATTTACCTCACTATGTGTCTTACCGCTAACAAACATTATCTGCACTCTCCGTCGATGGCTTCAGGACTGTGCCAAATGATGTAAGTACACATGTCGTTTGCTGTGGCCCACCAAGGAGAGTGAAAATGACTCCCTTGCTCTGTGGTGGGTCTCTTCCTCCCAAGCTTTTCTGACTCGTCCTAATAATTCTGTCCACTAAGATGAGAGAAGATTGGGATTCCTTAAGAGGCTAAACAGTGTAGGGAACGTAGTTAGTGAGGTGTGCTAACAGGTCATGTTGTGCACCGCTTAAATGGGAGGTAGGTCAAACTAAGTTTACCAGTCATGTCTGATAATGGAACGCTTGGTGACAGACTCTCTATATGCTTCCAATTAAGAAGTGAGAAAAACAAACCCATTCATTTTTCTTCCTGCAGTGTGTTTTCATTGGTAAAGCTGGTGAGCATAACCTTTGCCAGTGGGGTTTGAATCACCAAACGGGCGACTAACAATAATGAGACTAGGCAAGAATCAAGCAGGCCACAAATGCAACCTGTGGAGAACATTGTTTGGGAGCTTGTGAGCACTGAATAAAATATTCCTTTGATGGTTTCTAGCTAGCTATCTGGAATGCTGTTCAGGTATGTTTAGTTTTACAGGAGAAGATGGGGTACTTATATTATTTTTGGTGTTTCTCTGTGATTTAAGTCCTGCCTGATTCTACCTTGTCAATTATTTTTATGTGCATGTTTGTGCATGGAAGGCCTTCAGAGAAAGCCTATTGATTTTTAAGACAAGATAATACATTAAATCAGCACTATTTTAGCATTAAATCAGCACTATTTTAGAGTTGTGTTTTCTCCTCATTTTCTGACTGTGTTTTGATATTTATGTATTAATCTGAAGGCTAACATTCACAAACTTTAGCTGCCTTCTATTAATAAAACTAACCCCAGGTCATTTTAATCAATGTTGGTAATTACTGCATCTTATCCTTTGGAAAATAAGTTTTAATATTTTCTCTCACATTTTCTGTGGCCCAAAGCAAGCTGACATATTGTCCTACTTCTTGTGTATGGCAAATAATAGAATATGTGAAATGACATATGAATATGTGAAATTTAATGACACATTGCATTCACTCAAAACACCTACATAGATGGTCAGGGTGAATAAAAGTCAGATAAATGAAACGTATTCTGTAGAATGGTTTGTAAAGTTGTCAGCATTATAAACATCCTGCGCTAAAACATTACCCCACCCTCTAATGTAATACCAATGCAATCCAAATGACACTTAAGATTTTGTGATTAGAGGTAGAACAGTGATCTCTATTTATGGTAGCTTGTTGTTTATTGCTATTTTTAGTATTGAAAGGCTGATCTACTTTTTTCTTTGCAATTGGTAGGCAATGGCCAGCTGTATTATACCTTAGAAACACTTCTTGATAAACCTATCGAGTGGCTAATAAAAACTAATATTGCAGAATGTTTTACAGCTGGAGTGCGGAATACTGGGGGCCTTAAAGGGCACCTGAGACCCCTGAAAGTCTTAACAGCAAAATTCAGGGGTGTCTCTGGAAAATGTTTCATGTGAGCGCCACAAAATGGTGAAAATGAGTGTTTGCTGGAGTTAACTGACCTCCTCAAATGTTTCATTTTGTCCATTCCCAAAACCTCCCCCGTCTACGAAAATGTAGATTTGAGGGGTGTGGGTTGCCACAGCAACATCTGTGCTGAGGCACAGCATAGTTCTAAAGATCCTTCCTTCACGCATGCCCTGTGGGGTTGTGGAATTGTTTTTACCTTTTCTGCTTATTCTGCAAAATAAATTAGAACAGAAAAAAAAATCACAGCTATGTGGTGCTTTATATTTTTAGCCCTTTTAATAAGAAGAGCAGTGGTAAAATTAGCAACTTGCAAATGAGTGAGAGTGATGAGTCTGTCGTTTGTTTTTAAAGCTGAGGAGTTTTTGTTGTGAGCTCCGGATTGCACTTTGTGTTTCTTCTTCACAGCAAGGGACCTTTTAGGCATTTCCAGTGGGGAATTTATCTCTGAATTATTCATCACACCGATCCACAAATGGCTGTGCCTTTAGTTTAGTTTTGGTGAAGACTACAACGCGATCTTGGGCGCGACACAGAGCGAGTGCACTCGGATAACAGAAGCGACGGCTGCTCATGCGGAAAAGAACAATAATGGGTTTGAGTTGATTGCACTGTACCTTTCGTTTGAACAACAATGTGGTTTTCATGGTTAAATCAAGCAGATCAATTTAAAATGGGGTAGAGCTGCTAAGGTAAAAGGTCTGCTAAGTATTAACTGTGGCTGCACACATACATGCACACACACACACACACACACCACTCCACATCTACTCATTTTCCCTAGACACAGATGTACAGCAGATATTACAATAATTACCTATCATAATGCAGACTTACGTCTTAAACATGCACATCACACTGCTCCCTAGAGGAGCAGGCCTGAGCTACACAATCCTTATCACTCAGTTCGCTTTGCTTTTTAACAACCCATGACATTCCAGGCAGATAAAATAGAGATTTTTCTCAGCACCCTGGGATGACTTCAGTGGAAGGAAGATCAAAGACAAAGGCCATAGGGCACTCATATTAAGCATTGTAGCAGAACGCAGAGCCTTCCTGCCACATTAATTAATTATTAAACCACAAAATATTCTTCAAAGCACCACGCAAAAAGAAAATGAGTTTGAGTACATTCCTGGAAAACGTCATCCCGAGGTGTATTATGTTCTAGAGTGCGCTGTTTGGAAGCAAGCATACTCACTAATATGGTTATATTTGAAAATGCTGTTTTTGTTGAAAGGTTTTCTAAATGGAATTATAGGAAACACCAATACTGAGCATGTGCATGCTACCTCAGACAACAGAAGACAGCAGAAAAGGTAATTACGTAATTAATGGAATTCAGAGATTTGCTGTATAGCAGTCAAGTGTGTTGTTCCTGAAGAAATGCATCCACGCTTAACTTGTTTTCAAAAGGTGGTTAACAACAAAGATACCGAAGCTGGGTTTAATCCTCATACATGTGCACAGGAAAAAGAGGAAAAATGAGAATAAAAAAAGGAACATCAAATGCATCGCTCAAATAAAGCATTTATAAAGATCAGAAGCAACACTGTGTTCCTGCCACTGTGTGAATGTTTATTAGAATAATAATTGCTTCAAACTGATATATTTGTAGTATATTTTCCTCCTTCTTAAGAGGGATTCCTACGCGATGGACATCATAAATGTTGCATAAAAAGAAATGGATCCAAAAATAATGTTTCACATTTAAAACGAGCATTTTACATGACATTAAACACATTTTACATTAAACATACACTCATACAGAGCAACTTTCTGTAATGCCACAGGCAAATGTAGGCAAATGTAACATTAGGAGTCTTGGTCAAGGACTCATTGGTGTAGCTTGGTGATCTTGCCCAGACTGGGAAACTGATCCCCCGTCTCCCGCTATACTACACCAAACACATGCATTTTCAAATATGTCCATGTTATTGTGGATAGGTCTTAGTGTGATTCATGGGATTGTCTTGAGAGGGTTTGTGTTTGGGTGTGCATGTGCAAAGTGGGGGGTCCAGAACTCTACTATTTAAGGGAGTTACTGTTAGGCATGCATGCAGGAAAGCTGATATGGATGTCATGCATTTAAATCATTAGGAATTGGCCTGAAAGAGGCCAAATGTAGCCGTAAGCCATCATGCAAGGAAGAGAGAGGCTAAAGGCCACATTAATCCATGTCAGCAGGGCCAAATTATTCATCACCTTACTCAAACAAACAGCCTACATGCTCACAATCACAAGGGGGGATGTGTGCAAATGTGTGTGTGTGTGTGTGTTTGTATGTGTGTGTGTACCAGCTCAACTCTCCTGACCTCCATCACTCTTTCCTTATCTTTCTCTCCTGCCCCCTCTTCCTTACTCCCTATGACATGTGCATGCATGCTTGCACACACACATCAACAGATACACCCATTCACCCACCAATACACAAACATACACAAAAATGTTTATTTTTAGATCTTGTCAGGACATAGAGAGATATTTACCTGTATATTTACATATTTATATTGTTCCTGCCTGAACAAAATCTCATGTAATAGTTTAAAGGAGGGAGAAAAACGTTTTTGTCCTGACAGTGACAGCTGTTGCTATTTATATGCAATAACTTTAACTAACTAAATACATTTAAATGAATCTAACTTTAACCTTAACCTCAGAACAGTAACATATGACAACTTTACTGGCATTTTGACATTTGGACTGGCTTACAATCACATTATTTTGTTGATTACGTACAAACAAATAAGTAACTGTAATGCTTTCTTTCAGGGTAGTGAAACAGAAAACCTAAAGGCAATAGCAGCTGACCAACCATGGATACTTTGAGGTGTTGCTTCATGAAATCATGAAATGCTCCAAAATTAAAATACAGGTGATCCTTGGGTTTCGCCAGTCTCAACATAAGACGTTTTGAGTTTACGACAATCACTCCCATAAAACCTAGATGTGAGTGTTTCGACTTGCTCCATTAGCGTTGTACCTACGGACTACATGGGCGAACTAATTTGGTTGTGTGTGGCGAAAGAAAATGCATTAATAGGGTATATTTATGTCCTTTACCTTTTTCTGTGGCTTAGTTGTGTTTTTATGCTCTAGATTATGAGTTTACTGTGTTAGGATCGGTAAATGACTAGGGTGTGTTTTAACTTACACCAAAATTCGGGTTACACTGTGTTGTAACCCGAGGACCCCCTGTATATAAAGTGTAGTGGTGTCAGACAGATGACATATGAATATTTGGTTCAAATCAACCATTCAAAATAGTCTATTTTGAGGTGGTAAATGCCACCTTCCATATCCTTGTAGGTCATGCTGGAATAGAAAAGGTCCTTTTAACTGATTAGCCAGACATTTTGAAGAGATGAAAATTTTATTCTCGAAAGTTTCCCAGGTAAGTTCCACACCAAGTGCACCAAGCTCCTGGCTCCATACTGAAATACATTAGAAACCAAACACATAAGAAACCAAACCCTTTGTTGATGTGCACTTCTGTAGATGATCAAGCAGCGGATGGTTGAGGAAAAAAGAGTCCCTAAGGTCCTGTAAAGAGTAAAAACCATCAGAATTGAAGATTTAATTGAGGCTGTTTATTACTGTTACATACTGGGTAAACGTACATGAGTAAATGGGGCTACACATTGTGCTTCTGATGAACTCTTCTCAGATCAACAGTCATTATCGCTATGATTCAATCACATGCACAATTTAACAATTACAGGAACACCAATTGCTTTCAGAATTATTTCCTTTGTTATAGCTCTGACAAAGGACATTTTATTCTGAAAATGTATGAAAACAAACACACAAATCTTTATTTTCTTTTCACAGTGTTACATCTTTCTGTGTAACATATTTTAAGATTGCGTTGCTAAAATAAAAGCGCTATTCATGATTATTGTTTATTATTATTATTATTAGTAGTAGTAGTAGTAGTAGTGGTAGTGGTGGTAGTAGTAGTAGTAGTAGTAGTATTAGCATTATATACACACAGGTCAGGTTAATTTGCTTGCGAGAGAGAAGAGTAGAGGGTTAGTACCACAGGCCAGGAGTGGCTGGTCTATGGGAAGCCGTCTGCTCAGCCTCTCTCACATCTCTGGGCTTATGAGTTTCAATCAATACTCGGTCCCTGTGGTCGCCCCCCAGCAAGCTGTTTGAAAAGTCAGAGTAGCATGAAATGGCTATTATTAAATTACAGAGACGGACACATTTAGAACGCTATTGCATTAAGAAAAGCAAGCTGACCAATTAGGGCAGCGAGGCATTAATAGCTTCGGCTCATTCTGGCTCCTGGTCGTAGATCAGATGGGGATGAGGCCCATTGAGTAATTCCTGTTGCGTGGTGTAACATTTCACTACAGGATGCTACAGCACGAGTGGTTTGACCTCAATGCATTACTGATACATCTAAGCCTGAAATGTATAATCACCTCCGCAGAATGGATTCATTTCAGATCCAAAACAAATATAGGAGCAGGAGAGGGTTTTGGTAGAGATGGATAAAGCTGCAGTGTCTGCTTTAAGCCAGAGTGGAATAATTCATTAGTGTGCGATGCCGGGTGACAGAGTTTAGACCAGCTGGGTCTCTTCTTTTAGCCGTTTCAATCTCAGAGTCAAACGAAGCTGCCGAGGGAAGCGCTCCTATGTGCTGTGTGGCTCTTCTCTATTTCTAGAGTGCCTTTTTTCCCATCAGCATACTTCTGAAAATCTTGTGTTCACGGTGTGTGCATCTTTAAAAACCCGCTCAGCCTGCTGTTGTTCTTCAGGGCCCTCTGTGTATAGCCAGTGCTTTGCGAGGACTGTTTTTTTAATATGAATTATTCATTCCTGAGAGTCACATAGACATGGCCTCTGCTTCATTTAAAAGGAGCCCCCTCGCTTGCTCCTAATTTTACAGCTGGTCAGGCAGAAGCACAGCAGCTAACCCCTGGGTCAAATTTCAGAGAAGGAGTACTTCTTGACCTCCATTTTCACATTAGAACAGCACTATGTGTGTGTGTGTGTGTGTATACATACAACAAAAGGTTATTTCAGGCCATGGAAGCTGAGCATGATGAGACGGGGATTGATAAAAATGTGTCCCTGTTATTCATCCTTCCAGTCATGACTAGAGGGAGGCCATGCTGTGCATTGACTGGTTCTATTTCAGTTTGATTAGGCCCATTGTTTAGGCCCAGTGTGTAGCCTATAGTTTGATGGTTGGGGTGTCTAGGTCACCATGTTTCCATGAAAGCGGTGCAGTCAATGATGACCAGAATGACAGAGGATTATATCCAAAGCTTTTAGCTGTTTATTATTATTTTTTATTTTTGTGATCTGTTTTATAAATTTGGGGACAATGTTCCTGATGCTCAGGATTAAATTACATCCCTGATTTCTATCATTAAAGGAATAGTTCTACATTTTTGTAAGTTGTCACTTTTTAACTTAGCTGGAATGACCGGTTTGGTCATTTTTCATGAATCTGGAGTGGCTAGGCTGCTTGCTGGCTAGGTATCATTTCCAGACATTAGTAAACCTTTAGGATACTAACAATGATAATACTAATCGCAGGACAACTCACTATTTGTGATAATCACATGAAAGACATTGTAAGATGAAAACGCACAATGTAGGTTCATTAAGTTCATAAAAAGGTTTTCCATACACACATGCCCTGGACAGTAGGAGTTATGTAGAGATGTCTGTACTGTCCGGAAGAATCAGGCCTAAGTTCTATTTTACCCCTTAGCATTTATGAATGTAAGTCTATGATACTGTGAAAAAATGCTTCCAAAAAAAATAAAAATAGCTCTTCTAAAAACCAGATCATGGCCAAGTAAATTATCCAAACAAGTTGGTACAGGCAAAATACACCACAAACAGATTTATCTGGATAGAGAAAGACTGATTAGGAAAAACCAGCAACAGATTTGTGTTACCTTTAAAACATTACTATCTCTTTAACCCTTTGAGGAATATGATCACAAATATGTGGTGAGATCTGGTACAATCAGAAATATGTGATGTTAGGATGGAATTCAAACAGGACTGACACTCCAGGGCATGGCATTGTTTAAAAAAACTCACTTTTCAAAGGGATAAGTAAAGGAAAATCTATGTGCAGGGCTGCATAAAGAGCTACAGCGGCATGAATACAGATTTATTTATGTTTACAAAAATAGTGGGTTCATGAATGTTCATGAAAAGTTTCAAATGTAATAAGTAAAAAAACCTGCTTAAGGCTTAAATATTTTAAAGGTCCATGTATAGCCATAGGCGTGTCCTCCCCACCTGTTCCTTAGAGACTGAGGAGGCTGTTTACTGCAGTCAGATGACCTGTGTGCATAGCTTATTAGCACTCTGAAAATTAACCTATTTCTTTGTTGCAGAAACGGAACAGCAAATGTATTCTTTTGCTGATGAAAGATTCAACATGTTTGGATTGTGCTGTGGAATGCTGAGAGTGACACGAACGTGGCCTCGGCCTGAGTTACTTCAAAGAGCAGACAGAGAGCTTACACGGGGTGTGAGGCCATCTCTTATTCAGCACCAAGCAAGCCTGCTGCAAAAAAGAAAAAGAAAAAAAAAGAGAGGAGAGAAAGTCCTTTCGTCCCTCTCCAAGGCCTCCAAACTCCTCTGCAGCTTGTTAGCTCTTAGAAAATGATTAATTGACAGTGCCTAAAGAAACTTTGCTCAGCATCCGTCTTGCCGAAGTGCTTGGGCTGCATTATACATGGCTCGGCTTGTTGGACCCTAACGGCGACAAGATACCAAATTTCCACAATATGTACAAGCGCCCCAACAACTGACGCAGCCAACAAAGGCAAGACGTCAAAGGCTAGCCCACACTTTCCTCTGCATTTCAAGTCTCACTGCCAATGTGCCCATATCACATTACTAACTACTAACAAGTGGTGCAGCTAACAAGTGGTAGGATACGAAGAAGGCAGCAATTCCGCTATCTCCAGGATACAATTCTGCTAGCTCCAAAAAAAAGAAAGAAAAAAACAACAACAATGACGAAAAAAGGTTGCTTTAGATAAACAAGCTCAGAAGACAAGTCCAAAAAACCCAGAGTAGATTAGATAGCAGCGGTGCCTGCTGGCACATGTGGATCTATCCCAAACCTGCAAGGCCTTGGAAGGCAGCTTGGGTAAAGAGAAGCCAACTTGAGATGCAGTGGATGGGACTGGTTTTCGGGAGGGGGTGGCTGGCGTTCTTCCAGGCTGGGGTGGGGGGGAGTGTTGAGTGGGGCTGGGAAGTGGTGCTGGCAAGCGGGATGTGTGATGGATGTGTGGCGGCTCCCTCACAGAGCGGCCAGCGCAGCCAGACAGCTGCACGATTGTCTCAGGATGCGCGAATGCACAAGAAAGAGGCTGGCAGAGCCATCAGAGGCTCCTTCTGCCACCAATCCTCCCTACCACCCCAGCCCTGCTGCTTTTGTCCACAGGAATCCAGCGAGCCTTGGCTGCGCAGCGTACAAGCACACACATACACATGCTGCTGTTCGGTTTGAATGATAAAGCTTCCCTAGAGCGTGACTACAAGCAGGAGAAGGTGGTTAGGGAGACGAAGAGCACCCGAGTGTTCCAGCAAGATCTCCTGATAGAGACGGGGTTTGAGCTTTATGGCTCATTCTTTGCTAATGCCATGGAAAGCAAAGCCGTCCAGAAGAGTAATCTCATTGAGAGGCGAGACAAGGATTTCCTCACAGAAATATGAGCAGTTAAGCCTTGTCTCGTAGACACGATGTGGATGGTGATGTAAAGACAAATTGGGACGAATGAAAAGGAGTCTCATTTCGTTTGAAGTTAATAGAGATGAAAAAATACGACACACTACATTGTATCATATTGTAATACAGAATATTGTACTACATTTAGTGTTGGTATTGTTAAAGATGTTAATTGTTAATACCATCTTTTACATGACACTTTTCAAACTGGATGTCTCTTAAAGCAAAAATGAGTTAGAGGTGTTGCCAGTGGGTACGCAGTAAGCAAGACTTCTTATGGTATTGACATGATTACAAAATGCAAATTAGACAGCCAATCACCCCTGTAGATTTTGAAACAAGCATGCGCTTTGGCTCACATATTGATACGACTGACTACTTAAGTATTACAGTTTGATATCGAATGTCTTGAAGTACTGGATAACTAAAGTTCAGGGGGTTCCATGAAAATGTTAAATTCTGTATACCCTGTCCAGATTGTATTGTATCATGACTAGCATGCTAGGTGTGGCTAGTGTTTAGCTAATGATTTAGGCAAATTCTTAAACAGTTATATGTTATTTAATCCCCCCCCCTGAATGTTGTCTGTACCCTTGTATAGACTACAATGTATATATATTAGGGCTCTAACGACACACCAAACCCACGATTCGGTTCATTTCGCGATTTTTGACTAACGATTTGGTTCGTATCACGATTCATTTGCGGTGAAGGAGAGGAGAAATTCTGAGGCGCCATTTTGTATTTTTGGAGACACCTTATCTTTACCACAAAATTATAAACCAAGAAACACTTAAATACCGCTTCCTTTCCATTAATACTGAGGACAAGGCTTCGGTGAACCGCACGAGGAGTCGAGTTGGAGGAGTCGACTCGTCTCTCTCGGTTCACCGC
>JBBPCY010000001.1:42956134-42966288 GCA_037974405.1 Brachyalestes nurse
TATAGATAGATAGATAGATCTATATATGTCATAGAGTAAACAATATATGTCATAGAGTAAACAATAAGTAATTACGTAATCAATTAAGTTATTTATTGTAGATTATTCAGACATGCCTTAGCCTATCAACCACATTTTGGGGAAGAGAAAAGTTCCGTAAATGTAATATTTGAAGTGTATACAAACCAGTGTATCAACAGGGCTGTAATGAGACGACTGACACTAGTCGAGCAAGTAGCTTCAGGACTGTGAAAGAAATAATAACGTTTTGAAGGTACACAAGCTTGTGCATTATTAATGGAGAAGACTTTTAACTGCCTCACCCCAAAGTCTTCTCAATAATTCATCCCCATGGAGACACATGTCAACTTGCACAGTTGGACACCTCATGAATTTCAAATAAATCATGCAAAACAAGAAAGAGACATCATTAAAAGCGTTTAAAAAAACAAAAGAATAGCGCTTGAGATAGTTCCGAGTGCTGTTGCACATTCCTTGAAATATCAACTGTTAGCAGTTAAGATACAACATTAGGATTCATCTTTCAGCTCAGCAGCTTGATTAACTGCATTGTTAGAGAGTTTTTAATTCTGGCTGAAAATCCACCAAATCTGGATTAGTTAAGATGTATGTGGAAATGAAATAAATACAAAATGAGCGTTCAAAAGCAAGATGTGATTCTAATGAGGATCTCTCGGCTTGGTGCGATCAAATATACGGTACTGCTCATTCATCAATTAAATAACACTGGGATTAAGAGCACGCTGAGTGTCAGGCATGGAAAGGGCAGAGCTGCTTCCAGTGCTTTAAAATTCATTTAACAGCATGCTTTAAGTGGCGAGCAGTGGTATTCTGTGATATGGATGACACGCAAAGAGTGGATGAAAATGGATCATCCTCATAATTGCCAGTATACGAGGCACTTTGCCTTGAATGTTATGTTTCTGGAAAGTGTGATCTAGTGATGCATTATTTCTTCTTTTTGTGCTCTCTTTAAGGGTTATGCTTAACTATGATAAAACATAATCAGGCTGCATATGGTCAAATATACAGTATTTACTTTGTGTCTGGTCTTTTTCATATATAATTAATCTCTCTCTCTCTTTCTTTCTCTCTCTCTGATTTGCACAACAGAGTGCTTCTTACACACAGTGACAAAGTAAAGGCATAACAAGGTTTTTAACACAATCTTTGTCACATTTGTCTTGAAACTCACTACGGCCGCCTCTAAATCCGCACTTCTGCTGCTACTCCTTGTTCCAGGCCAGAAGGAGTCAGTAACATTAACACACATAATGGCTACCAAACACACAGGAAACCATGGTACTGCTACACCACAAATAGCTGCAAATATTTTGGCTTTAAACCAGACCCTGCCAGAGACATTATAGAGAATGCGGTGACAGTTTACTTGTTGGGAAATGGATGGGAGTGCTTGCATGGCATCTGTTTAGTGTGAAGGTCCCAGCCTTCAGTAACAACAACCAATCAGCTTGCTAGTAAACTGAGAGTGGGAAAATACCATCCTCATTTAGGAAGAGCAACCAGAAAAAACTGAACATTTTTATTTTTTATTTAACACATTATTTTGTGTTAATGTGTGATACTATAACTAGTGAGATTAAATATGAAAGGTTACTATGACTTTTAGGTTCATATTTATGTCCCTATTCAAAGAGAAAAGAGCTTGGTCTTGAATGACTAGAAATAGCTGCCCATGCACATTGACAAGATGGCTACTGAGCGGACTCCCTTACTTATTGCTAAGTTCATCATGAGAAAAAGAACTTAGACAGACATAAAACTTATTATTCTACCATTAATTTACACAAATTTACAGCCATAGGAATGATCTAAACCAGTCCCCTACTATCTCAGTTTAGCTCCACCTTTAAGCTCCATGATTGGGGAAGCTCATTCAGTTTTTCAATTCATGATTTCTATTGCTAGCCTGCTGAAGTGGTCATATCTCCACTCCTGTTTGATAAATGCTGTGCCTGTAAATCCAGCAGCTACCTCACCTAACCTATTGATCAGTGAATGTCTTTTGGGGGGATGTGGCAAAACAACAAACTCTGAAGAAGCATAATTTCAGATAACAGAGAAGACTAACCAGCACATTCACTGTGCTGAATGTAAATCTGCAAAAATGTAACCATTTTCTCAGAAGTGGCAGTACTGAGGCATAGGAGAGATCAGGATCGGAATCAGAAAACTTTATTGATCCCAGAGGAAACTGATTACGCTACTACTGCACAGACACACAGAGACACAAAGACAAGAACAATATAAAATATAATAAAAAGTCAAAAGAAAACTCTCCAGAAAATACTCTCAAAAATACTTTGTACTAAAATATAAAATATAAATTAGATCAAAATAAATAAAATAACTACTGAAGAAGTTTACTAGTTAACACAAATAGTGGTTTGGAGTTCTCTATACAGAGGCTGCTATTGCATGTAATACTGACATAAGTAGTGATACTGCACACGTTAAGATTATTGCACAAAACAATAAAATATATTGGATGTAATAATAATGATCCTGTAATCCAAGGGCATGGGCATGACTCATTGCAGGGGCAGGATCTAAAAGAGGAAGAGACAAAAGATGCCCATCTCACCGCTCCAAATATACAGTGTACACTGAACTGCTGTCTCCTGCAGTGCTAGAATGTAAAATACCAATGTTACTCCTGTGTAGACTGTACTGCAATTCATGCAAGCGCGATTTCTTTAGTATGTGCTGTCGTTTTCTTTGGTATAAGCAGAGTAAATACAATAATAAATTAATTTACAGTAATTAAAATACAGGGCTTTAAGAACTGAACAAAAACACAAGAACACTCAGCGAAACACTCGAAATAGCTCCACATGGGAAACTGTTCCGTTGCGGGAATGCTTTACGTTAATAATTGTGTTACAAAATTTGTCAATTATATTTAGCACTAAAATGTATGAAAAAATATATACTGCCACAAAAAAAGCAAAAAAGAAACGGTGGAGGATATTTGTGGTTTCCGCGAACAATTATTGGCGCAGTTGGCACAATGGTGAATGAACAGTGATCCCTGGGTCTGTTGAACTGGACTTAAGGAGGTGAGACAGGGTGCAGGTGAGAGTAATCAAGGGTATGAGAGAAACTAAAACGTGAGCCCAAGCTCAGTATTCCAGAGACCAGGGGGTGTCACACTAGATTCAGACATGACAGTAACAAGACAATCAATGTTGTTCACTTCAGTTGTCAGTTATTTTAATGTTGTGCTAGATCCCTGTTTGTAAATTCTGAAAGTGGATATGGATAATGAACATGCAGCACGTGTTTCAGATTTTTGAATAAGTACAAAGCACATTCGAAATCATATGCAAGTATTTATTTGCCTGAGTGCCTATACAGAGATGCATTATGTATAGAACCTGCAACACTTTCAAGGGGGTGTGTGTGTGTATGTGTGTGTGTGTGTGTGTGTGTAGCCTCTTAAGCAATGCATGATAATAGACTTCATTCCTAGTCAGTACCTAACTTGCTGGCTCCTTCAAATGTCTCATTATGGACGTTTAGACATCGCAAAGATTGTTAGAATGTAAATGTACATAACGTTATGTATATGTGTGTTTCTTCTAATCAAACTGAATGTCTTTTTGGGGTGAACTAATGTATGCTACATGAAGAATAAGCGCAGAAATAGGGAAAAGCATGCCCAGTAGTGATGCGGGCTTGAGTTAGCTCATTGGAAAATTTTGTGGGTGATCAAAATGTGACAAAGCAGAGCTCTGACTAAGTTCTGAAGAACTTACAGAAACATTGTGGATCAGGCCAGGTTCAAGTCATTGACTAAATATTTTAACTGGGTCAGAATAAACCCTGACCCCCTCATCTCTTCTGCCCATTGTCTTAGTAAATAGATAAATTATCTTGAAAAATAGCTAAAATAAGTGATATAATGAATATGTAGATTAATGTTATCATTCTTTAGGCTATAGCATCATTTTAACATGCCAGTCTGAATGTGAGTGGGTTTCCAGGATGACCTGCTGGTATTTTTTTCAAATGGTTGGAGGTTTTTAAAGTAAAACTAAGTATGATTATGATTAAGAAAAGTACCCCTACTTGCTTTCATAGCTACAACTCAAGAGGTGATTTTGCCATTGTTTGCATGATAATAATCGGTGGAGTATGAGCTTCCATTTCATGTAAGCTGTATTAGCCTCCAAGCTGCAGTGCAAAGTTAACCAAGCAAAACCTGCATACCAACCATGTCTTAGCTGATTGATAAACTTGTAGAGCAAGATGAAATTCATCTACTGTTAAAAAACGTTCCTTTTGCAAGCTGCCAAAACAGAGTGGGAAGGAGATTTACATCACTCAGACTGGCTGATAGTTCATCAAAGCTGGACAGGACATATGGCCCAAAAGGCAGCCAGCCACTGCTTCACCATGCATTCAACATGAAGGGCAGTCCATCTGGACATGGAGGACATTATAAAGGATAGCTGCTTCTCTTCTGTCCCTCCCCTCTAACTGATCTCCAAACAGCCTTGCCAGAACCACCCTAATGTGGAGATAGAGGGCAAAGCTGAAAGAAACGGTTCTTCCACTGCATTAAGAGCATATATGTATATCTGTGAAATGAAATTGGCCATCTTGACCTCTCTGTGTGACTGAGAAGATATTGTATCTTGAGAGAATTAATTGAAGTTGCTCCTGATGTCGTGGTGTAGATGCTTCAATTCTATAGCTGTGACTCTATCGAAGAAATTAAGAGTGTAGCACATGTGGACCCCCATTTCTTAAAGTAGCTCTAGCCAAGGAGTTGCTGAACCCTGACCGAACAGTGGCTGTGTGGCCAGGTCCATTTAATCTCTGCATGGAAATGAAGCTAGCATGGAGAGGGGCTTGCTACAGAGGGGCTAATCAGACTGATCCATTTAGATAGCCTCACAAAAAGCATCAGCTAGCCTCACGAAAACCCTATAGAGCTGCCCTCCATTTGCTGCGCTCACTTACACATGCACAATTTTGTAAATGAGACCAAGGGACAGCACCAGAGTCTGCACACATGTTTACATAGATCATTGCAGAGCATAGCCAAGGTGCCTTATGTGAAGAGGAGAAGGACTGGGCCATCTAGCCTTCACCTCTTGTAATGCGCCGACTAGCCGACAAGGCCTGCTATCTACACTGTTCATGTTGACCAATACATCTCTCGGGGTTAAATATCAGATTCAATATTTTCCAGTACATTACATTTAATATGCTGTTCTCCTGAGAAATGTTTAAGCTAATATTTGAGATGGATCACCTGTCATTAACGCTGATTTTATTGCCAAATAGCAATCTCTACAGGACTAGAGATGTGCATTGGTTAACTGACTGAATGAAGAAAATGGAAAAAAATGACTGTCTCCAGATGAATATCATGCTTTGATCATTTTTCAGTTTCATTATAACTGTGGCAGACATAAAATGAAAATTGGAAGATAGGAAGGTTATATAATCATTGTGTTGATACTGGCAAAAATGGCAGAGATTCTTTTTTTTAATGAAGGCTTTTTCACTGCATGTTATACAGCATCCAGCTATATGGCATAAGAGTGCATAATAATAATGACATAAAGTTGCTTTTGGATAACATCTGCCAGCTGAATGCTGGGCTGAACAGCTAATGACTTGAATGCATAAACTGGCAAACAAACCACGAGGATGTAAAGTAGCATGGATGACTTACAAGGATTTGATTCCTCCAGGGGAACTGAGGCTACTGAGGCTGGCGCCATGATATCTGGTTGCCCAGATCAAGATACATGCAGAATATGAATAGGTTTCATGTATGTTTATAGTTGAAATGACATATTAAAAAAGAATGATAAAGAGCAGTCTAAACAGTAACATAGGTTGCATTTCATTATGGAAATATGAAAACAATACATTTTCAAAGCTAATATAGAGAGATTTAAACTTGCAGCTTTCTTCCATATCTTCAGCTTCATGTTGTATCAAAAGCCAAATGCTCTGATTGCTGAAGCGACCTCCTTGTTGTAAGCCATTCCTCTACTGACCACCTGACAGATTTTTGAAGTCAATGTCAGGAATAACTGAATCCATTCTGAGGCTGTATGCTTCATTTGCTTTCTCATCCTTCCATTTTCTCCTTTCATGGGGGTCCACAGACAACCCCCCCACTACACACCCTATAATTCAATCACGGGAGCCTCCTGGTCAGCAGAGTGGCCATGCTGAACAAGCTTCTGTTTCACCATTGCAGTGCGATTTCATCATCCTGGCAGAAACTTTGACAGACAGTACTTGCATATTTCATTGACGTCTTTTTTTTCCCAAAGCTTTGGAACGGCTGATATAAATAATAAGCACATCTACAGCAAATCAAGGTGGGATGGAGGGGAAAAAAATCTGAGTTATGAGGTCAGCTCATCCACAGCTGCTACTTCTTCTCTCTTTCTCTCTCTCTCTCTCTCTCCTCACTATCTCTCTTTCTCTCTCAGAAGACTTTGACAAGACAAGACACCTGAGGCACTCCTTCAAGCTCAAAATATCATAGAGTGCTGTCTCATCAAATGGAACCTAGCATATTGTCTGCCTGTACTGCGGTGGAATTTCTTGGAATTTCTTCACTGTCACCCTTTTTCCTGCTAGAGGAGACTTTTGTGACACATGATCTAATGTGAGAGCTCCCTATCCCCAGGGAATGGAAGGATGATAGAGAGAGGGGAACTTGCGAGCCATAGACAGACAGAGTCTTGAGTACACGATGAGCAGTGTCCGGTGACTGTAGTTTCAATTGAGGGCCATGTGACACTTCTGAGGAAAATGGATAACTAAAGCCTAATTGAAGGTGCTAGTACACTTACAGACATATGACACACTTTTCACCTAGATTTCTGTTTCCACCAGAAACTACACTAAGATTTGTTGGACATTGTTACCTTGTAGCTACAGTCATTGAACATTTATCAGATATGTAGGTGCACTTTGCTGGTTTGCAATTACTGAATGTATCCCATCTGTTGCTGCCCCATTTATCAGTCCCACTTCTCTGGCCTTAAAGGCTTCAACACATTTGTTGCATTTGTTTTATTTTGTTACCTTCTTCCAGAAATTTAAAAGCAACAAGCTTGGCCTGTATGCATTCATTGGCCCAGGGCACATGAAGGCACCCCCTCAAAAAAATTCTGCAAGACTCCAGCCTCACATATCCTCTTGTTTATCCTCTCACCAGCTACTCAGCACTTAGCAAATACAGATACAAAAAACTATATCTGAATGTAGTCAAGATCTGTCTCTGAATACGGTTTAAGTGGTCCTACTGAAATATGACCACAGTGATCCCAGATGTATTTACACTTGCCTTTTCAGACAATTCAAATGTGATCTGAAAACACATTCTGATATAAGGTGTAAACAGCCTTGCTTGGCCGATAATAGCCCATTTACCAAAAACGACTAGCCAACAATGGTCCTGTAGATAGAGACTGACCACTGGTAAAGGTCTAGAGCGAGGGTCAAACTAGCTGTACATCTTCATACAGTCCTTCTCATATTGCATGAACAGACACTACATTTAGATCACTTTATTTATTTTTCTGAAGCAAAATGTTTACATCTGACAGATGGGGATTTAATTCACCCACTAAACCAAATATTTACATCTGACGAGTGGGAATTGATTTACCCACCAGACACTGCGGTTGGTTACCAACATAAGCTCCATAAATTGTTGAAAGCAAAAATAGAGCATTGTATGCAACAAGAACCATTCAAATGAAAACCTGATGCAGCATGAACCTTGCAGTGGCAATGGCTGTAATTTTGCTAAAACTAACATAACTATGATTCATGTAACAATTCGTTAGGTCTGCCTTTGCGGATTCAGTGATGACATAGGAATGGATATGGTACATCAGAATTAAGTAATGAATAGAATTATCACACAGATTCACTGAGAACACAGAACATACAACTCTGCTACACCAGCACTTCACTTGACATAACAATAAGATATAAAAATCATATATATAAACATTTTTAAAAATGTCAGTTAACTGAAAAGCTAAATTTTATAAAAATCTTTATTAAAGGCCATATATTGACACTACTACTTTCACCACTACTACTACAAATAATAATTGTTATTGTCATTTGTCATGGTAGTGGTTTATTAATCAGTTGACTAGTGGCCCCCTAGTAACTGGAGTTTGAGACCCCTGGTCTAGGGGATGACATAAATGTTGCATAGTTACTATAACTGCTAACTAGATGTGACCAATAAAGTGACCATTAAATGTTAAATGTTTACATTTTCCAGTCATGCCACTCATATCAGCACAACACACACTAATATGCCACAACTGTTTTTGTATCACTGCTGTCCAGAGAATGGTCTACTCTCTTATAACATCTGGCCAGTGGTAGTCAGAATCAGAATCTGAATCAGAAAATTGTATTGATCCCGGAGGAAACTGCTTATGTAAAGACACACAGACACAGAGATAAGAACAATACAAAATAAATAAATCTGAATAAAACAATCTAAACAAATCTGTATAAAACTCAATATGAAATTGTATATATATATATATGCTGGGTATAAATACTATAGATGAGTAACTTAGTTACAGTTCTTCTCTCTGTTCACTAATGAAAAAGGTAGAGGGGCTACAGTCAGGCAACTGTAAACCAAGTGTTTCTGACAAACTGGTCTGTGAGTTCCAGTACCTAATAAGAGCTGATTTGAGCTGATCCTAGTTATTTTATGGATAAGTTAAAAAAAATAAAAACAACACAACTGTAGAAGTGTTTTTTCCCTACTATTATTTTTTCACAGTAGCGCTGTTGAGCAGTTTTGGCAAGGAAGGGAGAGCAAGGGTAAAATGTAGCATGTTTAACCATAGATTTTCAACCATGGGTTTAAATGGCTAATCTACAACCATACCTGCTTGACCATAAGCGAAGCCCTCAAAACACAAACCACACAAATGCATGGGGCCTGGAGATTAGGGGGTCCCATGTTGACCGCATGGGTTTAGCTTAATAAATAGCAAACAAAACAAAACACATGTTTGTTCAGTTTATTTGAGATACCATAACACCCCAGCTACTAAATCAGTGTTTCTTAAAGCAGCCATGGTCATATTCTAATAGTGCCCCAAAAAAGACAATTAAGGGAATTACTGTTGAGATGCAGATGCTAGACAACCTCATTAAGTCATCAGACAAAGAAGCTGCACATGTAGCTGAAGTTACCACAGTTTTTTTCCAAGAATTCACAGTCACAGCATTAACCCTAGTTGAGACTGATGGTCCTTCTTACTTTCCAACACTTTGGCCAGAAATGTTGACTGACCAACACTGAGAACATAATAAGGACATTATAAAGCAGAGGCAGTTTAATCCTGACGTGAGTAAGAAACACTGCAAAGTAAATATTGTATTTTAAATGGGGCCACTAGACATAACTTTGCTTGGGACCCCAGAAAACCAAATCTGCCCATGCACATTACTATGCTCCTCATACCGAAGACAGGCAATAACTGAGCATTCTCTCAGAACATCATTTGTGTGTGAGCAAGGCATTATTACCTTTCTGCATGGACCAATATTATCTACAGTCACAGCCTGGGTTGTAATTTGGTTTCTCATCTGCTAATCTTCCCACGTCTAATGAAGTATCCACTCCGGAGCTGGAGAATGGGCGTCATCCATTTCACCCAGAAGTATCCATTAATTTACACCAAATACTTATTATTCACTGATTAATAAACACAGTTCACTTCAAGGATGTCCTTATGGAATCATCAGTAAGGAGAGGAATAGCTCATAAGTCCTGCTAAGCCTATTAGTGTTATAATATACGCTTGTGGATGCATCGCTCATATCGTTTAACTTCAAGGAGGCGCATACATACATATGTATTCCAATACATATGTATGTTCCAATTCCAATGAGATTAACGGCGTTAAAAAAATTAATCTATGCCCACCTCTAATATATATATATATACACTCAACAAAAATATAAACGCAACACCTTTGTTTCTGCTCCGATTTTTCATGAGAGGGACTTAAAGATCTAAAATTCATTCCAGATACACAATATTACCATTTCTCTCAAACATTGTTCACAAATCAGTCTAA
>JBBPCY010000001.1:42966388-42989957 GCA_037974405.1 Brachyalestes nurse
AATATATAAAATAACTGAGATTATTCATTGCTTAACCTCTTCTTGTACCGAAAGTAATTTAAAAAAAAAACGTTGTTTATGTTACCTTGCTATACTGATCTCCCCTGGAATGAACATGCAGTCCAATTAGTTGGCAGGTGGAAACATTATTGATTTCTGGTACAAAAGAGCTGGGAGTGTGGGAGAGCGAGAGAAAGAGAGTGAGAGAGCAACAAAACTATACAAGTCTTGATAATGAACAGTCTGTCCTAGAAGCATTACATTTGGCTCATGTTGATATGTTATATATGCCAGATAATGTATAAATGCATATTATTAATCAGTTGTTTGGATAAAGTCTTCATTTTAGCTGAACATACTAGTGGCATAACCTGTGTTACATAAAACATCCTGCATTACTCTTTTGCATTCATAAATCAGGTCCATGAAAAGAACCCATAAAGAGACTTCCTGCATTAAAGACTGAATATTCATGCAAACAAAAGCCAAACCGGTGCCAGCGCCACTTTAATTTGGCTTACATCTTCGACACAATTAGATTCTAGGTATAAATAGCCTGGGGATGTTTGCATGAATTACTTCATGCTTAAAACAATTGTGTGGCATTGGACAGCTCCGTTTTGCCACAGAGCAAAGCTACATGGTCTCCAAATGCTAATCCTTCCTACAGTCATGCCCTGCTCTGTTTTGTTCCATTGCCAGCACCGTTGTTTTCTCTTCAATAATCTCATAGGCAAGTATAACTTGATTAGACTCCCGAAAATTCAAGGGTAAAACTATTGATTGTAACCAAATGGAATTAATCTAAAACACAATTATGTGAACCCATCTTCTCCAGCCATTTTTTTTTTTTTGTTTTGTTTGGTTTTTTTTTTGTCTGTGGCTGTTAAATCAGCAGCCTCCATTCGCAGATACACACTGAGCAAAAAACCCCAATCCAATTACCCAGATAAATAGGACTAATCATGCAACCAAAAATTTGAATATGAGGTTTAGGGGCGGGTCGATAAGCATTATCGTTTCACCCCCGCACAAATTTACAGCATAATTTCAGATAACATGGGAAGAGAAAGGGAGCAAATTGAACAGATAAATAGTTCGACACTAGACATTAACATATGGATTGTAGGGGCCTCCGTGATAAGGGGGAGACATTTCATTAGGTGAGAGAAACATTCCATTAAAAAGCTCCTGTTGGCACGCAATTTCCATAACTCATTCACCCGACCTGTGACAGAAAGGTGGGTCTTCCATTGTGCAATGGGCAAAAGGGTGACTTTCAAAAGCGTCGCTCAGACGTATGGAGACGGCTGCGTATTGTACAGATGTCGGTGAGGAGACTTTCACTCTTGACTAGTTCATTTTTAGCCTGTTGTAATTTTGAAGAGAAGAAACTTTGCTCGCTCAGCTGCACATAGATCTTAAAAAAAAAACTAAAAATAAATTACATAGGAGAGCAAATCAAGGAGCTTTTTGTAACATCTACACTGCATAGCCTACAGAAATCTGATATGAAACTCGATGACTAACGTAGTTGCTGAGCTGGCGGCTAGACGAGAAATATGAGAAAAATTGCTTGATCATGAGATTAGCCATGATATTGGTGCTAGTTTGTGCTGCTTTATCAAGCCAGTATATGAAAACCACAGAGTCTATGGGTCTGACTAAAGGAATGCATCTGACAGAGGTGAACTTAAGGCCAAGACCCTGCTGGAAGCCCTCAAAGACACATAAATCATCTCATTCCTTGGCGAAAGTTCTAAAAAAATAAATGGATTGGATGTATACATTGGAGAATCAGAATCAGAAAACTGTATTGATTCCAGAGGAAACTGTTTATGTTACAACTGCACTGACACAAAGAAAAACAAAGACAAGAACATTATAAAATATATGATGTCAAAATAAAAGTCAAAAGTCAAAATAAAAGTCAAAAGGTCAAAAAGCCAAAATGCTTAATACTAAATACACTATGCTATTTACACTAAATGCTCTTGTTGGTAAGAGAGGAGGATGTACTGTAAATACTACAGATAATTAAAAACAATTACTGATAAAGTAGATTACTAGTTGACAAACATAGTGGTTTGGAGTTGCACTCTATACTATTGTACATAAACTATTGCACATAATGAACAATTGCACATAATAACGATAATGCACATAATGATAATGGCTTAGCACACCATTAGAAATTGCAGATCTGGGCAGCAGGAGGTAATAGCCCAGATTATTGTGTGGGTATATGGCAGGTGGAGGAATTATACAGTCTGATGGTAGTGGGGAGGAAGGATTTTCTGTAGCGTTCCGTGGAGCACTTTATGCTGGCGAGCTTGTGGCTAAAAGGGCTTCTCTGTTCAACCACAACTGTCCAACTGTCCACTGTCTATGATAGACCAAAGTCTAGACAATGTTCTCTTTCCAGCCACAGTTTCCAAGCTGTCAAGTTCCTCACCCACCACTGAGCCCAGATCATCTTATTGAGTCTCTTGGCACTAAGATCTAACACTACTATTACTGTCAACAGTGTAAAGCTCAAACACATAAACCTAATGAAAGTAGCCTCTTCACATACTCTGATATACAGTACTGTGCAAAACTTTGCTAAATATACTAAATAAAACTAAAATACAAACAGCATAATACAGCAACAGTGATTTTGTGTATAGTATGGAAATCCAGTAAGCCCAGTTTGGCTCAATCTGTACTTCATGAAATTATATCAGTAGCCTCTGATGGAATTCCACAAATCCAACAACGGCTGGAAATCTGGAAACCAAACATTTGTTCTCCGTACCAGCTCACAAAATAACTACTTTTTTTTTTTTTTTACAAACAAAACAAATCTCAATATTTTACTGCTTTCTTGTTAGTTTGCATTTGTTTGCTGTAACCTTTGTTAGCAAAAAACACATTATCACATGCTGGTTTTAAAAGTTGCATAGATGCCTAAGCCCTTTGCACAATGTTGTAGAACTAAAACAGTTGTCGTTGCCGTAACATAAACTGTAACATAACTGGCCTATTCAAGTGGCAAGTTGCTCAATACAGAAAGCCAAGTTCATATAAATATGCAGATATAACAGAACATGGAGAGAGCCGTTAGCCTTAGTGCTTATACATTTCAGTGGGATTTGCTCAATGGTGCATGTACAAGAATGGGTCCCGGACCCTGCCTGATCTCTGGTTGAATTTTACATAAACGGACCATTCTAGAAATGCAGAAAATTGACAATGACCACCATAAATAGCCATGAGTGAAAAGCAGAGGGACAAAGAAAAAAATAAATCACATTATTTAATATTTCGTTTCTTAAGTACCCTCCAGAACAGAAGATCACTTGAAAAAGAATTGATCTAATGAAACAGAAAAACAGAGATGCTAATGTTTGGGAGGAAAAATGAATATCATATAAACCAATCAAAAAATCCCTTTAAAAAGATTTGTTTCATTAAACAATAGAGAACTAGAGACGGGGTTGTATGGGGGAAATGGTTGGAAATATTATAATATATATAAGAAAATAGATTTTAGATTTTATTTATTATTTTTTATTCATATTATATTTTAGAGTGAAGCTCTAAGGAGAAATGTGCCTTCTGGCACTGAGCAGGTTTTATTCTTTCTGACCACTTTGTTTAGTTGGATGCTCTCAACCAGCCAAACTCTGCTTATAAATATCTGTGAAGTGAATGTTAACAAGTGGCATTTATACATCTTTCTCACATGAGCTGTTTTGCTTGTCAGTGTAGAGCCCTACTGTAAATGGTTATTTATTCCACCAACACATGCAAGTCATTGAACACGTTTATGCTGTGAGACGCATATGATTAAAAATTGTAAATGATCTCAATATTTTCACTGATGACAGCTGTAAGTGCAAACCACCGTGCCTATTAAAAACATCCAGTGTATACGAGGAAAAAAAAAACCACACAGACACATGACAGTGAAATACTGTAAAGCTGCAACACAATTACCAGCTGCAGTGTCAAAGCGTGCTTTAATTGTGTACGAATGAGCTATTGCCTAATCGGCAGAGCCAAACTGAATTTGCGGATGAATTTATAAGGGCACTTAGACCCCAGTTTCATTGGAGGCTTAATGATGCCGATCGATGGAGTCTGTGTATCCGAAGGACAAACACGTGTTTTCATTCTCCTTTTGCCTAATGACTTTGTGTCACAATCACACCCTTTAATCAAGTGTGACAGCATTGGCACTGATGTTGCTGTGGACTCTAAGGCACAGGAGAGGAAATTAGGAAAGAGAATTTGGTCCATACCGATCATGAAGCAGTGTCCCGAGCTAAACCATTGCGCGAGAAACCATAAAATTGGTCTCAGATCAGCGTAAAAGGAGATTCTATATAAATCTGGAGCGATGCTGCATCGAGCGCATCTCATCTCATCTTATCTCACCACACAATCCGTTCTCCACATTAAGCCTGCATGACATTCTTCCATTGGGAGACTGAATGCCAGCCACATGCAAGGCCACTTCAAGGCCCTTCAAAGAGCCTCCTGGTCCTGCATGATGCCTTCAAGCCGTGATGAGCAACATTTGTGTTTTCTGAAGGTCACTGGAGTGGTCACTCCTATCTAGTTCAAGCTCTAGTATGTTCTGTTTGATATAACAAAAGCTCTTATCCCTGGGCTCAAACAGTGAGGATGCAGGCTCTCTAATGCAGATCACAAGCTGGCCCCATCACATATATACACACTATAGTGCTCCCCAGCTCCACACACACCTGGCCTACTATATATATCATCAAATGGAACAGCCTGAAGCCTCAATGTTTTCTGTTCCCCGCCGCTGCATGCTACATCTCAGCATGATGAAGAACATGCTGCATGTTGTGGCAGAGAATAAAAATAAATGTCATCTTATTAACAGCTTTGGATGCAAATGCATGTAGGTTCTTAAAGGAATTGTTGGCCAAAACATTACATTTACACAGTTTTCCGTTTACCCCAGCCAAGTCATGCTCTGTGTCACAATTGTGGTTTTTTATTTTAGTTCTGGCTCTTCATGAAGGTGGAACAGTCGATGTGGTTTAGGACACAGTATGACTTACTGTGAGCTGTAAAAAAGGAACAAGACATCAATGTGTAGCTGAACACTGCAGGCAAATATTTTTCACAAACCCCTTCAGGACCTGAAAAGCTGTTCATCATTTTTGTTGCAAAAAATATCATAAATATAAAGGAATCTGATCCAAGATCCCAACGCCTGGTGATGTCTGAAATAGCTGGGAAGTTTTGTTTATTTTACAGCTCATAATAAGTTCTAAACCACACCCACAAGCGTATGCCACGTTAATAAAAAATGGAGGTGGTTTAAGTAGGTTGAGAGAAGGTTTGATGCTGTTTAATGGAAAAGAAATTGAGTGACTATTGGCTTTGTTAGCAAAAGGGTATATGAAACACTGCATACATTCCATTTCTTTAAATCATGCACCAAACATATAGTGGCATTAAGAATATACTCTCGTAGCCTTTCTGCAAATACACATTAACATCTGGCATACTTTTATTTATCATATATCATTAGTGAAAGGAAGGCAGGCAAAAAAACATCTTTATCCTTTAAATTGAATTTAATCTTGACAGTCGTTCCACAGAATGAAACGTTAAGATAAATGTGTCTGCCTTTTATTTTATGAATACTCTGCATAAAAGGTCCTAATTATGCAGGGATAATAAGGGGAATAAGTTAATGAAAAGATAAATCATATGTAGTAAGTGGGGGAAATGTTTAATTTTTCATGAGGGCTACAATCAAACACATGGCCCCGTGGTCCTGGCATACACAAAGACCAGTTACATTCTGCTGAATAATCACAATCTATTGCTAATGAAAAGAATGAGCAAAAACAGAAACAGTCCCATCTTTCTTGAAAGAATTAGCTGGGTGGCTTTTGTGTGCTGCTGTCAATTCAGCTTCATTTCAAGTTCTTGTCAATCAGATCTTATCTTATATCAATAAAATTATTTCCTTATGAAGCTCTTCCGATTCATGTCGAGACGTGCTCTTCTACGTCTCAGCCTAGACACATTTTCCCTAATCAGCAGCCTATCTGGACTGTGTGACGGCAAATCCTTTAAAGGAAAGGTTCAACGGTTTATCAATTAAGCTCATTTCTTTGTACGTACCAGCTGAATTCATCTGTTAGAAAAGCCTATTTTCTTTTCTTACTGTGTGCTGACTAAAGATAGACCTGGCCTAGTGTACAATAGCTTAATGAATGGAGTCCTACAATAGCAAAGCATGGAAAGGACGTTTGTGTTTAGGACATTGTGAACATTAATAAGTCTACGTTGTTATACAGTTAGTATCTCTTCTCACTAATAGGGTGTCATGTTAATTTTGAAAGAATTAATAGAAAAAAGGTTCCATCCATATACAGTCAAATGCAAATGTTTGGGTGTCAAAACAGATTTTTTTTCTTGATTTTTAAAAAAATAAGTACAATATAAGTATCTACGGCAGAAAACACATCTGCACATGTAAAAAAAATTGCATATGTAAACTCTTCTGCATCTTCTGCACATCTCTGCTGCAAGAATACAGTACCAGTCAAAATACTGTATTTATCCTCGATTTAGCCATTGTCAATTGCACTGAACGTTGTCTTGTCTAATTTAGTTTCTATTGTTGCTCTTGTGTTCCGTCCTGTTTGCACCTGTGCTCTGTTCTGTGCTGTTCTGTTCTGCTCTTGTGTTGCACCATGGTCCTGGAGGAACATTGTTTCGTTTTTACTATGTACTGTGTGCACATGGTTGAAATGACAAATAAAAACCTACTTGACTAGACTTGAATTAATGCATAGTTACTGTTTATTTGCTGAATGGGGCAGGGGGTGGCGAGCAGAACCCAATCCCAGTGGTCACAGGGGCGAAAGTTCGCTAGTCCATTGCAGGGAAGACACACAGTCAAACACATTAATGCATTCACATCTCCAATTCACCTGACAGCATGTTCTTGGACTGCGGGAGGAAACCAGAGTACCAGGCAGAAACCCACGCAGATTCAAGGAAAACAAACAAACTTCACACGGATGTTGACATTATTATACATTTTTAACAAAGTCAAACTAAACACACATCTATTCTCATTTTCATAAATATTACAGCTACAGAGACTAACATCAGTTTTCCTGTTCTCTAAAACCTCAGTGATCCTTAAAACGTTCTAAAACATTCATCCATAAAGTGAGATTTCTTGCAAAGAAAATGGTTTTGAAGAAACTTGAAAGGGACTTGGCAACAAATTCTTTAGTGCTTAAGTTAAGCAATGAGCTAACAATCATGTAGATTAATTAAAAGTAAAAAATATACCCAGCGTATGGCCATGGCTAGCCTCAGGACTCAGGGCTTTTGACCCTGGCATAAAGCCTGTTCATATTACATTTTGTAGAAAAATAACAGTGCAGGACAGGCTGATGCAAGATTGGATTTCAAAAGGGCAATTAAAAAAACAAATAAATAAAGAAAAAAATACATTGAGTTGTCTCTGTAAGGAGACCACATCACTACTATTCTTTTAGAAAGGCTGGGCAACCAGGAGTTTAACAATTTAGTATGGCTTACTGATGTTTCGTAGCAATTGCTTACATGAGTGATATGTCTAGTAATATCTTGAAATCTGTTTTTTCAGCCATAGCAAGTCGCTGTCCTTTGAAAAATTCAGTTTAACTTTCATTCTCTTCAGTGGAAACTGAGAAGGAGTGAAAAGAATCTCTCTGAGATTTAAAGAATGCATACAAACTATGCTACTGTATAAAGTTATATACCCTTTCATTTTTCTTTCTGGAACAAAAATGTCCCAGCCAAGATACATTTAAGAACCTTTCACACCTTCACAGTCTGTAAAAGGTGGAACGTGACTTGATCTCTGAATGTCTGTCTGCAGAAAGGCCATGTGTATTCCGTTCACCAAATATCACATCGTTTCTCATTTGCAAGATAATTCAGAGCTGGGGGTAATTACGCATCACTGTCAGGTCTGCGAGGGATTGTGAAGAAAAGGATCCATGTGCTGATTTAGCGCACATGGAAAGGAGAGAAAGTGACAGTGGCAGAGACAGAGGGACAGCAGGAGAGAGAAGAGAAATAAAATCCCACAATCATTAAATCATCCCCCACTATCTGCACACAAGTGTCATTCATGGGGAAAATAAAGAGGTGGTAATGAAATATTAATGCTTTCCTTATTTTTCTGAGATTTACATTAATCTGTCTCTTTCTCACATGACCTCTTACCCTCCTCCTCTGGGAGGCCTGAAAGCTCCACACGCATTTGCTTCTCTCACTTTTGAAGGCTTAAGTTCAGTTTAAGCACAAGGTGAAGGAACATGAAACTGATGCTTGCTGAGGTAAGAAGCCCAGCCTCATCTAATAATGTTCGACGAGGCCTAAAACCAACCGACCAGTCAGCACGAGGGAGATGAGAGAGGTTATGCGAGAGAGCATGTGCTGGTGAGTATAATGGAGTGCAGTAGGGACCTTTGCTAGCTGAAGAGTGGTAATAAGCCTTTTGTCACACTGATGCCGAGAAATATGATGTGTCTTGACGCTCTGCGTTTTCAGACCCAGTCAGATCTGATTTATTCTCACAACTGATGCAGATATGATCTTTTCCTTGAAGTCTAAACAGCCGTCATGTCTAATCATGCAGTGTTCCGTTCCGAATGTGATGTCACGTTAGCAGACTGACACAGTCGTTTTAGCAAATGTTAGCTATTTTATATTCCACATGTTGATATCATGGCTGACTGCTAGATTCAAATCAAGATTAAAAGGCGACTGGATCTTCTAACCTTAAGGTACACATACCATTAGCATCTCTGGAAGATGCATCGTTTACCGTTGAGCAAGTTGATGTGTCTGTAAATAAACTAAGCAGATCAAACACCGACAAAATTCATCGCAAGATTCACAGCCAAGATCACTCCTATTCATCCTTTAGCCTCTCTGCCTCAGTGGCTAGTTCTGGATTACTAGCTGTTTTGCTAAGCTAGTTCTGATTACCATACAAGCCCCTTCTTTTTTTACCACCTGTAGAACCAGCAACCAAATTTCAGACAGCTGAACTCTCTGGTCTCAGAGAGCTAACTTTAAAAAAATATTTTAAATGCTTATACAGTTGATTTATTGGTCCATATTTTGTCTTTGAAGCATCAAATTGCTGTCTGCACATAAAGGTGCTAAGTAAGTCCCACTTTATGTTAAGTGTCTAATAGTTATAGACACTAAACATAAAGTGTAGCTTCTTGAACTCATTTTTGAAATTCATGTGCTGTTCTAGGTATGCTAGCTTTGCTTATCTTGGCAACACTTATCTTTACTTATCTATTTTTGCACCGTTGGCTCGACCACTTTATATGGTTTGAGTATAGATACCTCAAGGTCCCTAGCCTCTAAGGACATTGCTGTTTCACCTTATGTGAAGGTCCATACAGAGAGCTTGCAAAGTGTGAGAAGATTTTTGCTATCATTGCTGTGATTATACTGTTTACATTTTTTCAAAACATGATATTATAGATTTGAAAAAAGATTGCTATCTGATATTTCAGTGTGGTTTCACAGGGGGTGAAAAATACCACTGAATGGAGCCTGGTCTTAGGTAGTAAGGTTTTGAAGCATTAAAGCATTGAGGCTGAGTAGGAATTATCAACAAAATGAAGTTAGTTGACTGACAGGAAATATAATCAAGAAAAAACTAACAACTCCAAAAAAATTTTTGATTAACCAACATAAAAAGATCAATGCAAATTTGCAAATGAATTTTCTTACACCATAAACAGCATGTATAATTACTAAAAAGGCAGAAATGCCCTGATAAATAAGAAATGTATGTTCACATTTCCAAGGATGATAAAACCCTATATGAGGACTTGATACCTACACTGTACCTTGGAGCTGTGCTCGGGCTCCAGCTGTATTACGCCTTAGTAAGCTAAAGTGGAATTGTAGGGAAAAATTGATCCACACACAACTGAGCCTCAGGAATCTCTCTCTCTCTCTCTCTCTTTCTCTCTCTCTCTCTCTATCTATCTATCTCTCTCATTATATAGTCTGAGCTACTGGGCTCCATAATCCTTGAAGGTTTAGCCTAGCAGTCATGTGATTGGTTAGACATTACATCAGGATGATGTAATACTCAAAGGACTGGCTAGTGTGGCGGTGCAGTGAAGAGAGGCAAGGAGAGGAGAAGGGAGAGAAAGAGAGAGAGAGAGGAGAAGGGAGAGAGAGAGAGAGTGAGAGAGAGAGAGAGAGAGAGAAAAGAGTCAGTCTTTAATCCCAATCCGCACAGCAGTGCTTTAGAGGAAAAGAGGAAAGGGCTGAGCTCTTTTCCACAAGACCCAGACTGAGCCCTGAAGATAAGCAGAGCAGTGCGTTCAGTGATGTTCAGTGGTGCTGTTTATTATAAGATGGAGCTGAGTATGTGCCATAAGAAACATGAAAACACGCAAAGCACAGTTTTCTCACTAGTTTGCCCTTCATGTGAGATCTGAGTTCCATTCAAGATTGAAGACTGCAGATTCTTTAATTGTCACATACACACTTATACAAGTAAAACAAGTGGTGAAATGTGCCCCTGAGTCAGCCTGCAAATACATTAAACTAAAGAAAATTAGAAAAGGCTAAAACTGAAGAAATGAAAATATACAGAAAAAAGTGGAGAGCTCTCTTCCAAAACGGCATAAATCCATTTTGATATTTTTCAGGAAAACAAAATTTTTTACCTAGACCCACACATTTTGTTAATATCTAATTTATGCTGTTAAAATGGTCTGTTGGCTCAGTCTGAACATGTTGAAGAACGATTGTTCTCAAACAACAGTACTGTGGATTATAAATTCAAAGTTTATTATTTTTTTTCCCAAAATGATATAAATCCATCCATTTATTTTCTAAAAGTTGATTGTTTATGTGTGAACATGCAACATATGACATCAGGGACATCAAAATAAGTGCAAATGCATTAAATGAATAAAATAAATTGTAACATAAACTAAATAGTAAAGTAAAATAAATATTGGCAATTTCACATTTCAATATTTAACATGAAACAGATAATAGCAATGAAGACTCATCAATGAATAGCAACTAGCAATGAAGACTCATCACGTTAGCATGCTAGCTTACAGTGAAATATCTTTGTCGCAAGGGAGAAACGAGGTATTAAACTAGCATATTCTGAAACGAAAATTGCTCTCTGTTGATCCTAGTTGCTCTGGTCCTGCATCTCCTGGTATAAATGTCCTGCAGAGACGTTAGAGCTGATCTGGTGCAGAGTTCCGATTCATCCTCTGTAGACCCTTAATGTACAGAGCCGTTCCCAAACCAGGAGGTGATGATCTGAGTCAGGACACTTTCTACAGCACCAAAGTAAAAAGTCTTTAGGATCACTAGAAAGACTTGAAACGTCATCAAATGTCTCAGGCGGTAAAGATGTTGCCCTGCCTTTCTGGACTAGGCTTGAATATCAGAGATGTGAACACCCAGATATGTGTTCTCCTTCTCCATTGCAGTTCCTTTGATGTTGAGGGGGTGCAGGACCACTGCTGTCTCTGACTGAAGACCACCACCTGGTTTTGCTGACATTCAGTTGGATGCAGGTCTCCTGACACCACAATGTAAGGCCCTCCACCTCTTCCATGTATGTTTTCTCATCATTGTTGGCTACCATGTCACCAGCTAATTTGACAGTGGAGTTGGAGCTATTTTTGGCCACACACTAATGAGTGTTGAAGAATGCTGAATAAAGGTTGAGTACACATCCTTGTGGAGCTCCTGTATTGACTGTGATGGTGTTGGAGACACAGCCACCGACTCTCACCACCTGTGGCGTGTAAGGACATTGAAAACCCAGGCACACAGGCGGTCGTTCAGTCCCAAGTCCCTCAGATTGGTGAACAGTGCTACTGTATGTAGTGTCACCCTGATGGGAGTTCAATTCCATGCGTTCCCAAAACCAATGTTTTGCATCCTTTACAACATGCCGTACACCATATATCTTCCATAAAGTAGCTTTGTAAACACTCATATTGACGGTTGTGTGTTCTGCTTTAAATGTCCATCCTTGGTTTTTAGTTTGAAAAAGTTGTTACTGTGAGAATAATGTAATTAGCAAGCATGCTAGCAAAGCTAACAACTTCTTCCACAAATTCATTGATATAGTCTGTGCATGAGTGGAACTGAGGGTGTCACTGGACACTCAGGACACACTCAGTCACTGAGTGTGTCCTGTAGCGTGACTTCTGACTGTGCAATCCAGTGCTTTACCTCACTCATGACCAGAGCTTTCTGACAAATCTTTAGTTTATTTTCTGACATGAGAAAAGCAGCATTATGATTTGATGCCAAAAGCTAGTTATGAAATAGCTTTGTAATTTCGCTTGAATAGCGTGTAACAGTTGTCCAGTATGTTAACTGGACACGTGACATATTGGTAAAAGTTTGGCATTTGCTTTATTAAAGTACCCCACCACAAGGAGCGCTGCATCTGGGTGTTTGTTTTGAGCTGTACTAAAGACAAAGCCATGCCACAGGAGGAGGGATGTAGACCTTTCTGTCCATGCGGAAGAAAAAGTCTGATGGAGTCACCGCTTGATCCAACACTAGGGGGTGAACCATGTCTCTATAAAATACAAAATGTTGCAGTACCTCACTGCAGTCTCATAGGAAAGTCATTCTTGCTCTGAGAAAGTCATTCTTGCTCCAGCATGTTGTCCAATGACATTTACAAGCAGAATGCTGAGCAGTGAAGGGCGATGGGCTCATTTTTTCAGTCCTTTGTCCTCATCCACACTTTGGAGTATCTTAGTCAGCCACACTGAATCTGGTATTAAAAAGTTCAAAAGTCTGGGACTTGATTTTCAGTGTCCTGAAGTGTTTTAGGCTACTAAACTCATTGATATGTGCACATGAAAGACAGTAAAAAGTAAATAAAATACTATATACACACACATTGGTGTCATCAGGAAGGTGTCTGAACACAGCCATGCCATTCTGTTCTTCCTGTCATAAGAAGATTCTACTTCCAGTTTACAGTAGGGGTACAACACAATATCCTTTATGCTTTAAAATTATGCCCCCGAAATTTTCAACCTAATCTTTATCTGCTGCATCTTTAGCAAATGTTTGATTTCACTGACAACAGGTTTGTTTCCTGACAGCAGATTTTCTGTTAATTTTGGAATATTAGAATTTTAGAATATTATTGTCTGTGGTCTATAGCCTGGTTTCTCAACCACTGGGCCAGGGACCACCAGTGGGCCGCGAAGGCTTTTGATTGGGCCGTGAATCTAAAATCTAGACAGGCCATTGGTCCACAATGGGTTATTTAATATCATCTAATGTGGCCAAGTGGGCCTTGGCAACATGCTGTGATAGATAGGTGGGCCTCGATGTAGAAAAGGTTGAGAACCATTGGTCTATAGTATATATGCTACCATTAGAGATGTTGTAATGTTGCTTTAATGGTGACTTCTTTTCAGTGCACCGAGATCATGTACTTTATGCTTCTTCTGCCAAGAGTCATTTTATATCTATCGCTGAGAAGGGTTTTGCAAAACAGTTTGATTTCTCTTTTTGGCTGCTTTATGATGTTCTCTGTTCAGCTGTGCCAACTGAAACAATTAATATCACACTCTTAATTAATATGCATTTATTGAATGTGACAATGTTAGGAGTAATATTAGCAAGTATGAGCTAAAAACGCAATTATTTCAGGACTAGACATGTAAATGTAAAATTTGCTATTGGGTTATAAGACCTGACAACCATGAAACAAGCCCCATATTAAGACAATGCACTTAATTGCTCATTAAAGGACTGACTTCAGTCTTTTAGTTGGCTTAAAATAGGCCAAACTGCTTAGCTAATGCAAAGACCAACGTTTGGCCACAGGACACCATCGCCTTTGAATATTAATTTAAATTCTCCAATGTGTTCCATTTTCCAAACAAGTAATGAAATAATCAAAGGACAGCTATAGCCACAGGTTATTAATTTCTTTTTTTGCATACAGTAATGGAAGGCTAAAGAATGGTCTTTGTTGTCAGTGATAGTTGGACTTAAATAGGAACTGGCTACAAAGCTGTGCCTAAAGGGATGCATTAGAAAAAGCCAGAGCACAGCGTTAGGCCCTAAATGCGATCAGGGGGAAAGACATCTACAACAAAACCGCTATGCACAGTCCAGTACTTACACACATACACACACACACACACACACACATACACACTGTAAATGAGGAAAAATTACAACAATGGAAAAGGGAAAAAAAATTAATTGAAATGAAGAATTTGTTTGGGTTATAGGATTTATTAGTGTAAAGGTTATTACTTGAGTTATTTATGCTCTCAAATGCATCTAAAAGCCACAAATGAATGGAAGGAGCATTAAATGGCCAGGGGAAATGCACACAAAACAACAAGATGTTCATCATAATACACAACTGTATACGGCCATATTTTATCATTTGATAGTTTGAATAATGTGATATGATACTGGGGTGATTTATTTGAGAGCGAAAACTAATTTGCTCTGTGCATCTTTTGAGGCCAATCATCGATGGGTATCAAATAACAAATGCCTGCATCATCGTCATTTATCAGGAAAAGAAGGGGAGCGTGGCCAAGTGTGAAAGCTATTTGCAGTCTTGTGTGGCGTACTGCAGAGCCTCCTCCTCGGGCTGTTGCTGTTGTACAATAGAGTTCTCCTGTGGCCTGGTCTTGGAGTGGCAGCCCGAATCAGACAGCTTAAAAAAGAGAGAGGGGGGAATGAAATGACAACTTGATAAAAGTGGAATGACTTTTCGTCAAGGTTTCGCCGAGAGCAAGGTAAAAGGCATGGCATGGCATGGGCTGGGTGTCGACTACATGAATAACAGAAAAAAAGAGAGAGGGAGATGAAGAGAGAGAGACAGACAAGGAGAGAGAGCTACAGAGAAAGACGCAGAAGAGGAGAGGTCGTAAGAGACATATACATGAGAAGAGATAGATATATTAGGCGAGAGAGAGAGAAAGAGTGACGAAGAAAGAGGGAGAGATGGAGAGATAAAGGAGAGAGATGAGGAGAAAGAGATCATGAGACATACGTGAGACAGAGAGAGACTAGAGGCCGAGAGATCGAAAGAGAGACAGACAAGGAGAGAGAGAGAAAGAGAGAGAGAGAGAGAGCGAAGAGAAGAGAGAAAGACAGTGAGATGAGGAGAAATCATCGGAGACAGATAGATGAGAAGAGACAGAGAGATATATGAAGAGAGAGAGAGAAAGGGTGATGAGGAGAGAGGGACAGATGAGGAGAAAGAGAGAGAGAGAGAAAGAGAGAGAGAGTATGTGTGTGTGTTTGTCTGGGTCAGGGTTACATGGACGCTGCAGTCTACGCTTGTCTGCACCCAGCCGGACTCCATCTATATGTGTGTGTGTATGTGTGTGTGTGTGTCAGAGCTGCAGAGGCCAGTGGGTTCAGACAGGCTGTGTGTGTGCTGCAGTGCTGGAGGCTGACATGTTTCTCCTCTCCTCCTGCAGCTGTTTCTGCTCATCCACAAACATGACATTAGGGAAGAAAAGTCTGAATGAAAGTGACATCACTAATTCCACTATCCCTCAGCTCTGCTCAGTCTGGAAAGTAAGCAGTATAAAAAACTCATCTTCATGAATAAGGGAGATAACAACATCTGCGGTGAAATGTGGATGGAAATATAACTTCATGATATATGAAAAATATTTACACTATACACAGTGATGTTATGATTTTCAGATATTCTATATCAATATCAAGGACCAACTGTATCAAGGATCTTATAGGCCTTACTGCATAAATAAAACTTTAGGCCTCTGCAGACTTGAAAATGGCTTTACATTAATATACATTAAAATGTCATTTGTTTTTTCACTCACTATTATAATGGCTCAACCAAGTCTAAGGTATTGACTGAAACTAACACACCATGTCCCAGAGAAGATCGAAGAACTCATATGAGATTACTACAGCAATTTCAGCATAGGATTCACCTCTGGAACGCCATCATCTGCATGGCATTGCCTAGAGAAAGGCATCATCGCTGGTTGTACCATGTCAGTGATGTTGTTCGATCTGGCAATGAATAAGTATGTCAAGGTGACAGAAGCGGAATACAGGAGCCCCATGTTCAGATCCGGCATCCACCAACCTCCTATTCGAGCCACAAATATCAGTGCTAGTTTGCTGTTTGCTCCTCCCGGGGCTGGAAAGGCTCCTAACATGGGCGTGAATGACAACCAAATGCAGGTCCCTGGTCCTGAGGAAGGGGAGAGTGGAGGACAAGTACCGCTTTCACTTGGATGGAGTCCCAGTTTCATCAGTGTCAGAGAAGCTCGTGAAGAGCCTGGGGAAGATCCCTGAGAGACACAGCAGCAGTCCAGGGAACGATCACAGAGCTGAAAACCTGGCTAAAAGCAGTGGACAAACCAGGACTCCAAGGGAAGTTCAAGGCATGTATTTACCAGTATGGCATCCTGCCAAGACCTCTGTGGCCACCGCTGGTGTACGAAGTCCATTGTGAAGAGCTTAAAATGTAACATCACCCAGTTCCTGTGCAGGTGGTTGGGTCTGCCTATAAGCATCAGCAGCATTGTGCTTTATGGGCACACCACCAAGCTGCAGCTTCCTTCCTCCGGCCTGTCAGAGGAGTTCAAGGTTACCAAAGCTAGGGGGTTGTTACTTCACAGAGGCGCAGCTGACATCGGAGTCTCCTCCACAGGCATAGTGGTCAGAACTGGAAAGAAATGGTGGGCACAGGTGGTGGTCGAGCAGGCAGAGGCATGGAAGATCACCTGGAAAGATACTTGGAAGTCAGAACCAGCAACACTCAAGTTAATGATCCAGGCGGTGTTTGATGTCCCGCATTGCTGGGGGATAGTAGAGACTCCAGCAAGCCTGCTGTGCCCACTGTAAACATCCTGAGCTGCTGTCCATAAGCCTTGGGATATAGGAGATTCAGATGGTGTCATGACCAGGGGCTGAAGGTAGTAGCTGACACCATCTGCACAGGATTCCAGCAGAGCAAATATCAACCTCTAGCAAGGCAGCACAACATCTTTATCAGAGGAGAAACCTCAGTTAGCATGCCAGGTCTCAACTGGGCTGTTAGCCACAGCTTGTGACTGGCAGCTGAAGTTGGACCTTGGGAGGCAGCTGAAGTTTATAGAGCACATTGCCAGCACGTCACTCAGGCCAGACTCTGTCTTAGCATCTGTTTGAAGCAAGTAGTGCTGCTGGAACTTACAGTCCCCTGGGAAGACCGTATTAAGGAAGCCCATGAACGGAAGAAGGCCAGAAGCCTGCAGAGCCAAGTGCTGGAGCGTCCACTCTGAGCCAGTTGAGGTAGACTGCAGGGGTTATCCTGGGCAGTCCCTGCATCAGACACTCAGACTCCTTGGTATCAGAGGGATGCAAGAGAGGAAAACCAGCAGTATAACATCAGTGAAGTGGCAGAAAAAGCTTCAGGGTGGCTGTGGAGCAAGAGGGGGGATCCTTGGTGTAGCGCGCTGCTTGGACACAAGCCGGGGTCTTATAAACCCCAGATGGGTCACCAAGGTGGAGGTGTCCTGATGATCTGAGACTCTGGGTTCATTAATGAAGATGGGCTGCACCAATCAGAAGTTTCTTATAACAGGTATCATGCTGTATAAGAATGTATAAGAATAGCAAAGGTCCAGTAAAGACACTACAAGCCCCTAGTGCTTTAGTGCTTTAAAATATGGCACAGATTTTTAAATATTTTTATTTCTGAATGTAAAAACAAGCAGAAAAAACATGTATGTGAGTATGAGGGGGGGCGTGCAAAGGATGTGTGTGAGTGTGGGGGTGGGCAGAAGAGGCCTGTGAGGGTTGAGTAGGTGGAAGGGGTGTATATGAGTGTGGGGTTGGCAGAAGGGGTGGGTGTGAGAGTTGAGGTGGGCAGAAAGGGTGGGTGTGAATTTGGAGTGGACAGAAGGGGTGGGCGTGAGTGTGGTGTGGGCAGAAGGGGTGTGTATGAGTGTGGGGTGGGCAGAAGGGGTGTGTGTGAGTGTGGGGTGGGCAGAAGGGGTGTGTGTGAGTTTGGGGTGGTTGGAAGAGGTGTGTGTAAGTGTTCAGGGAGGTGTACGCAATGTTGTTGACTTTTCTAAAACAACATAGCCTGAGAGGGACTATGGAACAGAAATTGATATACCATAAGAAGGAGTGTTTTTATTGCAACTAACATTACAGCAACACACAAACTCCAGTCTTGCAGGGCACAAGTTTAGCACAGTTTGGAGAGTTACCAGCTCAAATTGATATAATTTGGTTGATCATTGCCAGTTTACCTGGTGTGCTAGAACAGGCAACTTTTTCAGTTTCAAACACTACTTTTCATAATGACAAATATTGGATATATAGGCGACAGTTAAGACTTTCACTTGACACCATGTAATTTTTTTTCTTTTGCTTTTATGCAACAACTTCACCAATTGAGGATAAACACGAAGCAGAAAAGCCATGAACATTATTTTAAACAATTTTAATACTGACTGTTCAAAGTAGCTTTGGCAGCTGCGAGCAAAGTAGTCACTGTTACTCAGTAATTGATGATGGAATGATAAAGCCATGGGTAAAGAATGTGCTGTTATCAGATATGAAAACACTGGTAGAAAGCTTTCAATCAAATGTCTAGTCAGGACTCATTCCTGTGCAGCTTCAGATGTTCCTGGCTGTCTGTCAACCATCAGATAGCAGCTCCTGCATTTCTACACTTCTCAGGTAGAGCTCCAGCACTAGCTCTATGATGTTCTCCCATTTAAAATAATGAACATATTGAGCAGTGGATTAAATTGTAAGGCAATAGGGGGAATGTACTTAGGAAGTACGCTCTACACCATTACTTATCTAATAAGCTGTAGGAGGCAGCAGCCATTAGCGCTGGTGCAAAAGCTAGCATTCACCTCTCTTGCTCTCTGAGGGGAGGACGAGCTAATCTGGCATGTACGGGTATGCAAATATGAGCGGTTACTGTCTGGCTGCTGCTTAATTCCCCATTATTCTCCAGATAGAAGTCCAATCAAGTTGACTTTGAAATGGATTGTGGGTGATTAGGCAGGATTGCAGGGTGGGTTGTCTGAGGCATGGGGCTTCCATCTCTCTCTCCCTCTCTCTCCCTCTTACACCAGCAACAGCTGCCTGAAGAGTCAGCCAGCGCTGATCCAGGTAATTAATTCTCAGACAAGCATCGCTGATTTGCTAAATCAGTAAGAATGGCACACGCCGAACAAATGGAAACAAGCGAGGGAGATGTTTGGACACATGCGCTCAGACATGTCAGTCACTCGGCCTTCACCACTGACCCTCACTTCTAGCCTCACAATTGGCTGTGCCAGAGGAATATACAGGTGTATTACACACGCACATGCAAATACACTGCACATATGCAGTCACATGCGTATGCACGCCCAGGGCCTCATACACAAAACACCAACGAATTTATGCATAAATCATTCGTGAAATGTGTTTTATGCAAATTTCTGCGATTCGTTTCAACACTGCACTGTCACATTGTTCTCATGTGTGAACCAAAATTCTCCTGACCACATGCAAAATGCGTGTAAACTTCAAAAAAGTCTGCCAGACGTCTTGGCTGGAAAGTGGCTTTACTGATAATAAATATAAACTCACTAATGTGAGAACAAGCAGCTGACTTAACTTCTGTTAAGTGAGTTCTGTTGCTTTTTATTATTACACATTATTATAAGCATCATTTTATAGACTTTAGCAATGCTATAAGAGAAACTGTTTTATAAAATGTTTGGTGATACCTCACAAATGAGCCTCCAGATCTGGAAGTTGAGCTTGTGGAAGATCCCAGTTCTTTACTGAACTCCCAAATGGAGTCTGGAAGGCTTTCTGTTTGTGTTAGATGTACTGGCCTGTCATATCCTGTACCACTTTGCCATGGAACAGGGACTGCCAAACCCAGGGGGACCATTTCTACTTCAACGCACTATTCCAGCTTCAACACCTCCTCGGAGATAACATATTACCAACAGGCTGCAGCAGACATTAACTAAATTGCTCTTTACATGGTGCAGAAATTGCCATAAGTTACAGAAGAAAAAGAAAAATGCACTAAACCACTTTTTGCAATGAAGATGTTTTATTCCTAAACATGCTAAATTCCCTCATTTCTCGAGAACATTACGTTAGGCTGATTTCCAAATAAACAGTTAAGTTGTAGGGTGGCATGGTGATGCAGGGGTTAGCATTGTAGCCTCACAGTGAGAAGCATCTGGTTTTAATTTCCAGGCGGGTGATCAGGGTCCTTCCTGTGTAGTGATTTAGAGGTTTCTGCCGGGAGCTCCGGTTTCCTCCCATAGTCCAAAGACAAGTAGTGATGCATGTAAGATGACTTGGAGATGCTCCAACTGAAAACAATTGCTGACTTGTACATTGTGTCAAGACATTGTGCTGAATGAACTATCATAAACACCCCAAAGTAAACTCCAATTAAAGTCAACAGATTTTTGTTAATCAAGTTTACCTTCTGTTTACAGTCATGCTCGTGTGGTTGGTGTGTGTGTGTGTATTTATGAATTTTATCTCTTTCACTCTTACCACTTCATAGTGGTACGTCTGGCTTTTGTTCTCCCTCTCACATGGGATTGGTACATGGACATGCAGAGCCATTCACTTTGTGGCAGTTTCATCTCTGGGATTTTGAGTTGGACTTACTTATTGGAGCCAGTGTGAAAAAGTATTTCTTTGTTCTTGACTTCCCGCCTTTTTGAAATAAACTGTCACGAGTAAATCCTGCAAATGCATCTTCATCTCTGCACAACATGACAGTGTTTTTCCTTTCAATAGTCAGTGACATTATTTCATAGAGCCTGGGAGGAGATTTGCTGTATTAGAATAGTATGAAAAATATTGTCCAAGATGTTCTCTGAAACACAAATAGTGAGTTAACAGAATAATAATATGTGTCTAACTTATTATGAGCCTTACTACTCAGCTTTGTCAGTGCGACCGATGGCTTCCATATACCATGCCTATTTGTAATTCATGAGAGAGGATTATGGTAATGATATGCTAATTGTAAAGAAGTGTGCATGTTAACCTGATTTATGAACTGTTGGTATTCATTAACATACACACATTCTACTAACATATTTGGTATTTATGTGGTGTACATGGAACCGAGGGAAAGTGTTTGGGAGGGCCCCTTTCATTGCTTGTGTATTTACAAATGGTTCATAAATGAGGACCACTTGTCCCTACATACAGTGTCTTGTGAAAGTATTCAACCCCCTTGAAAATGTCTGATTAACATGAACATTTTCTGGACTGTGAATAATTCACATATTTTCTGGTCAGTACTGATAGCCAATACTCTAAAATTATATTCCTGTACATTTTAAGATACAGTAAATAACAACAGATTGCATAATGTAGCTGTCATTGCAAAACTATGGAACTATATTCTATCAGGCAAACGGACAGATAAAAATAGTGCATTACTACAGTAACATACATACATTTTTTCCCCTCTTCTATTAAGTTACCCTTTCTGACACAGGAGATTTTATTACAACGGCAAGACATTAATATCTGGTGCAGCCGCCTTTTGCTTCAGTGTGGTGCAGTGCATGTTTCCAGGAAATACAGGCACATGCATGTACACACATCAGCATATATATATATTCGGCAGAATTAACCGATCGTAGATCAACAGCATGCACTGAACTCCAGGCCCAGCAGCACTCCAGTTAATCATGCTTGTATTCGCTGTTTGATTGTTAGGAGGAAAACAAGATGAAGTGGCATGCAGCTTTATATCACCTTGTATTGAGATGCATTATCCAGACCACAGAGTCTATATGAACTGATATTTATTATGGTTAGTTTTATGTACAGTGTGATCATATTTTAAAACATCATTTATTTTTTTATTCCACATGCAGTTCTGTGCCTTGAACGATGGTATGGCCAGTAGTACTGATTCATGTTTCTGCCAAGGTTAGTTTTATTGATTATGAGCGAGAGAACAATTTAACAACAGCAGGCTATTGACGTCTTATGAGATCATTCATTATTTTGTTCTGTTTTCCCCGAAATAGCTAGGACAATATGCAACACATGATGCCAATCAGATCTCTGCAGGTTCGGAAGAAAGCAGGTACAGACAGTACACCAACATGACCCACATTTCAGAAGAAATAGAGCTGCTTTGCCGGACGCTTTAATGAACTTTGCAGAGATGGCTATGTTATGTGTTGACACAGTGTGAACCGAACCCTTCCCCAGGGCTCTTATACAGCACCGGCTTCCTAACCTAATGACAGAACCAGAGTAATGACAGAAGCGCATTCAGGAGCTCTCCCAAAATAACATTGGCCTTATCAGCAACATCGGCCTTTGTATAGGCCCCTCTATAGGAGTGCCCCTGAAGTGCTGCTAAGTGTAATAGAGAGTGGTGTGTAAGTGCTCCCAGCTGGTGGAGGTGTCCTGTGGAGGCTCTCTGACGCACTAGCATGCTGAAATCAGGAGCAATGGAGTTTCTCGGACTCCTGGTTTGATTAACTGGTTCTCTTCTCTCTTAGATGCTGTTAGCGTTCTGCACTGGGACAACATGGCGCAAGGCATCTGCTTTCTGAAAGCTTAAACTGGTGCTTTCATAGAAAATTAGGGCTTCTGTTACTTCCCCAAGCTGACCTGAGGTCAGGATAGCCAGGATGCTCATCTGGTACCATAACTGGGAACTCTGGGAATTGCTACATTCCCAGTTTATGCAATAATCTTAATAATGTAAAGTTAATATTGTAAAAATGTGCCGAAATGTCATGTTAATATGGTAATGTATGTAACAATATGTATTCCTTTTACACCTTTCAGGCTTCTTGGGAACTACCAACAAAAACAAGTAAACAGTTTTTTTCATTGAATTGTTTATTTTAAAATAATGTTTAATTAACTGTTCTTTTCATATTGAGTGACAAATTATACATCAACAGTATAATAAAAAAAAACAGTTCTATGTATGCGTAATGCTTTTTTTTAGAATAAGCCTAATCAGTGATGGCAGTGGACCATGTACTCAAAAGTGTAATTTTTAGTATGCTCACTGAATTGCAGGTAAATGACAAATTAAACAAAAAAGGTGTACTGCATGATCAAATCGGGCAGTTAACATCCTACCATGTTTTGCAACATAGAAAAATGCTAAGCAGGCCCAGCTGACCTTCATTTTGGATCGAGATACCAAGAAGAAAATATGTAAGTAACTAAAGGTGTATTATTACAATGTGAATGGCAGGAGCTTTAGTCATAAATGTTGACATCATTTAAAAAGAGGTGGAAAATGCTGATGCCTTAGTGTTAAAAAGCAGAGTAACTGTTTCTCAGGTGACTGAGAATGTCACTGCAGGATGTGATCATATAGTGTCAGCAAGAATAATCTGCACAACAACACAAAGAGGAATATTAAAATAGAGCTACTGTGCATTAACCTCTCCATTACAAAGACAATACTAAATACTTCACCCACAGTCACTTTAAATGT
>JBBPCY010000001.1:42999166-43020767 GCA_037974405.1 Brachyalestes nurse
GTGGAAGAACTTGACTGGCCCACACAGAGCCCTGACCTCAACCCCATCCAGCACCTTTGGGATGAACTGGAACGGAGTCCTTCTCGTCCACCATCAGTGAATGGGAACAAATTCCCACAGAAACAAAAAAAGCCCTCCAAGAAAAGAGGGGGCAGCTGGTGGCCTAGTTGTTAGGGCGTCGCCCCTGTGATTAGAAGGTTGTGGGTTTTAAACCCCAGGACTGCTAGTGGCACCTCTGAGGTACCCATGAGTACATCCCTGCACACTGCTCCCGGGCCACTGAGTCCCTGGCCGCCCGCTGCTTCACTTGGGTGAGTAAGTTAAATGCTGCGAGAGAATTTAAGCTGTTCACACTGTGTGCTGTGGTGTGTTCACATATGACAGAATGGTCAATGCACTAAAGTCTCTGTTGGTGTAAAGCATCCTAGTTCTTTTGTCCATATTGTGTAGAAAGCTAAATGTGCTGTCCTGGAATGGCCTGTGACACATCCCACAACACATCGCTCTGATGTTTGCAGCTGCAGCTCATTGAATCTGTGCTAAATTACAGCGTCATATAGAAATGCAGTTGTTTTGTGCTACTGCTTGGTTAAGCCATCTAAAATAGCCCGCTTAATATTCCAACAACCTGATAAACTAAAAAGAAAAAAACAAGTGTCTCCATGAGAGCAGCATGCTGCAGGGCGGTCTCATTTAAGGCCGCTGTATATATCACGGCTGGCGAACAAGCTGAAAAAAGAATCAAACATGCTAGCTAGCTTAATGTGAATCACAGGCCCATGTCTGCTAATGCACTTAGAGTGGGATGCTGCGTGTTGGAGCCCATTTGTCAATGTAGTGTGCAGGCTAAAGTAGGGACCTGGCCTCCCTGACCTGGCCTTCAGCTATCCCTCAGAGCCGAAACCAAGAAAACAGATTATCTTAGCACTCATAATCGTGAAGCATCTAAGATGAAAAGTGCTGACCTCTTGGGGGAACTGCTGTCTTAAGATCAGCCTGAAACTTGATTCTCTAATCTGATTGTTCTTTAACCCTATCTTACCAAGGACATCATTACCACTGCAGTCAAGACTTTGGGGATGTCACCTCTAACTAATTAAAATCTGCCTTGAGAGTTACTGTGTCATGTGTATGTCCATGTTGGGTAGTAAAATGCACTAGCATGTGGAATTGGAACTTTATTTACTAATGTTCTATTGTTACACTTCAAAAATAGGTTCTAAAATATGTTGTCTATTTATTGTCTGTCTGTTGTCTTCTGTTTGTTGTAACTTGCACTCTGTTGAATGTTGTATGTTGCTATATGTTGCACCGTGGTCCATGGAGAAATGTTGTCTCATGTACACAGCTGCTGATGACAATAACCTTTAACCTAAAATAATTATTTGCACAATGTGTGTAATGAGTGTAAAGATTTTTTTAGGGATGTATTTTTTTTACACTTGGACAGTCCCCAATATATTTGTAAGGGGCCAGTCAGGGGCTGGGTTGGCCACTCCAGCCAGCAGGGGGAGATGTGGCACTGCCACTGCCAGGTTGGGTAGAAGAAGAAGATGAGGGCTGCCACCCTCCTGCAGTCAGCTGGTATTGGCTGCACCTGTGGGCGGCCCTTTATAACTAGGGTTCACACGCAGACTCATTGCTGAGTCTTTGTGTTCACAAGCATAGGACTTGAGCTGGTAATCTTGGTATTGGGGGAGTTCTCAAGTTCTAGAGTCCTCTAGCATTTTCCTTATTGCTCATCTTTTTCTTAGGTACAGTTTCACTCGTGCCACACTCCTGTCCCTTTCCTCGCCTCTCTCTCTGAATCGAGCCTGGTGTTTTACCAGACCAAGCGCTGTTTTGGTTGAGGGTGTTTTTAGTTTCTTCTGTGGGTGGAGTGGCCAGTTTCCTTTCTGGCAGTTTCAGTTTTTTAATTCAACTCTTATTTTTTGATTAGTACCACCTGAGGCCATTTGAACCATCAGTCTTCGAAACATGGTTGTACAACGTGGTGTCAGTTTCACTCAGTGCAGGATCGACCGTCCGTGGCAAGTTAAATTTGGCTTTGTTCACTGCAGAGTCGAATTGTGACTCAGTGATTAAATTCTTGGCTCTGCAGTTGGTCTATTATTTCATGCAGTGCTCAGATTTTAAAGTGCCTCCTCATTACAATATCTCTAAGTTAAGTTACATAAATAGATTTTGGTGTACTGAAGACCGTTGAAATAAAGTGTTAGCGAACCTTGAAATTGCTACAGAATGTTTGCATACTGTGGAGGGTTTCTTATTTCAAACTCACAAACCTTTTAAAATATTTTTATAAAGTTTTTTGAGGGAGGGATCTATTACATTGCTCAAATAACACTCTGTGACATATTCTTTGTAAAAGTGTATATAGAACAATGTGAAAATATTATTGATGGATACACAGAGTTTCTGAGTAAGCGTGCCTACACATTTGGAGTCCGAACACCGAGCACTTACCAATTTGTGTAAAAAGAGGATTTAAGTGTGATGTATATTCGTTTCTATATATTAAAAGAATTTTGAACTTTGTTAGATTGTTGTGAATGACAATAGTACTCCAAAAAGAACAGAAGAAAAGGCCCTTTAACCCTTTGGACCACACCAGGATTCAAGAACACTCTTGGATTTCAGATATAAGATGAGGTAGCAGTCTAATAAATTTTGCTGATTCCTGTAAGACAGCTATACAGCTATACAAATGTACTATAAAAATTGGAATAACACTCCATTATAAAATCTTATGTTCACAAAGTTTTGTGCACAAAGCAATTGAACTAGCATTGCTAAGTTAGCGATTAAAAGTGAACTTTTAATAAGCAGCTAAACTGACAATGATAACATCTCATGAAATAAAGAATTTAAACATTTTACAGCACTTCTGAACAGTCTATTGGATTCTTTTTTGTATTGCATTCATTGTAAAAAGTGATGCTGTCAGAAATCCAAAAATTCATTTTTTTAAATAAAATTTGAAATATGACCGTCTCTGTAGTTATGTTGTTTTCTATCAGAATTCCTCTCTCTAACTCGGGGCTGTCAGTGAAATGCAGGACTACGAGTGGAGGACTCCGTGTGGTCTGTAGGGTTAATGGACACAGCCTATGATGGACTGTGCGACATCCACGTGCCTCTGTGGAGTTCTCCGGCTGACCGGGGAGAGCGCTTATTTGGCCCTTTGACCGTGACAAAGGGTTGATGAGTGTCCGCCAGACACAGTGCCAACAGAACACCATCAGGCCAGTGTTTGGTGAGGGATTCCTCATGACTCGTCCTTGTGTCGCGTGTGTTGACTCTGTCATGATGCCATGTTGGATGTCCTCCACCAGGGCTTTCTGCAGCCAGATGCTAGCGGTGAGATATAGGACCCACATGTCGAGGTTTATGTCACATCAACATATCAAAATCCTCATTGTACTGTGTCCCCACAAGGAGACAGAAAGCATCTACATAAGCTCAGCTCAGGCTCAGGGATATTTGGCTTGGCTCAAGCTGTTGGAGACGGCCCTGAAACAGCTGCCAGCAATGAACTTTTTCTCTAACTCTCACAGGCCACTGACTATGCAAGCCACCTTGGCATGTTGGGCTCATGATTAATATTACAAATGTATTCTAGAATCGTCTGTGACTTGTACAATGACATGAGAACATTCATCTTCCCGTACTTCAGGCGGTGTGGGAGAAGCTTATATAGCACAGCGGTTTTCTGTAACGCTCTCCAAGATGACGAAAGCTCGGGATGTGCTTCGAGCCCACTGAGAACCAATGGGTCAATTTACTGCCACCACTAGACAGTTCTGAGACCATGGAATTACTTGCATTTCAGGGATTTAAAACCATGACATGGCTTCTTATCTCAATCTCCCAAAGCATGTTTTCATTCACTGCGTCCAAAACGGCTTACATAGCTGCAACACAATACCTGTGACTGAACCTCCTTTTGAAACTATATAAGTGCCATTATGCAAGTTAACTGGGACACAACATTATAAAAAAAAAAGCCAAATTATGAGAACATACATTTGTTAAATTCAGGTGAGCACATTCATGATTGTTTATATCATCGTGGCTACCTTCTGATAGTCTCTGTGACTTTTGATAAAGAACTGGGCAGAGGCATGAAAATGTATAATTTATTTCTAAATGTGTTTTTTCGCGCTCTTCTCTGATGTCACTCTCCATTTCGATTTCCTTTCATCGCATTATTAGCGAAATGCAAAACTCACCCCTCTCTCTTATTCAGGCGTAGAGTTAGAATAAAAGCCATTTAAATGTAAACATGCAGGACGGCCATGCTGGCTGCACAGCGCTAATGGTTTCATAATTTCAGAATAATAGCTCGGCATCAGTCGGAGATTGCCATTAGCCTGCCGTGTTTACTCGTATGAGGCTCCTCTCCACATGAGCTGTTTTCTTTGATTTGGGATTAAGGTGCTCATATTGTTGTAAAGAACATAAGCAGGAATGTTTATATAGTGAGCTTATGGGCATCCCTCTGTTGTCTTCACAGCTTTTCAATAGATAGATTTTGCTTATGTTGTTATCTCTAGTAGTGTCCTCGGGTAAGTTCTGGCCATCTCAACAGTCCAAACAGAGTGAGTTCGTTTAGCTGTCTTTGGCGAACCTCCTGCACGCTGTGTATCTGACACATACCACAGCACGTAAAATATAAACAGTACATATTTGCTGAGGGGACCATTCAGGGCCTTCTAGGCCTAATGATTTATAGGGACTAAATAAGAGAGGGGGGGGAATGTTCTTTTTTAACCAGTATAATCTTTAAAGTGTGTTTAAAACTCATGAATATTGTAATGCCACTCTTTCTGAATTACTGTGCATGTAAATTACTATGCAAACAATAGGGTTAAAATCTTGAAACATCTAAGAAACTTTTTTTTTGTCTGGTGTGTCTGTATATATAGATAACTAGCAAGCACTCTCACTGGCTAGGACTCCACTAACTGCATCGAGGAACTACCGTATAAGACTAACCCCATCATTATCAGAAAGTGACCTGAGGGATCAACCAATCACATTTTGATTTCCTATATGTGGGAGCAATTTTGTGTGTGAAAACATCACTCTGTGCTTTCTGGAAGTTCTAGATATGTCAGGAACTATATATGAGCTGAGATTCTGTCAGGCGGTAAACAGGGCTGTTTACTGAAGGGAAAACTCTGAAAGTGTGACATACATTGAAAAACTATGCTGATGTTAACTTCAGATATCTGTGTTTAATTTAAAATGGTTAGAAAATGTGCATTGTGTTTTAAATGATCACGGTCTTAGCATATCTTAATATATATGGTCTGAATTGAAGGCCTAATAGTGAAATAGGATGAAATAGTACATTCTGATATACGGATATAATTAAAGTGGAGTGTTTTTGGAGCTGAACGTTCTAACGCTGTGTTCGAACCTCAGTTGGGGGACTATACTTGCAAGATGATTAAAAGAAATATAGTAATGTGCCATACTTGCTAATGTTGCTAACGGTGAATGAAAGCTAGTAGTCACTAATTAACATGATGTCATTTGAATAAGGATAATTAGTAACTGCTTTCATTCATTAGCCAGTATTAGTATTACTGACTGAGCCACTGCTTTTAAAACTCAATGTAATTCTGTGAAGCCTGAAACCATCCCTGGCAGTGAGACATGATTGAGGGGCTAATCTTCACTAATGTGTAAGAAGAGAACTGAAAGGCTTACAGGCTTCTGGTGGGAAAGGAGGAGGCTGCTAAGGGGGCTAAAGCTTGGACTGAGGTCAGGCCTGGAGAAGGTTAGAGATAGATTACTCATCTTTTTATAACACACATACACACACCCTGTGACCCTCTGTATGTTTATATACAGAGAGTAAAGAGGGGAAAAAATGCCTTCTCATCTTCTAGTCCGATCCATAGCTGCCAATCAACTTCAAAGTGCCGGATTTCTTAACCCTCCAAATATAGAGCGTCTTGTTACAGCTGTGCGGAGGGGACAGAGCAGGCAGTGTGTGTGCTGCACTCATGATTAACCCCTGAGCAAGCGCTGCTCTCTGCAGCCAGACGGATCCTCTTTCTCAGGGCTTGGCCTGTGTAAGGGGAATCCCCTCCCACTGCCCACTTCAAAGTCCTCTGCCTGCCAGGAATGTCAGCTTCAGGACTGCAAGGAGGGGTTCTGGGACAGTACTCTAGTGTGTGTGTGTGTGTGTGTGTGTGTGTGTGTGTGTTACACAGCAAAGACTTGAAAATGATTCTGTGTATTGCTGCGTTTACGCCAAAATCTTCGTGCTAGGAAAATGCTTCACTACCCTATGTATTTTAATGCGCACTGCGTAACACTGCCATTATCTGCGCGAACTGGTGACTGAGGGACAGTAGGAGAGAAATAATGAGTTGACTTCTTATTGTTTTTGTTTGCAAAGCGGTTGAAACAGGTTGAAATGCCCTAACCCTAAACCTAACCCTGACCCTAACAGTCATCAGTTAGCGCAGAGACTGGTAGTGTTACGCACTGCACATTAAAATACATAGGGTAGTGAAGTGTTGTCCTAGCACGATAAAAGCCCTAAAGCGTGATCGCAGCATGTATTTTGATTACATTGTATATTGTGAGGGCTGCATGAACAGTCATGAGATCGGGATGTGTATCTTCCTGTTTCTAAGTTGTAGCTCATGGAAACAAGAAGTTTCCTCCAGTTGGAGTACTGTGTCCCTTTTTAGCTTTGCATTCCAGCTTTTGTCATGTACAGAAACTGTAATGCTCAGCCTTGGTTTTTTCTGTGTTCATGGGACTTTTAGTTTGACTTCCTGAAGACCCCCTATCTGAATCCCCAGGTTGGTTTGTTTCATAATTTACCTCTTCCTCGTTTGTCCCTCCCCATTTAAGCCACCTCTACTATGCGGCTGTAGTCCATTCACCCTCACTCCTACCCTCTCATTCCTTCCCCTTTGTTTTGTGGTTGTCTTTCGTTTGTAGTTCTGGTTTCCAGCCCCGTCTCAGTTGTGGGTCTCCTATTTTGAGGAGGTCTGCTACTCTCTAGAGTCTAGTGTGTTTGGTTCACAGTGGTGTCATTGCTCAGGACCATGTGGCCTGCCTCTACTGTTTTGTGTGCTGCGCTGGACTCATAGGCATGGACATTTTTGTATCCTTGTAAAGATCTGTGATTGTCCGATTCCTGTAAGTGTTTTCTGTGAGGGACGTTGCTGGTCTGATTTGTCTGTGTTACTAATGAGGGTTTTGCCCGTCTGATCCCTGTATGTGTTACCTCTTGCTTACTGAGCCCGTGGTCTCTGTTTACCATTGTGTGTTTGCTGCCGGTTTTCCTGTTTTTCACAGTGTTTCCAGATCCCTAAACTCCATTTGCGTTCCACTCACCACACCCATGACATCCAAGTGACAGAAACCGACATGTCAAACTGCACTCCTGGGAATTGCGTATATGTCCTTACTATGTAAGATGTTTAGACCTTTTATGCAATTTGAGCCTGTTAGATAGGACTGTAGTATAATGTTCTCAGTTTGGTTAATGTTATGTTGAAAATGAAAGGAGCTGAGGAATATACTGTGTGTGTGTGTGTGTGTGTGTGTGTGTGTGTGTGTGTGAGTGAGTGCTTAAAGCATAGATTGTGCTTGTGTGTATCCTCCTCAGCAACAAGACATTGCCTCTCTTGGGCCTAACCCAGTCAACCACTTCCTTTTTTTTGTTATTTGCACTGGACAGGAGTCGTTTTTAAACTAATTTGGCTGCAGAGCAAGGGCCCTTGGGGTTATTTGGCCAGCTTCTGAACTAGCTATTCCTCTCTAGTGCGGGACACTAAGTGTTCAGGGCTTAGAGGCTAGTATTACTACTCCCTGCCAACATACTGTTGTCCATAAAGTCAGCCTCAAGCATATCATCTTCACTGGGTTCTTTAATGGGTTCTTAATTGGGTTCTTAAACAATCTTTTTTTGTATTTATGTATGTGTGTGTGTGTGTGTGTGTGAGTGTGTGTGTGTGTGTGTGTTTTTTCTTTGTGGCCATGACAAAGAACCTCAAAATAGTTTAAACCTTTAGCAGTTAAAATCATGATGTAATTCAATGCAAATTATTCTCAAAGCGAATTAAAACAAACTGTCAAGTGCAGATTCTAAACTTTAAACTGGCGACATAGTTGAGGATGGAGGTAGAGGAGGAGATGTATTACCTTGTTCTGTATAAATTTGACAGGAAAGATCTATTTTTGTAAATGAGATGTTAATGTGCTCCGCACATTTGTGATTACCCTTCTCTAAACGCCTGAACCAGTCGATAAGCTTGTTAATTAGTTAACAAGTTTAATCAAGTTTTTGTTTTCTTGGCGTAAGAAAACAAGCGAGAAACAAATTAGACATGCAGAATCAAAGGTTTAGAAATGAAATTGAATGTAAATGTAGTTGTGTGTAGCTCATGATGTACTTACATTATTTAACTATGTAATTTAAAAATGCATTAGCATTTTTAGATTACTTTTCACTTTAACCTTCTGATGGTTAAATAAAACACCTTATCAAGGTGTATACAGAGCCTTCATAATCAAGTTGCATACAGCTTAGTTGTGTTCTGTTGTATATGTGCTACTCAAGAATTTTTCCACTGACACCTGACAAGTGTTCTGCAATTTAAAAAAAAATTAATTGTAGGCAGAGAAGTCCATCTTTCTCTCTCTCTCTCTCTGTCTGTGTGTGTGTGTGTGTGTGTGTGTTTCTTGCTTCTAATCCCCACATATGACTCAAGATGACCTCTGCTCTGACAGACAGCAGAAAGGCACACTGCAGGCCCTCAGGAAGGAACACTAAGACCTGATCTTTGATCAAACTTCAGCTTAAACCAAGATCAAGGCATGGTCTGAAAACCTAGTTAAATCAACCTGACTTGAACAATGAAAATCAACAGCAAATCATATGATGGGGTTCAGTTATGCCCTTGAACACTTGATGTTTTATTCATCTTAAGGCAAGTTGCTACAGGTGAACAGGGTACCGTTTTATACTCATCAGAATGAATATTTGCCAGTTGATAACTCCCATCTGAAAGTCCATTTGAAGTTCTGCAAAAAATACATTTCCATATACGAATGATGGACATGAGAAAAGTGCCGGGATTGGACAGCATCTCTGCTGTGCTGCTGCATCGACCAGCTGAACGGATGTCCTCACCTCCATCATCGATGAGTCTCTGGCTCAGTCTGTGGCCCCACGTGCTTTTAAAGATCCACTATTGTCCCGGTACCAAAGAACAGTAAGTCCTCATGTCTGAATAATTGCTGGCCTGTTGTGCTTATGTTGGCAAAAAGTAGTTTATTCCAGTGTACTACAAATATACTTATTTTATACTACTGGGGCAGTACACTTGAAGTTTTACTTTTTATATACTATATTTTATATACTTAAGGATAGTACAGTGAAGTACACTTAGTCCACAATTTAGTCCAAAGAAGTCTTAAATTAGTATACTTTTTAGTACACTACAAGTACATGGTCCGTATACTTGCTATACTTATACTCAAGCACACTTAATACAATTAACTTCAAGTATAGTACTTTTTGCTGTATTATGGCCAGAACAGAGAGGAGGAGCTTCTATCCTAAGGCCCTGCCTGGTTTTGCAGACATCACAGAGGTACATTTCACTATACATTATACATATAACTTGTGAGTGGCAAAGAAGCTTGAATTTTGAATCCTGAAAGAGATGTAAAGATTAATAGGATCAACACTACCATTTCTCCCTTTTGGTTACTGTTAATAATGTTTGGCTACTATGATGAAACTAATGTTTTACAGTTATCTAGTTATGACAGTAAGGGACTAAAGTTTGGACCCACTTGAATGCCCTAAGGATATAAAGCAACCAAATAAAACGTGTATGTTTTTCCATTGTACCCCAAATCTCAGGTACATCATGGTTACTGTTTTAAGTTTACTTTTTTAAAAGAGTTTGAGGCGATAGAAGAGCATGTGCATGTAATCCTAAAGGCATTGTGCAAGCTGCATACCTAAATCATCACACACTTGCCTCAAATAAACTTGCTCCTGTGATTTCTGATACTGTACAAAATGCAGATTTTAATGGAAAGGGACACACATCTGTACTTATGTCCGTGTTTTATAGATAATAGTATTCAAAAAACACATGAACAAGTCTCTTGGAGTTTAAATAACAGGTTAATGCAGTTTCTTGCAAGGGTTAAAAAAGCTACCTCACATGTCTCACTAACAAAATGTGCTCATGTATAAGATACTGTCCAACTTTCCAAAACTGCGGCCAGAATGGTGTTCTAAGCTTTTGGTCTGTTCAAACAATGTAAAGCTGGTCAGCATGTGGAATGGTAACTGTGTGGAAAAGCAGTTACACTGGCAGCTTTACATGATCTCAAACTTTTCCCTGTGCTCCCAGCCTCAGTAAATCACTGCTCTGGGAGTGTTTAATGTGCGACTGGACACCTCCGCTCAGCAGGGTCAAAAAGAACACCGAGCTGGAGGGGTGTTGGTGTGGGAGTTACACCCGGACAGGCGATCCACTGCCTATTAAGATCCAATGCTGTCGATCAGCCCTGCACTTCCTTTTGTGTGGAGGAGACAATGAGCCGCTGCTGCTGCCTGAGAACACAGCAACCTAACCCAGGCAGAGGAAGCTCACTGAGCCCCCTTACAAACAAACCGCTGAGCTAGGCCATTTCACCCTCCTCCTGAAAGACTATCTCCAACATTGTTAAAAGGTAAAGTTCCTCGATATGGGCCAAAGTCATACATGCACACACTAACTCCTCTTGACGTCCATCAATGCTCTCAAGAGTTTTTACTATACCATAACTAAAATATATAATTTACAGATTTTGTTTACAATGCATTACATTCACAGTCTCATTATATTCTGCATCAACATCACTTTTGCAAAACCAAGAATTTTGAATTTGAAAAAAAAAATTAAGGTATGTTTTTTTTCCCCTCATAAGACTTTAATTTTTCAACATTCTGTAAGAAAAAAGTCTCTTTTACTTATAAGCCTGAAAATGAGAATTTGATCAGTAGAAGTGAGAAATAATAATAATTTGAACCTTGCTGCGTAGCACTGACAAAACCAGAGGTCATGAGTTGTCATGATAGATTTTGGGGTGGTGCTACCATCACAGTTAAAAGTCATGACAGATGTTATTATGTGTTATATCATGACAGCTAATGATACATGCAAACTTTTGTTATGATGCTAATTTTTAGCCATCATGACATTTGACCATTATGAAATCTGTAATAACAACCGCTGGTGAGGCTTATAGTACTGAACAAAATACATCATGGCATCTTTCATAACATGTTTATGGCCTGGATAGGTCAGTGCTACGTAGCAGGGTTCAAGTAAAGAATCCCGAAAAAAATGTATATAGTACAAATTATTCCATTCCATATCGTTTTCAAATGTAACTTCCAAAATTTGAATAAATGATTCCATGTTTGTTCAAGTCCTGTAGGTGTTTCTTGCCATTTAAACAATCTCAAAAATAACACAAGACCACACAAGTATTACTAGAACGTCATAGGGTGCAAATCAGTTACAGAACGTCAAAGCACAATTGTCTAGGACAGGAAAGCATACAGTGCAGACGACAACAACAAGCAAAAATGCAAATATTTATGGGACAAGGACTAACAGTAGAAAAAATTGCTGTGCAAAAAAATGGCAGCAACAATATTTTAAAAATGTAACAGTCTATAAATATTGGGAGTAGTATGTTGTACGTTTGTTTATAGGGGATCAGTTAAAGCGTGTATAAGTGTACTGTATGTGTTTTCAGGGGAAGTAGTTCAGTTCAGAAGTGTGTGTGTGTGTGTGTGTGTGTGTGTGTGTGTGTGAAGATCTGAATTGGAAACCTTTTCCTATCTTGATCGTGAAGTTCCATTTTTCCAGACGGCAGGGGGCAAAGAGTGTGTGTGTGTGTGTGTGTGTGTGTGTGAAGATCTGAATTAGAAGCCTTTTCCTATCTTGGTTGTGAAGTTCCATTTTTCCAGACGGCAGGGGGCGAAGAGAGTGTGGGAGGGGTGAGTTGGGTCATCCACAATGCTGGTAGCTTTGTGGACGCAGCGTGTGGTGAAGATGTCTAAGACAGAGGAGAAAAAGACCCCGATTATCTTTTCAGCTGTTCTCACTATCCGCTATGGGGTCTTGCAATCTGAGGCGGTGCAATTCCCATACTAGGCCATGATGCAGTTGCTCTGGTCCTGGGTAGAATATGGTGAGGATAAGGGGTGAGTTCTCTTAGTCTCTGCAGGAAGTACAGATGCTGCTGGGCTTTCTTGGCATTAGAACTTTTGTTGAGGATCCATGTGAGTTTCTCTGTGATGTGAACACCAAGTGACAGAGTATCCTGTGTTGGCCCATCTTGTACAACTGGAACAGAAACATTACATTTCATAGAGGGTCTTACAGTGTTAAAATGATTGTTTGCATTTACAAAAATATTTAAGATTTTTTACTCAGACAATATTGATCAACCCTGCTTGTTTTTAACAAATGTGACTTCTCCTGCCTAATTTTTACTATGGTCATATGCAGTAATTACTGCAGTACCATTTTCTGTAGCTAGCAATGACAACTGCTATTGTCCGAATGTTGGATACTTCATATAGCAAGTGTTTCATTACAGAGAAACAGGATGAAATGGAAAAGGCAGCAAATGCAGTGTCTGAAGGAAAGAAAAAAACTTGGCAGGTCAGCATGTAGTTTGCAATGCAAGTAAGATTGTCACAGAATCGCACCCCAGTACTTCAATATACAGCTTAGACTTACACCTCAAGTACTTGAGACTTGACTCAGACATACATATAATATATAATATTTAAATATATAAAGCAACCCATAAAAAAAAAAAAAATCAGAAGGGACTGGAAAAACTCAGACATTCCTTGTGTTAGTTGCACTGAAGTTACTGGTCACTGTCACGTAATAGATTGTTGCTGTAATTTCTTAATGTATTCAGACTTTAAAATGCTAAGAAACTAGTTATACTTAGCATAAGTAAACCATGCACTGAATTGGGAGCTGTGTTTTACTACATCTAAACTTTACTACCTAAAACTACGTCCAAGCACTTTTATTTTGTTTTGTTTGTTTTTCTTTCCAAAGAGGATGGTCTATTTATACCAATGTGACAACCTCAAATAGCCTGTGCTTTGCCCACTGTAATTCACACTTCACTTGTAGTCATAAATAACATGGAAGGTTTGCTGAAAATGATGACAAGTCTTGGATCAGTGTACCGTGCAAAATTCTGCCTGCCTCTGCCAAGCGCGCTCTCCAGGGGGCTGCAATATACTCTGGGTCTGGAGTCACGGTTTAGAAGCCAACTTTGGGGTCAGATTAAGTCGGCACTTAGAGAAGTTGAACACAGTAACTCTCGATTAAAATCCAGACCTCTTCTAGAGTGCGCTATCTTATGATGAGAAACACATAAGAGCATAGAAATCCCAGTTTCTCTCCAAGGAACTAATCGCATTGTGTATTTTGAGTGTTGTCTGGGTACTGCTAAAAGTGAAAAGGGTAAAGTTTCCTGTGGGCCATTGTGACTTGTTCAGTAAATGGTAAGTTATTAACTTATTTACTAATGTAAAAATGGATGTACATGTGTGCATCTTTATCAGTTACTGTGTGTTCTACTTAAATCTCTAGAAAGACTTGGCATAGTGGTAAAAGATTGGTTTATTATGAAGTGTCTGAAATGGGAACATATTTTTGTGCATAACTAACTGGTTTCTAAACTAAGAAGCATGGCTCTTTCCCAAATGTCCATCAAATAACACCATATAAAAACACCACCTAAAGTTTAATGGAGCTTTTTCTGCTACTGCAAAACTAGCCTTTCTTTAAGGGTGGGTACAAGGACACTCACTATTTCCACACCAATACTAAACTAGCTTGCTCATATATGACGTGAGCTACTTGGCTAGAAGTTTAAAAATGCCCAGGTTCCAGTTCAGTTATGAATGTCCATATTCAAATATCCAACACATTGTGAATGGCTGACATTAGTGGTCTAGTTATTCAGTGAATTTGGACAGCTGGCTGAGTGCAAGAATATGGAGAATGGGTATGCAGACCCTGCTGTACTATATAGTAGTAATTGGATGAGAGGGCTGTATATTTGGGGTACCATTCCTCTCCTGTATCTGCACATAGTTTAGGAACCGTGTAAAACAACAACATGCATCTTTCCCTACAAAAACAGTCACCAGAACCCTGTTCTGGCCCTTATTTTCTCTCTAAACAGCATTCCAGTCTACGGTATTTACACCTCTGGATATACAACACAGTTATTTTATACAACCTGTACTTCTATTAAAATTACTAATTGCGAATAAAAAAAAAAGTTGGTGTGTTTGCATATTACATTGATTCCATTTTATAAGGTAATGATTCACATGAAGCCATGTAGTGATTTTACCACAATTTGTGGTTTAAGAACAGCTCTTTGATAAAACCTTTGTAAACTTCACCTACTAAATCAGCAAGCATAGCAAGACTCGAATGTGAATAAATGCGAACCTCAGTATGTGTTGGGTCTAGGTACTGTAGATAATCAGACACTACTTATCTCTGTAAAAATAATCCACTTTGTCATCTTGACTGCTCCAGCACAAGGTTACAATCATTTCAGGTTCTTTCCAGTTTGCCTGCCTCGCAGATCTTCCTATTTTGAATCTCATTATCCTTTCCTCTTAACAGACGTCCTGAAAGGGCCTCTCCATTGTATTTCTTGAAATGTTACCACAAAGAGGACCTGGGAATTTTCTATTCAAGACCTGCTATTATCCCATCAAATCTCTCTGGCCTGCGTGAGCTGTGCCTCATTAGCTTGGCAAAAAAAACCCTCCATAACCTCCATTATAATCTCCCCCCAGTAATTAATTACTTTTTAAGCTATTGAACTGAAAGCAATTAATTTATAAAGGCTGTCTTGTTCAGTAATACAAATTTTCAGTTCTTTAATAGATGGCTGCTTGAGGAGTGGACATTAACAGCATCTGACAGTGATCAAAATTGAAGATGCTAATATGACAACTGTTTGAACTGTCAATCACTGTTTATTATTATTATTCATATTATAATTACTATTATTATCATTATTATGATTTTGCATTATTTCATTTTGATGGAAACGGGTCCGGTCTGTCAGCCCTTCGACCGAAAGGGCGGGGACCCGTGAGTTATGAAGTGATCTGAATTTTCAAATTCGTAAACTTGAGACCTTTTAAGCATTTCGAAACCTCCAGCTATGTATTACATTAGTACGTGCTTGTCTGTTTGTGTCAGATCAGTTGTTCATACATCATGTGCAACACTGGTAGCAAGCAATAACATTACTACTATTACATTACAGCCCACTGGCCCCAGCAGTACCCTCAGCGTGTTCATATTACGGGCCTAAATCCCTTGGTTGTAGTAATACCTGGCTTCATGCATCACAATGCGTGTTGTAGCTTGCGCTGGAAAGGACGAGGTGGACTGGGGGCATGTGGAGCTCATTGCAGTGGCCAGTGAAGGGTCAGCTAGTGGGTCAACCATCACATTAGTCTATGTCCGCGCTGGACAGGCGGCCGAGTAGAAGACTAATGTTGCATTTCATAAAAAAGGTCAGTGGTGGAAATGAAACTCTAACTTGAAGAGCATGGAAAAGGCATGAAACTTGAAACTCGGAACACACAGTGCTCGGCTATAGATAAACATTCAAACTCTGATTATTTGGGTCACATCAACATTAGCCCACACACATTTCTAAACAAAACAGAGCCCTAAAACTCATTTCTGTTTGCAATGACTGCACTAGATAATCAAAGAGCCAAAATCACTTTCCCCTGCCTATTCTGCCTCAGTGCTGTCTTCTTGGGATTGTGTCACATCACCTGATATTTCACTCATTTGTGACTCCAGTATTTATAAAAAAAAGCTTTAATTTCTTTTAACGCATACCCAACCAGCAGCAGATGTAGAGGTGCCTGAACTTGTTTGAAATATGTGTAGCACAGGCAATTACTATGTGGATTAGACCTAGATCACTGCGTCCGTGTCAAAAATTGAGGATAACACTGAGAGGGAAGTCGTTTTAAAAACTATTTTGTATGCTCACACCCCACAATTGCTGAGGCAACTATTCCACTTAGCGAGTCAAAATAATTAATCAGTATCGCCACACTGGAGAATCTATCTCCTGGGCGTGTGCTACATCTGGATTGACTGGTATCAGATACACACCTGTGCTACTGACTGGCACTGCGCCTGTGTGTGCTGACCACTCAGCTCACCTTCATGTAGTTAACTTCACTGCAGGTGGATTGATCTGCACAATTGCACTGGAATTACATTCACGCTACTGCCTGCTTTATATATTCCAACCATCATCTGAGATCATACAACCTCGGTGCAACTGATGTGGTTAAAACAAACAAGCAGACAAAAAGAAATAGAGAATGTATTGCACAAACTGGTCACAGGGTTATGCTTGTATTTGTGTGTGGGTTGGGGTTGTGTTTGTGCATTTGTAAGTATTTTTATGTGCATTTTCTCTTTTATTTTCAGGACCAAATGTATCCTATACTACAGAAAAGCAAGGATACCCTATAATTATAGACACAACAAAGAGGTCCTGACTTTGGGAAGTACAGATAAAATAATCCATTCTTGTAACTGGGGTTAAAGATGTATGATTTTAGGATTAGATGATTCGGTTTAGAAATTCTTAAGGCATATTGATAGCTATGTATAATATATTTATGGAACACATCGTCACTGCTAGAGCAGAACCATTGCACGTTTTGGCACCCAAGTGTCAAATTACTTTAACACATTTTAAATAACATATTGGAGGGGCACTAAGCTGTGCACCAAAATCTGCATAAATGTCTTGCCTGTGGAGGATATGTCAACTTATTTTGACTTGGAAAACTAGAAAAACAGAATTTAACCAAGCACTTTTTTCATGACTGTACACTGTGTGAAAAAAGTTATTGAGGCACATGCAAACTTCTCAGTTAAATAAAGATTTTCTGCTTTTTCCTGACTCTAGAAAATGCTTAATGGCTGTTTTGACTTATTTCTGCAAAGTACTGTATGTACCTTACGTCCTGACTTTGTATATAAACAAGTGTGTGTACGTGTGTGTGTGTGTGTGTGTGTGTGTGTGTGTGTGTGTGTGTGTGTGTGTGTGTGATAGACCTGCACATTTGCTCTCCCTAGTGTGTGGCATTAAATCTAGATCCCAGGCCTTATCTGCATGGATAGAGACAGGGCCTTTTTTATAATTGGCATTCCAGCTGCAAGCTTTAGAGTGCGGTGTTTAAAATGCACCCCACGACTGTCTCCGGTTTCATCTTCTTTCTTCGCGAATTTGTTTTAGATTTCATTATTTGGCATGAAATGTAAAAGTCTTCTTCATAAGGCAGTGTGAAATCCCCTTCTGTCTGCAGACGCTCCAAAGACTCTCTAACCATTTTAATGCTGTCTCTCCTCACCGACTGCCACCTCCCCAATAACGCACACACTGGTAGAGAGATAATTGCCTTATTACTCCATTCTACTGTGGGTGGGTTTGCAGTCGTTGGGATTTTCAGTCACAAGCCCTGTAATCAGGATGAGATGGAGGGAAGAGGCTGGAAAATAAGCCTTCAGCCAACCAAGGGTTTATTCTTTGTGTCAACAGAACGATATTGTCATGCTGATATGCTAAAACAGCACAAAACAACTTTGAAAAATAAGTTAAAGTATTTTTTTTGCGTGGTATTAATAAAACACTCTTTTTCTAAATGGTCCAGCTGTCTGGTGTTCATCCTAAAGCCTAGCCAATAATGGCTGCTTCTCATACATCAGTCTTGGAAAAGACAAGGTTGTGAATAATAGCAGCACTTTTACTGCAACATTATGGCCGGTTCTACTATTAAGGTGACTTGGGTGTGCGCCCTGGGGTCCTGTGTGCCAAACGGCCTTTAGCCTACATGGAAACAAATCTTACATAATCAGAAAATGTGCATCTCACTTACAAATATTTACAGTATCTTGCCAAATCCCATACCCGCCTCCCTGGGGTGTAGCTCAGGTATGCCCAGATGTGCCCTACATAGCTGCATATTTCAAGAGAATTTAACTTGATTCAATGCGTAACAATGCGTACTCAAGACAATCATTGTCCGCTGTTATCTGCTGTATCCCCAGCCAGGCTGCAGCAACATGCGTGTTTTCGTTTTTACCCATTTTGAGTCAAAAACATCAAAAAGGTCAGCTTGTGTTAATTAAGTTTTTGAATCATCATCATCAGTGGTTTTGGAATTTGGTACTTAACCACCCATTTGAATAAAATTGCCAAGTGGGGTATATCAAAAAAAGGCTACATCCACACAGAATTGTAAGATAAATGTCCATTAACATGTCTAGGCATGCTGACCTAGACTGACTGACAGTTCGGTGAATTTTTTGGTCACATACACTCTGTTATGCATATACCTTGTATCCCATATGAATCATTTTTTATTGAGCAGCATGCTTTGTAGTTAACAGTGCTGAATTGTTGGGTGGGTTCTTAAGCTTGGGATCTTGTTGATGTGTTCATGGTCAATGTATTGTCTCATGTGGCTTATTGTTCTCTTTATGTAGACTCACCTTCATTTTTTGAGGTCACACCAAAATGACTGTATAGTTTTTGCTACACAGTGACATGCAACCTACTAAATATAGAGTTGCTCTACCACAGATGTGATGCGATTATATTAATTGAAATGCACTGCTTTGTAAGCAAGACAAAAAAGACTTGATCTGACTTCAGTAAAGAGATTTCTATAACCTTAACACTAGAACCGCCAAGGGGGTCATTTTTACCACCTGGCGTTTTCAAATGCTTGTAGTTCTGTTAAAATAAAACCCCTACATCTTTAAGTTCATGACTTTTCCTAAAATGGCTTTAAGTAATTATCTAGTGGATCTGTACAAACGATATGTGACGGCCAAAGAAGCCTGGCTATTGTACCAGGATCTGAGTGAGGGAGAGTCGGAAGGAGGAGAGAGAAATGTGGATGGGAGTGGAAAAAAACCAGCAAAAATGTGTATTTTAAACACTTATTTTGTCAAGTCTCCATTATTATTAAAAAAAGAAGATGGGAATGAGCCACTTCACAGCTCTAGAAACGACATCTTAGCATCGCTGACGCTATTGCAGCAGGGGAGTCAAAATGACCCCCCTTGGCGGTTCTAGGGGGGGCTGGAATGTTGGCGGTTCTAGTGTTTTTACCCCTTATTTTTACTCTGTATTAATGTGCATGTTCACACTGTGTGCTGTGGTGTGTTCACAGAATGGTCACCTTCACTTTTTCACTTCAATGAGAGAAGTAGGTTAAGTAGCATTAGAGCATCAACACCCAGTCTGTGGAGGTCTTAATCCGGGCGTGTGTAGCATACATCTCAATGGTTGACCCCATTCTATGTCACTGTATAATACTCACTATGCACACATATGTCCACATACATCTGCTCTATTAATGCGGCAAGTTATTAAAACTATAATATCCTAACAGAATACTGGTTTAGATGCTTGGAACTCTCCATGTCCCTGTCTGGAACCCTCTGTCTCTACATCATTGTCATTCTTTTCACCTGTGTCTTGTTATCATCTGTGTGTCTATAACCCCTGTTTTGTCATTTTTATGTCGTGAAGTGTTTTGCTGAAAGCTGGTTTGATCTGTAATCTCTACCTTAAAATAACAGACACTGCCATTTCCTTTCCTAACATGTAAAGTGAAATCTCTGTATGTTAAACAGGAATCTATGGCATTTCTTACTGGACCCTTCTGTTGTTTATTCACCATCTAATATTCATGAAGCCATTTAATAGTCAACCATAAGAAGCGTCACATTAACTTGAACTGAAACAAAGGCTCTGATAACTGCAATGAGAGCAGCGAGGCTATAATTCTTTGCTGCTCTCATATCGTTGAATGACCCTGACAGAAGGGAGACACCCCACCCCCCACCCGCCAACACAATAAACCAGGAGACAAACAGCACTGCCAGTGCATTCATAGCCTTGTATTTTCCGCTACTGTACCTAGCCTACAATCACATTATCCTCAATTTGATGTATGAAGTCAGGAGGAGCAGTGACCCCCCAGGGGCCCTGGAGCCAGCTCAGAGGATTCTTGACAAAGGTACAGTAGCCAGTAATTAAAAGATATGTTATCCAGAGCCACATTTCTTATGGCTAGGCTCTGTCCCACACCCAGCACTGATTTAATCCAATTCCCTGCCCCGACCAAGGCCAGGGTCAGGAGGTCAGTAACTGCCTCCATCCATGCTGCACCTCATGTTGAAACTCAGCCAAGGCTACAGCTACTTGCTGATACAGCTGATCTCTCTTGTTCTCTCTTCGTTTCACTCTGCCTCTATCTTTTTGTTTGCCTTTCTGAACAAGATGGATGTAAATCTCCACACGAATAACAAAGTATTAGCATAACTTACACCACAACTGCAGCGCTGCAGCCCACAATGTGGGCAGAGAGGATGGGGAGTTCAAAGCTCGTTTCACTGTAACACCTGCAGAGGGGTCAAATAGCCTCTCCCTTTACTCTTTTCAAGCTCTCTTTCAAGCTGATCCTAATTAACAGCTAATGGCCACAAAGGTTGCAGGTTTTAATTCATGCCATCCATACTCCTTGGATTAATTTCAATAAGCATATTAATCAGGCCGGACTCGGTCATGTTTAAATCATTACCTGAGGCGGACCCGTGCCAGCTTGGGATCAGAGAACGGTCAGTTGACTGAGTCCAAATCTACATTGCCCATAGTTTCTCACCTGTCAATCAGCCCACATCTAGACACCACAGAGAACTTAAGATTATACAGAGATTTCCCATACACCCTGATACAACCCCTAAAAATGAACAAAGTTAGAACTAATGGAGACATGGAAATCAAAGCCTTTCCAGCACTGTCTACATAAATGTGTTAGCGCTTTGATCTGAACTTTATGACTCAGCATGGGAAACACATGAGGTTCTCCCTAAGACTTGATGCACCACACGGCTTAATCCACAGTGCGAAATGAATCTGACTTTCAAAGGAAGGCTGCGCTCCGCTACAAGCAGCGCATACATGATCAGCCCAGTTCTCTCTGATTCGAAGGTCCATGCTATGGCCTCTCATGCACTTCAGTAAGGAGATCTTTGGATCTGTGCTGAAGTGAGACCAGATGCTTGCCCTCGCCAGGAGATGCCAGAGAGACAGAACACCTTCACAAGCTGTACTTCGTCAAAATGACAAACATGTGTTTTGGCTCGATTCTGGAAAAGTGGGATTTTTTTTCTTTGCTGGACAAGCAAAACACTCTTAACCTCAATCACTGGTGCTACAGTTAGCGTTAGTTCTACTAATCAATCAAGATATTTGCCAGCTTTTCTTCCCACAACATACAACATACTGCTTTAGAAAAAGAAAAAAAGAGAGCACTGCAATTTTATTTTTAAATCAGTGTCTCTATGAGCATGACAACCATTCCATGCCAGTGTCTGTTAAATTCCTACACAAGCACCTCATTCTGCTTTATGAGGGACTGATTAGT
>JBBPCY010000001.1:43034942-43046265 GCA_037974405.1 Brachyalestes nurse
TCTCTCTCCCTCTCCCCCCTTTCTCTCTCTTTCTCTTTCTCTCTCTCTCCCTCCCTCTCTCCCTCTCTCCCTCCCTCCCGCTCTCTCTCTCTCTCTCTCCCTCCCTCCCGTTCTCTCTCTCTCTCTCTCTCTCTCTCTCTCTCTCTCTCTCTCTGCATGCATGATGGACCCCCATGCCTCAGCTGCACTGGCGGCCAGAGGGCTACTGCTTAACTTGCCAAGTCCACCTGAGCTGAAATGAAGCTAAATGAGGATGGAAAGAGCAGAGTAACATTGCGTGGAAATTATAAAAAAGCGAGGTATTATAGCATAACGACTGCTTGAACGAGGCCCATTCATTCATTAAGTGAACAGACTGCACGCTTGACTGAATGGCACTCGACATGCGCCTCTATGGCTTCAGCTGAAAGCGTATCGTGTATATGTACGTGATTTCCAAAATATAGTACTCAAGAGATTCTTTTTTTTTCTCAGCGGCAGTTAAGAGTGGAGAACCATCTGATCAGCCACAACATTAAAGCCACTAACATGGGGTGAGATATATTAGCCAGTTAAAGAAGGGCCAAAACTGTGAAGGCTTGATGACAGTCAGAGCATCACCAAAATGCCATGTCTTGTGGGTTGTGGTATGCAGTGGTTGGTTCCAACCACGAAGAACCACCAGTGAAACCAGCAACAGGGCCATGGGCACCCAAGGGCATGGGAACTGAAGGGCATGGGCACTGATGAGAATGAGGAGTGAAGGGTAGCCTGTCTGATCCAAACCCACAGAAAAGCTACTGTAGAACAAATAAAAAAAACTTCATGCTGGCTATGACTGAAAGTTTCTGTGTGTGCAGCTGCACAGCCACAGACCAGTCTGTGTTCATGCAACAGTGGGCACATGAGCATCAGAACTGGATTGAGGAATCATGTTTTTCTTTTACTATTCTTTTGGATGGGCAGATGTGTTTACATCACTTTCCTGGGAAAGAAATGGCATCAGGATGCACAAACCCACAGGGTGATGTTCTTGACAATGTTCTGCTGGGAAACATTGTATTCATGGATGTTACATGAGTGTGGCGGACTGTACAGAAAGCAGAAAAGATTATCGTGGGCCCCCATGCCCTCCATCCAGGACCTGTACTTCTCAAGAACCAGGAGAAGGGCAGGGAAAATCATCACAGACCCCTCACACCCTTGACACAGACTTTTTTACCTGCTGCCCTCTGCCAGATATAGATTCTACAGACCAGGACCACCCGACACAGGAACAGTTTCTTTCCCCTCACCATCTCCTTCCTAAACAGCTGAACTGTCACACCGCTCACACCTACAGTACTGCACCTGCACTTTCTATACATTGTGGTATATATTATGTATTTCTTTGTATTTTCTGTACATCAGATCTAGATTGTATATCATATTCAATAACAGCAATAACATGTCCCAGTTTACCCTGATATACTCATAACTGACAAACATGCCATCATTCATGCAGGTGTCAGCATCTCTCAAAATGTGCCTGTGAAGAGAACCAATGACAATAAACAAATAATCACCACATAAATAATCACACCATAAATAACCGTGTGCCGTGTCTATATTGCACTACCTGGCTGCAGTGGACTACACTGCTTATTGGTTGCTGTCTGACACAGGACAGCATCATTTTCAAAGTCAAATACACAGCACAGGCAATCCGGCATCCCTCATCATCCCCCTTCCTGACTCTCTTCCAAAGGAGCTCAAGCCAAAGAGAGAGACTTAATGCCAGCCGTGATTTGCAAATTACATTAGAGCCAAGACAAGCAATAATCACGTACAGGGTCACCATCTGACACTACCCCCAAACACTCACTGCAGGTTAAACCTACTTTCTTTATCATCAGTTTACACTTTTTTTAGGATGAACTGGTTACTTGAAAACCAAATTATGTAAACCTAGTTAAATCTGGAAAATGTTGGAATTTGAACTGGAGGTTGGGTGAGGATAGGCTAGCAACAAGTCCAATTTCATCTAGGGTGCCAGAAAGGTCAGGGCAGTCGTGCAAGGAACCAGTGCAAGGCAAGCATTAAACAGGCTCGTGAGCCTTTGGCTCTCCATGGAAAAAATCCCTCGAATGGAATATGCTTTCACACAGAAGTGCAGCACTGAGGTCCTCTAAGACTGCTAAATCTGCAATAACTGTGTACCTGATATTCAAGCGATCGTCTGTTTGTACTACGTGATTGAAGGACTAATGAACTAATAAAGATGCATGTCTGCAAATTCTGATTTAGGTTTACGAAATTACATACTGAAATGATTTAAACCAAACCACCCAAATTCCCTACTCCTGTATGTACAGTTATTATTATCACTGGTATTTATTTTTTGGTAGTGATAGGTGAGATGTCCTTTTGCATATTTACTAGACTCATGATAAAAAAAAAAATTAATGTTCAAACTCGGTCCAGATGTGTAAAGTTCATCGCACAGATACACAAAAGATGATACTGGTGAACAAAAAAAACTGTTGAGAAATTTACATATGGTCTTTTTACAGTCTGGCTGTGTGCAAGTGTGGTGGAAAAAAAGGGCCAGTGTCTGTTTTAAATAGTGATGTCTTTCGCACAAGCAGAATTCAATTAAAGCTGGTTTTGGCTTCAATATATCTTCCTTGCAACAGATAAGTGCACCGAGCACTGCTGCATGCACCCTGCTTTAAAATTATTCTCCAATTTCCAAGATTACATATGAAGTCCCTTATAGTGTGTACACATTGGGGGAAATGAAGCCCTTGGTAGAGGAGCTTGTGTTCATAAATTAAAAGGATATCTCTGGGAAGGAGAAAAACAAATAGCACAGCTGTTTGTTAACATCACATGGATCCACCCTTCCCACTTTCTCTCTCGTTCTTTCTCTTTCTCTTGCTCTGTCTCTCTACCTCTCTTACCCAAAGGAAAGCCACTGTGAAAAATAACAGGTTGGCTTTACTTCATTCAAATGTGTAGATCACTTCCACAATAAATAAATGATTTAAGATGAAAAATATCACAAAGGCACAATTCAGTTGACCTGATTTTGGAATGAACTGTGGTGTCGTGTGTAATTCGTGCAGTGCACAGTCAAATCATGTCAATTACTTTCTTTAGCAGATTGTCTGAACTGGGTATAATGAGAAACAAATGATGTTGCTTCCTCTGCCTTGAACTAATGCGAAGGTAAAGTAAAAAAGACCAAGTGATCCGTTGCAGTGTGTGTGGGATGAGTGACAAGTCTGAGTCACGGAAGACCTGCCAGCTCCTCCCCGCTCACACACATGCACTAACTATACCGATACACCCACTGCATCTTCAAAGACGCCCTACTCCCTGTAATCACCCCAAGATGTCTTTGATCTCTGGGAGGGCGAGAGAAAATAATTACATGTGTCTCCCTGCCCTTTTACAATGAATAAATGGTGAATAGGATGGTAATAAGAGGTAGGTCTGAGAGTGCTGATGGGGAGGTGTTGAGCGTTACGTGGAGAAAGCAAAACAAGGGGCATGAAGGAAAACTGCCGCAAACGCAGCCAAAGCTCTGGGAGCTAACAAGACACACTCTCTGTTCAACAGTGGGTCCAGGCTTCCATCGTTCACTCCTCTAACTCCTCTATTTTTCATGTAGTTATGGAATAATAATGTAAAATGTAAAACATAATAAGGATTAAAATTTAAAGTGCTAAAAGGTTCCTTTGAAATAATTCCATAGAAAATCAAATTTTTCCTACAATTGTACAACTAAGCCAACAACCACTTTTTTTTCACAAGTGTAGCACATCTGAGTCTACACCTTTAAAAAAGTTCTTCAAGGCTTCTTTAGTAAAGACAACAGTTATATAGAACCAGCCATGATAACTCAAAGAACCCTTTGAATGTGTAAATGGTTCCATGTATAATAAACTGGTTCTTAATAGAGAAATGGTAGTAGCTCAGATGTTTTTACAGAGTGGGATTTGGGCTATTTTGCCATATAAGGGTCCCAGATTTAATGTATTATTACTTTTTTTTAGTAAAAAAGACCACATATCCAAAATATGTCCAACACTCCCATCTGAGTTTTTTCAGAGCTAATATAAACAGTGATGAGCCAATATCCTACACTCTTAATTAGTTAATGTTGCATTAGGGGTGGGCAATATGGTAAAAAAAAGACTTTTTCATGACACAATACGTTTAACAGCAATTCCTTTTTCTGAGGTTTCATGGGTTTTTGTACAAACAAAAAGACCCCAGCAGTGCTACATTTAAAAATAAGCTACACTGAATTCAGGACTAATTATGTTCTTAATTATGAAACTATATATACAGTGCATATTGTGACAATGTTATTAACACTAAAGTATCATATTTCTCACTCTTAGTTTATGCTCATTGTGAACAGATAAACATCACAAAGGTTTCACAAACCTTTTTGTGTAATGATTCATATTGAATATATAATGTATTCCATATCTATTCCTATTTCATATATAACATTTGGAGAGTTGGAGTGAAGCGGTCCAAAGATTTTTTTTTTCCTGCACACTGGAAAAGGTCCCTGGTTGTGAATCCCTGTGTTACAGAGCCTTTTAAAATGGTTTTAAATAGCAACAAAAAGGACTCCAGCGTTCTATACAATCCAATAACCTTTTTTTCCTGGTACACAGAACTCTTTTTCCTAAGAGTATAGAAGAAATTGTGTAATGTATTTCCAAGTACTGCCCTTGATAGGCTCAGCTGGGAGATGTTTCAGTTTAGGGTCAAGAAAATTATGCTTACATAATTGCAAATGCTGGCCAGCCAGTGTGCTCCTTATTAGCTTGTAAAAAATTTAGAGCTGCAGTCTGGCCAGTTGTTTTGGGAGAAAATATTGCACCGTCATTAGCTGTGGAGGACTTACTCTTAGTCAGCTACTCAGTAAGGTCTAAAATGTCTCCATGCTCGTTCCTCGCCTTGGGCTATGTTGCTGAACTACATATAACAAGACAGGAGCAGTGCATTCTGGGAGCTCGGAGAAGGCTATTGTTCCAGACATGTTTACATTCAAAGCTCCCACGTTACAGTTTGGGTTTTTCTTTTGTTTCGTAGAATGCGGAGCATGTGGTAGAACGGGTTGACATATTTAATTTAAATCTATGAAGCTAATCCACACGTAATGCCAATCCACTTCCATACTTGCTAATCCGTAACGACTTAGCATGATAAGGTCTTAACCGCCAGTTGTAGTTTTTTTGGGGGGCGGGGGTGAGTGAGGGGGGCTGGGCAATGAATCTGTGTGAGTGTGAGAGTGTGTGTACGTGTGTGTGTGTGTGTGTGGGTGTGTTTGCACTTGTACATAAGCCTAGTGGTGGAGATGGGGGCCGCTCATCCAGTGAAACTTTGGCAAAAAACTTCAGCCAACATCAACAACACCGACGGCCTTGATAACCACTGAGCCAACTCGAACGCTCAGGCTGCCTCAACTCCAAGGCGAAGTGCCGCCCCAAAGACCGGCCCGATGTCCCGGAACATTCTGGACAGCGGGGGTTTGGGTTTTGACACGTTCAAATCGATACGAGATAGAAAAGTGTTTCAGCAGCAGCGGCCCGGCTCAAAATGAAAACCCTTCAAGAGAAGCCTTGGCAGTCAGACTCTGCAGACAAGCAGATCGATCGGCTCAGAAGACACCTGAGAAATTTAGCAGGTCTCTCTGTAACCCCCACCAAATCAACTCGATGCTGGGATAAGCAGTTGTTATAAAAGTTGAGCAAAGGAGAGGGTAAAGAAAAAAAAATCTATAAAAATATACCTGCTTTGAGATACACTTTCTTGATATGATGGGTGTGTTAAAAAATGGGACAACAGAGATGACTTTACAGTAGATTTCAAAATGTGAATTGATAAGACGTTCTTCATATAGAAAAGAGGGTATGAGAGCGAGAGAGAGCGAGAGAGAGAGCGAGAGAGCGAGAGAGCGAGCGAGAGAGAGAGAGAGAGAGCGAGAGAGAGAGCGAGAGAGAGAGAGAGAATTGAGCAGTAGAGGAGCATACAGCTCCTTTTTGAAACCCCCAGTTCTCTACTGTGATTGGTCAGTTCAAGGCTGTTTGGTATTGGGCTTTTCAAATAAGGCTGGTCTAGTTAACAGCACCCCAAGCCCTTTAGACCTTTCTTTAACATTAATAGCCGCCTTTCACACTGGAATTTTCTAACTGAAGTGTCACTCATAAAATAAGAAGCTTTCTGAACAGGCTTCTTAAATCCTTAATATCTCAGCTTTCTACCTTAAAACTTCACAGAGAGAAAGCTAGTATTAAAATGCTCTGAGCACAGTAGGATGCAGAAAGGTGGGGCCATCTATCTATCTATCTATCTATCTATCTATCTATCTATCTATTCACCCTCCCCCCTCTTCTATGTCATTTTGGACAGACATACTTTATGTAAATAAGCTTATTACATTCTAATTTCTAATATAATGTCCTTTTCTATTGCTATTTCTGTAATTTGTCAAAAATGACAAAAATGAGGACACAGGGTTTTGTTCCAACAGTGATTGGTTGTGAAGAAAAGAAAGGGGGTGATAGAGGGAGAACCGGAATAAAGGAGTGGCGGGGAGACAGGAGAGAGAATAGGAAGAGAGAGAGGGAATGAGAGGACTACTTTATTCCATTGCATTCACATGTTCAGTCTATCAAAACATTGTGCCTTGTACATTTAGTCACTCAATTATGATGCGTGCACACACACACACACACACACACACACACACACACACACATTGTACTTACACCACGCGACTTGTCCTCGTCTGAATGTCACATATCGCCCAATTGCTGCAAATCCTCCAAGGATTTTCTGAATATTTCGCCCTTATCAGAATGCTCTGACAGCCACAACTGTGATAGTTTAATTAGTGGCTGTTTATGCACATCACAGCTGGGGAAAGAGGCATTAATAGCAATTTGCAGAGTGTACCTTTTTTCTCCTTATGGATGTCACAGCTTCATTTCATGAAAGCATCATGTATTTAATTCAAAAATTGTATTCAAAAACTGAATCAGGGATTCAGGGTAAAAATATGGGAGGGGAAGTGCTGACATGTGTTTATGGGTTATCCATGCTGTTGCCACTCTCAATAATGGGACAGACCAAGGAATCTTTTGGTTATAGACTTTTCCCATGCTTCTCTATCCAAATATGATTCTGTTAAACTTGACTTGTTCTCTCAGAATGAATAAAATACATTTGCCTGTCATTAAGAAATGATAACCACGTTCCATTCTTTTAGAGCATCCCACATTCGTATAAGCTAATAATTTATTCTCTATGTATTTACACAGAACTCAGATCAGTGGTGATAACCAGGACTGACCTGTTAGGCCTTCTAGGACAAAACTAGCATTATCATGCTTGGGGTTGAAGACTCAAGGAGAGCATTAGCACCTTTATCACTCAGCAACTGCAGATTTAATGATGAAGAGAAACACTTTTCACCAACTCTATTAACAAATTAATCCTTTAAACTGTAGTTGTTGTAAATGAGTACTATGAAATTGCAAGCCATTATTGTGATTGAGAAAGTTTGGACCAATATATATGTTAGAGAGGCTATATCTTGGATTTCTTCTTTTATTTTCTCCCCAGAGATCATGCTTTTGGTGCTGCAACCTCTGTTCCGATTGGCTGCTAGGTATTGTGCCTCATTCCAGAAGCAGTCCAATCTGAAACTGCTATAAGTGGATTAGGTGGCATCACAAAAACAACAAATTCAAAATGAGCTTAGTTTCCAAATTTAGAGTGTATAAAGTGGGGACTGAATATTTTTGAATCTTTTGCCAGCTTCAAACTCCCCTCTCTGAAAAATGAGGAAATGATGTACGCCCTTTAAGGGATTAAATCAAAGGGATGCGGTGTGTTATGTGTTCAGTGAGATTCTTGAGAGAAAGTGCTTGTTTGAGTATACTGGGGTGTGTACTGTACACCTGAAAGAGCTTAACAATTCAGGAAGTGAAGTTGGCTTTCTGGCTAGTACTCCTAGGGCCCAGATTTAATGAGGCTTCCACGGCCTCCAGCAAAATCACTGCAGGCAAATTTCATGACTGCATGAAAGAATACCAAATGTAGATCTATGTCTAAGCAACCCCTTTACATAACAGCAGATATGTGCTGTACCTCTAGCGATCAGGCTTAACCCTGAGGGCCTGCATGGGGGCCCATGCTTCAATTACTCACACTTAGAACTACATGTTAGTTTTATTGTAGCTTAATAATATGCCTGAATCATTGAATAATGGGTCTCAGTATTAACCCCTTTCTGCAGGCCTCCTTGTGGCCATTTCACTGCTGGAATGGCAATAGACTACTCAGATATTATTATTCAAATATTTCAACCAAACCTTGCTGTTCATAATGTATGTATGTGTGTGTGTGTATCTCTCTCTCTCTCTCTCTCTCTCTCTCTCTCTCTCTATATATATATATATATATATATAGTAATAAGTCATAAGTCTAAAATTTAACATTACATGCTAAGACGTGATGAGCCTTTCATTTCGTTCTATTACATGAAGTCTCAAATAGGATCATCATCTTTGACAGAACAACGTAATATCTTTACAGTGATAACTTTACAAGAAACGCAAAGGACATTCTTAATGTTTAATGGTGCTCTGTTATGAATTAACTGGAGACAGTTCAGAAGCTCCTCCTCCTTCCAGTTTTGCATCCTATACATTTCTGACTCTACCTTTTGTTTCCTGTAAGAAAGTTTTTGCTCTCCAGCCCCACCCCATCTCCTCCCTGTTCTGCAGTCCTACCTTTTGCTTGTTAAAAGGGTTCGGGAGTTTAGGGTGTCTAGATTTCTTGATAAAAACACAAGGCCAATCCAGCTTGAGTTCTCTCAGACAGAAAAAAATAGCGATATAAATAGTGAAACACTAATGATATGCTATTTTACCATTCAGTCTATGCACTAAATTGAATTGATTCGAATCATTTTTACAGGAAGGAAATATGTGAAAGCAACATGATTCAGCCATAAGCATTAATTCTGCTGCTATATTTTATTCATGTGGAAATAATATTTGAAAGTATATCAAGACATCACTTTTTTCAGTCGATCTCTAATCTCACTGCAACTTAGATCAAGAGTCTTTTCGTTTGACATCTGTTCAGTCACTCCAGCATATTACACTATTCCCTTTATTCCCTCTATATCTGTGTTAGGTAAGGATTTAGGCGAGGAGGACTGAGGCCCCTTTTTTCTGCAGTATTGCCACCGCTAATGTTGCCTTCTCTCTCCTTCTGCATGGGTAATAATACTCTGTTCATATTGCCTGGAGAGGCCCTCTCCAGCTTATTGTGTTTTATTAACGCTTTTCTTTTCATTAGTGGAAAAGGTTACAGGCACACTGGCAAGATCAGACTCCCTCTCTGGTGTGAGGCTCAAATCCCCCTCGGTGCGACGCTCTCTCCGGCTGCCAGATGAGCTTGCCTGTCAACGTTATCCCCCAATACAGATGCACAAATATCAGCCCTCAAACACGCCACTAAGCCAGGTTAATTATTTGGCAATGGCTGCCGCTGCCGTTAATAAGCAGGATATGAACGCCGAGCTCCTGAGCAAACGGTGGAGAGGTGGTGTGTGTTTGTGTGTGTATAAGCGTGCGTGCGTGTGTGTGTGGTGTGTGTGTGTGAGAGAGAGAGAGAGAGAGTTATTGAGAGCAGCACTGCATGTGCCAGATTCAAATTCAGCTAGGGCTGAGACTAGCCTGAGGACATGGATGCTATATGTGTGCATGTGTGTGTGTGTGTGTGTGTGTGTGAGAAGCGAGATTAGGGCCGCCGTCATCATAGTCTCTCACCCAGACAGTGTGTTTACACACACTCTGCAATGAGAGAGCCGCCACAACAGAGACGAGCTACACGCTACTCTCATGCGTAGTGAATTTCACTGAGACATATCTAGCTTTTGCCAGTGTTTGCTGGCTATAATCTTCCTGACGTGAATACACAAAACTAGAACAAGAAACGTCCCAAATCACATACATGTTGGAAAAACCAGACTTACTGAATTCACCTGATTCAAATGGGTACATCATATTGTCACTGTCAGAATAAAGCCTCATGTCTCCATTGTTTTTCATTTTCGTGATTTGTTTTGTACATAATTTAAACTAGCTTTTACATAAAGTTATTGGACAGATGAAATGGTCCAAAATGACTTAAAACAGAGATCCCCAACCACTGGGCCATGGACCGGTATCAGTCCGTGAGTCATTAGGTACCGGGCCGCACAGAAAAACTGAATAAAAATCTTTTATGGATTGAGTCTGAAAGATCTTTTATTAAAAACGCTCATCTTAGTCACGTGATACGCTGCATCAAAAATTTAGCCCACAAGCTAGCAAAAATGTAGAGAGATCACAATAAAAAATATGCTTTCTCAGTTCAGAGTGTGTGTAAATACAGCTTCTGCTCATTTATGTAACCATGAAGACCCAAAGCTATGTTTACATGCTCAGATCTCTGTGTGTGACTATGATGACTGCAGTCTCCTTTAGTTTTTCACAGATATTACAACAATAATTATGCCACGCCCAGAAGTGATTCAGAATCTTCCATTCCTAGTGTTGCACTTAGCAAAAATCTCATTCAGCTGTTTGGCCTGATGGTTTGGGAGTTGTCCCTGTGATCGGAAAGTCATGGGTTTGAATCCCAGGACTCTCATTGGCACCACTGAGGTACTTTTGAGCAAAGTATCGTCCCCACACACTCCCTGGGTGCTGTGTTCCTGGCTGCCCACTGCTTCTCTTGGTGAATGGGTTAAATGCAGAGAAATAATTTTACACTATTCACACTGTGCTGTGCTGTGGTTTGTTCACATATGACAAAAGGAAACTTTACTTCACATCTGACTAAATTGTCCATTCTGTTTGTTAGTCTCTACATAACATGTAACAAGTTTTCAGTCCCAAATGCAACAAGTGTACTGAACTTCCCTGCAATAATATCCCATTCCTGGACTGCGGCATTTCATATATTTGATTTGATGACATAATCTAGATGGCCTGATCTGATTGTAAAGCTTACATGTGCTGTTTGAATTGTGCTTATCTCATTTTGAAATAGACCTGAAGTGAACTTATGTTGGCACTCACAATGTTTATGAGAAGTAAAATCTCTGAAACCATACATACATAGGAATGTTTTGTTGAACTAAATCCCAGTTGATGGTTAAAGGTAACAGAGACTCCAATATACCTAAAATAACTAGAATTTTCTTAAATATATTGTACTCGCTCAAAAACTCCAAAATGTAAAGAATGTGTTACATGTATGACAAAGACTTTTTTTT
>JBBPCY010000001.1:43050029-43060741 GCA_037974405.1 Brachyalestes nurse
ATACACACAATTTTCTCTCATTTGTGAAGCTGCTTTGTGACAATGACCATTGTTAAAAGCGCTATATAAATAAAATTAAATTGAATTGAATTGAATTCCTGAGGGCCCTGCTCCTGCTCCAGCTCGCGAGGCTTCTGCGGTCTCAGTTGCTGCTGGGAGCCCCACCGCCTCGGCATGGCTACTGCCATTGTTGCGGACGATTTGAGTACTGTGAGGTCTGGGGTCTGACAGTGGGTGACCGCTGGAGGTCACCCTTACGTTATGTTATTAATGTATTGGGGTTTGGACTCTTAGTTTGAAAGGTTTTTGTTGGTTTGATCACAGATGTATTGTGTTTGGGCTAGTGGGTTTAGGTTCAGGTGTTTTGAGTTTTCTGTTTAGTGTTGGAGCTTGTTCATTGGTGGTTAGGTTTTGTGTTTCTGTTTAAAGAGGCTGATGTTGCTTTTGTTTCTTGTGGGTTCTCCCTCACATTACACTGGTTGTGTTGCTGTCTGCTGCTTCATTTAGAAAACGTATCAGCCCTCGAGCCTGGTTTTGGTTTGTATGTTTTGGAATAAACCTGGAAAGCAAGAATGGAAACCTGTCTGTGTGCTTCGTGCATGGAAATCCGGGAACCAGTCGTGACACAACGCTGAGTGCAGTATCACTCAAAGATTTCTAAACGGGTGCTGAATCACTTCATTATGTGCAGCAGTCTATATCATTCTTTATGTCAATATTCCTCATATTCTACGGATCTCTACTAAGTGCAATAACGTTCTAACTTCCATCCGTGTGGGTAGATTTCACTTCACTGTGTTATCTATAATATTTATACCCAGCATTTCTGTATATAGCATAGTTTATTTCATATCGTTTTTTCTACAGATTTTTTATTGTTTATTGGATTTATTTGTACTTTATATTTTTCATCATTTTTGTGATCGTGGAGGAATGTTGTGGTCCTGGAGGAATGTTGTTGTCCTGGGGGAATGTGTAAATAAATATAAAAGTAATGGGACACGCCTGTTTTTCAGGGTTTGGGCCCCTTACTTCCAGAGAAGGAGAATCTTACTGCTCCAGCAGACCAAGACATTCTGGACAGCACCATGCTTCAACTCTGTGGACCCAGTTTGGGGAAGAACCTTTTCTATTCCAGCAGGACTGTGTCCCAGAACACGAAGCAGCTCCATAAAGACGTGGCTGGAGGAGTTCAGAGTCCTGACCTCAACCCCATCCAGCACCTTTGGGATGAATTGGAACAGAGATTGTGATCCAGACCTTCTCGTCCAACCTCCAACTTGTCTGACCTCATAAATGCTACAGAATGAATCAACACAAATTCCCACAGAAACTCCAAAATCTTGTGGAAAATCAAGTGGAAGCTGTTAGAGCTGTAAAGGGGGACCAACTCTATTTTAAAGTCCATGGGTTTAATGCAGTGTCATTAAAGTCCCCGTCGGTGTAATAATCAGACGTCTCAATACTTTTGTCCATATAGTATAAAGTACCTGTTCTACTGCAGTACCAGGGCGCCCCCTCCCGGCCGCGTGGTGAACAGACCCCTGACTGTTCTGTGATCCGTTTTCCTCTCGGACCTGTAGCAGCTGGGAGCTCTGGTCTATTTTTAGTCCTGATCTGAACCTTCAGCACATCAGAGAATCCAGCAATAGCATCTCAGATAACATAATCTGAGGCTACTACTATCATTTCAGGACAAACTGGTTTGTTATTCAGTTTAATCTGTATTTTATGACCGTTCTCTTTGACCACACTGTATATTAAGTTAATACACACCTGTTTGGACCTCTTTACTCATGGTTAAATCCACAGCCAGGACATTTTCAACCATAATGATCAGAATTCACTGCAAACTGGATTATTATATCATCATTTACAGTGTTGGGCAAGTTACTTCAAAACTGTAATGCGTTATTTATTACTTGTTACTGTCATTTCAGTATTTCAAGTAATTCAAGTAATTCGTTACATTACAATATTACTGTATTTAAAATGTAAGGCATTACACTACTATTGCATTACTTGTAAGTTACTCTCACCAAAATAACTGGAAATATGGATTTGGCTCTAAATGTAGCTCATGACACTCAATTAGCTCGAGTCCAAGTCAAGTCTCAAGTCTTTGAGTGGCGATGTTTACAAATGCCGAGTCTAAATGTGGGATGTTTGAGCTGTAAATGTTGAGCTCTAAATGTTTAGAAGATATGCTAACTGGCCACGCCCAACGATTACAATCGGCTGTTACTTAGCAGGGGGCGGGACTGCGTGCTGTGATATTCCCTCACCAACATGGAGGATTTGCCTTAAATCTAAATGTTAAATATGAAAAATATCTCTCGCACTCTAAATGTGAAACTTCACAGTGAGATGGGGCTCGGTGACATCTTTCCAACGACCCTCGAAAACCGTTATTAGCTCACCTAACAGTTCACCTCGGACAAAAGTAAACAGTGTTTCACCAAGAATAAAAAAAATAACAAAAAAAAACATAACTATCACTTTTTATTGGTGTGAAACAAAATGCTCATAAAAATTAGGTTGCTCTCCTAATTTCAGCTCCTTAAGGCGCTGGTCAAAAATGTGAAACGGCGCCACCCCCAGTCGTGGTGAAACAGGGAATTACAGTGAAACATGCTTAAAAGAGCTCTGTTCATTTCAATGGAAATCTTCTCAAACCACGGCGGCTCGTGTTTTTTTCAGGTTTGAATGGACTCTAATGGCAAATAAGTCCCACCCGTGAAACATTTGACTGCGTACTGTGATAGGGTAGTTCTCTGCTTCGAAATGACTGACATAAGACTGGAGCCAATCAGCGGATTTGTTTACATTTCGTTCTATTTTCTGTGCTGAGCACGGACCTTGAGGGTGAGACTGAAGCTTCATACATAACAAAACGTGTAACATATTATTTACTAGTATTTATTAATAATATGTCTTTTATTTTATGTTTTATTATTTGAGCTTTTCATCCATTTTTACTCCATATACTGTTCTCTTAGTGTGGCACCACATTGTAATCAGTAATGTAAAGTATGCATAGCTCTACAATGGTGAGAGGGTGGAATAAAAGAATAAAATGAAATAGTTATAGTTGTTCTGCATGAAATGTAATCCATTCACAATTAATTTAGCTAAGATTAGCTAGCCAGCCAGCTAATTGCTTGTATGCTTCCTCAGGACATTGCTATAAAAACCATGGTCATGGTCTCAGGAGCTGTAAATATAACAGAAACAATTAGGCGAGCATGTTCTTTGTGTGTGCTGGTACGACCACAATCTATGAACAGTTCATTACATTAATTAATTACAGTGATTTCCACCTCTGTCTAGGGATGATATGCTATAGTGATCATGATAAATTATGACACAATATTCTTATCTGAGTATGTCATGATGATTGTCAGTACTGCTGGATGGCGAACAGCTGTATCATAAAAACTGCGGATTTAGACCAGTTTATTGTTACTATATAAATGACACTTCATCATTTTATTCATTGTAACTTTTTTGCAAATCTTTAACGTGTGAACACAGTGATACATGTAAGGTATTATGCATCCTCAAATATTAGAATTTTATACCATATCTGCCAGTTTTCCCTCCCATACAGTCAGCCACTTGGCAAGACATCAGTGTACCGTTGAGTTCATCTATATTGTTTGTCTCTTACCTAGGGAATATTGGTGAGGTTTTGGGAGGTTTTCATCTTGTGAAAGGGCTAGTCGATAGTCGATCAGGCCAGGCAGCTGCCCTGAAGGTCTTTCACCTTAAAACGCATGTGTAAAGGCCAATCAATTGAAGGAAAAATGTGCTAAAGATACAATTTCAGCTCTGCAGACAGAAGCAGCAGCTAGTAGAAAACGAGCTTACAGTAGAGTGGCTCAGTGGGTGTTATTCTAGTGTTCAGGGGCACGGGTGGGGGTGGGATGGCTAAGAGGGACTTATCTGTATGGATAATTGCTTCCTCAATATTGTGTTTTCCAAATTTGCCAATTCAATTCCTGCGTGTTTGCCCCTAGACTCAATGGAGGGAGGGATACATCCCAAATAAATATTGATCCATATTGTGCAACATCGGCTGCTTATACGACTGCCAATAAAGGCAGCAAATAACGAAACCCTGGCGAAGAGCACAAATTTCATTTCTTTGGTGATTTATCTGTTTCTGTGCTATTCACACTGCTGAGGGTGGTCAGATCCCTGAGGACCGGTGCATTGGCCATGGGTAGAGCCTCTTACACACGTTTTAGTGACCTATTAAGAGCCTTACAGATCCTTGTTCACATGGCCATAATCTCAGCTATCCTCTTAAATGTGGAATTGATTGAAAGAATTGATCTTTTCGGGGGCTGGAAGGCACAGCCATATAATTACCCCATGTAAATCTCTGCAATCAAGTAAGAGTAGGGCAGAGGAGGTGCCTCTGAGTCCAACTGTTAGATGAGGTTCAGCTTCTACACTGTGCAGTGAGATAGTGACATTTCCCAAAGCATCACATTAGCTCACGTATATTTGAAGGCCGAAAGAAGAAAAGAAGACAGGAAATGATATTATATGCCTTTCATAGGCTTCATGAATTGTTAATGGGCTGACGGTGTACAGAGTCAGACCCTAGGAACAAACTAAAACATGTATCACTGAGGAATGTTAGACCCCATATTCATTCAAAACGAAAAAGATTTCTATAGCAAGGAATTGTGTTTAGTTCCTGAAATGTTGGTGTTGACCTCGATTCCAATTCCAGGTAAGGGGAATCAAAGTCTGATAGTTAGGAGTCAGTTTCACACAATTTTACAATATTAATTCGATTTGACCCAAAGGAATTTGGAGAGCTAATACTAGCTAAACTAACTCGGACAACTAATGGGGGCTCACTATACAAATATTTACTATGTAAAATTTGTTCTTTTTTTGTTTTTGTTTTTTTTACATTATTGGATTGTAGCAGCTGGCCTTGGCATTGCACAAACAATAGACATGGTCCAAAATGACTTATTAAATGAACTAAAGTTATGAATAGGTTTTCTTCCTGTGAACAATTAGTAAAAGTTCAGATATACGTAGTTAAAGTTTAGTCATGACAGAAATTATGTGGAGTCTTTGAGTAGACCTACAAGCAGCTGTGCTAGCTAGATTAGGTGCTGCATGTTCCTCAGCTGTGGTACTGGATTAGGATTGGGGTATTAGTCATTGCCGGCATTTACATGACAGAGAAACACAGGGGCAGCTTAAGGGCCACCACTGTTTACTGGGTTTTGGATGGCCCACCAGATTCCCGGCCTCTGACAGATGGCTCCTCGGCCACAAAGTGCAGTGTTTAGATGTAGCTCAGGGGCAGAGCGGGCCTTGCTGACACAGCAGTGGACAAACAGTTCCCATATGCAGAGGTGGTAGCGCCGGCCATCATGTGTGTACATTTACGTGTATGTGTGTCACTTTGCAGTTGCATGGAGGTTTAAAAAGGGAAAAAAGGAAAAGATGACCTGTATTGCTTGCATCACTGAAGTTAGTGCTAGTGCTCAGGTTTAAAAAGAACTGACTTGACTTTGTATAAGGAAAAACATTCAAGAGGATCAATGGGGTTAGCGTAGAGCCGGCCTGGTTTTCATTAAGAGGCTGATTGGAAGATTCAGCAGGCAAAACTCAGAGCGACGTCTTGATGGGCAGCAGCAGATTTAGGGCTGGAAAGTAAACAGGGAGTGAACAGCACCAGCTGCTAGCTAGAATTAGCCTTGTGCGCTGTGGTTTGAAAACAAACCTACAAGTGCTTAGCAGAGAAAACACACACACATACTCGCACACACACACACACACACACACTCACTCAGGGGAGGGAAAATCTGCTCTGACCCTGCCTGACCTCTGATACAAGGTTTGAGAGGCCCTGAAGGCACAGAATTAATTGCAGCCCGCTAAGCCTGAAACAGCTACAGCTTGAGACTGAAGCTTCCCACAAAACGGACAAAAAAGTTGAGTGGAACCCGTCAAGAAAACTAATAAACCATCAAATGGAAAAAGGCCATATCTACTGCAGTCACAACATGCAGATATCGCTGCAATATAAAAATATGGCCATGTATTATTTATTCATTTGTTTGTTTACATTTCTTTTATACTATTTTTTCCTGTTTCCATTTATATTGTGTGAATATCCTGAATAGACCAAAAGAAATGGTCCAAAATGACATCTTTTCACATTAGCTTACACTTAGCTTTTTCTGCTCCTGTAAAACAACTGCTTCTGAAATTCTTGTGATTTTATGAAATTTCCTTCTCATAACACCACATTATGGAAGTATGACTCTGAATATGGATGCCCTCAGGCAAAAGCAAACTTCTACTTTCTTGCTGGAAGTTGCTCTTGGCTGCTGGTCTGAGGATGGTGGTGTTGTTCCTCTTATTATAGCTACACTTTGTGTTTTATAAAGGAAACTCAATTAACAAATTAGTGCAAGAGGAAAACTTCCACCACTAAACAGGTTCCTGTTCTTCCACAGCACCCTGTAGGGCTTCTTTCTTTTCTACTGGCTCTTCGTCTGCCCCGAACAAACTGAGTGAGGAGAAATTGGCTTCTCTCTGTGTATAGATTTCCTATCACAGGGCGGCATCTAAGGAAAAAAGGTGATGTGCGTGTCTATTGTTTCCTTTCTGCGAAATACATAGTGAGATTAATAGATCAGATAAAGAGTGGGCTTTCCATTTTGGTGAAGGAAAACAAAGAGAGGTAAAGGAAATAGGAAAAAAAAAGGTTATCAGCCTAATCTCTGCCACTGTTTTTGTGCTGGAAAAGCTAAACGGCATTACAGTATGTGCCATTAGGCTGGGAGTAAGAGGCTTGAATCCATCTAGGGGAAAATGTCCACAAATCTCCACTCCAGATTGAAGCGGAGGATGTAAATAACATGTGGAGGCAAGAGAGGAGTGTTCAGCATCAATAGAGGCCAAGAAACTCGAGTTGCTTCTGGTGAATGAGGGTTGAGGGTGACATCAATAGCACTTTGATGGTCTCTGCGGCATGGGACGAACACACAAATGTCACGTCACCAGCCAATGGCGTCCCGGGATCAATAGACCCCATGCGTGGAATCTTAAAGATACTATCTGTTTGACTGCTGCTGGCAATAAATGGAGGATTAACCTTTCCATCTAAAGAGAATCCTCAAGAACACCAAAGGGCATGCTCAACCACGTGCTAATTAACAGCAAAGTTGTCACATTTTCCAATATTCCAAGATGTCCTGATGTGACGTCCATGCTCCATTTCGATTTTCAGGCCAAAAGAATGTATTTCCACCTAAAAAACAAACTTTCCAAGCCCATTAACCTGCAAGGGAGGTATTTGTTGAACTGTAATTATGCGACCCTTGCTCTGGCCGCAAATGCGTTGCTTGCCGTAATGTGTTTTAACAGGAGGTTAAAGCTGGCAACAAATTATTCAGCCTATTGAGGAACTGAACCACACAAAAATGAAAGCACATGAGTATTTGTGCATTTGTTTCAAATGATAGTGCTTCTGTATCCATGTAGCAGGTTTGGATAGATCATTTTAAAAATCAGAATTAAGCTAACTATTATCTTCCTGTTCCTCATCGATCATCTACAGCTAAGGTGGGCCTGAACAGCATTTTACAGGCTCTGAATGCTTGTTGGTGTTTCTGAATGAGTACTTGAATTCTTGTTCTCTATACTCTATACAATAAAATGTATATTTCATAATCATCCACAATTATAAGCAGGCATGTGTTTCTAATCCAAATTAAAATCCAAATACGTTTTACACATATATGCATCCCCTTTTTCAAAGTACATCTCATTCATTCTGAGAGACAGATTCACTGTAACTCTTAAGATGGGGAGACTGATGAGTCTGACTGGACCTTTGCTTACCTTGGTAGAAGCGATGATACAGAAGATGTGTTAGACATACAGCTTTAAAACGTTTTGTTTGAGGGTGAATTGTCTTAGACTTCTTGAATCGATAGCTAAGGTCATATTTAATTACTTCATTATTTCAGTTAAATTGAAAGTGAAATACCTCATGTAATAAAAAGGCAAACATACTTATTCAGGATTGATGACTCAGTGTATTAGTGTATTTTTTAATAGTTTTATGACCTCCGTTATCTTATAGAAATCGGCCTGCTATTAGCTTTTTCACCTGAATAACATCCAGCTGTTAAAACTAGAGCCAAACTAATGGATGGATATTTCTCTTTGTTAAAACACTGTTTTACCATTTTACTATATTTCACTTATTTACAGTCTTCCATAAAAATGGGGAAGTTGTTGGGTGTTCAGTCTTTAGCCAACATTACTATGCCTTTATATAGCTCAATTTCATGTCCATTACTAAGTCATTTTATATTTTAAGTTATATTTCTATATTTCTAAGTTGTTTTGTGGTACTTTTTTTGTCTAAAACATTGATAGATTCAGAAATCCATAAGAATATCCTACAATTCTGGTGCGGTCTAAAGGGTTACCAAAAGATTCTGGATACTAAAATAAGGGATCGAATACCACCTTCATGAATAAATACTTCTAACTGTCCATTCCAGGCCTACATATAACAGCACAGTGCAATTCAGAAGTACACCTATTTAAACTGGAAACATTGTAGTGATCCACTTCTGAAATGCCAATGTGTGACAGGTCCTAGAGGCCCTACAAACCTTCTGTGTCACATCTGCTAAGGAGGAGTACATTTGTGGGCAAAGCATGAATAAGACAGTTACTCACTTTTGACCTCACCTCCATGTGTAAAGTGCTGTAATAGTTTATCTTTATATTTGCAGGAAAAAAACTTGTGAGAATACAGCTACGAAAAAGGAGGCATAATCCTGGCAATGCGAAGACAAGCACAAGCCAATGACAATGAGTGGAGCGATCGATTATAGCTTTGGCTTTTTGTGTGCAAGGAGAACAAGAGCTCTTTCTCTCTTTCTCTCTGAGCTGGGGGCTCGCTCACTGAAAGGCTGTGACCTGGTGAAACCCAGCGTTGCCTCGCACATTGCTCATAGTCAGCAGCAGCTTTCTAAATCACACACACACACACACACACACACACACATTTTCTCTCCCTGTGTCTCAAAACACCACTCCAAGCCCCAAGCCTCTCCATCCCCCGAGAGCAAGAGACAGAGAGAGCGAGAGAGAGAGTGAGAGGGAGAGAAAGAGAGACAAGGAGAGATGCACTCTGGGGTGTGATGCAGAATCCTCCTCCTCTGCATGGTTGCCTGCGTGTGTGCGTTTCTGTGTGTGTGTGTGTTGACAGAGCAAAACACCCGGGACAGCTAACAGGATGATGTCATCCCCACTCGGCTTATTTTGCCGAGTCAATACCACCGAAGCCCCACTGAGTTTTCTTCCGGAAAACTCCACGACTTCTCATCAGCCCCCCCCCCCACACACACACACCCCACCTTCATCCCACGCAGACACCCCAGTCATCTTCCCACCACCACTGCACCACACACAAAAAAACGGTTTGTTTACACAAATCTATAATTCAGTAGTGAATGTGAGAATCTAAACGCTGTGAAATCCTTGAAGCCTTAAATGGAAAGCGGCGGCTTCTGTCTGGGGGGAAAGCAATGAAGCAATTTCAGCTCGAGGCGGAGAGAATGCAGTTAACATTGCCGAGGGCGACGTTCCAGGTTCAGAGAGCCAGATCAGTGGGAAGAGCGCTCCGAGGGTTTCCGGGTTAACAGACGAGCCCAGCCTGGGTCTCCTTCAACCTCGCTTTAACATGCAAGCCAGCTGCGACCTGCCACACACGCAGACCTTTAGTGGGCGGAAGGGTCAGAGAGGAGCTGGCATTCAGCTGAGAAGGAGTTTGAGGTTTACTGAATATTGGGAAAATGAACATAGGTGAACATAGGTGAACATGTCAGACCAGTATCCTAAAGCTTATATGAATATAGTTTACTGAATGGTGGGAATACGTTTCAGGGAAAATGGGTTGAAAATGAATATTCTCACGTTTGCACAAGGTTTGGAGTGTTTCTTGATGTTTATTTTAATAGAGCATGTTAGTGTGTCAACTGAATGTAATGTTACATAAACATCCTGGGTAACACTTCACATGAACCCTGCTGCATAATATTGACCCCTGGTCAATACTGACCATGTTATGGAAGATGTCATATGCGGTCATCAGCTGTCAGATTACGTCCATTAACATAATAGTGTCAAGATACCATTAGCTAATTGTCGTGACAGATGCTAAAGGTTTGATGTCATGACAGTTTATCTCATAGTAATTTAATATCACAATATCAGATAGTATAGTATCGTTTATCGGAAGCAGAACCAGAATCAGACTTTACTGATCCCGGAGGAAAATGCTTATGTTCATAACAGTAATAAGAATTTGACACTCTTGATATAATCTGCTGTGACATGTTTATGGCATGGTTATGTCAAAGATATGTAATGAATCTCAAGAAAAGTGTTACTGTACCCTCAATCTTGTTTGAGGGTGGTAATGTGAGCATAAGGGCATTTGAGTGATCATCATACCTGTAGAATTTGGTCAACAGTTAATTTGTTTTTTAATTTTTGCTAAATTTGGTCAAAATTGGTTGAATAAAAGGTCAACAGGTCATTTGTTGAATAATAGGTCAACAGGTCAATATCATCAGAGATAAGTTTATGTGGGTTTTGTAGTGTTTTTCATGCTGATTTCAAATCTGTGTTTAGTTTTTCCCACA